>CM076998.1:106502551-107702551 GCA_039090855.1 Macrothele yani
CTGTTTAAAATCGTAGCACTGGATGCCGAACTTGCAGAATCGTCAGTAGAACGCTTCCTCTTTCTAATGCAGAACCTTCCACTGTTTAAAGTCGTAGCACTCGTCGAACTTGCAGAATCGTCAGAACTAATGAGGAACATTGTGTTATAGTAAGAACAAATATCAGAGCTGCCAACTTTCAAAATAAAAATATTTCACTGTTTAAAATCGTAGCACTGGATGCCGAACTTGCAGAATCGTCAGTAGAACGCTTCCTCTTTCTAACAGAGGAACTTTTTCCATTGTGTTATAGTAAGAACGAAATATCAGAGCTGCCAACTTTTTCAAAAATAAAAATATTTCACTGTTTAAAATCGTAGCACTGGATGCCGAACTTGGCAGAATCGTGGCCAGTAGAACGCTCTCTCTTTCTAATGAGTGAACTTTTCCATTGTGTTAGTAGTAAGAACAAATATCAGAGCTGCCAACTTTTCAAAAATAAAAATATTTCACTGTTTAAAAATCGTAGCACTGGACAATGCCGAACTTGGTGAATCTAAGTCAGTAGAACGCTTCTCTTTCTGCAATGAGGAACCTTTTCCATTGTGTTCATAGTAAGAACAAATATCAGAGCTGCCAACTTTTCAAAATAAAAATATTTCACTGTTTAAAATCGTAGCACTGGATGCCGAACTTGCAGAATCACAGTAGAACGCTTCCTCTTTCTAATGAGGAACTTTTCCATTGTGTTATAGTAAGAACAAAAATATCAGAGCTGCCAACTTTTCAAAATAAAAAATATTTCACTGTTTAAAATCGTAGCACTGGATGCCGAACTTGCAGAATCGTCAGTAGAACGCTTCCCTCTTTCTAATGAGAACTTTTCCATTGTGTTATAGTAAGAACGTAAATATCAGAGCTGCCAACTTTTCAAAATAAAAATATTTCCACTGTTTAAATTCGTGAAAGCACTGGATGCCGAACTTGCAGAATCGTCAGTAGAGCGCTTTCCTCTTTCTAATGAGGAACTTTTCCATTGTGTTATAGTAAGAACAAATATCAGAGCTGCCAACTTTTCAAAATAAAATATTTCACTGTTTAAAATCGTGGCACTGGATGCCGAACTTTTGCAGAATAATCAGCAGAATGCAACTTCCTTTCCTCTTTCTAATGAGGAACTTTTCCATTGTGTTATAGTAAGAACAAATATCAGAGCTGCTAACTTTTCAAAATAAAAATATTTCACTGTTTAAAATCGTAGTGCACTGGATGCCGAACTTGCAGAATCGTCAGTAGAACGCTTCCTCTTTCTAATGAGGAACTTTTTCCATTTGTGTTATAGTAAGAACAAATATCAGAGCTGCCAACTTTTCAAAATAAAAATATTTCACTGTTTAAAATCGTAGCACTGATTGCCGAACTTGCAGAATCGTCAGTAGAACGCTTCCTCTCTTTCTAATGAGGAGACTTTTCCATTGTGTTATAGTAAGAACAAATATCAGAGCTGCCAACTTTTCTCAAAAATAAAAATATTTCACTGTTTAAAATCGTAGCTTACTGGATGCCGAACTTTTTGCAGAATCGTGCAGTAGAACGCTTCCACTCTTTCTAATGAGGAACTTTTCCATTGTGTTATAGTAAGAACAAATATCAGAGCTGCCAAACTTTTCAAAATAAAAATACTTTCACTGTTTAAAAATCGTAGCACTGGATGCTTCGAACTTGCAGAGATCGCTTTCAGTAGAACGCTCTCCTCTTTCTCAATGAGGAACTTTTCCATTGTGTTATAGTAAGAACAAATATCAGAGCTGCCAACTTTTCAAAATAAAAATATTTCACTGTTTAAAATCGTAGCACTCGATGCCGAACTTGCAGAATCGTCAGTAGAACGCTTCCTCTTTCTAATGAGGAACTTTTCCATTGTGTTATAGTAAGAACAAATATCAGAGCTGCCAACTTTTCAAAATAAAAATATTTCACTGTTTAAAATCGTAGCACTGGATGCCGAACTTGCAGAATCGTCAGTAGAACGCTTCCTCTTTCTAATGAGGAACTTTTCCATTGTGTTATAGTAAGAACAAATATCAGAGCTGCCAACTTTTCAAAATAAAAATATTTCACTGTTTAAAATCGTAGCACTGGATGCCGAACTTGCAGAATCGTCAGTAGAACGCTTCCTCTTTCTAATGAGGAACTTTTCCATTGTGTTATAGTAAGAACAAATATCAGAGCTGCCAACTTTTCAAAATAAAAATATTTCACTGTTTAAAGTCGTAGCACTCGATGCCGAACTTGCAGAATCGTCAGTAGAACGCTTCCTCTTTCTAATGAGGAACTTTTCCATTGTGTTATAGTAAGAACAAATATCAGAGCTGCCAACTTTTCAAAATAAAAATATTTCACTGTTTAAAATCGTAGCACTGGATGCCGAACTTGCAGAATCGTCAGTAGAACGCTTCCTCTTTCTAATGAGGAACTTTTCCATTGTGTTATAGTAAGAACAAATATCAGAGCTGCCAACTTTTCAAAATAAAAATATTTCACTGTTTAAAATCGTAGCACTGGATGCCGAACTTGCAGAGATCGTCAGTAGAACGCTTCCTCTTTCTAATGAGGAACTTTTCCATTGTGTTATAGTAAGAACAAATATCAGAGCTGCCAACTTTTCAAAATAAAAATATTTCACTGTTTAAAATCGTAGCACTGATGCCGAACTTGCAGAATCGTCAGTAGAACGCTTCCTCTTTCTAATGAGGAACTTTTCCATTGTGTTATAGTAAGAACAAATATCAGAGCTGCCAACTTTTCAAAATAAAAATATTTCACTGTTTAAAATCGTAGCACTGGATGCCGAACTTGCAGAATCGTCAGTAGAACGCTTCCTCTTTCTAATGAGGAACTTTTCCATTGTGTTATAGTAAGAACAAATATCAGAGCTGCCAACTTTTCAAAATAAAAATATTTCACTGTTTAAAATCGTAGCACTGGATGCCGAACTTGCAGAATCGTCAGTAGAACGCTTCCTCTTTCTAATGAGGAACTTTTCCATTGTGTTATAGTAAGAACAAATATCAGAGCTGCCAACTTTTCAAAATAAAAATATTTCACTGTTTAAAGTCGTAGCACTCGATGCCGAACTTGCAGAATCGTCAGTAGAACGCTTCCTCTTTCTAATGAGGAACTTTTCCATTGTGTTATAGTAAGAACAAATATCAGAGCTGCCAACTTTTCAAAAATAAAAATATTTCACTGTTTAAAATCGTAGCACTGGATGCCGAACTTGCAGAATCGTCAGTAGAACGCTTCCTCTTTCTAATGAGGAACTTTTCCATTGTGTTATAGTAAGAACAAATATCAGAGCTGCCAACTTTTCAAAATAAAAATATTTCACTGTTTAAAGTCGTAGCACTGGATGCCGAACTTGCAGAATCGTCAGTAGAACGCTTCCTCTTTCTAATGAGGAACTTTTCCATTGTGTTATAGTAAGAACAAATATCAGAGCTGCCAACTTTTCAAAATAAAAATATTTCACTGTTTAAAATCGTAGCACTCGATGCCGAACTTGCAGAATCGTCAGTAGAACGCTTCCTCTTTCTAATGAGGAACTTTTCCATTGTGTTATAGTAAGAACAAATATCAGAGCTGCCAACTTTTCAAAATAAAAATATTTCACTGTTTAAAGTCGTAGCACTGGATGCCGAACTTGCAGAATCGTCAGTAGAACGCTTCCTCTTTCTAATGAGGAACTTTTCCATTGTGTTATAGTAAGAACAAATATCAGAGCTGCCAACTTTTCAAAATAAAAATATTTCACTGTTTAAAGTCGTAGCACTGGATGCCGAACTTGCAGAATCGTCAGTAGAACGCTTCCTCTTTCTAATGAGGAACTTTTCCATTGTGTTATAGTAAGAACAAATATCAGAGCTGCCAACTTTTCAAAATAAAAATATTTCACTGTTTAAAGTCGTAGCACTCGATGCCGAACTTGCAGAATCGTCAGTAGAACGCTTCCTCTTTCTAATGAGGAACTTTTCCATTGTGTTATAGTAAGAACAAATATCAGAGCTGCCAACTTTCAAAATAAAAATATTTCACTGTTTAAAGTCGTAGCACTGGATGCCGAACTTGCAGAATCGTCAGTAGAACGCTTCCTCTTTCTAATGAGGAACTTTTCCATTGTGTTATAGTAAGAACAAATATCAGAGCTGCCAACTTTTCAAAATAAAAATATTTCACTGTTTAAAAGTCGTAGCACTGGATGCCGAACTTGCAGAATCGTCAGTAGAACGCTTCCTCTTTCTAATGAGGAACTTTTCCATTGTGTTATAGTAAGAACAAATATCAGAGCTGCCAACTTTTCAAAATAAAAATATTTCACTGTTTAAAATCGTAGCACTGGATGCCGAACTTGCAGAATCGTCAGTAGAACGCTTCCTCTTTCTAATGAGGAACTTTTCCATTGTGTTATAGTAAGAACAAATATCAGAGCTGCCAACTTTTCAAAATAAAAATATTTCACTGTTTAAAATCGTAGCACTGGATGCCGAACTTGCAGAATCGTCAGTAGAACGCTTCCTCTTTCTAATGAGGAACTTTTCCATTGTGTTATAGTAAGAACAAATATCAGAGCTGCCAACTTTTCAAAATAAAAATATTTCACTGTTTAAAATCGTAGCACTCGATGCCGAACTTGCAGAATCGTCAGTAGAACGCTTCCTCTTTCTAATGAGGAACTTTTCCATTGTGTTATAGTAAGAACAAATATCAGAGCTGCCAACTTTTCAAAATAAAAATATTTCACTGTTTAAAGTCGTAGCACTCGGATGCCGAACTTGCAGAATCGTCAGTAGAACGCTTCCTCTTTCTAATGAGGAACTTTTCCATTGTGTTATAGTAAGAACAAATATCAGAGCTGCCAACTTTTCAAAATAAAAATATTTCACTGTTTAAAATCGTAGCACTGGATGCCGAACTTGCAGAATCGTCAGTAGAACGCTTCCTCTTTCTAATGAGGAACTTTTCCATTGTGTTATAGTAAGAACAAATATCAGAGCTGCCAACTTTTCAAAATAAAAATATTTCACTGTTTAAAATCGTAGCACTGGATGCCGAACTTGCAGAATCGTCAGTAGAACGCTTCCTCTTTCTAATGAGGAACTTTTCCATTGTGTTATAGTAAGAACAAAATATCAGAGCTGCCAACTTTTCAAAATAAAAATATTTCACTGTTTAAAGTCGTAGCACTGGATGCCGAACTTGCAGAATCGTCAGTAGAACGCTTCCTCTTTCTAATGAGGAACTTTTCCATTGTGTTATAGTAAGAACAAATATCAGAGCTGCCAACTTTTCAAAATAAAAATATTTCACTGTTTAAAATCGTAGCACTGGATGCCGAACTTGCAGAATCGTCAGTAGAACGCTTCCTCTTTCTAATGAGGAACTTTTCCATTGTGTTATAGTAAGAACAAATATCAGAGCTGCCAACTTTTCAAAAATAAAAATATTTCACTGTTTAAAATCGTAGCACTGGATGCCGAACTTGCAGAATCGTCAGTAGAACGCTTCCTCTTTCTAATGAGGAACTTTTCCATTGTGTTATAGTAAGAACAAATATCAGAGCTGCCAACTTTTCAAAATAAAAATATTTCACTGTTTAAAGTCGTAGCACTGGATGCCGAACTTGCAGAATCGTCAGTAGAACGCTTCCTCTTTCTAATGAGGAACTTTTCCATTGTGTTATAGTAAGAACAAATATCAGAGCTGCCAACTTTTCAAAATAAAAATATTTCACTGTTTAAAATCGTAGCACTGGATGCCGAACTTGCAGAATCGTCAGTAGAACGCTTCCTCTTTCTAATGAGGAACTTTTTCCATTGTGTTATAGTAAGAACAAATATCAGAGCTGCCAACTTTTCAAAATAAAAATATTTCACTGTTTAAAGTCGTAGCACTGGATGCCGAACTTGCAGAATCGTCAGTAGAACGCTTCCTCTTTCTAATGAGGAACTTTTCCATTGTGTTATAGTAAGAACAAATATCAGAGCTGCCAACTTTTCAAAATAAAAATATTTCACTGTTTAAAGTCGTAGCACTTGGATGCCGAACTTGCAGAATCGTCAGTAGAACGCTTCCTCTTTCTAATGAGGAACTTTTCCATTGTGTTATAGTAAGAACAAATATCAGAGCTGCCAACTTTTCAAAATAAAAATATTTCACTGTTTAAAATCGTAGCACTCGGATGCCGAACTTGCAGAATCGTCAGTAGAACGCTTCCTCTTTCTAATGAGGAACTTTTCCATTGTGTTATAGTAAGAACAAATATCAGAGCTGCCAACTTTTCAAAATAAAAATATTTCACTGTTTAAAATCGTAGCACTGGATGCCGAACTTGCAGAATCGTCAGTAGAACGCTTCCTCTTTCTAATGAGGAACTTTTTCCATTGTGTTATAGTAAGAACAAATATCAGAGCTGCCAACTTTTTCAAAATAAAAATATTTCACTGTTTAAAATCGTAGCACTGGATGCCGAACTTGCAGAATCGTCAAGTAGAACGCTTCCTCTTTCTAATGAGGAACTTTTCCATTGTGTTATAGTAAGAACAAATATCAGAGCTGCCAACTTTTCAAAATAAAAATATTTCACTGTTTAAAGTCGTAGCACTGGATGCCGAACTTGCAGAATCGTCAGTAGAACGCTTCCTCTTTCTAATGAGGAACTTTTCCATTGTGTTATAGTAAGAACAAATATCAGAGCTGCCAACTTTTCAAAATAAAAATATTTCACTGTTTAAAATCGTAGCACTGGATGCCGAACTTGCAGAATCGTCAGTAGAACGCTTCCTCTTTCTAATGAGGAACTTTTCCATTGTGTTATAGTAAGAACAAATATCAGAGCTGCCAACTTTTCAAAATAAAAATATTTCACTGTTTAAAATCGTAGCACTGGATGCCGAACTTGCAGAATCGTCAGTAGAACGCTTCCTCTTTCTAATGAGGAACTTTTCCATTGTGTTATAGTAAGAACAAATATCAGAGCTGCCAACTTTTCAAAATAAAAATATTTCACTGTTTAAAGTCGTAGCACTCGATGCCGAACTTGCAGAATCGTCAGTAGAACGCTTCCTCTTTCTAATGAGGAACTTTTCCATTGTGTTATAGTAAGAACAAATATCAGAGCTGCCAACTTTTCAAAATAAAAATATTTCACTGTTTAAAATCGTAGCACTGGATGCCGAACTTGCAGAATCGTCAGTAGAACGCTTCCTCTTTCTAATGAGGAACTTTTCCATTGTGTTATAGTAAGAACAAATATCAGAGCTGCCAACTTTTCAAAATAAAAATATTTCACTGTTTAAAATCGTAGCACTGGATGCCGAACTTGCAGAATCGTCAGTAGAACGCTTCCTCTTTCTAATGAGGAACTTTTCCATTGTGTTATAGTAAGAACAAATATCAGAGCTGCCAACTTTTCAAAATAAAAATATTTCACTGTTTAAAATCGTAGCACTGGATGCCGAACTTGCAGAATCGTCAGTAGAACGCTTCCTCTTTCTAATGAGGAACTTTTCCATTGTGTTATAGTAAGAACAAATATCAGAGCTGCCAACTTTTCAAAATAAAAATATTTCACTGTTTAAAGTCGTAGCACTCGATGCCGAACTTGCAGAATCGTCAGTAGAACGCTTCCTCTTTCTAATGAGGAACTTTTCCATTGTGTTATAGTAAGAACAAATATCAGAGCTGCCAACTTTTCAAAATAAAAATATTTCACTGTTTAAAATCGTAGCACTGGATGCCGAACTTGCAGAATCGTCAGTAGAACGCTTCCTCTTTCTAATGAGGAACTTTTCCATTGTGTTATAGTAAGAACAAATATCAGAGCTGCCAACTTTTCAAAATAAAAATATTTCACTGTTTAAAATCGTAGCACTGGATGCCGAACTTGCAGAATCGTCAGTAGAACGCTTCCTCTTTCTAATGAGGAACTTTTCCATTGTGTTATAGTAAGAACAAATATCAGAGCTGCCAACTTTTCAAAATAAAAATATTTCACTGTTTAAAGTCGTAGCACTCGATGCCGAACTTGCAGAATCGTCAGTAGAATCGTCTTCCTCTTTCTAATGAGGAACTTTTCCATTGTGTTATAGTAAGAACAAATATCAGAGCTGCCAACTTTTCAAAATAAAAATATTTCACTGTTTAAAATCGTAGCACTGGATGCCGAACTTGCAGAATCGTCAGTAGAACGCTTCCTCTTTCTAATGAGGAACTTTTCCATTGTGTTATAGTAAGAACAAATATCAGAGCTGCCAACTTTTCAAAATAAAAAATATTTCACTGTTTAAAATCGTAGCACTGGATGCCGAACTTGCAGAATCGTCAGTAGAACGCTTCCTCTTTCTAATGAGGAACTTTTCCATTGTGTTATAGTAAGAACAAATATCAGAGCTGCCAACTTTTCAAAATAAAAATATTTCACTGTTTAAAATCGTAGCACTCGATGCCGAACTTGCAGAATCGTCAGTAGAACGTCTTCCTCTTTCTAATGAGGAACTTTTCCATTGTGTTATAGTAAGAACAAATATCAGAGCTGCCAACTTTTCAAAATAAAAATATTTCACTGTTTAAAATCGTAGCACTGGATGCCGAACTTGCAGAATCGTCAGTAGAACGCTTCCTCTTTCTAATGAGGAACTTTTCCATTGTGTTATAGTAAGAACAAATATCAGAGCTGCCAACTTTTCAAAATAAAAATATTTCACTGTTTAAAATCGTAGCACTGGATGCCGAACTTGCAGAATCGTCAGTAGAACGCTTCCTCTTTCTAATGAGGAACTTTTCCATTGTGTTATAGTAAGAACAAATATCAGAGCTGCCAACTTTTCAAAATAAAAATATTTCACTGTTTAAAGTCGTAGCACTGGATGCCGAACTTGCAGAATCGTCAGTAGAACGCTTCCTCTTTCTAATGAGGAACTTTTCCATTGTGTTATAGTAAGAACAAATATCAGAGCTGCCAACTTTTCAAAATAAAAATATTTCACTGTTTAAAATCGTAGCACTGGATGCCGAACTTGCAGAATCGTCAGTAGAACGCTTCCTCTTTCTAATGAGGAACTTTTCCATTGTGTTATAGTAAGAACAAATATCAGAGCTGCCAACTTTTCAAAATAAAAATATTTCACTGTTTAAAATCGTAGCACTGGATGCCGAACTTGCAGAATCGTCAGTAGAACGCTTCCTCTTTCTAATGAGGAACTTTTCCATTGTGTTATAGTAAGAACAAATATCAGA
Organism: Macrothele yani; assembly: GCA_039090855.1. Lineage (NCBI taxonomy): Eukaryota > Metazoa > Arthropoda > Arachnida > Araneae > Macrothelidae > Macrothele > Macrothele yani. The sequence continues at coordinate 106,511,825 of CM076998.1, forward strand.
GCTGCCAACTTTTCAAAATAAAAATATTTCACTGTTTAAAGTCGTAGCACTCGATGCCGAACTTGCAGAATCGTCAGTAGAACGCTTCCTCTTTCTAATGAGGAACTTTTCCATTGTGTTATAGTAAGAACAAATATCAGAGCTGCCAACTTTTCAAAATAAAAATATTTCACTGTTTAAAGTCGTAGCACTGGATGCCAGAACTTGCAGAATCGTCAGTAGAACGCTTCCTCTTTCTAATGAGGAACTTTTCCATTGTGTTATAGTAAGAACAAATATCAGAGCTGCCAACTTTTCAAAATAAAAATATTTCACTGTTTAAAATCGTAGCACTGGATGCCGAACTTGCAGAATCGTCAGTAGAACGCTTCCTCTTTCTAATGAGGAACTTTTCCATTGTGTTATAGTAAGAACAAATATCAGAGCTGCCAACTTTTCAAAATAAAAATATTTCACTGTTTAAAATCGTAGCACTCGATGCCGAACTTGCAGAATCGTCAGTAGAACGCTTCCTCTTTCTAATGAGGAACTTTTCCATTGTGTTATAGTAAGAACAAATATCAGAGCTGCCAACTTTTCAAAATAAAAATATTTCACTGTTTAAAGTCGTAGCACTCGATGCCGAACTTGCAGAATCGTCAGTAGAACGCTTCCTCTTTCTAATGAGGAACTTTTCCATTGTGTTATAGTAAGAACAAATATCAGAGCTGCCAACTTTTCAAAATAAAAATATTTCACTGTTTAAAGTCGTAGCACTCGATGCCGAACTTGCAGAATCGTCAGTAGAACGCTTCCTCTTTCTAATGAGGAACTTTTCCATTGTGTTATAGTAAGAACAAATATCAGAGCTGCCAACTTTTCAAAATAAAAAATATTTCACTGTTTAAAGTCGTAGCACTCGATGCCGAACTTGCAGAATCGTCAGTAGAACGCTTCCTCTTTCTAATGAGGAACTTTTCCATTGTGTTATAGTAAGAACAAATATCAGAGCTGCCAACTTTTCAAAATAAAAATATTTCACTGTTTAAAGTCGTAGCACTCGATGCCGAACTTGCAGAATCGTCAGTAGAACGCTTCCTCTTTCTAATGAGGAACTTTTCCATTGTGTTATAGTAAGAACAAATATCAGAGCTGCCAACTTTTCAAAATAAAAATATTTCACTGTTTAAAGTCGTAGCACTGGATGCCGAACTTGCAGAATCGTCAGTAGAACGCTTCCTCTTTCTAATGAGGAACTTTTCCATTGTGTTATAGTAAGAACAAATATCAGAGCTGCCAACTTTTCAAAATAAAAATATTTCACTGTTTAAAATCGTAGCACTGGATGCCGAACTTGCAGAATCGTCAGTAGAACGCTTCCTCTTTCTAATGAGGAACTTTTCCATTGTGTTATAGTAAGAACAAATATCAGAGCTGCCAACTTTTCAAAATAAAAATATTTCACTGTTTAAAATCGTAGCACTGGATGCCGAACTTGCAGAATCGTCAGTAGAACGCTTCCTCTTTCTAATGAGGAACTTTTCCATTGTGTTATAGTAAGAACAAATATCAGAGCTGCCAACTTTTCAAAATAAAAATATTTCACTGTTTAAAGTCGTAGCACTCGATGCCGAACTTGCAGAATCGTCAGTAGAACGCTTCCTCTTTCTAATGAGGAACTTTTCCATTGTGTTATAGTAAGAACAAATATCAGAGCTGCCAACTTTTCAAAATAAAAATATTTCACTGTTTAAAGTCGTAGCACTGGATGCCGAACTTGCAGAATCGTCAGTAGAACGCTTCCTCTTTCTAATGAGGAACTTTTCCATTGTGTTATAGTAAGAACAAATATCAGAGCTGCCAACTTTTCAAAATAAAAATATTTCACTGTTTAAAATCGTAGCACTGGATGCCGAACTTGCAGAATCGTCAGTAGAACGCTTCCTCTTTCTAATGAGGAACTTTTCCATTGTGTTATAGTAAGAACAAATATCAGAGCTGCCAACTTTTCAAAATAAAAATATTTCACTGTTTAAAATCGTAGCACTGGATGCCGAACTTGCAGAATCGTCAGTAGAACGCTTCCTCTTTCTAATGAGGAACTTTTCCATTGTGTTATAGTAAGAACAAATATCAGAGCTGCCAACTTTTCAAAATAAAAATATTTCACTGTTTAAAATCGTAGCACTGGATGCCGAACTTGCAGAATCGTCAGTAGAACGCTTCCTCTTTCTAATGAGGAACTTTTCCATTGTGTTATAGTAAGAACAAATATCAGAGCTGCCAACTTTTCAAAATAAAAATATTTCACTGTTTAAAATCGTAGCACTGGATGCCGAACTTGCAGAATCGTCAGTAGAACGCTTCCTCTTTCTAATGAGGAACTTTTCCATTGTGTTATAGTAAGAACAAATATCAGAGCTGCCAACTTTTCAAAATAAAAATATTTCACTGTTTAAAATCGTAGCACTGGATGCCGAACTTGCAGAATCGTCAGTAGAACGCTTCCTCTTTCTAATGAGGAACTTTTCCATTGTGTTATAGTAAGAACAAATATCAGAGCTGCCAACTTTTCAAAATAAAAATATTTCACTGTTTAAAATCGTAGCACTGGATGCCGAACTTGCAGAATCGTCAGTAGAACGCTTCCTCTTTCTAATGAGGAACTTTTCCATTGTGTTATAGTAAGAACAAATATCAGAGCTGCCAACTTTTCAAAAATAAAAATATTTCACTGTTTAAAGTCGTAGCACTCGATGCCGAACTTGCAGAATCGTCAGTAGAACGCTTCCTCTTTCTAATGAGGAACTTTTCCATTGTGTTATAGTAAGAACAAATATCAGAGCTGCCAACTTTTCAAAATAAAAATATTTCACTGTTTAAAATCGTAGCACTGGATGCCGAACTTGCAGAATCGTCAGTAGAACGCTTCCTCTTTCTAATGAGGAACTTTTCCATTGTGTTATAGTAAGAACAAATATCAGAGCTGCCAACTTTTCAAAATAAAAATATTTCACTGTTTAAAGTCGTAGCACTCGTTGCCGAACTTGCAGAATCGTCAGTAGAACGCTTCCTCTTTCTAATGAGGAACTTTTCCATTGTGTTATAGTAAGAACAAATATCAGAGCTGCCAACTTTTCAAAATAAAAATATTTCACTGTTTAAAATCGTAGCACTGGATGCCGAACTTGCAGAATCGTCAGTAGAACGCTTCCTCTTTCTAATGAGGAACTTTTCCATTGTGTTATAGTAAGAACAAATATCAGAGCTGCCAACTTTTCAAAATAAAAATATTTCACTGTTTAAAATCGTAGCACTGGATGCCGAACTTGCAGAATCGTCAGTAGAACGCTTCCTCTTTCTAATGAGGAACTTTTCCATTGTGTTATAGTAAGAACAAATATCAGAGCTGCCAACTTTTCAAAATAAAAATATTTCACTGTTTAAAATCGTAGCACTGGATGCCGAACTTGCAGAATCGTCAGTAGAACGCTTCCTCTTTCTAATGAGGAACTTTTCCATTGTGTTATAGTAAGAACAAATATCAGAGCTGCCAACTTTTCAAAATAAAAATATTTCACTGTTTAAAATCGTAGCACTGGATGCCGAACTTGCAGAATCGTCAGTAGAACGCTTCCTCTTTCTAATGAGGAACTTTTCCATTGTGTTATAGTAAGAACAAATATCAGAGCTGCCAACTTTTCAAAATAAAAATATTTCACTGTTTAAAATCGTAGCACTGGATGCCGAACTTGCAGAATCGTCAGTAGAACGCTTCCTCTTTCTAATGAGGAACTTTTCCATTGTGTTATAGTAAGAACAAATATCAGAGCTGCCAACTTTTCAAAATAAAAATATTTCACTGTTTAAAATCGTAGCACTGGATGCCGAACTTGCAGAATCGTCAGTAGAACGCTTCCTCTTTCTAATGAGGAACTTTTTCCATTGTGTTATAGTAAGAACAAATATCAGAGCTGCCAACTTTTCAAAATAAAAATATTTCACTGTTTAAAATCGTAGCACTGGATGCCGAACTTGCAGAATCGTCAGTAGAACGCTTCCTCTTTCTAATGAGGAACTTTTCCATTGTGTTATAGTAAGAACAAATATCAGAGCTGCCAACTTTTCAAAATAAAAATATTTCACTGTTTAAAATCGTAGCACTCGATGCCGAACTTGCAGAATCGTCAGTAGAACGTCTTCCTCTTTCTAATGAGGAACTTTTCCATTGTGTTATAGTAAGAACAAATATCAGAGCTGCCAACTTTTCAAAATAAAAATATTTCACTGTTTAAAATCGTAGCACTGGATGCCGAACTTGCAGAATCGTCAGTAGAACGCTTCCTCTTTCTAATGAGGAACTTTTCCATTGTGTTATAGTAAGAACAAATATCAGAGCTGCCAACTTTTCAAAATAAAAATATTTCACTGTTTAAAGTCGTAGCACTGGATGCCGAACTTGCAGAATCGTCAGTAGAACGCTTCCTCTTTCTAATGAGGAACTTTTCCATTGTGTTATAGTAAGAACAAATATCAGAGCTGCCAACTTTTCAAAATAAAAATATTTCACTGTTTAAAATCGTAGCACTGGATGCCGAACTTGCAGAATCGTCAGTAGAACGCTTCCTCTTTCTAATGAGGAACTTTTCCATTGTGTTATAGTAAGAACAAATATCAGAGCTGCCAACTTTTCAAAATAAAAATATTTCACTGTTTAAAAGTCGTAGCACTGGATGCCGAACTTGCAGAATCGTCAGTAGAACGCTTCCTCTTTCTAATGAGGAACTTTTCCATTGTGTTATAGTAAGAACAAATATCAGAGCTGCCAACTTTTCAAAATAAAAATATTTCACTGTTTAAAATCGTAGCACTCGGATGCCGAACTTGCAGAATCGTCAGTAGAACGCTTCCTCTTTCTAATGAGGAACTTTTCCATTGTGTTATAGTAAGAACAAATATCAGAGCTGCCAACTTTTCAAAATAAAAATATTTCACTGTTTAAAATCGTAGCACTGGATGCCGAACTTGCAGAATCGTCAGTAGAACGCTTCCTCTTTCTAATGAGGAACTTTTCCATTGTGTTATAGTAAGAACAAATATCAGAGCTGCCAACTTTTCAAAATAAAAATATTTCACTGTTTAAAATCGTAGCACTGGATGCCGAACTTGCAGAATCGTCAGTAGAACGCTTCCTCTTTCTAATGAGGAACTTTTCCATTGTGTTATAGTAAGAACAAATATCAGAGCTGCCAACTTTTCAAAATAAAAATATTTCACTGTTTAAAGTCGTAGCACTGGATGCCGAACTTGCAGAATCGTCAGTAGAACGCTTCCTCTTTCTAATGAGGAACTTTTTCCATTGTGTTATAGTAAGAACAAATATCAGAGCTGCCAACTTTTCAAAATAAAAATATTTCACTGTTTAAAATCGTAGCACTGGATGCCGAACTTGCAGAATCGTCAGTAGAACGCTTCCTCTTTCTAATGAGGAACTTTTCCATTGTGTTATAGTAAGAACAAATATCAGAGCTGCCAACTTTTCAAAATAAAAATATTTCACTGTTTAAAATCGTAGCACTGGATGCCGAACTTGCAGAATCGTCAGTAGAACGCTTCCTCTTTCTAATGAGGAACTTTTCCATTGTGTTATAGTAAGAACAAATATCAGAGCTGCCAACTTTTCAAAATAAAAATATTTCACTGTTTAAAATCGTAGCACTGGATGCCGAACTTGCAGAATCGTCAGTAGAACGCTTCCTCTTTCTAATGAGGAACTTTTCCATTGTGTTATAGTAAGAACAAATATCAGAGCTGCCAACTTTTCAAAATAAAAATATTTCACTGTTTAAAGTCGTAGCACTGGATGCCGAACTTGCAGAATCGTCAGTAGAACGCTTCCTCTTTCTAATGAGGAACTTTTCCATTGTGTTATAGTAAGAACAAATATCAGAGCTGCCAACTTTTCAAAATAAAAATATTTCACTGTTTAAAATCGTAGCACTGGATGCCGAACTTGCAGAATCGTCAGTAGAACGCTTCCTCTTTCTAATGAGGAACTTTTCCATTGTGTTATAGTAAGAACAAATATCAGAGCTGCCAACTTTTCAAAATAAAAATATTTCACTGTTTAAAATCGTAGCACTGGATGCCGAACTTGCAGAATCGTCAGTAGAACGCTTCCTCTTTCTAATGAGGAACTTTTCCATTGTGTTATAGTAAGAACAAATATCAGAGCTGCCAACTTTTCAAAATAAAAATATTTCACTGTTTAAAATCGTAGCACTGGATGCCGAACTTGCAGAATCGTCAGTAGAACGCTTCCTCTTTCTAATGAGGAACTTTTCCATTGTGTTATAGTAAGAACAAATATCAGAGCTGCCAACTTTTCAAAATAAAAATATTTCACTGTTTAAAGTCGTAGCACTCGATGCCGAACTTGCAGAATCGTCAGTAGAACGCTTCCTCTTTCTAATGAGGAACTTTTCCATTGTGTTATAGTAAGAACAAATATCAGAGCTGCCAACTTTTCAAAATAAAAATATTTCACTGTTTAAAATCGTAGCACTGGATGCCGAACTTGCAGAATCGTCAGTAGAACGCTTCCTCTTTCTAATGAGGAACTTTTCCATTGTGTTATAGTAAGAACAAATATCAGAGCTGCCAACTTTTCAAAATAAAAATATTTCACTGTTTAAAATCGTAGCACTGGATGCCGAACTTGCAGAATCGTCAGTAGAACGCTTCCTCTTTCTAATGAGGAACTTTTCCATTGTGTTATAGTAAGAACAAATATCAGAGCTGCCAACTTTTCAAAATAAAAATATTTCACTGTTTAAAGTCGTAGCACTCGATGCCGAACTTGCAGAATCGTCAGTAGAACGCTTCCTCTTTCTAATGAGGAACTTTTCCATTGTGTTATAGTAAGAACAAATATCAGAGCTGCCAACTTTTCAAAATAAAAATATTTCACTGTTTAAAGTCGTAGCACTGGATGCCGAACTTGCAGAATCGTCAGTAGAACGCTTCCTCTTTCTAATGAGGAACTTTTCCATTGTGTTATAGTAAGAACAAATATCAGAGCTGCCAACTTTTCAAAATAAAAATATTTCACTGTTTAAAATCGTAGCACTCGATGCCGAACTTGCAGAATCGTCAGTAGAACGCTTCCTCTTTCTAATGAGGAACTTTTCCATTGTGTTATAGTAAGAACAAATATCAGAGCTGCCAACTTTTCAAAATAAAAATATTTCACTGTTTAAAATCGTAGCACTCGATGCCGAACTTGCAGAATCGTCAGTAGAACGCTTCCTCTTTCTAATGAGGAACTTTTCCATTGTGTTATAGTAAGAACAAATATCAGAGCTGCCAACTTTTCAAAATAAAAATATTTCACTGTTTAAAGTCGTAGCACTGGATGCCGAACTTGCAGAATCGTCAGTAGAACGCTTCCTCTTTCTAATGAGGAACTTTTCCATTGTGTTATAGTAAGAACAAATATCAGAGCTGCCAACTTTTCAAAATAAAAATATTTCACTGTTTAAAGTCGTAGCACTGGATGCCGAACTTGCAGAATCGTCAGTAGAACGCTTCCTCTTTCTAATGAGGAACTTTTCCATTGTGTTATAGTAAGAACAAATATCAGAGCTGCCAACTTTTCAAAATAAAAATATTTCACTGTTTAAAATCGTAGCACTGGATGCCGAACTTGCAGAATCGTCAGTAGAACGCTTCCTCTTTCTAATGAGGAACTTTTCCATTGTGTTATAGTAAGAACAAATATCAGAGCTGCCAACTTTTCAAAATAAAAATATTTCACTGTTTAAAGTCGTAGCACTGGATGCCGAACTTGCAGAATCGTCAGTAGAACGCTTCCTCTTTCTAATGAGGAACTTTTCCATTGTGTTATAGTAAGAACAAATATCAGAGCTGCCAACTTTTCAAAATAAAAATATTTCACTGTTTAAAGTCGTAGCACTCGATGCCGAACTTGCAGAATCGTCAGTAGAACGCTTCCTCTTTCTAATGAGGAACTTTTCCATTGTGTTATAGTAAGAACAAATATCAGAGCTGCCAACTTTTCAAAATAAAAATATTTCACTGTTTAAAATCGTAGCACTGGATGCCGAACTTGCAGAATCGTCAGTAGAACGCTTCCTCTTTCTAATGAGGAACTTTTCCATTGTGTTATAGTAAGAACAAATATCAGAGCTGCCAACTTTTCAAAATAAAAATATTTCACTGTTTAAAATCGTAGCACTGGATGCCGAACTTGCAGAATCGTCAGTAGAACGCTTCCTCTTTCTAATGAGGAACTTTTCCATTGTGTTATAGTAAGAACAAATATCAGAGCTGCCAACTTTTCAAAATAAAAATATTTCACTGTTTAAAATCGTAGCACTCGATGCCGAACTTGCAGAATCGTCAGTAGAACGCTTCCTCTTTCTAATGAGGAACTTTTCCATTGTGTTATAGTAAGAACAAATATCAGAGCTGCCAACTTTTCAAAATAAAAATATTTCACTGTTTAAAATCGTAGCACTGGATGCCGAACTTGCAGAATCGTCAGTAGAACGCTTCCTCTTTCTAATGAGGAACTTTTCCATTGTGTTATAGTAAGAACAAATATCAGAGCTGCCAACTTTTCAAAATAAAAATATTTCACTGTTTAAAATCGTAGCACTCGATGCCGAACTTGCAGAATCGTCAGTAGAACGCTTCCTCTTTCTAATGAGGAACTTTTCCATTGTGTTATAGTAAGAACAAATATCAGAGCTGCCAACTTTTCAAAATAAAAATATTTCACTGTTTAAAATCGTAGCACTGGATGCCGAACTTGCAGAATCGTCAGTAGAACGCTTCCTCTTTCTAATGAGGAACTTTTCCATTGTGTTATAGTAAGAACAAATATCAGAGCTGCCAACTTTTCAAAATAAAAATATTTCACTGTTTAAAATCGTAGCACTGGATGCCGAACTTGCAGAATCGTCAGTAGAACGCTTCCTCTTTCTAATGAGGAACTTTTCCATTGTGTTATAGTAAGAACAAATATCAGAGCTGCCAACTTTTCAAAATAAAAATATTTCACTGTTTAAAATCGTAGCACTGGATGCCGAACTTGCAGAATCGTCAGTAGAACGCTTCCTCTTTCTAATGAGGAACTTTTCCATTGTGTTATAGTAAGAACAAATATCAGAGCTGCCAACTTTTCAAAATAAAAATATTTCACTGTTTAAAGTCGTAGCACTGGATGCCGAACTTGCAGAATCGTCAGTAGAACGCTTCCTCTTTCTAATGAGGAACTTTTCCATTGTGTTATAGTAAGAACAAATATCAGAGCTGCCAACTTTTCAAAATAAAAATATTTCACTGTTTAAAATCGTAGCACTCGGATGCCGAACTTGCAGAATCGTCAGTAGAACGCTTCCTCTTTCTAATGAGGAACTTTTCCATTGTGTTATAGTAAGAACAAATATCAGAGCTGCCAACTTTTCAAAATAAAAATATTTCACTGTTTAAAGTCGTAGCACTGGATGCCGAACTTGCAGAATCGTCAGTAGAACGCTTCCTCTTTCTAATGAGGAACTTTTCCATTGTGTTATAGTAAGAACAAATATCAGAGCTGCCAACTTTTCAAAATAAAAATATTTCACTGTTTAAAATCGTAGCACTGGATGCCGAACTTGCAGAATCGTCAGTAGAACGCTTCCTCTTTCTAATGAGGAACTTTTCCATTGTGTTATAGTAAGAACAAATATCAGAGCTGCCAACTTTTCAAAATAAAAATATTTCACTGTTTAAAGTCGTAGCACTGGATGCCGAACTTGCAGAATCGTCAGTAGAACGCTTCCTCTTTCTAATGAGGAACTTTTCCATTGTGTTATAGTAAGAACAAATATCAGAGCTGCCAACTTTTCAAAATAAAAATATTTCACTGTTTAAAATCGTAGCACTGGATGCCGAACTTGCAGAATCGTCAGTAGAACGCTTCCTCTTTCTAATGAGGAACTTTTCCATTGTGTTATAGTAAGAACAAATATCAGAGCTGCCAACTTTTCAAAATAAAAATATTTCACTGTTTAAAATCGTAGCACTGGATGCCGAACTTGCAGAATCGTCAGTAGAACGCTTCCTCTTTCTAATGAGGAACTTTTCCATTGTGTTATAGTAAGAACAAATATCAGAGCTGCCAACTTTTCAAAATAAAAATATTTCACTGTTTAAAATCGTAGCACTGGATGCCGAACTTGCAGAATCGTCAGTAGAACGCTTCCTCTTTCTAATGAGGAACTTTTCCATTGTGTTATAGTAAGAACAAATATCAGAGCTGCCAACTTTTCAAAATAAAAATATTTCACTGTTTAAAATCGTAGCACTGGATGCCGAACTTGCAGAATCGTCAGTAGAACGCTTCCTCTTTCTAATGAGGAACTTTTCCATTGTGTTATAGTAAGAACAAATATCAGAGCTGCCAACTTTTCAAAATAAAAATATTTCACTGTTTAAAATCGTAGCACTGGATGCCGAACTTGCAGAATCGTCAGTAGAACGCTTCCTCTTTCTAATGAGGAACTTTTCCATTGTGTTATAGTAAGAACAAATATCAGAGCTGCCAACTTTTCAAAATAAAAATATTTCACTGTTTAAAGTCGTAGCACTGGATGCCGAACTTGCAGAATCGTCAGTAGAACGCTTCCTCTTTCTAATGAGGAACTTTTCCATTGTGTTATAGTAAGAACAAATATCAGAGCTGCCAACTTTTCAAAATAAAAATATTTCACTGTTTAAAATCGTAGCACTGGATGCCGAACTTGCAGAATCGTCAGTAGAACGCTTCCTCTTTCTAATGAGGAACTTTTCCATTGTGTTATAGTAAGAACAAATATCAGAGCTGCCAACTTTTCAAAATAAAAATATTTCACTGTTTAAAATCGTAGCACTGGATGCCGAACTTGCAGAATCGTCAGTAGAACGCTTCCTCTTTCTAATGAGGAACTTTTCCATTGTGTTATAGTAAGAACAAATATCAGAGCTGCCAACTTTTCAAAATAAAAATATTTCACTGTTTAAAATCGTAGCACTGGATGCCGAACTTGCAGAATCGTCAGTAGAACGCTTCCTCTTTCTAATGAGGAACTTTTCCATTGTGTTATAGTAAGAACAAATATCAGAGCTGCCAACTTTTCAAAATAAAAATATTTCACTGTTTAAAGTCGTAGCACTGGATGCCGAACTTGCAGAATCGTCAGTAGAACGCTTCCTCTTTCTAATGAGGAACTTTTCCATTGTGTTATAGTAAGAACAAATATCAGAGCTGCCAACTTTTCAAAATAAAAATATTTCACTGTTTAAAATCGTAGCACTGGATGCCGAACTTGCAGAATCGTCAGTAGAACGCTTCCTCTTTCTAATGAGGAACTTTTCCATTGTGTTATAGTAAGAACAAATATCAGAGCTGCCAACTTTTCAAAATAAAAATATTTCACTGTTTAAAATCGTAGCACTGGATGCCGAACTTGCAGAATCGTCAGTAGAACGCTTCCTCTTTCTAATGAGGAACTTTTCCATTGTGTTATAGTAAGAACAAATATCAGAGCTGCCAACTTTTCAAAATAAAAATATTTCACTGTTTAAAGTCGTAGCACTGGATGCCGAACTTGCAGAATCGTCAGTAGAACGCTTCCTCTTTCTAATGAGGAACTTTTCCATTGTGTTATAGTAAGAACAAATATCAGAGCTGCCAACTTTTCAAAATAAAAATATTTCACTGTTTAAAATCGTAGCACTGGATGCCGAACTTGCAGAATCGTCAGTAGAACGCTTCCTCTTTCTAATGAGGAACTTTTCCATTGTGTTATAGTAAGAACAAATATCAGAGCTGCCAACTTTTCAAAATAAAAATATTTCACTGTTTAAAATCGTAGCACTGGATGCCGAACTTGCAGAATCGTCAGTAGAACGCTTCCTCTTTCTAATGAGGAACTTTTCCATTGTGTTATAGTAAGAACAAATATCAGAGCTGCCAACTTTTCAAAATAAAAATATTTCACTGTTTAAAATCGTAGCACTGGATGCCGAACTTGCAGAATCGTCAGTAGAACGCTTCCTCTTTCTAATGAGGAACTTTTCCATTGTGTTATAGTAAGAACAAATATCAGAGCTGCCAACTTTTCAAAATAAAAATATTTCACTGTTTAAAATCGTAGCACTCGATGCCGAACTTGCAGAATCGTCAGTAGAACGCTTCCTCTTTCTAATGAGGAACTTTTCCATTGTGTTATAGTAAGAACAAATATCAGAGCTGCCAACTTTTCAAAATAAAAATATTTCACTGTTTAAAATCGTAGCACTCGATGCCGAACTTGCAGAATCGTCAGTAGAACGCTTCCTCTTTCTAATGAGGAACTTTTCCATTGTGTTATAGTAAGAACAAATATCAGAGCTGCCAACTTTTCAAAATAAAAATATTTCACTGTTTAAAATCGTAGCACTCGATGCCGAACTTGCAGAATCGTCAGTAGAACGCTTCCTCTTTCTAATGAGGAACTTTTCCATTGTGTTATAGTAAGAACAAATATCAGAGCTGCCAACTTTTCAAAATAAAAATATTTCACTGTTTAAAGTCGTAGCACTGGATGCCGAACTTGCAGAATCGTCAGTAGAACGCTTCCTCTTTCTAATGAGGAACTTTTCCATTGTGTTATAGTAAGAACAAATATCAGAGCTGCCAACTTTTCAAAATAAAAATATTTCACTGTTTAAAGTCGTAGCACTGGATGCCGAACTTGCAGAATCGTCAGTAGAACGCTTCCTCTTTCTAATGAGGAACTTTTCCATTGTGTTATAGTAAGAACAAATATCAGAGCTGCCAACTTTTCAAAATAAAAATATTTCACTGTTTAAAGTCGTAGCACTCGATGCCGAACTTGCAGAATCGTCAGTAGAACGCTTCCTCTTTCTAATGAGGAACTTTTCCATTGTGTTATAGTAAGAACAAATATCAGAGCTGCCAACTTTTCAAAATAAAAATATTTCACTGTTTAAAATCGTAGCACTGGATGCCGAACTTGCAGAATCGTCAGTAGAACGCTTCCTCTTTCTAATGAGGAACTTTTCCATTGTGTTATAGTAAGAACAAATATCAGAGCTGCCAACTTTTCAAAATAAAAATATTTCACTGTTTAAAATCGTAGCACTGGATGCCGAACTTGCAGAATCGTCAGTAGAACGCTTCCTCTTTCTAATGAGGAACTTTTCCATTGTGTTATAGTAAGAACAAATATCAGAGCTGCCAACTTTTCAAAATAAAAATATTTCACTGTTTAAAGTCGTAGCACTGGATGCCGAACTTGCAGAATCGTCAGTAGAACGCTTCCTCTTTCTAATGAGGAACTTTTCCATTGTGTTATAGTAAGAACAAATATCAGAGCTGCCAACTTTTCAAAATAAAAATATTTCACTGTTTAAAGTCGTAGCACTCGATGCCGAACTTGCAGAATCGTCAGTAGAACGCTTCCTCTTTCTAATGAGGAACTTTTCCATTGTGTTATAGTAAGAACAAATATCAGAGCTGCCAACTTTTCAAAATAAAAATATTTCACTGTTTAAAGTCGTAGCACTCGATGCCGAACTTGCAGAATCGTCAGTAGAACGCTTCCTCTTTCTAATGAGGAACTTTTCCATTGTGTTATAGTAAGAACAAATATCAGAGCTGCCAACTTTTCAAAATAAAAATATTTCACTGTTTAAAATCGTAGCACTGGATGCCGAACTTGCAGAATCGTCAGTAGAACGCTTCCTCTTTCTAATGAGGAACTTTTCCATTGTGTTATAGTAAGAACAAATATCAGAGCTGCCAACTTTTCAAAATAAAAATATTTCACTGTTTAAAGTCGTAGCACTCGATGCCGAACTTGCAGAATCGTCAGTAGAACGCTTCCTCTTTCTAATGAGGAACTTTTCCATTGTGTTATAGTAAGAACAAATATCAGAGCTGCCAACTTTTCAAAATAAAAATATTTCACTGTTTAAAATCGTAGCACTCGATGCCGAACTTGCAGAATCGTCAGTAGAACGCTTCCTCTTTCTAATGAGGAACTTTTCCATTGTGTTATAGTAAGAACAAATATCAGAGCTGCCAACTTTTCAAAATAAAAATATTTCACTGTTTAAAATCGTAGCACTGGATGCCGAACTTGCAGAATCGTCAGTAGAACGCTTCCTCTTTCTAATGAGGAACTTTTCCATTGTGTTATAGTAAGAACAAATATCAGAGCTGCCAACTTTTCAAAATAAAAATATTTCACTGTTTAAAATCGTAGCACTGGATGCCGAACTTGCAGAATCGTCAGTAGAACGCTTCCTCTTTCTAATGAGGAACTTTTCCATTGTGTTATAGTAAGAACAAATATCAGAGCTGCCAACTTTTCAAAATAAAAATATTTCACTGTTTAAAGTCGTAGCACTGGATGCCGAACTTGCAGAATCGTCAGTAGAACGCTTCCTCTTTCTAATGAGGAACTTTTCCATTGTGTTATAGTAAGAACAAATATCAGAGCTGCCAACTTTTCAAAATAAAAATATTTCACTGTTTAAAATCGTAGCACTCGATGCCGAACTTGCAGAATCGTCAGTAGAACGCTTCCTCTTTCTAATGAGGAACTTTTCCATTGTGTTATAGTAAGAACAAATATCAGAGCTGCCAACTTTTCAAAATAAAAATATTTCACTGTTTAAAATCGTAGCACTCGATGCCGAACTTGCAGAATCGTCAGTAGAACGCTTCCTCTTTCTAATGAGGAACTTTTCCATTGTGTTATAGTAAGAACAAATATCAGAGCTGCCAACTTTTCAAAATAAAAATATTTCACTGTTTAAAGTCGTAGCACTCGATGCCGAACTTGCAGAATCGTCAGTAGAACGCTTCCTCTTTCTAATGAGGAACTTTTCCATTGTGTTATAGTAAGAACAAATATCAGAGCTGCCAACTTTTCAAAATAAAAATATTTCACTGTTTAAAGTCGTAGCACTGGATGCCGAACTTGCAGAATCGTCAGTAGAACGCTTCCTCTTTCTAATGAGGAACTTTTCCATTGTGTTATAGTAAGAACAAATATCAGAGCTGCCAACTTTTCAAAATAAAAATATTTCACTGTTTAAAATCGTAGCACTCGGATGCCGAACTTGCAGAATCGTCAGTAGAACGCTTCCTCTTTCTAATGAGGAACTTTTCCATTGTGTTATAGTAAGAACAAATATCAGAGCTGCCAACTTTTCAAAATAAAAATATTTCACTGTTTAAAATCGTAGCACTGGATGCCGAACTTGCAGAATCGTCAGTAGAACGCTTCCTCTTTCTAATGAGGAACTTTTCCATTGTGTTATAGTAAGAACAAATATCAGAGCTGCCAACTTTTCAAAATAAAAATATTTCACTGTTTAAAGTCGTAGCACTCGATGCCGAACTTGCAGAATCGTCAGTAGAACGCTTCCTCTTTCTAATGAGGAACTTTTCCATTGTGTTATAGTAAGAACAAATATCAGAGCTGCCAACTTTTCAAAATAAAAATATTTCACTGTTTAAAGTCGTAGCACTGGATGCCGAACTTGCAGAATCGTCAGTAGAACGCTTCCTCTTTCTAATGAGGAACTTTTCCATTGTGTTATAGTAAGAACAAATATCAGAGCTGCCAACTTTTCAAAATAAAAATATTTCACTGTTTAAAATCGTAGCACTGGATGCCGAACTTGCAGAATCGTCAGTAGAACGCTTCCTCTTTCTAATGAGGAACTTTTCCATTGTGTTATAGTAAGAACAAATATCAGAGCTGCCAACTTTTCAAAATAAAAATATTTCACTGTTTAAAATCGTAGCACTCGATGCCGAACTTGCAGAATCGTCAGTAGAACGCTTCCTCTTTCTAATGAGGAACTTTTCCATTGTGTTATAGTAAGAACAAATATCAGAGCTGCCAACTTTTCAAAATAAAAATATTTCACTGTTTAAAATCGTAGCACTCGGATGCCGAACTTGCAGAATCGTCAGTAGAACGCTTCCTCTTTCTAATGAGGAACTTTTCCATTGTGTTATAGTAAGAACAAATATCAGAGCTGCCAACTTTTCAAAATAAAAATATTTCACTGTTTAAAGTCGTAGCACTGGATGCCGAACTTGCAGAATCGTCAGTAGAACGCTTCCTCTTTCTAATGAGGAACTTTTCCATTGTGTTATAGTAAGAACAAATATCAGAGCTGCCAACTTTTCAAAATAAAAATATTTCACTGTTTAAAGTCGTAGCACTGGATGCCGAACTTGCAGAATCGTCAGTAGAACGCTTCCTCTTTCTAATGAGGAACTTTTCCATTGTGTTATAGTAAGAACAAATATCAGAGCTGCCAACTTTTCAAAATAAAAATATTTCACTGTTTAAAGTCGTAGCACTGGATGCCGAACTTGCAGAATCGTCAGTAGAACGCTTCCTCTTTCTAATGAGGAACTTTTCCATTGTGTTATAGTAAGAACAAATATCAGAGCTGCCAACTTTTCAAAATAAAAATATTTCACTGTTTAAAATCGTAGCACTCGATGCCGAACTTGCAGAATCGTCAGTAGAACGCTTCCTCTTTCTAATGAGGAACTTTTCCATTGTGTTATAGTAAGAACAAATATCAGAGCTGCCAACTTTTCAAAATAAAAATATTTCACTGTTTAAAGTCGTAGCACTGGATGCCGAACTTGCAGAATCGTCAGTAGAACGCTTCCTCTTTCTAATGAGGAACTTTTCCATTGTGTTATAGTAAGAACAAATATCAGAGCTGCCAACTTTTCAAAATAAAAATATTTCACTGTTTAAAGTCGTAGCACTGGATGCCGAACTTGCAGAATCGTCAGTAGAACGCTTCCTCTTTCTAATGAGGAACTTTTCCATTGTGTTATAGTAAGAACAAATATCAGAGCTGCCAACTTTTCAAAATAAAAATATTTCACTGTTTAAAGTCGTAGCACTCGATGCCGAACTTGCAGAATCGTCAGTAGAACGCTTCCTCTTTCTAATGAGGAACTTTTCCATTGTGTTATAGTAAGAACAAATATCAGAGCTGCCAACTTTTCAAAATAAAAATATTTCACTGTTTAAAATCGTAGCACTGGATGCCGAACTTGCAGAATCGTCAGTAGAACGCTTCCTCTTTCTAATGAGGAACTTTTCCATTGTGTTATAGTAAGAACAAATATCAGAGCTGCCAACTTTTCAAAATAAAAATATTTCACTGTTTAAAGTCGTAGCACTGGATGCCGAACTTGCAGAATCGTCAGTAGAACGCTTCCTCTTTCTAATGAGGAACTTTTCCATTGTGTTATAGTAAGAACAAATATCAGAGCTGCCAACTTTTCAAAATAAAAATATTTCACTGTTTAAAGTCGTAGCACTGGATGCCGAACTTGCAGAATCGTCAGTAGAACGCTTCCTCTTTCTAATGAGGAACTTTTCCATTGTGTTATAGTAAGAACAAATATCAGAGCTGCCAACTTTTCAAAATAAAAATATTTCACTGTTTAAAATCGTAGCACTCGATGCCGAACTTGCAGAATCGTCAGTAGAACGCTTCCTCTTTCTAATGAGGAACTTTTCCATTGTGTTATAGTAAGAACAAATATCAGAGCTGCCAACTTTTCAAAATAAAAATATTTCACTGTTTAAAATCGTAGCACTGGATGCCGAACTTGCAGAATCGTCAGTAGAACGCTTCCTCTTTCTAATGAGGAACTTTTCCATTGTGTTATAGTAAGAACAAATATCAGAGCTGCCAACTTTTCAAAATAAAAATATTTCACTGTTTAAAATCGTAGCACTGGATGCCGAACTTGCAGAATCGTCAGTAGAACGCTTCCTCTTTCTAATGAGGAACTTTTCCATTGTGTTATAGTAAGAACAAATATCAGAGCTGCCAACTTTTCAAAATAAAAATATTTCACTGTTTAAAGTCGTAGCACTGGATGCCGAACTTGCAGAATCGTCAGTAGAACGCTTCCTCTTTCTAATGAGGAACTTTTCCATTGTGTTATAGTAAGAACAAATATCAGAGCTGCCAACTTTTCAAAATAAAAATATTTCACTGTTTAAAGTCGTAGCACTGGATGCCGAACTTGCAGAATCGTCAGTAGAACGCTTCCTCTTTCTAATGAGGAACTTTTCCATTGTGTTATAGTAAGAACAAATATCAGAGCTGCCAACTTTTCAAAATAAAAATATTTCACTGTTTAAAGTCGTAGCACTCGATGCCGAACTTGCAGAATCGTCAGTAGAACGCTTCCTCTTTCTAATGAGGAACTTTTCCATTGTGTTATAGTAAGAACAAATATCAGAGCTGCCAACTTTTCAAAATAAAAATATTTCACTGTTTAAAATCGTAGCACTGGATGCCGAACTTGCAGAATCGTCAGTAGAACGCTTCCTCTTTCTAATGAGGAACTTTTCCATTGTGTTATAGTAAGAACAAATATCAGAGCTGCCAACTTTTCAAAATAAAAATATTTCACTGTTTAAAATCGTAGCACTGGATGCCGAACTTGCAGAATCGTCAGTAGAACGCTTCCTCTTTCTAATGAGGAACTTTTCCATTGTGTTATAGTAAGAACAAATATCAGAGCTGCCAACTTTTCAAAATAAAAATATTTCACTGTTTAAAATCGTAGCACTGGATGCCGAACTTGCAGAATCGTCAGTAGAACGCTTCCTCTTTCTAATGAGGAACTTTTCCATTGTGTTATAGTAAGAACAAATATCAGAGCTGCCAACTTTTCAAAATAAAAATATTTCACTGTTTAAAATCGTAGCACTGGATGCCGAACTTGCAGAATCGTCAGTAGAACGCTTCCTCTTTCTAATGAGGAACTTTTCCATTGTGTTATAGTAAGAACAAATATCAGAGCTGCCAACTTTTCAAAATAAAAATATTTCACTGTTTAAAATCGTAGCACTGGATGCCGAACTTGCAGAATCGTCAGTAGAACGCTTCCTCTTTCTAATGAGGAACTTTTCCATTGTGTTATAGTAAGAACAAATATCAGAGCTGCCAACTTTTCAAAATAAAAATATTTCACTGTTTAAAATCGTAGCACTGGATGCCGAACTTGCAGAATCGTCAGTAGAACGCTTCCTCTTTCTAATGAGGAACTTTTCCATTGTGTTATAGTAAGAACAAATATCAGAGCTGCCAACTTTTCAAAATAAAAATATTTCACTGTTTAAAATCGTAGCACTCGATGCCGAACTTGCAGAATCGTCAGTAGAACGCTTCCTCTTTCTAATGAGGAACTTTTCCATTGTGTTATAGTAAGAACAAATATCAGAGCTGCCAACTTTTCAAAATAAAAATATTTCACTGTTTAAAATCGTAGCACTGGATGCCGAACTTGCAGAATCGTCAGTAGAACGCTTCCTCTTTCTAATGAGGAACTTTTCCATTGTGTTATAGTAAGAACAAATATCAGAGCTGCCAACTTTTCAAAATAAAAATATTTCACTGTTTAAAATCGTAGCACTGGATGCCGAACTTGCAGAATCGTCAGTAGAACGCTTCCTCTTTCTAATGAGGAACTTTTCCATTGTGTTATAGTAAGAACAAATATCAGAGCTGCCAACTTTTCAAAATAAAAATATTTCACTGTTTAAAATCGTAGCACTCGATGCCGAACTTGCAGAATCGTCAGTAGAACGCTTCCTCTTTCTAATGAGGAACTTTTCCATTGTGTTATAGTAAGAACAAATATCAGAGCTGCCAACTTTTCAAAATAAAAATATTTCACTGTTTAAAGTCGTAGCACTGGATGCCGAACTTGCAGAATCGTCAGTAGAACGCTTCCTCTTTCTAATGAGGAACTTTTCCATTGTGTTATAGTAAGAACAAATATCAGAGCTGCCAACTTTTCAAAATAAAAATATTTCACTGTTTAAAATCGTAGCACTCGATGCCGAACTTGCAGAATCGTCAGTAGAACGCTTCCTCTTTCTAATGAGGAACTTTTCCATTGTGTTATAGTAAGAACAAATATCAGAGCTGCCAACTTTTCAAAATAAAAATATTTCACTGTTTAAAGTCGTAGCACTGGATGCCGAACTTGCAGAATCGTCAGTAGAACGCTTCCTCTTTCTAATGAGGAACTTTTCCATTGTGTTATAGTAAGAACAAATATCAGAGCTGCCAACTTTTCAAAATAAAAATATTTCACTGTTTAAAATCGTAGCACTGGATGCCGAACTTGCAGAATCGTCAGTAGAACGCTTCCTCTTTCTAATGAGGAACTTTTCCATTGTGTTATAGTAAGAACAAATATCAGAGCTGCCAACTTTTCAAAATAAAAATATTTCACTGTTTAAAGTCGTAGCACTGGATGCCGAACTTGCAGAATCGTCAGTAGAACGCTTCCTCTTTCTAATGAGGAACTTTTCCATTGTGTTATAGTAAGAACAAATATCAGAGCTGCCAACTTTTCAAAATAAAAATATTTCACTGTTTAAAGTCGTAGCACTCGATGCCGAACTTGCAGAATCGTCAGTAGAACGCTTCCTCTTTCTAATGAGGAACTTTTCCATTGTGTTATAGTAAGAACAAATATCAGAGCTGCCAACTTTTCAAAATAAAAATATTTCACTGTTTAAAATCGTAGCACTCGATGCCGAACTTGCAGAATCGTCAGTAGAACGCTTCCTCTTTCTAATGAGGAACTTTTCCATTGTGTTATAGTAAGAACAAATATCAGAGCTGCCAACTTTTCAAAATAAAAATATTTCACTGTTTAAAGTCGTAGCACTGGATGCCGAACTTGCAGAATCGTCAGTAGAACGCTTCCTCTTTCTAATGAGGAACTTTTCCATTGTGTTATAGTAAGAACAAATATCAGAGCTGCCAACTTTTCAAAATAAAAATATTTCACTGTTTAAAATCGTAGCACTGGATGCCGAACTTGCAGAATCGTCAGTAGAACGCTTCCTCTTTCTAATGAGGAACTTTTCCATTGTGTTATAGTAAGAACAAATATCAGAGCTGCCAACTTTTCAAAATAAAAATATTTCACTGTTTAAAATCGTAGCACTGGATGCCGAACTTGCAGAATCGTCAGTAGAACGCTTCCTCTTTCTAATGAGGAACTTTTCCATTGTGTTATAGTAAGAACAAATATCAGAGCTGCCAACTTTTCAAAATAAAAATATTTCACTGTTTAAAATCGTAGCACTGGATGCCGAACTTGCAGAATCGTCAGTAGAACGCTTCCTCTTTCTAATGAGGAACTTTTCCATTGTGTTATAGTAAGAACAAATATCAGAGCTGCCAACTTTTCAAAATAAAAATATTTCACTGTTTAAAGTCGTAGCACTGGATGCCGAACTTGCAGAATCGTCAGTAGAACGCTTCCTCTTTCTAATGAGGAACTTTTCCATTGTGTTATAGTAAGAACAAATATCAGAGCTGCCAACTTTTCAAAATAAAAATATTTCACTGTTTAAAATCGTAGCACTGGATGCCGAACTTGCAGAATCGTCAGTAGAACGCTTCCTCTTTCTAATGAGGAACTTTTCCATTGTGTTATAGTAAGAACAAATATCAGAGCTGCCAACTTTTCAAAATAAAAATATTTCACTGTTTAAAATCGTAGCACTGGATGCCGAACTTGCAGAATCGTCAGTAGAACGCTTCCTCTTTCTAATGAGGAACTTTTCCATTGTGTTATAGTAAGAACAAATATCAGAGCTGCCAACTTTTCAAAATAAAAATATTTCACTGTTTAAAATCGTAGCACTCGATGCCGAACTTGCAGAATCGTCAGTAGAACGCTTCCTCTTTCTAATGAGGAACTTTTCCATTGTGTTATAGTAAGAACAAATATCAGAGCTGCCAACTTTTCAAAATAAAAATATTTCACTGTTTAAAATCGTAGCACTCGATGCCGAACTTGCAGAATCGTCAGTAGAACGCTTCCTCTTTCTAATGAGGAACTTTTCCATTGTGTTATAGTAAGAACAAATATCAGAGCTGCCAACTTTTCAAAATAAAAATATTTCACTGTTTAAAATCGTAGCACTGGATGCCGAACTTGCAGAATCGTCAGTAGAACGCTTCCTCTTTCTAATGAGGAACTTTTCCATTGTGTTATAGTAAGAACAAATATCAGAGCTGCCAACTTTTCAAAATAAAAATATTTCACTGTTTAAAATCGTAGCACTGGATGCCGAACTTGCAGAATCGTCAGTAGAACGCTTCCTCTTTCTAATGAGGAACTTTTCCATTGTGTTATAGTAAGAACAAATATCAGAGCTGCCAACTTTTCAAAATAAAAATATTTCACTGTTTAAAATCGTAGCACTGGATGCCGAACTTGCAGAATCGTCAGTAGAACGCTTCCTCTTTCTAATGAGGAACTTTTCCATTGTGTTATAGTAAGAACAAATATCAGAGCTGCCAACTTTTCAAAATAAAAATATTTCACTGTTTAAAATCGTAGCACTGGATGCCGAACTTGCAGAATCGTCAGTAGAACGCTTCCTCTTTCTAATGAGGAACTTTTCCATTGTGTTATAGTAAGAACAAATATCAGAGCTGCCAACTTTTCAAAATAAAAATATTTCACTGTTTAAAATCGTAGCACTGGATGCCGAACTTGCAGAATCGTCAGTAGAACGCTTCCTCTTTCTAATGAGGAACTTTTCCATTGTGTTATAGTAAGAACAAATATCAGAGCTGCCAACTTTTCAAAATAAAAATATTTCACTGTTTAAAATCGTAGCACTGGATGCCGAACTTGCAGAATCGTCAGTAGAACGCTTCCTCTTTCTAATGAGGAACTTTTCCATTGTGTTATAGTAAGAACAAATATCAGAGCTGCCAACTTTTCAAAATAAAAATATTTCACTGTTTAAAATCGTAGCACTGGATGCCGAACTTGCAGAATCGTCAGTAGAACGCTTCCTCTTTCTAATGAGGAACTTTTCCATTGTGTTATAGTAAGAACAAATATCAGAGCTGCCAACTTTTCAAAATAAAAATATTTCACTGTTTAAAATCGTAGCACTGGATGCCGAACTTGCAGAATCGTCAGTAGAACGCTTCCTCTTTCTAATGAGGAACTTTTCCATTGTGTTATAGTAAGAACAAATATCAGAGCTGCCAACTTTTCAAAATAAAAATATTTCACTGTTTAAAATCGTAGCACTCGATGCCGAACTTGCAGAATCGTCAGTAGAACGCTTCCTCTTTCTAATGAGGAACTTTTCCATTGTGTTATAGTAAGAACAAATATCAGAGCTGCCAACTTTTCAAAATAAAAATATTTCACTGTTTAAAATCGTAGCACTGGATGCCGAACTTGCAGAATCGTCAGTAGAACGCTTCCTCTTTCTAATGAGGAACTTTTCCATTGTGTTATAGTAAGAACAAATATCAGAGCTGCCAACTTTTCAAAATAAAAATATTTCACTGTTTAAAATCGTAGCACTCGATGCCGAACTTGCAGAATCGTCAGTAGAACGCTTCCTCTTTCTAATGAGGAACTTTTCCATTGTGTTATAGTAAGAACAAATATCAGAGCTGCCAACTTTTCAAAATAAAAATATTTCACTGTTTAAAATCGTAGCACTGGATGCCGAACTTGCAGAATCGTCAGTAGAACGCTTCCTCTTTCTAATGAGGAACTTTTCCATTGTGTTATAGTAAGAACAAATATCAGAGCTGCCAACTTTTCAAAATAAAAATATTTCACTGTTTAAAATCGTAGCACTGGATGCCGAACTTGCAGAATCGTCAGTAGAACGCTTCCTCTTTCTAATGAGGAACTTTTCCATTGTGTTATAGTAAGAACAAATATCAGAGCTGCCAACTTTTCAAAATAAAAATATTTCACTGTTTAAAGTCGTAGCACTGGATGCCGAACTTGCAGAATCGTCAGTAGAACGCTTCCTCTTTCTAATGAGGAACTTTTCCATTGTGTTATAGTAAGAACAAATATCAGAGCTGCCAACTTTTCAAAATAAAAATATTTCACTGTTTAAAATCGTAGCACTGGATGCCGAACTTGCAGAATCGTCAGTAGAACGCTTCCTCTTTCTAATGAGGAACTTTTCCATTGTGTTATAGTAAGAACAAATATCAGAGCTGCCAACTTTTCAAAATAAAAATATTTCACTGTTTAAAATCGTAGCACTGGATGCCGAACTTGCAGAATCGTCAGTAGAACGCTTCCTCTTTCTAATGAGGAACTTTTCCATTGTGTTATAGTAAGAACAAATATCAGAGCTGCCAACTTTTCAAAATAAAAATATTTCACTGTTTAAAATCGTAGCACTGGATGCCGAACTTGCAGAATCGTCAGTAGAACGCTTCCTCTTTCTAATGAGGAACTTTTCCATTGTGTTATAGTAAGAACAAATATCAGAGCTGCCAACTTTTCAAAATAAAAATATTTCACTGTTTAAAATCGTAGCACTGGATGCCGAACTTGCAGAATCGTCAGTAGAACGCTTCCTCTTTCTAATGAGGAACTTTTCCATTGTGTTATAGTAAGAACAAATATCAGAGCTGCCAACTTTTCAAAATAAAAATATTTCACTGTTTAAAGTCGTAGCACTGGATGCCGAACTTGCAGAATCGTCAGTAGAACGCTTCCTCTTTCTAATGAGGAACTTTTCCATTGTGTTATAGTAAGAACAAATATCAGAGCTGCCAACTTTTCAAAATAAAAATATTTCACTGTTTAAAATCGTAGCACTGGATGCCGAACTTGCAGAATCGTCAGTAGAACGCTTCCTCTTTCTAATGAGGAACTTTTCCATTGTGTTATAGTAAGAACAAATATCAGAGCTGCCAACTTTTCAAAATAAAAATATTTCACTGTTTAAAATCGTAGCACTGGATGCCGAACTTGCAGAATCGTCAGTAGAACGCTTCCTCTTTCTAATGAGGAACTTTTCCATTGTGTTATAGTAAGAACAAATATCAGAGCTGCCAACTTTTCAAAATAAAAATATTTCACTGTTTAAAATCGTAGCACTGGATGCCGAACTTGCAGAATCGTCAGTAGAACGCTTCCTCTTTCTAATGAGGAACTTTTCCATTGTGTTATAGTAAGAACAAATATCAGAGCTGCCAACTTTTCAAAATAAAAATATTTCACTGTTTAAAATCGTAGCACTGGATGCCGAACTTGCAGAATCGTCAGTAGAACGCTTCCTCTTTCTAATGAGGAACTTTTCCATTGTGTTATAGTAAGAACAAATATCAGAGCTGCCAACTTTTCAAAATAAAAATATTTCACTGTTTAAAATCGTAGCACTGGATGCCGAACTTGCAGAATCGTCAGTAGAACGCTTCCTCTTTCTAATGAGGAACTTTTCCATTGTGTTATAGTAAGAACAAATATCAGAGCTGCCAACTTTTCAAAATAAAAATATTTCACTGTTTAAAATCGTAGCACTGGATGCCGAACTTGCAGAATCGTCAGTAGAACGCTTCCTCTTTCTAATGAGGAACTTTTCCATTGTGTTATAGTAAGAACAAATATCAGAGCTGCCAACTTTTCAAAATAAAAATATTTCACTGTTTAAAGTCGTAGCACTGGATGCCGAACTTGCAGAATCGTCAGTAGAACGCTTCCTCTTTCTAATGAGGAACTTTTCCATTGTGTTATAGTAAGAACAAATATCAGAGCTGCCAACTTTTCAAAATAAAAATATTTCACTGTTTAAAATCGTAGCACTGGATGCCGAACTTGCAGAATCGTCAGTAGAACGCTTCCTCTTTCTAATGAGGAACTTTTCCATTGTGTTATAGTAAGAACAAATATCAGAGCTGCCAACTTTTCAAAATAAAAATATTTCACTGTTTAAAATCGTAGCACTGGATGCCGAACTTGCAGAATCGTCAGTAGAACGCTTCCTCTTTCTAATGAGGAACTTTTCCATTGTGTTATAGTAAGAACAAATATCAGAGCTGCCAACTTTTCAAAATAAAAATATTTCACTGTTTAAAATCGTAGCACTGGATGCCGAACTTGCAGAATCGTCAGTAGAACGCTTCCTCTTTCTAATGAGGAACTTTTCCATTGTGTTATAGTAAGAACAAATATCAGAGCTGCCAACTTTTCAAAATAAAAATATTTCACTGTTTAAAATCGTAGCACTGGATGCCGAACTTGCAGAATCGTCAGTAGAACGCTTCCTCTTTCTAATGAGGAACTTTTCCATTGTGTTATAGTAAGAACAAATATCAGAGCTGCCAACTTTTCAAAATAAAAATATTTCACTGTTTAAAGTCGTAGCACTGGATGCCGAACTTGCAGAATCGTCAGTAGAACGCTTCCTCTTTCTAATGAGGAACTTTTCCATTGTGTTATAGTAAGAACAAATATCAGAGCTGCCAACTTTTCAAAATAAAAATATTTCACTGTTTAAAATCGTAGCACTGGATGCCGAACTTGCAGAATCGTCAGTAGAACGCTTCCTCTTTCTAATGAGGAACTTTTCCATTGTGTTATAGTAAGAACAAATATCAGAGCTGCCAACTTTTCAAAATAAAAATATTTCACTGTTTAAAATCGTAGCACTGGATGCCGAACTTGCAGAATCGTCAGTAGAACGCTTCCTCTTTCTAATGAGGAACTTTTCCATTGTGTTATAGTAAGAACAAATATCAGAGCTGCCAACTTTTCAAAATAAAAATATTTCACTGTTTAAAATCGTAGCACTGGATGCCGAACTTGCAGAATCGTCAGTAGAACGCTTCCTCTTTCTAATGAGGAACTTTTCCATTGTGTTATAGTAAGAACAAATATCAGAGCTGCCAACTTTTCAAAATAAAAATATTTCACTGTTTAAAATCGTAGCACTGGATGCCGAACTTGCAGAATCGTCAGTAGAACGCTTCCTCTTTCTAATGAGGAACTTTTCCATTGTGTTATAGTAAGAACAAATATCAGAGCTGCCAACTTTTCAAAATAAAAATATTTCACTGTTTAAAATCGTAGCACTGGATGCCGAACTTGCAGAATCGTCAGTAGAACGCTTCCTCTTTCTAATGAGGAACTTTTCCATTGTGTTATAGTAAGAACAAATATCAGAGCTGCCAACTTTTCAAAATAAAAATATTTCACTGTTTAAAATCGTAGCACTGGATGCCGAACTTGCAGAATCGTCAGTAGAACGCTTCCTCTTTCTAATGAGGAACTTTTCCATTGTGTTATAGTAAGAACAAATATCAGAGCTGCCAACTTTTCAAAATAAAAATATTTCACTGTTTAAAATCGTAGCACTGGATGCCGAACTTGCAGAATCGTCAGTAGAACGCTTCCTCTTTCTAATGAGGAACTTTTCCATTGTGTTATAGTAAGAACAAATATCAGAGCTGCCAACTTTTCAAAATAAAAATATTTCACTGTTTAAAATCGTAGCACTGGATGCCGAACTTGCAGAATCGTCAGTAGAACGCTTCCTCTTTCTAATGAGGAACTTTTCCATTGTGTTATAGTAAGAACAAATATCAGAGCTGCCAACTTTTCAAAATAAAAATATTTCACTGTTTAAAATCGTAGCACTGGATGCCGAACTTGCAGAATCGTCAGTAGAACGCTTCCTCTTTCTAATGAGGAACTTTTCCATTGTGTTATAGTAAGAACAAATATCAGAGCTGCCAACTTTTCAAAATAAAAATATTTCACTGTTTAAAATCGTAGCACTGGATGCCGAACTTGCAGAATCGTCAGTAGAACGCTTCCTCTTTCTAATGAGGAACTTTTCCATTGTGTTATAGTAAGAACAAATATCAGAGCTGCCAACTTTTCAAAATAAAAATATTTCACTGTTTAAAATCGTAGCACTGGATGCCGAACTTGCAGAATCGTCAGTAGAACGCTTCCTCTTTCTAATGAGGAACTTTTCCATTGTGTTATAGTAAGAACAAATATCAGAGCTGCCAACTTTTCAAAATAAAAATATTTCACTGTTTAAAATCGTAGCACTGGATGCCGAACTTGCAGAATCGTCAGTAGAACGCTTCCTCTTTCTAATGAGGAACTTTTCCATTGTGTTATAGTAAGAACAAATATCAGAGCTGCCAACTTTTCAAAATAAAAATATTTCACTGTTTAAAATCGTAGCACTCGATGCCGAACTTGCAGAATCGTCAGTAGAACGCTTCCTCTTTCTAATGAGGAACTTTTCCATTGTGTTATAGTAAGAACAAATATCAGAGCTGCCAACTTTTCAAAATAAAAATATTTCACTGTTTAAAATCGTAGCACTGGATGCCGAACTTGCAGAATCGTCAGTAGAACGCTTCCTCTTTCTAATGAGGAACTTTTCCATTGTGTTATAGTAAGAACAAATATCAGAGCTGCCAACTTTTCAAAATAAAAATATTTCACTGTTTAAAATCGTAGCACTGGATGCCGAACTTGCAGAATCGTCAGTAGAACGCTTCCTCTTTCTAATGAGGAACTTTTCCATTGTGTTATAGTAAGAACAAATATCAGAGCTGCCAACTTTTCAAAATAAAAATATTTCACTGTTTAAAATCGTAGCACTGGATGCCGAACTTGCAGAATCGTCAGTAGAACGCTTCCTCTTTCTAATGAGGAACTTTTCCATTGTGTTATAGTAAGAACAAATATCAGAGCTGCCAACTTTTCAAAATAAAAATATTTCACTGTTTAAAATCGTAGCACTCGATGCCGAACTTGCAGAATCGTCAGTAGAACGCTTCCTCTTTCTAATGAGGAACTTTTCCATTGTGTTATAGTAAGAACAAATATCAGAGCTGCCAACTTTTCAAAATAAAAATATTTCACTGTTTAAAGTCGTAGCACTGGATGCCGAACTTGCAGAATCGTCAGTAGAACGCTTCCTCTTTCTAATGAGGAACTTTTCCATTGTGTTATAGTAAGAACAAATATCAGAGCTGCCAACTTTTCAAAATAAAAATATTTCACTGTTTAAAATCGTAGCACTGGATGCCGAACTTGCAGAATCGTCAGTAGAACGCTTCCTCTTTCTAATGAGGAACTTTTCCATTGTGTTATAGTAAGAACAAATATCAGAGCTGCCAACTTTTCAAAATAAAAATATTTCACTGTTTAAAGTCGTAGCACTGGATGCCGAACTTGCAGAATCGTCAGTAGAACGCTTCCTCTTTCTAATGAGGAACTTTTCCATTGTGTTATAGTAAGAACAAATATCAGAGCTGCCAACTTTTCAAAATAAAAATATTTCACTGTTTAAAATCGTAGCACTGGATGCCGAACTTGCAGAATCGTCAGTAGAACGCTTCCTCTTTCTAATGAGGAACTTTTCCATTGTGTTATAGTAAGAACAAATATCAGAGCTGCCAACTTTTCAAAATAAAAATATTTCACTGTTTAAAATCGTAGCACTGGATGCCGAACTTGCAGAATCGTCAGTAGAACGCTTCCTCTTTCTAATGAGGAACTTTTCCATTGTGTTATAGTAAGAACAAATATCAGAGCTGCCAACTTTTCAAAATAAAAATATTTCACTGTTTAAAATCGTAGCACTGGATGCCGAACTTGCAGAATCGTCAGTAGAACGCTTCCTCTTTCTAATGAGGAACTTTTCCATTGTGTTATAGTAAGAACAAATATCAGAGCTGCCAACTTTTCAAAATAAAAATATTTCACTGTTTAAAATCGTAGCACTGGATGCCGAACTTGCAGAATCGTCAGTAGAACGCTTCCTCTTTCTAATGAGGAACTTTTCCATTGTGTTATAGTAAGAACAAATATCAGAGCTGCCAACTTTTCAAAATAAAAATATTTCACTGTTTAAAATCGTAGCACTGGATGCCGAACTTGCAGAATCGTCAGTAGAACGCTTCCTCTTTCTAATGAGGAACTTTTCCATTGTGTTATAGTAAGAACAAATATCAGAGCTGCCAACTTTTCAAAATAAAAATATTTCACTGTTTAAAATCGTAGCACTGGATGCCGAACTTGCAGAATCGTCAGTAGAACGCTTCCTCTTTCTAATGAGGAACTTTTCCATTGTGTTATAGTAAGAACAAATATCAGAGCTGCCAACTTTTCAAAATAAAAATATTTCACTGTTTAAAGTCGTAGCACTGGATGCCGAAC
Source organism: Macrothele yani (assembly GCA_039090855.1). NCBI lineage: Eukaryota > Metazoa > Arthropoda > Arachnida > Araneae > Macrothelidae > Macrothele > Macrothele yani. The sequence goes on from CM076998.1 coordinate 106,541,931, forward strand.
TTGCAGAATCGTCAGTAGAACGCTTCCTCTTTCTAATGAGGAACTTTTCCATTGTGTTATAGTAAGAACAAATATCAGAGCTGCCAACTTTTCAAAATAAAAATATTTCACTGTTTAAAGTCGTAGCACTGGATGCCGAACTTGCAGAATCGTCAGTAGAACGCTTCCTCTTTCTAATGAGGAACTTTTCCATTGTGTTATAGTAAGAACAAATATCAGAGCTGCCAACTTTTCAAAATAAAAATATTTCACTGTTTAAAATCGTAGCACTGGATGCCGAACTTGCAGAATCGTCAGTAGAACGCTTCCTCTTTCTAATGAGGAACTTTTCCATTGTGTTATAGTAAGAACAAATATCAGAGCTGCCAACTTTTCAAAATAAAAATATTTCACTGTTTAAAATCGTAGCACTGGATGCCGAACTTGCAGAATCGTCAGTAGAACGCTTCCTCTTTCTAATGAGGAACTTTTCCATTGTGTTATAGTAAGAACAAATATCAGAGCTGCCAACTTTTCAAAATAAAAATATTTCACTGTTTAAAATCGTAGCACTGGATGCCGAACTTGCAGAATCGTCAGTAGAACGCTTCCTCTTTCTAATGAGGAACTTTTCCATTGTGTTATAGTAAGAACAAATATCAGAGCTGCCAACTTTTCAAAATAAAAATATTTCACTGTTTAAAGTCGTAGCACTGGATGCCGAACTTGCAGAATCGTCAGTAGAACGCTTCCTCTTTCTAATGAGGAACTTTTCCATTGTGTTATAGTAAGAACAAATATCAGAGCTGCCAACTTTTCAAAATAAAAATATTTCACTGTTTAAAGTCGTAGCACTGGATGCCGAACTTGCAGAATCGTCAGTAGAACGCTTCCTCTTTCTAATGAGGAACTTTTCCATTGTGTTATAGTAAGAACAAATATCAGAGCTGCCAACTTTTCAAAATAAAAATATTTCACTGTTTAAAATCGTAGCACTGGATGCCGAACTTGCAGAATCGTCAGTAGAACGCTTCCTCTTTCTAATGAGGAACTTTTCCATTGTGTTATAGTAAGAACAAATATCAGAGCTGCCAACTTTTCAAAATAAAAATATTTCACTGTTTAAAATCGTAGCACTGGATGCCGAACTTGCAGAATCGTCAGTAGAACGCTTCCTCTTTCTAATGAGGAACTTTTCCATTGTGTTATAGTAAGAACAAATATCAGAGCTGCCAACTTTTCAAAATAAAAATATTTCACTGTTTAAAATCGTAGCACTGGATGCCGAACTTGCAGAATCGTCAGTAGAACGCTTCCTCTTTCTAATGAGGAACTTTTCCATTGTGTTATAGTAAGAACAAATATCAGAGCTGCCAACTTTTCAAAATAAAAATATTTCACTGTTTAAAATCGTAGCACTGGATGCCGAACTTGCAGAATCGTCAGTAGAACGCTTCCTCTTTCTAATGAGGAACTTTTCCATTGTGTTATAGTAAGAACAAATATCAGAGCTGCCAACTTTTCAAAATAAAAATATTTCACTGTTTAAAATCGTAGCACTGGATGCCGAACTTGCAGAATCGTCAGTAGAACGCTTCCTCTTTCTAATGAGGAACTTTTCCATTGTGTTATAGTAAGAACAAATATCAGAGCTGCCAACTTTTCAAAATAAAAATATTTCACTGTTTAAAATCGTAGCACTGGATGCCGAACTTGCAGAATCGTCAGTAGAACGCTTCCTCTTTCTAATGAGGAACTTTTCCATTGTGTTATAGTAAGAACAAATATCAGAGCTGCCAACTTTTCAAAATAAAAATATTTCACTGTTTAAAGTCGTAGCACTGGATGCCGAACTTGCAGAATCGTCAGTAGAACGCTTCCTCTTTCTAATGAGGAACTTTTCCATTGTGTTATAGTAAGAACAAATATCAGAGCTGCCAACTTTTCAAAATAAAAATATTTCACTGTTTAAAATCGTAGCACTGGATGCCGAACTTGCAGAATCGTCAGTAGAACGCTTCCTCTTTCTAATGAGGAACTTTTCCATTGTGTTATAGTAAGAACAAATATCAGAGCTGCCAACTTTTCAAAATAAAAATATTTCACTGTTTAAAATCGTAGCACTGGATGCCGAACTTGCAGAATCGTCAGTAGAACGCTTCCTCTTTCTAATGAGGAACTTTTCCATTGTGTTATAGTAAGAACAAATATCAGAGCTGCCAACTTTTCAAAATAAAAATATTTCACTGTTTAAAGTCGTAGCACTGGATGCCGAACTTGCAGAATCGTCAGTAGAACGCTTCCTCTTTCTAATGAGGAACTTTTCCATTGTGTTATAGTAAGAACAAATATCAGAGCTGCCAACTTTTCAAAATAAAAATATTTCACTGTTTAAAATCGTAGCACTGGATGCCGAACTTGCAGAATCGTCAGTAGAACGCTTCCTCTTTCTAATGAGGAACTTTTCCATTGTGTTATAGTAAGAACAAATATCAGAGCTGCCAACTTTTCAAAATAAAAATATTTCACTGTTTAAAATCGTAGCACTGGATGCCGAACTTGCAGAATCGTCAGTAGAACGCTTCCTCTTTCTAATGAGGAACTTTTCCATTGTGTTATAGTAAGAACAAATATCAGAGCTGCCAACTTTTCAAAATAAAAATATTTCACTGTTTAAAATCGTAGCACTGGATGCCGAACTTGCAGAATCGTCAGTAGAACGCTTCCTCTTTCTAATGAGGAACTTTTCCATTGTGTTATAGTAAGAACAAATATCAGAGCTGCCAACTTTTCAAAATAAAAATATTTCACTGTTTAAAGTCGTAGCACTGGATGCCGAACTTGCAGAATCGTCAGTAGAACGCTTCCTCTTTCTAATGAGGAACTTTTCCATTGTGTTATAGTAAGAACAAATATCAGAGCTGCCAACTTTTCAAAATAAAAATATTTCACTGTTTAAAGTCGTAGCACTGGATGCCGAACTTGCAGAATCGTCAGTAGAACGCTTCCTCTTTCTAATGAGGAACTTTTCCATTGTGTTATAGTAAGAACAAATATCAGAGCTGCCAACTTTTCAAAATAAAAATATTTCACTGTTTAAAATCGTAGCACTGGATGCCGAACTTGCAGAATCGTCAGTAGAACGCTTCCTCTTTCTAATGAGGAACTTTTCCATTGTGTTATAGTAAGAACAAATATCAGAGCTGCCAACTTTTCAAAATAAAAATATTTCACTGTTTAAAATCGTAGCACTGGATGCCGAACTTGCAGAATCGTCAGTAGAACGCTTCCTCTTTCTAATGAGGAACTTTTCCATTGTGTTATAGTAAGAACAAATATCAGAGCTGCCAACTTTTCAAAATAAAAATATTTCACTGTTTAAAATCGTAGCACTGGATGCCGAACTTGCAGAATCGTCAGTAGAACGCTTCCTCTTTCTAATGAGGAACTTTTCCATTGTGTTATAGTAAGAACAAATATCAGAGCTGCCAACTTTTCAAAATAAAAATATTTCACTGTTTAAAATCGTAGCACTGGATGCCGAACTTGCAGAATCGTCAGTAGAACGCTTCCTCTTTCTAATGAGGAACTTTTCCATTGTGTTATAGTAAGAACAAATATCAGAGCTGCCAACTTTTCAAAATAAAAATATTTCACTGTTTAAAATCGTAGCACTGGATGCCGAACTTGCAGAATCGTCAGTAGAACGCTTCCTCTTTCTAATGAGGAACTTTTCCATTGTGTTATAGTAAGAACAAATATCAGAGCTGCCAACTTTTCAAAATAAAAATATTTCACTGTTTAAAATCGTAGCACTGGATGCCGAACTTGCAGAATCGTCAGTAGAACGCTTCCTCTTTCTAATGAGGAACTTTTCCATTGTGTTATAGTAAGAACAAATATCAGAGCTGCCAACTTTTCAAAATAAAAATATTTCACTGTTTAAAGTCGTAGCACTGGATGCCGAACTTGCAGAATCGTCAGTAGAACGCTTCCTCTTTCTAATGAGGAACTTTTCCATTGTGTTATAGTAAGAACAAATATCAGAGCTGCCAACTTTTCAAAATAAAAATATTTCACTGTTTAAAATCGTAGCACTGGATGCCGAACTTGCAGAATCGTCAGTAGAACGCTTCCTCTTTCTAATGAGGAACTTTTCCATTGTGTTATAGTAAGAACAAATATCAGAGCTGCCAACTTTTCAAAATAAAAATATTTCACTGTTTAAAATCGTAGCACTGGATGCCGAACTTGCAGAATCGTCAGTAGAACGCTTCCTCTTTCTAATGAGGAACTTTTCCATTGTGTTATAGTAAGAACAAATATCAGAGCTGCCAACTTTTCAAAATAAAAATATTTCACTGTTTAAAATCGTAGCACTGGATGCCGAACTTGCAGAATCGTCAGTAGAACGCTTCCTCTTTCTAATGAGGAACTTTTCCATTGTGTTATAGTAAGAACAAATATCAGAGCTGCCAACTTTTCAAAATAAAAATATTTCACTGTTTAAAATCGTAGCACTGGATGCCGAACTTGCAGAATCGTCAGTAGAACGCTTCCTCTTTCTAATGAGGAACTTTTCCATTGTGTTATAGTAAGAACAAATATCAGAGCTGCCAACTTTTCAAAATAAAAATATTTCACTGTTTAAAATCGTAGCACTGGATGCCGAACTTGCAGAATCGTCAGTAGAACGCTTCCTCTTTCTAATGAGGAACTTTTCCATTGTGTTATAGTAAGAACAAATATCAGAGCTGCCAACTTTTCAAAATAAAAATATTTCACTGTTTAAAATCGTAGCACTGGATGCCGAACTTGCAGAATCGTCAGTAGAACGCTTCCTCTTTCTAATGAGGAACTTTTCCATTGTGTTATAGTAAGAACAAATATCAGAGCTGCCAACTTTTCAAAATAAAAATATTTCACTGTTTAAAATCGTAGCACTGGATGCCGAACTTGCAGAATCGTCAGTAGAACGCTTCCTCTTTCTAATGAGGAACTTTTCCATTGTGTTATAGTAAGAACAAATATCAGAGCTGCCAACTTTTCAAAATAAAAATATTTCACTGTTTAAAATCGTAGCACTGGATGCCGAACTTGCAGAATCGTCAGTAGAACGCTTCCTCTTTCTAATGAGGAACTTTTCCATTGTGTTATAGTAAGAACAAATATCAGAGCTGCCAACTTTTCAAAATAAAAATATTTCACTGTTTAAAATCGTAGCACTGGATGCCGAACTTGCAGAATCGTCAGTAGAACGCTTCCTCTTTCTAATGAGGAACTTTTCCATTGTGTTATAGTAAGAACAAATATCAGAGCTGCCAACTTTTCAAAATAAAAATATTTCACTGTTTAAAATCGTAGCACTGGATGCCGAACTTGCAGAATCGTCAGTAGAACGCTTCCTCTTTCTAATGAGGAACTTTTCCATTGTGTTATAGTAAGAACAAATATCAGAGCTGCCAACTTTTCAAAATAAAAATATTTCACTGTTTAAAATCGTAGCACTGGATGCCGAACTTGCAGAATCGTCAGTAGAACGCTTCCTCTTTCTAATGAGGAACTTTTCCATTGTGTTATAGTAAGAACAAATATCAGAGCTGCCAACTTTTCAAAATAAAAATATTTCACTGTTTAAAATCGTAGCACTGGATGCCGAACTTGCAGAATCGTCAGTAGAACGCTTCCTCTTTCTAATGAGGAACTTTTCCATTGTGTTATAGTAAGAACAAATATCAGAGCTGCCAACTTTTCAAAATAAAAATATTTCACTGTTTAAAATCGTAGCACTGGATGCCGAACTTGCAGAATCGTCAGTAGAACGCTTCCTCTTTCTAATGAGGAACTTTTCCATTGTGTTATAGTAAGAACAAATATCAGAGCTGCCAACTTTTCAAAATAAAAATATTTCACTGTTTAAAATCGTAGCACTGGATGCCGAACTTGCAGAATCGTCAGTAGAACGCTTCCTCTTTCTAATGAGGAACTTTTCCATTGTGTTATAGTAAGAACAAATATCAGAGCTGCCAACTTTTCAAAATAAAAATATTTCACTGTTTAAAGTCGTAGCACTGGATGCCGAACTTGCAGAATCGTCAGTAGAACGCTTCCTCTTTCTAATGAGGAACTTTTCCATTGTGTTATAGTAAGAACAAATATCAGAGCTGCCAACTTTTCAAAATAAAAATATTTCACTGTTTAAAATCGTAGCACTGGATGCCGAACTTGCAGAATCGTCAGTAGAACGCTTCCTCTTTCTAATGAGGAACTTTTCCATTGTGTTATAGTAAGAACAAATATCAGAGCTGCCAACTTTTCAAAATAAAAATATTTCACTGTTTAAAATCGTAGCACTGGATGCCGAACTTGCAGAATCGTCAGTAGAACGCTTCCTCTTTCTAATGAGGAACTTTTCCATTGTGTTATAGTAAGAACAAATATCAGAGCTGCCAACTTTTCAAAATAAAAATATTTCACTGTTTAAAATCGTAGCACTGGATGCCGAACTTGCAGAATCGTCAGTAGAACGCTTCCTCTTTCTAATGAGGAACTTTTCCATTGTGTTATAGTAAGAACAAATATCAGAGCTGCCAACTTTTCAAAATAAAAATATTTCACTGTTTAAAATCGTAGCACTGGATGCCGAACTTGCAGAATCGTCAGTAGAACGCTTCCTCTTTCTAATGAGGAACTTTTCCATTGTGTTATAGTAAGAACAAATATCAGAGCTGCCAACTTTTCAAAATAAAAATATTTCACTGTTTAAAATCGTAGCACTGGATGCCGAACTTGCAGAATCGTCAGTAGAACGCTTCCTCTTTCTAATGAGGAACTTTTCCATTGTGTTATAGTAAGAACAAATATCAGAGCTGCCAACTTTTCAAAATAAAAATATTTCACTGTTTAAAATCGTAGCACTGGATGCCGAACTTGCAGAATCGTCAGTAGAACGCTTCCTCTTTCTAATGAGGAACTTTTCCATTGTGTTATAGTAAGAACAAATATCAGAGCTGCCAACTTTTCAAAATAAAAATATTTCACTGTTTAAAATCGTAGCACTGGATGCCGAACTTGCAGAATCGTCAGTAGAACGCTTCCTCTTTCTAATGAGGAACTTTTCCATTGTGTTATAGTAAGAACAAATATCAGAGCTGCCAACTTTTCAAAATAAAAATATTTCACTGTTTAAAATCGTAGCACTGGATGCCGAACTTGCAGAATCGTCAGTAGAACGCTTCCTCTTTCTAATGAGGAACTTTTCCATTGTGTTATAGTAAGAACAAATATCAGAGCTGCCAACTTTTCAAAATAAAAATATTTCACTGTTTAAAGTCGTAGCACTGGATGCCGAACTTGCAGAATCGTCAGTAGAACGCTTCCTCTTTCTAATGAGGAACTTTTCCATTGTGTTATAGTAAGAACAAATATCAGAGCTGCCAACTTTTCAAAATAAAAATATTTCACTGTTTAAAATCGTAGCACTGGATGCCGAACTTGCAGAATCGTCAGTAGAACGCTTCCTCTTTCTAATGAGGAACTTTTCCATTGTGTTATAGTAAGAACAAATATCAGAGCTGCCAACTTTTCAAAATAAAAATATTTCACTGTTTAAAATCGTAGCACTGGATGCCGAACTTGCAGAATCGTCAGTAGAACGCTTCCTCTTTCTAATGAGGAACTTTTCCATTGTGTTATAGTAAGAACAAATATCAGAGCTGCCAACTTTTCAAAATAAAAATATTTCACTGTTTAAAATCGTAGCACTGGATGCCGAACTTGCAGAATCGTCAGTAGAACGCTTCCTCTTTCTAATGAGGAACTTTTCCATTGTGTTATAGTAAGAACAAATATCAGAGCTGCCAACTTTTCAAAATAAAAATATTTCACTGTTTAAAATCGTAGCACTGGATGCCGAACTTGCAGAATCGTCAGTAGAACGCTTCCTCTTTCTAATGAGGAACTTTTCCATTGTGTTATAGTAAGAACAAATATCAGAGCTGCCAACTTTTCAAAATAAAAATATTTCACTGTTTAAAGTCGTAGCACTGGATGCCGAACTTGCAGAATCGTCAGTAGAACGCTTCCTCTTTCTAATGAGGAACTTTTCCATTGTGTTATAGTAAGAACAAATATCAGAGCTGCCAACTTTTCAAAATAAAAATATTTCACTGTTTAAAATCGTAGCACTGGATGCCGAACTTGCAGAATCGTCAGTAGAACGCTTCCTCTTTCTAATGAGGAACTTTTCCATTGTGTTATAGTAAGAACAAATATCAGAGCTGCCAACTTTTCAAAATAAAAATATTTCACTGTTTAAAATCGTAGCACTGGATGCCGAACTTGCAGAATCGTCAGTAGAACGCTTCCTCTTTCTAATGAGGAACTTTTCCATTGTGTTATAGTAAGAACAAATATCAGAGCTGCCAACTTTTCAAAATAAAAATATTTCACTGTTTAAAATCGTAGCACTGGATGCCGAACTTGCAGAATCGTCAGTAGAACGCTTCCTCTTTCTAATGAGGAACTTTTCCATTGTGTTATAGTAAGAACAAATATCAGAGCTGCCAACTTTTCAAAATAAAAATATTTCACTGTTTAAAGTCGTAGCACTGGATGCCGAACTTGCAGAATCGTCAGTAGAACGCTTCCTCTTTCTAATGAGGAACTTTTCCATTGTGTTATAGTAAGAACAAATATCAGAGCTGCCAACTTTTCAAAATAAAAATATTTCACTGTTTAAAATCGTAGCACTGGATGCCGAACTTGCAGAATCGTCAGTAGAACGCTTCCTCTTTCTAATGAGGAACTTTTCCATTGTGTTATAGTAAGAACAAATATCAGAGCTGCCAACTTTTCAAAATAAAAATATTTCACTGTTTAAAATCGTAGCACTGGATGCCGAACTTGCAGAATCGTCAGTAGAACGCTTCCTCTTTCTAATGAGGAACTTTTCCATTGTGTTATAGTAAGAACAAATATCAGAGCTGCCAACTTTTCAAAATAAAAATATTTCACTGTTTAAAATCGTAGCACTGGATGCCGAACTTGCAGAATCGTCAGTAGAACGCTTCCTCTTTCTAATGAGGAACTTTTCCATTGTGTTATAGTAAGAACAAATATCAGAGCTGCCAACTTTTCAAAATAAAAATATTTCACTGTTTAAAATCGTAGCACTGGATGCCGAACTTGCAGAATCGTCAGTAGAACGCTTCCTCTTTCTAATGAGGAACTTTTCCATTGTGTTATAGTAAGAACAAATATCAGAGCTGCCAACTTTTCAAAATAAAAATATTTCACTGTTTAAAGTCGTAGCACTGGATGCCGAACTTGCAGAATCGTCAGTAGAACGCTTCCTCTTTCTAATGAGGAACTTTTCCATTGTGTTATAGTAAGAACAAATATCAGAGCTGCCAACTTTTCAAAATAAAAATATTTCACTGTTTAAAATCGTAGCACTGGATGCCGAACTTGCAGAATCGTCAGTAGAACGCTTCCTCTTTCTAATGAGGAACTTTTCCATTGTGTTATAGTAAGAACAAATATCAGAGCTGCCAACTTTTCAAAATAAAAATATTTCACTGTTTAAAATCGTAGCACTGGATGCCGAACTTGCAGAATCGTCAGTAGAACGCTTCCTCTTTCTAATGAGGAACTTTTCCATTGTGTTATAGTAAGAACAAATATCAGAGCTGCCAACTTTTCAAAATAAAAATATTTCACTGTTTAAAATCGTAGCACTGGATGCCGAACTTGCAGAATCGTCAGTAGAACGCTTCCTCTTTCTAATGAGGAACTTTTCCATTGTGTTATAGTAAGAACAAATATCAGAGCTGCCAACTTTTCAAAATAAAAATATTTCACTGTTTAAAATCGTAGCACTGGATGCCGAACTTGCAGAATCGTCAGTAGAACGCTTCCTCTTTCTAATGAGGAACTTTTCCATTGTGTTATAGTAAGAACAAATATCAGAGCTGCCAACTTTTCAAAATAAAAATATTTCACTGTTTAAAGTCGTAGCACTGGATGCCGAACTTGCAGAATCGTCAGTAGAACGCTTCCTCTTTCTAATGAGGAACTTTTCCATTGTGTTATAGTAAGAACAAATATCAGAGCTGCCAACTTTTCAAAATAAAAATATTTCACTGTTTAAAATCGTAGCACTGGATGCCGAACTTGCAGAATCGTCAGTAGAACGCTTCCTCTTTCTAATGAGGAACTTTTCCATTGTGTTATAGTAAGAACAAATATCAGAGCTGCCAACTTTTCAAAATAAAAATATTTCACTGTTTAAAATCGTAGCACTGGATGCCGAACTTGCAGAATCGTCAGTAGAACGCTTCCTCTTTCTAATGAGGAACTTTTCCATTGTGTTATAGTAAGAACAAATATCAGAGCTGCCAACTTTTCAAAATAAAAATATTTCACTGTTTAAAATCGTAGCACTGGATGCCGAACTTGCAGAATCGTCAGTAGAACGCTTCCTCTTTCTAATGAGGAACTTTTCCATTGTGTTATAGTAAGAACAAATATCAGAGCTGCCAACTTTTCAAAATAAAAATATTTCACTGTTTAAAATCGTAGCACTGGATGCCGAACTTGCAGAATCGTCAGTAGAACGCTTCCTCTTTCTAATGAGGAACTTTTCCATTGTGTTATAGTAAGAACAAATATCAGAGCTGCCAACTTTTCAAAATAAAAATATTTCACTGTTTAAAATCGTAGCACTGGATGCCGAACTTGCAGAATCGTCAGTAGAACGCTTCCTCTTTCTAATGAGGAACTTTTCCATTGTGTTATAGTAAGAACAAATATCAGAGCTGCCAACTTTTCAAAATAAAAATATTTCACTGTTTAAAATCGTAGCACTGGATGCCGAACTTGCAGAATCGTCAGTAGAACGCTTCCTCTTTCTAATGAGGAACTTTTCCATTGTGTTATAGTAAGAACAAATATCAGAGCTGCCAACTTTTCAAAATAAAAATATTTCACTGTTTAAAATCGTAGCACTGGATGCCGAACTTGCAGAATCGTCAGTAGAACGCTTCCTCTTTCTAATGAGGAACTTTTCCATTGTGTTATAGTAAGAACAAATATCAGAGCTGCCAACTTTTCAAAATAAAAATATTTCACTGTTTAAAATCGTAGCACTGGATGCCGAACTTGCAGAATCGTCAGTAGAACGCTTCCTCTTTCTAATGAGGAACTTTTCCATTGTGTTATAGTAAGAACAAATATCAGAGCTGCCAACTTTTCAAAATAAAAATATTTCACTGTTTAAAATCGTAGCACTGGATGCCGAACTTGCAGAATCGTCAGTAGAACGCTTCCTCTTTCTAATGAGGAACTTTTCCATTGTGTTATAGTAAGAACAAATATCAGAGCTGCCAACTTTTCAAAATAAAAATATTTCACTGTTTAAAATCGTAGCACTGGATGCCGAACTTGCAGAATCGTCAGTAGAACGCTTCCTCTTTCTAATGAGGAACTTTTCCATTGTGTTATAGTAAGAACAAATATCAGAGCTGCCAACTTTTCAAAATAAAAATATTTCACTGTTTAAAATCGTAGCACTGGATGCCGAACTTGCAGAATCGTCAGTAGAACGCTTCCTCTTTCTAATGAGGAACTTTTCCATTGTGTTATAGTAAGAACAAATATCAGAGCTGCCAACTTTTCAAAATAAAATTATTTCACTGTTTAAAGTCGTAGCACTGGATGCCGAACTTGCAGAATCGTCAGTAGAACGCTTCCTCTTTCTAATGAGGAACTTTTCCATTGTGTTATAGTAAGAACAAATATCAGAGCTGCCAACTTTTCAAAATAAAAATATTTCACTGTTTAAAATCGTAGCACTGGATGCCGAACTTGCAGAATCGTCAGTAGAACGCTTCCTCTTTCTAATGAGGAACTTTTCCATTGTGTATAGTAAGAACAAATATCAGAGCTGCCAACTTTTCAAAATAAAAATATTTCACTGTTTAAAATCGTAGCACTCGATGCCGAACTTGCAGAATCGTCAGTAGAACGCTTCCTCTTTCTAATGAGGAACTTTTCCATTGTGTATAGTAAGAACAAATATCAGAGCTGCCAACTTTTCAAAATAAAAATATTTCACTGTTTAAAATCGTAGCACTCGATGCCGAACTTGCAGAATCGTCAGTAGAACGCTTCCTCTTTCTAATGAGGAACTTTTCCATTGTGTTATAGTAAGAACAAATATCAGAGCTGCCAACTTTTCAAAATAAAAATATTTCACTGTTTAAAATCGTAGCACTGGATACCGAACTTGCAGAATCGTCAGTAGAACGCTTCCTCTTTCTAATGAGGAACTTTTCCATTGTGTTATAGTAAGAACAAATATCAGAGCTGCCAACTTTTCAAAATAAAAATATTTCACTGTTTAAAATCGTAGCACTGGATGCCGAACTTGCAGAATCGTCAGTAGAACGCTTCCTCTTTCTAATGAGGAACTTTTCCATTGTGTTATAGTAAGAACAAATATCAGAGCTGCCAACTTTTCAAAATAAAAATATTTCACTGTTTAAAGTCGTAGCACTGGATGCCGAACTTGCAGAATCGTCAGTAGAACGCTTCCTCTTTCTAATGAGGAACTTTTCCATTGTGTTATAGTAAGAACAAATATCAGAGCTGCCAACTTTTCAAAATAAAAATATTTCACTGTTTAAAATCGTAGCACTGGATGCCGAACTTGCAGAATCGTCAGTAGAACGCTTCCTCTTTCTAATGAGGAACTTTTCCATTGTGTTATAGTAAGAACAAATATCAGAGCTGCCAACTTTTCAAAATAAAAATATTTCACTGTTTAAAATCGTAGCACTGGATGCCGAACTTGCAGAATCGTCAGTAGAACGCTTCCTCTTTCTAATGAGGAACTTTTCCATTGTGTTATAGTAAGAACAAATATCAGAGCTGCCAACTTTTCAAAATAAAAATATTTCACTGTTTAAAATCGTAGCACTGGATGCCGAACTTGCAGAATCGTCAGTAGAACGCTTCCTCTTTCTAATGAGGAACTTTTCCATTGTGTTATAGTAAGAACAAATATCAGAGCTGCCAACTTTTCAAAATAAAAATATTTCACTGTTTAAAGTCGTAGCACTCGATGCCGAACTTGCAGAATCGTCAGTAGAACGCTTCCTCTTTCTAATGAGGAACTTTTCCATTGTGTTATAGTAAGAACAAATATCAGAGCTGCCAACTTTTCAAAATAAAAATATTTCACTGTTTAAAATCGTAGCACTGGATGCCGAACTTGCAGAATCGTCAGTAGAACGCTTCCTCTTTCTAATGAGGAACTTTTCCATTGTGTATAGTAAGAACAAATATCAGAGCTGCCAACTTTTCAAAATAAAAATATTTCACTGTTTAAAATCGTAGCACTCGATGCCGAACTTGCAGAATCGTCAGTAGAACGCTTCCTCTTTCTAATGAGGAACTTTTCCATTGTTATAGTAAGAACAAATATCAGAGCTGCCAACTTTTCAAAATAAAAATATTTCACTGTTTAAAATCGTAGCACTGGATGCCGAACTTGCAGAATCGTCAGTAGAACGCTTCCTCTTTCTAATGAGGAACTTTTCCATTGTGTTATAGTAAGAACAAATATCAGAGCTGCCAACTTTTCAAAATAAAAATATTTCACTGTTTAAAATCGTAGCACTCGATGCCGAACTTGCAGAATCGTCAGTAGAACGCTTCCTCTTTCTAATGAGGAACTTTTCCATTGTGTATAGTAAGAACAAATATCAGAGCTGCCAACTTTTCAAAATAAAAATATTTCACTGTTTAAAATCGTAGCACTGGATGCCGAACTTGCAGAATCGTCAGTAGAACGCTTCCTCTTTCTAATGAGGAACTTTTCCATTGTTATAGTAAGAACAAATATCAGAGCTGCCAACTTTTCAAAATAAAAATATTTCACTGTTTAAAATCGTAGCACTCGATGCCGAACTTGCAGAATCGTCAGTAGAACGCTTCCTCTTTCTAATGAGGAACTTTTCCATTGTTATAGTAAGAACAAATATCAGAGCTGCCAACTTTTCAAAATAAAAATATTTCACTGTTTAAAATCGTAGCACTCGATGCCGAACTTGCAGAATCGTCAGTAGAACGCTTCCTCTTTCTAATGAGGAACTTTTCCATTGTTATAGTAAGAACAAATATCAGAGCTGCCAACTTTTCAAAATAAAAATATTTCACTGTTTAAAATCGTAGCACTCGATGCCGAACTTGCAGAATCGTCAGTAGAACGCTTCCTCTTTCTAATGAGGAACTTTTCCATTGTGTATAGTAAGAACAAATATCAGAGCTGCCAACTTTTGAAAATAAAAATATTTCACTGTTTAAAATCGTAGCACTCGATGCCGAACTTGCAGAATCGTCAGTAGAACGCTTCCTCTTTCTAATGAGGAACTTTTCCATTGTGTTATAGTAAGAACAAATATCAGAGCTGCCAACTTTTCAAAATAAAAATATTTCACTGTTTAAAATCGTAGCACTGGATGCCGAACTTGCAGAATCGTCAGTAGAACGCTTCCTCTTTCTAATGAGGAACTTTTCCATTGTGTTATAGTAAGAACAAATATCAGAGCTGCCAACTTTTCAAAATAAAAATATTTCACTGTTTAAAATCGTAGCACTGGATGCCGAACTTGCAGAATCGTCAGTAGAACGCTTCCTCTTTCTAATGAGGAACTTTTCCATTGTGTTATAGTAAGAACAAATATCAGAGCTGCCAACTTTTCAAAATAAAAATATTTCACTGTTTAAAATCGTAGCACTGGATGCCGAACTTGCAGAATCGTCAGTAGAACGCTTCCTCTTTCTAATGAGGAACTTTTCCATTGTGTTATAGTAAGAACAAATATCAGAGCTGCCAACTTTTCAAAATAAAAATATTTCACTGTTTAAAATCGTAGCACTGGATGCCGAACTTGCAGAATCGTCAGTAGAACGCTTCCTCTTTCTAATGAGGAACTTTTCCATTGTGTTATAGTAAGAACAAATATCAGAGCTGCCAACTTTTCAAAATAAAAATATTTCACTGTTTAAAATCGTAGCACTGGATGCCGAACTTGCAGAATCGTCAGTAGAACGCTTCCTCTTTCTAATGAGGAACTTTTCCATTGTGTTATAGTAAGAACAAATATCAGAGCTGCCAACTTTTCAAAATAAAAATATTTCACTGTTTAAAATCGTAGCACTGGATGCCGAACTTGCAGAATCGTCAGTAGAACGCTTCCTCTTTCTAATGAGGAACTTTTCCATTGTGTTATAGTAAGAACAAATATCAGAGCTGCCAACTTTTCAAAATAAAAATATTTCACTGTTTAAAATCGTAGCACTGGATGCCGAACTTGCAGAATCGTCAGTAGAACGCTTCCTCTTTCTAATGAGGAACTTTTCCATTGTGTTATAGTAAGAACAAATATCAGAGCTGCCAACTTTTCAAAATAAAAATATTTCACTGTTTAAAATCGTAGCACTCGATGCCGAACTTGCAGAATCGTCAGTAGAACGCTTCCTCTTTCTAATGAGGAACTTTTCCATTGTGTATAGTAAGAACAAATATCAGAGCTGCCAACTTTTCAAAATAAAAATATTTCACTGTTTAAAGTCGTAGCACTGGATGCCGAACTTGCAGAATCGTCAGTAGAACGCTTCCTCTTTCTAATGAGGAACTTTTCCATTGTTATAGTAAGAACAAATATCAGAGCTACCAACTTTTCAAAATCAAAAACCGGGACATCAACGCGAGTTCAGCGGCACGTATTTACACTTTATAAATAATAAAATTATATATTATAGGTTTCTCTATTTTTTTATTACAGTTAATAATTTATTACAAATAAAGAAATATTTAAAAAAAATTAGCATTTAAGTATAAAATAAGATTAACAAACCTTGTTAATGAGTTTCATTTTTAGAGAGTGAGACACTATTTTTTTCAGAGAGTCACCAATTTTTCTCCCCACCATAACAGTAGTCTTATCACATAAGGCAAGACAATTCATCCACGGAATACCATGATACTGAAATTCTTCAGACACAAGTTTGGCAATATTTTCACCTGTTGAACTGGTTTCTAGGCATGGCAAAGAAAGCAGCATGCAGCTCACTCGCTTGCAATGATTATCAAAGTATGTTGTTACCCCCCCCTCCCCCCAAATCAAGAAGATTGCTTGCAAAAATCAAGATTTACTATAAAATCAAGAACATTTGAGACAGTACCAGAACTGTTAATTTATGATTATCTATTATTAGGGGAGAGTGGTAATGTATGGGATGTGCTAGCAGTATGTTTGAAGATACTTGTATTCAATTATTTTTCTGTATCAGTCACTCGTAGATGGAGTTCAGAAATTGCGATGATTTTCAAGGTTTTGAATTTTTTCTTTTTTGAAACTTGATTTCATTTAAGCAATGACAAGACAGTGACTTTTTTTTTAATGTCCTTGGATGACAATTTTATCCATCACGAATGCACGATAGCGCTATTTTAGATAAAGGATGAATAGTGTAACTTTGAGAATATGAATACTTTTGAACACCATGCATCAATTCTTACAAATTTTCAGCTTCTTCACTTTCGTTTTCTGGAAAAAGAATTACGATTACGGGAAAAATCTTTATTCCCCCCCCCCTCTCTTTGTCAAGCTGAAATGCAAACCTTATTTTAGGGGGTGGGGAATATTTAAGAATACAGGATACATGGGGGGGGGGGGATACAATTATTTGAGAAATCTTTGCTACGTCCAATTTTCGTTTTCGGACAGTTTCCCTAGTGCCATTTTCAAGTTGAAATACAAATATTTATAAAATAAAATTATATTTAACAACAATACTAAGCAGAGAAAACATTGTGTGAAAAATAAAATTGCAATTATGAGAGAAATCTTCACTGTGTCTAACTTCCGTTTTTGAAAGTTTTGAAAGACGAAACTTCTGTTTTCGAAAGTTTTGAAAGACGAAACTTCCGTTTTCGAAAGTTTCCAGCGAAAAATATTCTCCTACGCTACCAATTGCCCCGAAATTTCTGTTCAGCTATGCATCAATCTCGAGGAAAACTCCAATTATGACGGAAAAGGAGAAATTTCTCGAAGCTGTTGCACGCTCATGCCTGAAGATTACAAGGAAATTTTTGTGCCGTCGAATTTCCATTTTCGGAAATTTTCCCTCCATTTTTCAACTGAAATACAAATATTTTTGGAATAAAGTGATGTATAACAACAATACTGGACAGAGGCAGCATCACAGGAAAAGAAATTACGATTATGGAAATCTTTATTTCGTTTACTTTTTGAAAGATGAAATACCGTCCCGATGCGTATTTTTACGTGTTGGTAAAATTTCGATGCATAAACACACTTTTTGATGCGTACTAGATGCGTACTAGATGCATAATTACGCATTTTGGCGAACTCTGCACGGCGCAGAATTAAAAAAAATTAAGCACTTTGGCGCAATTAGCGCAGCTATTCCAACACTGAGGGAGAACAAGTTTGGAAGGATTTGCGGGAGAGGGTGTGGGCGTTCGCTCCCAGCTAGAAACATGAGATAACATAAGGTTCAATCACTATGAGATAATAATAAAACAAAAGCAGGAGTTTACACTAAGCGACAATAACAACAATATCAATTTCCATCAGTAAAAAAAAAAAATGTACGAGCTATTTTGGCAAAAATCCGGAAAAAACTATCTTCCGACCGTAAAACTACCCAAAACTCCGTAAAACTTTCTGGAAATCCGGAATACTTGGCAGGTGTGCGGACGTCATTGCACCGATATCGGCTTTTCCGACATATTATGTAATATCACCTTGCGGTTCTTCACCCGATATCGGCTTTGCCAATGCATCCAATATCCTCTGGCCGTTCTTCATCCCATATCCATCCGATATTGGCTTTGCCGATGTATAAAATATCTGAATTTCAAAGGCGCTTACTTAGAAACAGGACCAATTAATAGTTTTCGCATTTGTGCGAAAAGAACTATAAATATATTCGCAAAATGCGATCGCAGTTTAAACCGTGATTTTAACAAAAAACGACACAAAATTCAGAACTTTTACGAAATACATTGAAATCCGCAATTCTTCCAACCTGTCCGTAATTCGGTAATCATGTGGCCGAAACCGTAATGGTTGGCACCTTTAGCAGCACGTGGGCTTTTGTCTCGTTGTACTCTACGCGGATTATGATCATATGTAGAGGATTTTAGGAAGGGAGTGTCTGACCCCAGGTCTTAAACAACCCTTAGAAATAGGAAGCTAGGAGATTTGGGCTAGAGTGCCCGATAGGAAAGTGACACGGAAGCAAAGTAGAAAGGGGGAGGAGGACGCCCTTATTTATTACCGGGGGCCAGCACCCGGGCTCTACGCGGATCAGACCAGATCAGATGTAGAAGATTTTAGGAAGGGAGTGTCTGACCCCAGGTCTTAAACAACCCTTCGAAATAGGAAGCTAGGGGATTTGGGCTAGAGTGCCCAATAGGAAAGTGACACGGAAGCGAAGTAAAAAGGGGCGGAAGACGCCCTTATTTATTACCGGGGGCCAGTACCCGGGCTCTACGCGGATTATCCCGTAATCCGTTTATATACGACTGGAAGGGAAATACTGGGATTGTACCGTGACATCGTGAAATCTGCACACGTGATCTGAAACGGCATCGACTTCGTAGATTTCCATGCTAATAGCTCACGATTGAAACCTTTCTGCGCGCGTGCCCATTTCGCGCGTCACTTTATTTTTCTTGCGCAAATTCAAACTTCTTTGTGCGAAATGCGCGTCTGCGCACGCTATCGGGAACCCTGCTGCAGCCTTCCTTCACTAAGAACTCAATGATGGCATGTTGCTTCTGCTTGGAATCCATTATTTACTGGCAATAAAGAAGAAGGTTTACTATAGAGGAAGAGTTACTCTACCAACAGGTGCAGTTTGAATGACCTCTGTCAGTTAATATAAAAGTTATGCCCACTTTTCATTACTTTCAGTACAACCCTCGTATATGTTCTTAAATATGTAATTTATGAATAATTGGAAGTGTACTTTAATGTGGTGGAGATATTATTATCACTTCTCTCAATATTTTGGGAGATGTTTATTCCAGAGTATTTTCATTTGCATCTTTAATATTTTGGGTTACCACCATAAAGAAATCCTGGGTTACTGATGGGTGGGATGGTTGCCGAACGCACGCACAATCGAAAAAGCATCGACATTCCAAGGAATGATTTTTTTTTTTTTTTTTGCATGTCTGGAGGTAATCTTTTGTGTTTTTTCCAGTAAACAGTATTTTTAATTTTTCCGCTAGCAAAAATTGTTAATTGTATTAATTCTTTTTTTTTTTTTTTTTTTAAGTAGTTTTTGTGACAAACTGTAATTTGTTACTGTGTTAAATACCCAAATTCGCCAATGTGGACTGGATTACGGAAAATTACGAGAAATTTTTTTCTTTATTTACTGATGCTTTTAGAAATTGGCATCTGTGGTAATCTTAAATTAGAGATGCAGTACTTTTTGTCTTTCACCCTCAACTGCAGTTTCTTATATCATTCTTTTTTCTGAATTACGTTTAGTTCTTAGGTTTGTTATTTTTAATGGTAAGATTTTGTTTTAAACTTCTAAGTAAAAGAAAAGAGAGCAAAATGCAGTAAGGATATGATTATATGTAAACATTAAAAAAAATATTTAGGTTTTTTAACTTATTTCCTCCTTCCCAGTTTTTCTTTAGTAGCACAATTTCATAGTATGGCTGAAAGTAATTCATTTGAATTTTAAAATTATTCCTTTAACAGTGATTCCGAGACCCCCGAAGACCCTGATGTACCTGTGCCATGCATAATCACCAAAATGCAAACAGGAATTCAGGCAACTCCAGATGTGGTTTCTGCATTGTACCATTTGCTCAAGTGGATGGATGTTGGTTTTGCAACAGAGATGTATGATATAAGTGGTGAGTACAATTTTTTTCTTAAAAGGTTTGTGGCAAAGTAATTCATTTACTCATTCTGATAACACATACAATCAAACTTCGTTAAACCGGCGTTTGTTTCAGGCATTATAATGAGGGTAAGTGCCAATGCCAGTGATTCTTTAAAAAATATATTGGGGTGGGGATCTGTGTTTTTCTTAACTAACATTAAACATAATTTGGAATGGATAAAAAATGAGAATTTTTCCTGTGTCATTTTGAACAGACATTTCCATTTTTTTTTTCACTTTTATTGAAAATTTGGAGAAACATTTGGAGAGGCATGAATTTTCTGAACAACGTTGCGACGAGGATGGTAACCACGCCCCATTGCCACCAATAACAAGTGATAATAATTTGAAATGTCATTATTATAGGGTTTGAATGGTCCCCAGAATCTTGGAATTTGATTTCCCATTCTTCCAGGCCTGGAAAGTCCTTGATATTTCTTATTTTTATGAAAGGTCCTGGTATACACTACTGTTTGTGAAAATTGCTGTACCAAGAAAGAATCACACTACTCAGATGAAATTTATATCACATATTCCTAATGTTACAGGAAATAACTGATTACATTTGTAGAGCTGTACAAGATTTATTTGCTTCAGAACTCGGTATCGTGTGAAGCCACCTCGACCAACAATACCAACCTCTGCACAGCATGGCATTGAATGGGAGAGGTTTTTGACATCATCAGGAATAGCTTGCCAGGCTGGTTCTATGTAAGACTCGAGTTCATTTGTGGTGATTAGCAGAGGCACTTGATGAGCCAGTCACTTAGCTACCATGTCCCAGACATGTTGGATCAGAGACACATCCGACAAACGTGCAGGCCAGGTAAGTGCTATTAGCAGCTGTCAATCACTTCCCCCATCAACCCATTGGCATCCTTGTCTCTCAAACACTGCATATGTACGCATGCATGTGTTGGTCTAATTTTAAAACTAAATTTATGAAAATAGATCATTTTTATATTTGTCTAAACTAACTATATATACTTACTGTATAATGTGGTTCATACGCTCCTTGAAAACCTTGAAAAGTCCTTGAATAAAAAGTTCATTTTCAAGTCCTTGAAAGTACTTGAAAAGTTTAAGGCTCTGTATATAGTACTTGAAAAAATTTTGTTCGTTAAGTAATGGTATGAAAGAGCATGTGTAAAATAATTGTTTGTGCTAAAAAGTTGTATAGGAGATTTGTGTGTATTTCCAATAAAAACACCAAGCTGATCAAACAGCACGTTCAACCCAGGGGAGTGTGTGGACAGCTGATACCTTGGCTATGATATCAATACAGAGTAAAGCATCAGCCATGTGAGTGAAATAAGTGGAATGATATATTCCCAAATTGTGATGGGCTTCTGTTTACTGGGCTTAGGGACCCATTCTTGCCAGAGGGTGGAACTTCCAGGAATTGCTTGTGCTTCATGCGTGGACCCTTTCTTCTCCTCGCTGCATCAAAAACATCCATCAAAGCATCAAAAATAAAAGGTTAAAACAAACAATAAGTGGTATACCAGCAAATGAATATGAAAATAGTGTACCCTTTCAAAATATTTCGCAAGATAAAATGATTTAAAAAAACAAACAAAAAAAAAAACAGAGGGGCAATGCAAAGTTAATAAAATAAATGAACTGTTTGTAAGGGGAAGGCGTAATGGCAGGTCATTGAAGGTGTGCCAGCCCCAGCTAAGATTAATGGTCTGAACTTACTAAAATACCTACCTACCTACCTACTGACTGACGGGCAGTACACACATATGATAATTTGGATTTAAAAAGTCCTTGAAAAGTGTTTGAATTTATTTTGCTTGGAAGAGTACAAACCATGTATAGGCAAACAGATAGGACAATATAAAGTATGATTCTGGGCAATAAATGTGTTGGTTTTCACGGAAAATGTTGGGAACTACTTTAAGTCACGGCTATAGGTTTTACTTACCCTTCACCTTTAGTCTCATCTTAGGGTGAATTGAAGTATATTATAGTTTTACTATTTTAATGTAGCATTTGGTCATTGCTTGCAGAAAATCTTCAGTTCCATTCGATTTCTCTTGTGTAATGTAGCTTGATGATTTTAATCTTAACCAATTTTAAAATCATTGAAATATTAGGATCTCAATCAAAGACATTTCTTAAAGACTTTTCTGCTAAATTTCTATAAATATTAAGGTTTCCCCATTCAGTAAAAACAAAACTTCACAAAAGAGGAGAGGCTTACCTTAAAAATTCGTCCCGAGAGCATATACTAAAATGCACTTTGTACTCATGTATCATCACCCTCAAAGGTATCAAAATCTTTAAAAAAAAAAAAAAAATTAAAATCAAAGCCATTTAAGTTATTTTTATTTTTACATTATTTTTATAAAAAAATTGATTCTTGTGCATGCCAATTTCCAACCTATAAAGAAGTTAAAACTATTTAAATCTTATATGTGAATTTTAATTCACAAAATCACATAGTTTTTCCTTCCTTGTAGATTTTTAATACCAGTGTCATTTTCTCAGCATGGCATCAGAAATTCTAATATTAACTCTCTCTCTTTTTTTTTTTTTTTTTTTTTTTTTTTTTTTTTTAATGCCTATATACATTTAGCTCCATTATGATCAGCTGGCATCTTCATGATAATTTCTGTTTTGAAATCTTGTAGTGTGTGTAAAAGAAATATTATGCTGTTGCTAATATTAACATTTGTTTCGGTTTGCCATTTCTACTGATATTGTATGTATGTCATCATCACCCATTCTCAATCCACTGTTGGATGAAGCCACCTTCCCCTTGCCTTCCATAATGCTATCTCTTGAGCAGTTCTTTTCCATGTAGCTCCATCATACTTTCAAATTTCACCATCCCTTCTCTTTCATGGTCTTCCTCTGGGTATTTTCCCTGCCCGTTGGAATCCAGTGTAGTGTTTCAGTTGTCCGATTATTGTCAATACTTCTAGTGATATGTTTAGCCCATTGTCATTCAAGGGATTTTACTATGATCATGAAGTTTTTCACTCTTGTTGTTTCCCTGTTCCACAAGTTCCTCTCGTCTTATTTTTCCTGATTACACTAAACATGCACTTTTTTTCAATTGTTTTCATCCTCTGTATGTCCTTTTTTTAGTGAAAGTCCATTTCTTTGATCCATAAGTAAGAACTGAAAGGATGCATTGATTAAACATTTTTCTTTTAAAACATGGCAAATTGCTCTTGAAAATTGCACCATTTATCCCAAATGCACTGCAGCCAAGTTCCCAGCCATCATAGACTGGTATGGACCAAGTTTTGAGTTGTGAAGTCATTATAGTTGGCAATAACCTACCATGCTGGTGATGAAGGTTTGGTTGGCATGGGATAGCATTTGCTCTAATCCCAATGGCATAGTTAAAACACTAATCAGTGAGAACAGAATGGCCCATTGGCCCTTCAGTGAGAACAGAATGCACCACGAAATTGCAGAATTGTCATTTATCAGGAGAGGCTATATGTTGCACATCTATCTCCCAGGTATGTATACTGTATTCATTATTTTTACACTTGTCATTGAGCTTTGTTTTTGTCAATTCATCATGCTAATTGCTTCAAGCTATTCTTAGAGTTGGTACATTTTCACTACCAGCTGTCTTGTTGCTGGAAAATCCCAAATGTGGTGTTCTAGATATAAAAAAAAAAGTACTTCCTCTCTGTTTTTTTTGTTTTTTTTTATATATATATCCACCCCAATTCCTCTTTATATATTAATGTCCATTTTTCATTTATAGTTTGTCTTGTTTTTCCCTTTTAGAATATGAAATCCCTCATTACACTTCGTACAACAGCTTCCTGTCTGGTGCATCTGGAATCAGTATACTTTGTGAAGGTGTTCGTCAATTCACAGAAGGCAGATTTACATTCTGTCGAAAATTAATCATCTATGAGAGCTTCGTAGAATACCTTGAAGAAATGGTAAGATTCTAAAAAAGTTATCATTGACATGCAGTGAAATTTCATTATACGTTAATTAGAATCGCAACAGGCCTGCCATTATAGTCAGTTTGTGTTTTGCAGAATGTGCATCTGGGAACCCCAAAAGTTGATCCCGAAATCAATCAAATATGTGCCATCACAGTCATTGTATTTATTGTTATGTACAAAGTTGCAAGTCAAACATCTGTCATCATAAACATTCCATTACACATCTGCAATATATCTTATTCTTCTCATGATCAGAGCAGAGCATTTCTTGCCACAAACTCCCTGTGCATATAAAGTGTTTACATACAACTGTCTCTTATGTCCCTTTGACAGTACCCATGTTTCACTGTTGGATGTCAGGGTAGGAACATTTACACTTTCACAAACAGCCATTCAGGAAGTTTTCAAGAAATCTTAATCATCAGTCCTGCAGAGGTGAATCCAAGAACTTACCTCAGCAAAATTGATTACTCCAGTAAAAAAAAGAAGAAGAGAGACTTTGTGAAGGGCACACACTCCGCAAACTTGATCCCTGCCCCTTCCTGGAATTGCAAGATCTTTTAAATCTTTTCGATTAAAATAATTGTTCTAAACTTTTAAATCACGAACTGTGAGCAAGACCTGAAAAATCCGTATTATTTTCTTGGTGTTCAATTGTTTGCTTTTCGAGGAAACCAGTTTGATGTGTTTTAAATCTCATGTCTAGATAAAATCTTTCAAAATGAAGTTTGATCCCTTCTATTTAGATGGGTTAATTTAATAGAAAATTTTCCAGTTTGGAAATTTGTTACAAGTTTTTGCTCCAATGGAAGTATGTACTTTGCTCTGTAACTCACACACACACACATTCAAAAATCAACCCCACTCTGAGACTTTTCCTGCTAAGCACACTCATTGCTTTTCAAATGATCAGTCAAAATCTCTTTTCTCTTCCATTCTCAGCCTTCGCTGTTTCTGAGTCTCCAGTGTTATACAGGGTGAGCCAAAAGTCACTGTGCACCTGGAAAGACAATACACCCACAACAACTACATGCATACCTGCTACAATATATGTTGGAAATGGGCCCTTCCTGTTTGTAGATATGCATCCACGCGTCTGAACATGTTCTCAAAGACACGTGACAGGTCCAACGAAGAAATGTTGCTGATTACTGTGGCGATGGCTTCCTGTAGTTCCGGCAGAAAATGGGGATAGTTCTTGTAAACAGAGTTTTTCAGTAAACCCCACAGATAATAATCTGGAGGCATGAGATCAGGCAAACGTGGCAGCCATATGCCTTTGGAGATGATCCTGTTTTAACACATCAGCCAACAATGCCATGGCAATATGAGCTGTATGGGACATAGCGGAATCCTGCTGGAAGTAGCCATTTACAATTTCCTCCTCGGTTAAGTGCCCAATGAATGGGTACAGGATATTGTCACAATACCTTGCCACGTTTATGGTCCCCTCGAATAATATGGGCTCAATTATGCGTCTTCGAGATATCTTCTGATCCTGTAATGGCATTTCCTGTATCTGATACGGATTTTTTGGAAGACCACATACGACTGTTTTGGCTGTTTACATATCCCGATAAGTGGAACAGCGCCCCATCAGAGAAAAATGTGATGTCCAGAATATCCTCTCTGTTGTCATTAATGAAGTCCTTGAACCATTTACAATATTCCACATGCTTATTGTAGTCTGTTTCAGTTCGTGCACTGTTCTGATTTTGTACGGGTAGAGCTGTAGTCGCGTCTTCAGTGCCCTATGGGTGCTGCTGTATGACACATCTGTTTGTTGTGCCAGTTTTCGAACCGATTTCTTTGGACTTTAAGTGATGCAAACGGAAATATCCTCCACCTTTTCCTCTGTTAACACTCGCGGCCTACCGCTTCTCAGAGCACCTCTCACTGATCCGGTTTTAAGAAACTTTTCAATTAACTGCCTCACTGCATTGCGATGGGGTGCTACTGTATCGGGAATTTTTTCTCTGTACTTACGTTTCAGTTTGTCCGTATATTCACTCCACTACGGAACACCTGTTCAATCAGAAACACTGGACCATCAAGCGACAACACCATGTTCAACCGGCCACTGTGATGCCTCACTGCTGATTGATTCAATCGCGACCAGATGGCAGGATGCGCATAACCACGCCCCAAACACACAAACTTTCTCCATTCACGATATTGCATGTACGTAAGCGGTAACTACACTTCATAGATTTATTATTATTATTAAAGTACATCAGATGCACAGGAACTTTTGGCTCACCCTGTATATCCAAATTTGCAGATAATTTTAGTTATGAAATTTTTTATGGAAATCTCTGCATATATTACTCTAATTTTACAAAATATAAATACATTGTTTACTTTACTGGCCATTTGAAAAGGAAAATCCGGATGGGGGGGATTTCCCCAGTCACCTGCTGGATCTGTCACTGCAGTTATGCTATAAATATTATCAATTTCCACTTATGTGAAATCCTCCTAAGGCAACCATCGCTTTCAAAGCTGAATTTATTCATCCACAAATTTCACCATCTGTTCTGTTTCCTTTGTTAAATATGCTACCTAAATATACAAATTCAGTCATCTAGAGTAACTGTGGATCATTCAGACTAACTTAGAACTCAGTACTAACAGTTCCTTGCTGAAAAACTATAATTTCGGGTTTTCCTCTATTTACATTTAGTAGAATTTCATAGAAACTTTGTACATCTGGAACAACATGCTGTGGAAGTCTTGCTCTTTACCAACAGGACTGTCATCAGCATACATGAACCTGCATACATGGGAATTACCACGACATTAACTACTGTTGTCTATTTAGCATCAAGTATGAATGCATCCGTCCAAAAAATTACAGTGAAACCTCCATTAACAGACACTCCGAGCAATGGCAAGTTTCGATTGGTACAGAACAGCTGCCTTAGGATTAATATTAACGATTAACTCCGAACAACGAAACCTCGTAACAGCCATCAACACACATACCAGCCAGTCCCTGAAGGAAATATAATGTACACTCTGCCCCTTAGGTTTTTACCTAGTTGCTTCTATACTTCCATGAAAAGGATAAGATAGAGACAAAGAATATTGCTAAAGGCATGATGGGTTGCGAATTAGTACAGTGGTATGTTTAAGTGAAAAGAAAGGAGTTAAAAGTTTATAATTCTACGTGAGGCAAGCTGCAGCTCCTGTGTAGTTTCCTGTTGCCCCCCCTCCCGAATTTGCAGCGGTGTTTTACAGGACTTGGAATGTTGCTCGTTGATAGCGTTATCTTTTAGTTTGGTCCGTGTGGGTTCAGTTCCTGTATTCCAGGATGTTGGCGGCTCACTCTGTCTATCATTTTTTGCTCTTTTCTACCGCATATTCTGACCTTTAACTCCTAGCTTGTTATTTCTAAGTGCTGTTTAGGACCAGACGTCAGACGCTGCTTTCCTAAAATCCTCTACACCATGATTTTTATTTACTTAATTATTATATTGAGTTTTATTCAGCCGTCAGCTTTTGGAAAAAGCACTGCAACATTTTCTTTGTTGTGCATATTCTTCATATATTTATTCTGCTTTTGCACAAATGCAACAAACTTGCAATATTAACTGAGGCCTAACCTCCCAACAATGGTCCCTTTTTCCCAGTCCGAGCAGTGACTGTTATTTGGAGGTTTCGCTAGATTACCGAAAACATTCTCATTGCTTTTATTGCACATGTATATGTGGGCTGATCAATAAGTAATTTCCCATGACCTTTGACAGTGGATTTGGGGTTTGTAAATCAATGTCTTTCAATGTCATGGCACTATTCTGGTTATGCGACATTGTTTAGCACAAGAGTTTGAATAAAAAGGCAATGTGCTGGAGAACAGTTTCTGGTGAAAATGATGATGCATTTGGAAACATGTCCTTACTCAGAGGTACACACAGTGATTAGGTTTCTTGACAATCAGAAAATATCTGGAAGTTTGTATTTCTTTTTGGAGCTAACCTCTGAATCTCAGAGAACAGCTTAGTGGTATGTATGTATGTACAAACAGAAAACACTTGCAACAGGGATTCACTGCTAACAGGGAACGAAGTGATAAATCGCATGCTTTCATGCCTTCCCTCTCCTTGCTTTTTTAACTGCATTATTTGATGTGGAAGAAGTCTGTTTGTTCCCATGTAGTGCATTACGGTAATTTCTACAGTTGCCCTAATTTGGTTCAAAGCTATATCAGGGGTTTCAAATGGTTGTAATATCAAAAGTGTTGCCTTCTTTAATGGGTATGTATGTTTTTGCCAAATTGTTTTACTGTATTTAGCTCTCAGAAATTGGTGTTGCATTGCTAGTTTAATGATGATGAAGTTCTCTATATCGGGTATATACAAAGTATTGTACTGTCATTCTTCTTGGTAAATTCCTGATAAATTTTCCTGTGATTATTGGTTTACATAATTCACAGTTAGCTAAAATTTCATGATGCTTCTCTGTTTCAGGGTTATACAAATGTTGAAAGGTCTGAAAAAATATCAGCTGAGATCTTGCCATGTACATCTCAACTTGTCAGAGCCTACTTTGCAACCATGTGGTGTAATGAGTGTGAATGCTTGCCAGTGCAGCCTGAAGTATTGTAAGTTGTAGATTATTCTTGTTTCCCTCCCTTTTTTTTGTAGGAAAAAAAGACAGCTATATATGTGTTGGTAATCCAAAAGATCTTGTGACAAACATGCATTCATTCACTTCTATCTAGTACCGTCCCATATACAGCCGGGATTGCTTGTTATCCAGCAGCATGGTGAACTGAAGCATGTGTGCTGCTTGCACAGTATATTGCTTTGTTAGATCTAACATTTTGGATCTGTTTGCATTTTTATTTTTAGTATGTGAGAGTATATATACTGAGAGTGTTTATTTGAAATCATATTTGATTTAAAACATGTTTTGTAGAAATATTGTGGAAGTTGATTAATACTTAATTACCAGATTGTATGGCGACCAGAGAGGAGCACCATTTTGTGGTTTAGAAATGCTATCATTTTCAGTCATTGTTGTGGCAAACCTTTCACAGAACTTGAAAATTGCATTCAGTATTAAATTCATGCAGATGTGTTTCCTCAGATTTGTAAAAAAATAGAAAAGATTACACTCAAAATACCTTTTCTGATGTAGGTAATGCTAAAAATGTGTTTGAACCATTGCTTAAACCAATGCATCACAAATCACAGCAAAAAAAAAAAAAAAAAAAAAAAAAAAAAAGATGGTACATCCCTCATATAATATTTGCAAAAAATAAAAAGGAAATTAAGAATAGCAGAAGCAATATTAATTTCAAATTGGTAAAATGAATTGCGATAACAACATGGAGAGAAAGATACTCAACAGAATCATCAAGCAAAAGTTAAAATAGATGCTGATAGACAGCAGCATAAGTACTCACAAACTAAATGTGTACAGAAGCAGAGTTGCCCAGAGTTTCTCCAAAATTGTTATTCTTCTCCAGTCACCCTGAGAGATTTGTGAAAACTCCAAACAGCATGACAAATCTCGGTGTGCATATGATAAAATGTTTGTTTATACTGCATTTGATTTCATAATTGTTGTGCATCGCTAAATAATTTTTAGGATTAGCACAATTATTTTTCTTAATAGAAATTAAACAGCTTACATATGGCTTTTCGGAGATTAATGTACTTAGTTCTCTTCCATCTTGAAGAACTTTACTTTTATGTGTTCACTTTCTCTGAGTTCTTTTATTTTCACAGCCATTTCAGGCCTCTAGATTTTTTCAAGGTCAGTTGTCAATGAGTAGAAACTTTATATATATAAAGATTTGTTTACATTAGAAGAATTTAAAAATAGTCGCCAAAAAGAATAGGAATAATAAACAAATAATGAAAAGTTTTTAATTGAATAAATGGCAAAATGAAACTGGCAATTATTTTTTAAATTCTTCTAGTGCAACTATTTTTTAATTTCTTCTAGTGTAAACAGATCTTTATATTAGGTGTACAAGTAAGTTTTAAAGCGTTTTAAGACAATGCAACATGTAGTTTGAGAGAAAACAACAATACCTTTATGAATCAAAATATGCGCCGCCATTACCTATCACCTTCCGCCATCGATCGGGCAGCTGACGGATTTCAGCCATGAAGAATACTTCGTCGCGTGACGCGAAGAAGTCGTCAACCCATTTTCGCACTTCGTCACATATCTGGAAACGGAAAGCAGACAAACCATGTTGCATCGATCGGAACAAATGATAGTCTGAAGGGGCTATGTCGAGCCTATACACCGGGTGCTCCAAAACTTCCCAGTCAAGCGTCAATAACGTTTCCTTGACTGATTTCGCGGCATGCGGCCTAGAATTGTCGTGCAGTAATTTCACAGGACACAATCCTTTGCTTGTGTATGGATGTTTCCAACAGATTTCCTGGTTCAGTCACAGCAGTTGTTGCTTTTAGCGATCAGCAGTAACAGTTTGACCCTGTTCCAATAGTTCATAATAGAGCACACCCTTCATATCCCACCAGATGCATAGCAGAACTTTCTTGGAGTGAATATTGCATTTCGGTGTCGAAGTAGTTGCTTCACCAGGGTCTACCCAGTGGTTTTTTGCATTTGAAATTGTTGTACCACATCCACTTTTCATCACCTGTAATAATTTTCCACAGAAAAGACTTTCTGTGTTGTTTATTCAACAGATTCAAACACTTCATGACACACTCATCATTGTTCCTCTGGCTCAGGTCATGTGGCACCCATTTTCCTTCCTTCTGAATATTTCCCATTGCGCATAAACGATTGGAAATAGTTTGTTGAGTTACCAACAGTTGTTCAGCTATTTTGTTTTGCGTTTGAAATGAATCTTTATCCAACAATGCTTGCAGTTCCTCATGTGCAACCTTCCGCAGGACACCGCTACATACTTGATCGCTAACAACAAAAGTACCTGCTTTAAACCCTCTAAACCGAAACTCACACGTGCTTTTCGATACAATATTCTCCCCAGAACAGAACTGGTCAATGCACATACTTTTGCTGCAATTTTTCTCTGATGAAATTCGTAACGAATGCAGTGTTGAATAAATGCAGTATTGCTTGCCATCTTTCGCCTACCGATGTGCAAGTGTGTTTGACTGTTGGGCAAACTTCTGTGTCACATTTTATACTCTGGACCAGTTACGGTGACATGACAACAACACAGGAGAATGTCTGATATTAGCGGTATACATCACACAAAAAGCGCTTTAAAACTTAGTTGTACACCTAATATAAAGTTTCTACTCATTGACAATAGGCCTTACAAAAATCTAAAGATCAGAAACGTCGTGAAAATAAAAGAACTCAGAGGAAGTAAAGATAATAAAGGTAAAGTTCTTCAAGATGGAAGAAAATTATTTTTCTCTGAAACTCTTGAAATCCAACATTTTTTTTTTTTAAATTGCTACCTTATCTGCTGCATTCTTCTTAATGTGAGAGTGCATGCCTAATTGCTGGCTTGCAGCTGATGGGAAGCTGGTTGCAATGTCTGTAGTGGAGGACCCGGAGGTGGATCCTGAAAAGAGTGATCCCCTCAGTGTAGTCTGGCATTGTTCCACTGTACGCACTGAGAAATAAAAATATGGATTATTAATAAAAATATGGAAATAAAAATAATCCATATTTTTATTTTTTAGAAATAAGTATGGATTATTTTTATTTCAAATTTTCAGCTAAATGAACATAACTTTTACAGATGCCATCATTTATTAAAAGAAAGTGATATCGTGAAAACTTTTTGAGTTAGAAATGCATTTTATTTTATCAAGACCTCTTTGTGCCCGTGCGTGCGTGTGTGTGATTTAAAAGTTTTCACTGAATTCAAACAAAATTTTCAGGATAACTTTATTTGACCAAGTTAAGAGTATCTATAAAAAAATTCAGCTTTCTTAAATGAAAATTTGGAAAATTAATTTTTCACATTTTTGCTCTCAGTTAGGTAGAAAGGCATTACAGCAGCAGGTGACAAAAGGGGCTCAGAATGAAAGGAGGGAAGTGAATGTTCCATGCCCATAGGCCTCCTTTTTGCTTTACTTCCCAGTGAACAAAAATAGTTGATGATCATTAAAAAAAAAAATGTGTACTTTAAAAAGTCGTTAGATTCAAACAAAATTTGCAGGGTAATCTTATAAGACCAAATTATGCCATCTATCAAAAGCTCAGCTTTATTAAATGAAAATTCAGAAAATGATTTTTTGCATTTTCACCTTTAGTTAAGGAAGGAGGCAGTAACTGCATCAGGGCGGCCCTTGGTAATGGGACTCTGAATGATAGGGGAGAAGTAGGTGGTGCATGCCTGTTGTTCTTTTCTCCTCCTCTGCTTTTCCCTGAGAAATAAAAGTTGAAGTTATTCATTTGTATTGGTTAATTTTTTTCGTTTCTGTATTTTGCTTGCTGTTTTTTTTTTCTTTCTTTCTGTTTCTTAAAAAAATTGGTCTGTTGGGTTGTTTTATCATGGCATAAGAAAGAAAAAACATAATCAAGTTTTTGAAGATGTTTATGAAAAAACATGGCCTGTTTTGAAAAGATCAAATGAATCACCTTGAAAGTTGTTGGTTCAACTGTATAGTATCATATGAAACTTTTATTGGAAGTATCCATGGTAAACACTAGTATTGAAAGAAATCTGTCTTGTTGCATGATGATATTTATTCAGCTAAAAAAACGAAATCTATGTAAAGGTTAAAAAACATGAGCACTTTCGGTGTCACAGTGACACCTTCATCAGATGTGATTTCCATCATGTGGTTACATGCTGGTCTTAAATACGTGGTGCAGATGCATCATGGGAAAGGTAATGTCAGTGTCACATGATATACCAGATAACAAGACAGTCAAAAAAGCATAATTAGTCAACAAAAATTACTCAACAGAAACAGTAGTTATTGTGCTGTCCTCCCTAATCAGATTGCTCCAGGGTTCAGGTAAAACACAAGGATAATAATCATTACAGCAACGTGTATTATAAGCCGAAATATAGAGGCTTTCTGTAAATGACAAGAAATAAACAGAGTTAGGTGTGTTTATGATCTTAGCATTGTCCCAATCTGGGATGGAATTACCAGCACTTACATTTCTTGCAAAAGAGGTGCTTTGGTGATTCATTTTTAAATTATATCTGTGTTCATTTAATCTCAAATCCAAACTTCTTGCCCACATAATGATTATTTAGTTCACCAGAAGTAGTGTCGAGCATAGGAATAACATACACACCCCATTTATTCCCTTTGTTAATTTTGTCACGATCGTATCTATAAGTATCCACTTCTCTTTCTGTTTGTAAAATTTTCACAGAAATATCAAAATTGCATGCTTAGAACACTTTTATATATGAACAAATTAATATACTTTAAATGTTGCTTATTTTTTAATTTACCATAACCTGTAAGTAATTTTTGATAAAAAAATGCCCCCCCCCTTTTTTTAGGGAATCTGGTGTGCAGCAACTTTCTTTATTAGAATTGCCTGACAGCGTAGGCTTCTTCAAGGGTGACAAGGGTAAGCTGAAAGAAAATTACCATTTACATTTATTTCTGTATAAATGTTTCTCATATTTTTGCAATGTACTTTGATATATCTTTCCCTATGTGTGTGAGAGAGAGAGGGGGGGGTAAGCAAGTTGATCTCCTTTCTAGCATATATTATGCATATAAACACCCAGACTAACTCTGTGACTAAATATGCAATGCTGTTGACTGTTAGCTACTGCTTGGCTGAAACCCTTGCAACAATCATAACCTCCTCAATAGAAGTTCGAATATTTAACCCTTTCAGTGGCACTCCCTTAAAATTCCGTGCTGCATGATTTGCACTCGTGGAAAATTTCCATGTTGCATGATGTCTCCCAAAACGTGATCGCCCAGTATAGTTCCATTTGGTGAAAATTATACAAATGAAAACTTTATTTTAAATACACCAGAGTTGAATAATAATGAAACGCGTATATGAAATCCGTTTATTTTTGTGGTGTAGTCAGCACAAATATTCGCCAAGCTTTCGCACTCCACTGGGAGGCTTTTTCAAGGCAATAGTAGACACAAAAATGCAGAGAATTGGAACATGTCAAGAACATAAATGATTTTTGAAAATAATGCGGGTGACATCATGAGCATATTACATGAATTTTTATCACGTAATTATACAGTGCGCCGTGATGTGTTTCCATCTTTTAATAACGCATGCCAAACCATAGGTAGTTCAGTAGAGACTATATCTTTGCATGCCACTTTGCTGGATAGGATTTCCACTGTTTCCATGATGGCAGTCTCTTTGAAATTCGTGTAAGGGGCAATTCTTCTAATATTATTCCATACAAGAGCAGTCGAGCAATGCATGACTTCTCTGGTGAGGGCTGTATTCTGCATGTCCTGGTTCACACTTTGTACATGTTCTTTATATCTAGTGTCCAAGGATCGCTTTGTCATTCCTATATATATCTTTTCCGTGTTGTCAGGATATACCAGGCAATTCTTCTAATATTATTCCATACAAGAGGCAATTCTTCTAATATTATTCCATACAAGAGGCAATTCTTCTAATATTATTCCATACAAGAGCGGCCGAGCAATGCATGTCCTGGTTCACACTTCGTGCATGTTCTTTATATCTAGTGTCCAAGGATCGCTTTGTCATTCCTATATATATATCTTTTCCGTGTTGTCAGGATATACCAACGGTATGGCGTACACACCCACCTTTTCTTTCTCACACTGTCTCTCCTTGCAGCTTGATATTATATGTGATAACAGGGTCGGGGACTTCATTGCTATTAATATGCTGTATTTGCATAATAAATCCTTTAACAATATGTAAAGCCTGGGATATATGTGATAGATCCCACGTATCTCATTGTCCTACTGGGCGATTTTGCTAATGCTGATATCATACGATTTCTCACAGTCCTATGTACTCTGTCTGTGTCATCCTTCTTATATCCAGCCTTTAGACCTTTGCTATAAATATTATCAATTTCTTTATTGTTTAGGTAGTTGGGTTTGCATACATTGTGCGCTCTACAGAACCACGCTCTAAATGCGGAAAGTTTGTACTCCTTTGGGCAGTGCGAATGAGGAGGGACAAGGTTTGGTACTGCAGTCGGTTTATAATAAACGTTAAAATCAAAGCTGGATGTTCTATTTCTTCTGAGCACGACGTCAAGATAATTCAACGTCCTGTCTTTTTCAAGCTCCATGGTGAACTTTATTGTATTGTGTAGGTTGTTTATCTTGCACATGAAATCATTTAATTCGTCTACTCCGTGTTCCTATATGAAGAATATATCGTCAGCATAGCGGATCCGAACTTGGGGTTTCTTGATACAATTTAAAAGGATGAGATCTTCTAGCGGTCTAAGTACTGCTTTTGCAAGGACTGCAGATAGAGGTGAACCCATCAGCGCTCCTTTAGTTTGTTTGTAGATGTTCCCATCCAACTTGAAATAGTTGTGGTTAGTAATGAGATTTAAGGAGACGATAATTTTCTTTGTTAGGGATGGTGTGAATTCATGGGAAGTGACGATTATTTCTTCAAGGTTTGCGACTGCCTCTGGTATAGGTATAGATGGATATAAAGACACTATGTCCAAACTTCCCATTATGTCATTATCAAATATATTTAACCTTCTTGTGCACTCCACAAATTCTTTTGTTGACTTGATTACATAATCAGAGTTTTTTAAACGTTCAGAGAATAATTTAGCTACAGATTTTTCTAATATGTATGTAGGAGCTTTGTTTTGTGCAACTTATAGGTCTAAGGGTAGATCCAGGTTTATGATTCTTTAGTCATCCAAAGAGTGGTGGGATTGTAGGGCCCGGTGGAAGCTTCGCTGACATTCTAATAATTTCCGTATTATGCTGTTTAGAGGATTCGTCGACTGCAGAATTGAGTCTCATTGATCAGCAAATTCCTTAAGTTTTCTAATATAATCAATCCTGTTCATAATGGCAGTCTGATTTGGCTTGTCAGTTAGGGTAATCAATATTCTAGGGTCATTGCGTAGGTTCTCCAAAACTTTCTTAATCTGTCTGTCACTTTCCTTAAATTTCCTTTTTTCAATATTCCCCCTGTTAAAATTCAATACATTGCTTCTTAACTTTGACACCGCTAAACATCTGGTCATATCACGATCTTCTGCTAGAATTTGGAAAATTCTACTTTCTGCTTCTGATATTAACTGCTTGATTTTAGGCTTCAATGGAGGACAATGTTTTGGCCCATGCTCCAAAACTTTTACTTGTTCATCCGTCATAGTTACTGTCGATTCATTTATGAAGGGGACTCTGTAATTATTAGTTCGAATCTGAGTTGATCGAAGAATCTTTAGTTTTTTACGATGCTTTTTATTCAGGACCTCTTCCTCTCTTGAAATCAGAACACTGACTTTTTGAAGAAGTATATCAAATAAAATGGGTGGGGCTATAATCTCTAACGCCTGGTAATGTCTGAAAGCTCTGGAATGTAATTTCATTACCACGGAAATTTGACGGCGCAAAAATTCCCCTGTAATCTTCAGGCATGAGCATGCAACGGCTTCGCGGATTTTCTCCTTTTCCTTCATAATTTGAGTTAAAAAGTATGAAACCTCGAGATCGATGCATAACTGGACAGAAATTTCGGGGCAATTGGTAGTGGTGGGGGATGTTTTCTGCTTGAAACTTTCGAAAACGGAAGTTAGACTCAGTGAAGATTTCTCCCGCAATCGTAATTTTATTTTCCGTGCGATGTTTCCTCTGCCTAGTATTGTTGTTAAATATCATTTTATTTCATAAATATTTGTATTTCAACGTGAAAATGTCTGAAAATGGAATTCGGACGTAATAAAGTTTTCCCTGTAACTGTAATTTTTTTTTCCCAACGCTGTTCTGAACATGTATCCTGTATTCTTAACACCCCCACCCCCACCCCCTCCCGGAAAAAAACAAGGTTTGCATATCACCTGTATAAAGAAAGAGGGGTTCGAAAACGAATGTGAAGAGGCTGAGAATTTATAATAATTGATGCATGGTGTTCAAAAGTATTCGTATTCCCAAAGTTACACTATTTATCTTTTATGTAAAATAGTGAAAGCTTTCATGCATTCGTGATGGATAAAATTGTCATCAAAGGGCATTAAAAAAAAGGGCAACTGTCTTATCATTGCTTAAATGAAATAAAGTGATTTCTAAAACTGTGCCATTCAATTTAAAAAAAGTATGAAACCTTGAAAATCATCACAATTTCTGAACTCCATGTATGAGTGACTGATGCAGAAAAATAATTGAAAACAAGTATCATCAAACATACTGCTAGCACATCCCATACATTACCACTCTCCCCTAATATTAGATAATCATGAATTAGCAGTTCTAGTACTGTCGAAAATCTTGATTTTAAGGTTAAATCTTCTTGCTTTTAGGGGAAATTTTAATTTTATAGAAAATATTCTTGATTTTTGCAAGCAATCTTCTTGATTTAGGAGAGTTTTTTATTGGAAGGTATGCATTTATCACAGGGAAAATTTTTTTGCATATATTTTGGAATTTCTCATACAACGCAGTTTTTCCACTGCATAACATAAATGCACATTTCTATTTTCCGCTGTACCTCTGCTTTTAAAAATCCGACTGAAAAATTCTTATCAGCTAGTTCAAGCTAAAGGTTGTTTGAACATTCATATTACGTGGCTTATTCACAACTTGTTAGAAGTCTAACATTGAAATTACTGTTTCTCACGTATATAAACAGGCATGAAAGACCCGCGAAAACGCGTAAACCCGCTTTTTTTCTGTCTGAACCAAAGTGTGCCAAAACAAAAGTCTTGCGCCATCTTGCTACAAAAGGCAGGTTTTGCGCCGTTGGGTGCCAGAACCTCTGCCCCGTCATCATCGTCGGGACTTCTGCGCAGCAAATTCTCCGTGCGCACTCTTCCGCTTCACGCTGAGTAAGTCCATATGGTGGGAAGAATGATTCAGCGACTCAAAGTACCAGTAATTTTACGTGGTTACTATGGAAATCATCAAAGTAAAACATCGAGTTTGCCATGGAAATTGTCAGTCTGCTACGGACGACAGAAAGCATCAGTGTGCTATGAAAATCATCGGTCTGCTACGAACGATGGAAAACATCTGCTACGGACGACAGAAAGCATCAGTGTGCTATGAAAATCATCGGTCTGCTACGAACGACGGAAAACATCCGAGTATGCAACAGAAATCGAAAATCTCAGTGAAATAATGTTATTAAACATCTGTGTAAAGTTTATTTTTATGTTTTCAAGATTGTAACACTTGTTA
Source organism: Macrothele yani (assembly GCA_039090855.1). NCBI lineage: Eukaryota > Metazoa > Arthropoda > Arachnida > Araneae > Macrothelidae > Macrothele > Macrothele yani. The sequence goes on from CM076998.1 coordinate 106,580,128, forward strand.
AATATTTTCGGGAATGTTTCTTGGGTGTTGAGAATGTATTTAATGTCACGCCGTTTCCCATTTCCTCATATTAAATGTTTTCCAAGCCCCTGCCCCCTCCTTTTTTTTTCACTTTCTTTTTCTGCCTAATTATATGATTATATTTTGATATTTTGATGTTTTCTTGTCATATTCCTCATTTTTAATATCTTCTGTAATAGTGAATAGGAGCGACTTCAGTTTTTTTTTTTTTTTTTTTTTTTTTTTAAGATTTTTTTCTGATGAAATGCATGTTACCCTATTTCTAATACACACTTCTTTAAAACTAATCAATAGAGAGCAATCGGTTTTGCCCCTTTCCCTTTAATTAAACAAAATCAAATTTCTAGATTGGTATTTAATCCGTCCGTGGTGGAATCCGCACCGTTTCTGTGTTCCGTAAAATTGTTTCACTGCAGAGTGAGCAACGCACTATCGATTTTTCGCTTTCATTTTCCATAAAATTCACGTTTCTCCATTTCTTAGTTACTTCTTACTCATACATGATATTATTTCGTGGATTCGCGGAATTCCATTTTTTCTGTCATCATTTAGGCCATTCTTGAGATCGACGTAAAACTGAAAAGAAGCTGTATTGGGGGGGGGGGTTGCTTTCCATCTGGAGACAGTATTTCATCTTTCAAAACTTTCGAAAACGGAAGTTAAACGGAGTGAAGATTTTCCCCGATAATCCTAATTTTTTTCCCCCCGATGTTTCTTCTGCCCAGTATTGTTATTAAATTTCATTTTAATGCATACATATTTGCAGAGATGCCAGCTTGTACAGATTTTCACTTCGTCTTACGGTTTTACGGAAGGCACCCGAAAAACTACGGAAAAACCCAGCAAGATTCCTGAACGCAATTTTGTATTTTTTACCTTTTTTTGGAAAAAAACCTGCACTTTACAGATAGTCCTTATACGCCTTCGCAGGTATGCCAAGCCCTTCGCATTTGGCGTAGAAACTAGGCATTTCTTTAGCTCTACTACGCATCATATGCCTAATACTATGCCTTTATTGCTATAATGCCGCATTTCCCCCTCCCCTCCACTAACTTTATTTAGCATAATTTTTGTGTTATTTGCAAATAACACAGTGTATTCAGACAACTTGATAACAGTTTGCGTATAAGAATAGTCAAAAAGCGCAATGCAGAAACTCCATCAATGTTTTGCCAGCTATACTTCGGTATCTAGCCTGCGTCGTCTGCTACAACAAAGCAACTGCCGATAGGTGGCGCTTCTGCTGCTTCGCCGCCGAGGCTGGAGGTTCCAGGCTGATCCTCGGCGATGTCTCAACCCCACTCCCTACCTCGGACAAAATGACCAATCTTGGTGTAGATATGATAAAATAAAAAAAAATTGTTTACTGCATTTTATTTCATAATTGCTCTGTATTGTTAAAAAATTCAAGGGTTGGCACAATCATTTTTCTCCAAAACTGTTAAAATCCGGAAAAAATAAAAAAAGGCCAGAAGGAAAGAAAGAAGGAAATCGCGCTTTACATGCGGGCATTCTTTGTAATTGTTTTGTTTAAGTTGCGTCACTCGGCCAGCTTAAGCTGTTGAAAGCACATTGCAATGTCCGTAGTAGGTGAATGACTCAAGATAAGTACTGAAGTGAGGGATCCCTGCCCACTGCAAGCAGTGTGATGTTTTTACATACTGGGAAACAAAATTGTGGATTATCTTTTTCCCGAATTTTCAGTTAAATGTACAGAACTAATTACAGATGCCGTCATTTATTAAAACAAAGTGACCCTGAAATTTTCACTTCGATAACTTAAAAACTTTTTGGGTTAGAAATGCAATTTTCGTATTAATCCCTCTTTCTCTAAGTGTCCAATTTTTTTGTGTGTGTATGTAATTTAAAAAGTTTTCACCGGATTTAGGCGAAATTTTCAGGGTAACTTTGTTTGATCAAGTTAGGACATCTATAAAAAAATCAGCTTTTTAAAATGAAAATTCAGAAAATTAATTTTTCACATTTTAATCCTCAAAGACGCAATACAACAACAGCAGGTGGCAAATGGGCTCAGAGTAAAAGGGGGTAAAGAAATGAATGTTGCAAGCTCATAGTTCTCGGTCATCTGCGCTTTCCCGTGAAGTTGATCTTTCTTTCTCTGAACGTCTTAATAATAAAAAAGAAAAGTGCATAATTTCAAAAGTTTCCAATGGATTCAAGCGAAATTTGCAGGGTAATCTTATAAGATCAAGTTATGGCATCTGTCAAAAATTCAGCTCTATTAAGTGACAATTTGGAATTTTTTTTTTTTTTTTTTTTTTCATTTTTTCATTTTTATTCTTAGTTAGGGAAGGAGTAACTCAGCAGGTTGCCGTGATTGAAAGCGAAGACGTTACCGAAACCCACATAATAGATTATGGAAGTCTCGCCCATGCAATGCCCCCCCCCCCCCCGTGGGTCTCGGATGCGAGTGACAAATGGCACATGCCTGTTGGTCCTTTTTAAGCTGCTCTTCTCTTTCATGAAAATAAAATGCTGATGTTATTCGTTAGTGTATAAGTCGCTAATTGTTTAAATCAAAATCTCAAATCCGCACATACAGTTCTCAATATTGATTTTTTTTCTGGTTAGTTTTATAACTGTCTAGTTTGTAGTAAATTTAAAACATCTTAAAATACTTTTTCGAAATATTTCTTGTGTCTACACATGAAAGCTCAAAACCACGCAGTTTTATGGCTTGGACTACACATAATGCTGTAAGAGGTTGGCATTCCTGTCTTCGTCGGCTAACGGAAGCTCTGCCTCTGTTAGCGGAGGCTGTAATCACTGATCGTCACTTGATTCCCCGAACAGCCATTCGAGAGGCAAAGTCACGGTGCAACCACGTTCTCGAGGAGCAAACGAAAGTCCCTCAGGAAACTGGTTGCGCCAAGACGCTTGTATTTGAGAGTGCCGTGTGCACAAAAACTGAGCGGGAACTCAGCTGCTCAGCACCTTTTGCGAACTGTTTACGTTGATTACATGTGGCTTTGTGCTCGTGAAAATTTTAGTGCAATGAAATGTTTTAATTTAGATTAAAACAAAATGAAATGTAGCAGTGAAATAGCTGTGAAAACAATAAGAGCAAAGTCAGTTAAAACTTATTGTCAAGTGTATCACGAGATATATAGTAAAGAATGGACTTTTTATGAAGCATCTAAAGTTTCGCCGAATCACATGTTTTGTAAGACATGCGACTGCAATTTTAGCATAGCACATGGTGGCCGCGATGATTGTAGGCGTCATGCGGAGAGCAAGAAGCATAAAGATTATGTGAAGTTGAAATCCCAGTCTTTGGAGAATTTTTTTCTGTGAAAACTAATGATTCTACTGAAGCAGAGCTCTTATTTAAGTCGTTCATCATTGAACACAACTTGCCTATTGCAGCTGCCAACCATGCCAAAAATCTGTTTTGTAGGATGTTTCTGGATTCAGAAGTTGCAAAAATGCATGTGCTAGAACAAAAACATCAGCACTCATCCATTGTTTAGCTGATTCAACCAAAGAAAAATATTGTCTGTTATTAAAGAGCAAGCATTTTCTTTAGCAACTGATGGAACTAATGATACAAATGGTAAAAAAATTATCCTCTTGTTATTACATACTTCGATGCAATAAATGGCTGCAATAAAACAGTTGTGCTTTCATTGATAGAAACATCAGACAATACAGCTAAAGGAATTTTCACTGCCATTGATAGTGAACTGAAAAAAGATAATGTATCTTGGAAAAACTGTGTAGCATTTTCATGTGACAATGCGAGTATGATGGTGGGCAGTATAAAAGGTGTTGCAACTCTAATAAAAGAGATTCAACCTTCTATCGCCATAGCCCCTTGCACTTGTCATCTTATCCATTTGGCTGCAAAAAAGCTTCCTCAAAGCTTAAAAATTTTGATGTGGAGCAATTTGTAGTTCAGTTATTTTTCTACTTAAATAAAAGCTCAAGAAGAAAAAATGCATTAAAAATAAGCCAAGCAATCTGCAATTCAAAACCACACAAGATATTGAAGTACATAAGTACCCAATGGCTATCACTTCTTGAAAGTGTTAATAGAATTTTAGAACAATGAGAAGCTCATGAAATTTTTTTTTGATGCTGATGAAAATCACGGACAGTTTAAAAACTTGCAGTCTTCAATAAGGAACCATTATCCAAGTTGAACTGTTTGTTCCTGTCTTCAACACTTCCAGTTTTTACTGCTATTAATCAAGAATTGCAGCATGAAAAACCATTGATATTTAAGCTTAGAGGTAAGGTGAACAATTTATTAATGAGTTTAATTTCAAGGTTTATCAAACCTCATGCTTTTGACACTACCAAAAATGTTAAACTTATAAAATATGACAAGGTTAAAAACCAGAAAGCTGATAATGATTTGGTGATAAGAGCAAAAACTCGTGCATACATTAAAAATTGTTCTGCTTTGAGCAAAGATGATATTGGATCATTTTACCATTGTGTGAGAGAATTTTATGCTGCTGCATGTTGTTATATCATAAAAAAATTTCCCTTAGATAATGAGTTTTTATCACATGCTGTAGTTGCTGATATCAGTTTGCAAAAAGAAGTAACTTTTTCATCAATACAATTTTTATCATCCATCTTTAATTTCTCCACTGATGAAATGGATATGTTAGAAGTAGAATTTGCCAACTATCAAAATGAAACTTTTGATTTTGATAAATTAGATAGTAGAATGGACAAAGTGTGGCATAAAATTTCTATAATGAAAGGCAATAATGGGAAGACAAAATACGAAAATTTAAGTAAATTGATGAAAAATGTTTTAGTTGTTCCTCATAGTAATGCTGCAAGTGAGTTTTCTCTTTGGTGCGGAAAAATGCCACTAATTTCCGACCCAACTTGTCAACAGGAACATTAAGTGCGTTGATGGTTGAGAAGACCATGGACATTGCAAAATCTGAACTTTGCTATCAGAAAAAGTTTACAAAAGAAGAAGTGAACAGAGCTAAAAAAGCAACTGAATTAAGTCTTAAGGCCAATTAATCACTTATGGAATTTTAAAATAAATATTTTTGTTGTACTGAAAATCTTACTGAAAATTGAAGCAATTGTACTGAAAACTTCAGATTTTTGTACTGATGACCCTTCTCTCAGGTTGGCATCTCTGTATTTGTATTTTAGTTTGAAAAACGGAGGGAAAATGTCCGAAAATGGAAGTCAGACAGAGCAAAGATTTTGCTGGTAATCGTAAACCCCGCTCGCGCGACGTTCCCTCTACCCTGTGTTGTTGTTGTTAAATGTCAGTAATTTTATACTTTGGATGCAGTGATGTGCTCCAGTTTAATATTTACATAAATACATTTCTTTCAGTGAATCCCAAAACATGCACTTTTTAAATTAAACAAATTCAGTGCCCTCTCAAAAATAATGAAGTCATTATTGAGTTGTTTTCTTGGCTCTCAAGTGGAAAATTCCTTTAGTATGATGGGGGGGATGTACTTGATAAAGAATCCAGCAATATGAAAATTGAAACATTTTCATCTGTTCAAACCATGAAATGTAAGCTACTGAATCAGGATAAGTCAGCCTTGGAATTTTTTAAGAAAAACGATTATTTGCATGATCCTGTAAATAGAGATTTATGCCAAAATATGAAATCATCATATTCAGAATATAAGAAAGAATTACAAGACAAGGAAGAAGAAATGAAAAGAAGATGAAAGGAGCTAAATATCTCTAATAACTTACGCAGCAAATTAAAATCAAATGAATTGGTTCAAGAGAAAGAAAACTCTAGCCGGCTAATTCATAAAAGAAGGTTAGAACAAATTGTTAGACAGAAAGAACTTAACAAAATGAAATGCAGTTAGTTGTGAATGACTTTTATTATTTATCTACGAAATGTCTAACGTTTTCGCAAGCATTTATCATATTTCTTCATTAATAATTTTGTGTCAAATCAAGAATGAACAGTTATTCTTCATCAAACTTTTATTACTTATAAACAAACATGTCTGTAGTTTTTCAAATCTTGTAGATTTCATTTCCATACAACATTGTTATCTTGTAAAGACATTTGATTAATTTCCTCATTTGATTAAAGACATTGTTCTGTGCTAAGGTGAATGATTTTCTATGCATATGACCACATCAGCAATTTTCCCCCTTACATTATATTGTGCTATATATTTAATTTTCTATAAACAAATACATACATTAAATCTATTTAGTTGGCAGGCATGTGAATGTCATGGTTGTATAAAATGTCATGGTTGTATACATTAGAGAGTGAAATGCAAGATTTAACACTTTGTTAACCCCCTCCCCCGCATGTGTAAGTTCAGCTTTTCCTATCACTGCCCACTTTCATGCCTGTATAAATCTTGAATGGAAGGTTTATCCCAAAACAATGACAGCATACAGTAGTTAACATGAGAAGAAACATTCTTAATAATACAATTCACTGAAATTCAAAAGGTTAAAAATTATATTACTTACGATGGTCAGATGTTATATCAGTATTACAGCTCAACTAGATATTACCTTCAGATATTGTCTTGAGTTGAGCAATAAGTTACAGGCGTAAGACTTTTGAGCGAAGTTCGTTCTTTTGTATTAAATGCTATTGTACTAATGAAGATACGCAGATGAGCTGTGCTAAACATAATGAAATGCTATGAAACGAATTTAGACAGTTTCGCTGATGTCAAAAGCACATGCTGGACCATAAGACTAAAACAAACTCTTGAACATTAAAGTAAAAGAATGAAGATCTGAAGTGGCCAAAATTGTAAAATGATATTCAACTCATGAAAAACAATCATTTAAAAAGTGTACGAAGATTAAAAGTGAACTCAAAATGGGGAAAAAAAAAAAAAAAATGAAAAAAATAAATAAAACATAGTGGGGTAACCTTGGCCATTCATCAACCAGACTGGTTTTGGCATGCTTTCCTGCATCCATTATCAATGGTTTAAAGATTTCTGGTGCATCTGCTTGATGTTGATATGACGGTTATACTTCACACACTGACAAATCCGCCGGATCGTAGCAAATGATTTAGTAGATTGCACATTGTGTTCCTCAAGTGCCCTCTGTTGTTGATTTTGTCGGTTCATTTGTTGATTTTCATTTAAATGTTTTATTTCTGTTCTTGTTTTTTGCTTTATTTTCTTTCTCAATGAGGTATTTCCATGCATACGCCAACTCAATAGGTGTATTCAAATTACAATTTATGTTCTTAGTTTTTTTAATTAAAACTGATTCAGATGTTAGAATTTGTTGATGATCTTTGAATGTTGTGAATAGTTTTATATTTTCCCAATCAGAGGTTGCCTGGTTTGTTGAACAATGCTGAATTAGAACAGTTTTATCTTCTCTTCTGTTCCAATTTGTCATATGTTTTTTCAGTCTCGTCCTTATATTTCTCTTAGAGCTTCCTATATATATTAAATCAGGTTGATTATTTTTTATTGTTGGAATGAAATAAACTCCAGCTGAGTTTAATATTGATTTTCCTTCTTGGTCTTTAGTACTTTCACGTGATATATCGGTAACTGTTTCTGCTAGGACTAAGTTATGTTTTAGACATTCCTTCTTAAGGATTTCTGAAATAGGTGGCATTAAAGGGAATTTATCACAGAATTTTTTATTTTCTTTGTCTTTTGGTGTATTGTTGCTAGATATTTTTTATTTTTAAGCTTTTTGTAGAAAAGTTACAGTCGTGAGACTTTTGAGCAAAGTTCTTCAGACTGAACTTTGCTCAAAAGTCGTACCCCTGTATCTTATTGCTCAACTCAAGACAACATCTGAAGATAATATCTGGTTGAGCTGTAATACTGATATATCATCCAACCATCATAAATAATATAATTTTTACCTTATGAACTTCAGTGAATTGTATTATTAACAGTGTTTCTTCTCATGTTAACTACTGCATGTTGTCATTGTTTTGGGGTAATCCATCCATTCAAGATTTATATAATAATATGAGAAAAAGTAATTTCAATGTTAGACTTCTAACAAGCTATGAATGAAAAATTCTTCTTGTACTATATGCCATTCACTGTGGTAAAGATTGCAAGAGTGTGTTGCAGAATAATGCTGAACATTTTTGCTGCGCCATGCTCTTCTGCAATAATGTTGCCATATTGTGCTTGCCAGAAATTATTTGTTTCCTCCTTTCATCAAACTTTTGCGTGCATCATAAATGTTGTCCCTCTTAGATTTGTGTAAGTATAGTACAGTTAAATCTGCTTTTTTGCTATTGGCTGTTAGAAGAATCAACACATGTGTTCACTGTAAGTGCATGCTCTTTATGACATTCGTAATTGAACAACAAAGGGATGTCTCCTTGAAACAGTAGAGAGTGTTTGGCTGGTCGTAGTGTTTTTACAAAAATGTTTTGACTTTTGCACCTCAAGTACTAAGGCTCATTAAAATATAATCCTGATTATTAACTGTATAGAAGTGTCAGTTCTTAAATAAAGACATGCTTTCACAAATTTTTTTGTTCTTAAACTAAGTTAGGCTGCACAAGGGAGTTCGGATAACTCTTTTTTCTGTCTACCATTTTAGTGGCAGTAAGTAAAACTGCTTTTAATAATACAAATCATTGTATAAACTAAGAATAAATGCAACATTCAGATGTAAACTAAGCTTTAAAATATGACATTCAACAAGGAAGGCTTGCATTCACTGTATTTATATTGGTAACACGTTTTTCTGGAAACTGAACTTATTTTGCTTCAAAACAAGTATTTTAGTACACTAAAAACAAGAATGTCATTTCCACTGTTGTATTATGAGATTCAACGTAATTGCAAAAGCAAAAATGGCCATTAATTGCAGTTTTACATAATTACTTTGCATTTAGATGGGTACATGACTGTATAAAAATGCAGGATATGAATGTTATTGGTTATCACGTATGTACCCAGTTCAGTCTTTCCATGTTATGTGGCAGAGTTGTAGATCTTTATGTATGTCATGCTGAGTGCATTGTTATAATAAATTAATGCTAAAATTGTTTTTGAAACTTACCTTATTGCTTAAACTTTGTTCCAGTTTGATAGAATCATTGCTTTTCTTTATGTTTGCCCAAGACATGGTTGTGTTAGCAGAAACATTTTATATTATTGTTCTCAAAATTTTTGAGTTCCGTGTTTTTTAGCAAGTGATAATGTATGAATTTGTTTTAGAATTTTCCTTACGAAGCACAATAGTGCATTTATTTCTGAGTGAACAAGGTGGCAGCCAAGCTCGCAGTCTGTTGTCCATACAGTGTTCTGCTGATGAAGCTATGGAGAACAACTGGTCGTCTCTTTTCCCTATCTTGATTTCAAATGCTGTTCACCTGCTGTATCCTTTTCTGTGTTACTGAATGCATGTATTTATATATGTGTGTGCTGTGCCTTGAGTGGAAAATTCGATAGCCTTCATCTTAAATACTGTTCTATTGCTTTTTTCCCAGTTACAGCTGCTAATTTTTTTTTTTTAATTCTCTTGTTTCATGGCTTGTTGTGAACTGTGTGATAAAATGCTTGGTATGGGCTAATATTATTTTAATATTTGTGGTGATAAAATGTGTGAGGCATTTGTATTTGGTTGTTGCAAATGAAATGTTAAAATATTGATGGAAACTTCAAACACCCAAAATGCGGCGTAAGTAACGCATCTCCCCAGCACACAAATGACTCCTATGTCTTTTCTGCAGAACCCAGGTTTCACTGCCATACATCAGAGTAGGCACAATTACACTTTCATACACAGCCATTCGAAACTTTCTTGAGAACCCATCATTCCTTTGAAATTCTCCTAATGCAGCTATGACTTTCAATGAAGAATTCACTTGCCTATTAATTTGTTCTCTCTGTGAAACATACTTCTTAAATATACAAACTCATTCACCCAGCCAATCTCTGTGCCATTAAGGCTTGTCTTGCATTCAGTACGAACAGTTCCTCGCTCAGAAACCATAACTTTGGGTTTTCCCTTATTTACACTCAGTTTGAATTTCATACATCCGGGACAACATACTCTGCAACTCACTTTTGCTCTCTGCCAACAGGACTGTGTCATCAGCATAGAGCAATCTGCACACATGCATATTACCAAGACACAAACCAGTATTATCCATTTTGGCATCACACATTCACACATCCATAAATATATTAAACAGCCAGGGTTACATTACACAACCTTGCCAAACTCCTGCTCCAATAGAAAACCATTTTGATAAAACACCATTCACTCGCACACCAGCTCTACTGCCATTGTATATGGCTTTCATACTATTAAGTAGATTCCCAGTAATACCATATTTATTGAGTACCTTCCACAAAAGAGTCCTATAAATACTTTATCATAAGCTTTCTCTAAATCTATGAAGGCTGCAAACACTTTTTTACCAACAGACAGACACTTTTCAATCATCATGTGTAAAGCAAACAATTCATTAGTGCAACCCTTTACCAGGCGTAAAACCACTCTGTACATCCCCCGCTTTCTCTGATGTAAGATCTCATACCTTATCAATAATGGCCTTCCCAAACACTTTTCAGGCACTCTCAGCAAACTGATACCACGATAGTTCTTGCATTCAGTCTGATAACTTTTTCTGTTGTACAAGGTAACACTGATAGCATCTCTCCAATCCTGAGGAATTACTCCTAGCTCCCAACATAACTGGCAAATTTCAGTTAAGCAGTTAATCACAGAGGCACCACCATATTTTAGCATCTCAGAAGATATGCCATCTACTCCTGAAGCCTTACCATTTCTGAAGAGATTTTAGAGCTTTACACACCTCTTCTGTTGAGATCCCACCAGTGCTTCCATCTCTCACTATGGCATCATCTGCTTCTGCCTCAGAATCATCTTTGCTATCATGACCTAATAAATCACAGAAGTACTCACCCCAACTTTCACTTAGCTCATCAGGCTCCCATATAATTTCTCCGACCTTATTCTTTACACAACTTAGAATTTTATTTCCCCAATTTTTCCTATGTCTTATGTACATACTTCGAGAATGTTTTACTACCTTTCCACAACGCCAAATTGTGCCTATCCTCCTTTTCTTTCCTATCTTTTACCATACTCTAGTGAACCAGCTTTGCTGCCTCACATTTCTTACAGCAATATTCATCCTCAGAAACTCTACCTTGCAACATCCCCAAGTATGCTTCCTCCTTTTTCTTTACTGCTTCTTTAACCTCACTGTTCCACCAAGCATCACCTTTAAATCATGAATGGAATACGGAATTACACCATACAATACAAATTTTGAAGACGACAATCTGTTTTTTGATGCAAATATAACAAAGATGATGTCAGATAATATCCGAAAACTTAAAATTTTGTCGTCCTGGAGTGGGAATCGAACCCGCGTCTCCCAGATAGCGCCCGAGTAGGCTAACCACTACACCACCCAGAACTACCAAGTCTCAAGTTTCCGATTAGAAACCATAACTTTTGGATAACCATAACTTCTGGGTGATGTAGGCGTTAGCATACTCGGACGCTGTCCGAGAGACGCAGGTTCGATTCGTGCTCCAAGACTACGAAATTTTCAAGTTTTCGGATATTATCTGACTTACCATCCTTGTCATATTTACACCAAAAGACAGATTGTCATCTTCAAAATTTGTATTGTACATTGTAATCCCGTATTCAATTCATGATTTAACTGCTCCTCCGGTCAATCACAGGATATGATTCTTAACCTCCAGATTCGCTAAACATGAACAGGGTTCCCACTCAACCTGGAATTCTCAGGGAATTTGAAAATGGTTCCAAAAATCAGGGAAAACTCAGGGAAAATTACCCTTTTTAGTAAAATTACCCCCCCCCCCTTTTTTTTTGTAAAAATCAATGGATACTTTATTTTGCCAAAAAAACTTATTTTTCAAGATTTCAAACTTTTGCTTGAAATTACTACCTGCCTAGAATTTAGTAGATCTTACTTTCAGTTATATTAAGTGTTTCCTTTATTCTCTAAAAAAAAAAAAAATGCAAAATTGAATTTTTAAAATTGGCAGTTATTAAGCATTTGTTCAATTTCTGTAGACAGTTGTTATAACATGGAACAATTAGGCACAATAGCTCCTGCTTGAAGAAACACTTCACAAGAGAACCAACTAAATGATGGATCAAAGTCCTTTGTTGGTTCTCTTGAAACATGTTTCTTTGAACAGAGCCATTCCATCATTAAGCTTATCTACATTGTGTTATAGAAAAACTGAAACTTTTCAACTCACAGATTTTTTTCTTACATATATATGACCTGTTTCTATGGGACTGTATTTACAAATTCCCTGTGGGTAGTATTCACAAAAGTTCACGGAACTTTGGTACAGAAAATAATGTGCACAGTTAGTTGTTATTAATGAAAAGCAGATAATTTTATAAAGACAAATTACTTAAAGAATTTACAAGTGTGTGCTTTGCAACATGCCACTCTGGAACACTTTTAAAAACCACCTGGAGAACCTGGAAAAGTCAAGGAATTTTTTTATTACTTTTGAGTGGGAACCCTGATGAATGCCGGTTGCTTCGACTAGCGAATCCTGTGATGGTTATATTCAAATTAAATTGGAAAATTGAGACTTGGTCGTTCTGGGTGGTGTAGTGGTTAGCATACTCGGGCATCATCTGGGAGACGCGTGCTCGATTCCCGCTGCAGGACGACGAAATTTTCAAGTTTTTGGATAGTATTTGACTTACCATCCTTGTCGTATTTACACCAAAAAACGGATTGTCATCTTCAAAATTCGTATCACCTTTAAAGTTATCCACTGTTGCAGTACCACAGACCTCTTCAGCGGCAGTGACAGCACAGTTCTTAAAACATGTCCACTTCTTTTCTACATACCTGGTGCATGCCTTTAACTTATTCAGACGTTCACTGAGTAAATCAGAGTAACACTGATGTTCTTCAGACAGCCTTTCAACCTTTACTCTTTTCACCACTTACATCTTATACCTCCTTCTCCAACCAACATTCAGTTTCACCCGTGGTATTAACAGGTGTTGATCAGAGCCAACATCTGCACCTCTCATCACACGGGTATCAACAACTAAGTGTTTCAGACACTGATCATAAACAACAAAATCTACTACACTCTTTAATCCGAGAGTACGATTTTCCCAAGTGTATATGTGGATATGCTTGTGGTTGAAAAACGTGTTAGATACCCACAATCCATTTTCAAAGCAGAGTTCAATTAATCTTTCACCATTATCATTCACACCAGGATTCTTATCCAAAATGTTGTCAGAAATCCCATTCTGCACACCTACTCTAGCATTGAAATCCCCTGCTATTATATTTTTCTCTTTAGCACCAAACTGGCTCAAAACAGGTTTTAGCTCATTCCAGAAAACTTCCTTCCTATCAGAAGGTTCCGAGTCACAAGGAGCACACACTGCAACAATTACTATTCTCTGAAGTTTCACTTTCAAACGAATCCGAAGAATTCTCTCACTTATGCAGCTATAGTGAACCAAGGTGTTCATCTTTTCACTTAAAATCCACCTACACCAGCCTATCCTCTCACATTATCCAACACCCCAGACCACACACTGACGGTTCCATTCATTTTTTCTATTCCAGTTTCTTTCTGTTTAGTTTCACTTACTCACAGAACATCCAATCTATACTTATTAATTTCTTGAATCAGCTCATATATCTTTCTATTTATACCTCTAGTATTCCATACACCAGTCTTACACTCACTCAGCCGAGATCTCTTTCTTGTGTGCTGTTTAAAAGGTCCAGGTTGATTCCCTGGTGGACCATTCTTCTCAAGTGTGGTAGGTCCACCATATCCCACACTTGAGTCCCTTTTTAGCATTCTTTGAGTCTTTGTAATCAGGGAAGTACATCAGTGCGGGAGATTAGCTCACAGCTGATGACAGTTCCAGTTGGTCATTCCACCTAAGGATTCTGGAACATAACCCAGTGAGTTGGGGTCTTTTCGCCAACGATGTTGCACAGAACTAGGTGTGGTACCTCTCCCAAGATTCACAGAGGCCCCTGCTGCTGTTATGTGTGCCATTGTTTCCCATAGAGCACACTGAGGAGGCAAACCCATCTCTCACTAAGACTGCCCACTACATTAATCAATCTTTCATATTAATTAAATGTTCACTGAAAATGTTTTAAGGATTTCAGTTCTTGAAAGTTGGCGGTTGTGGAAGAGTTTTCAGTAGGATGCAGTTTGTTGGCTTGATTTGTAACTATGGGTGTAACATGGATACATATGATCTGGCACCCAAGGAACAATCCTAAGAGTGCGGATACAGGGGTTACCCTTGCCAAAAAAAAAAAAAGTTTCGAAAACTGAAGTGTGCTGCAGAGGAGACGGCATCTGTGCTCTGGGACAAGGACAGGGTAGTGCTGGTAGACTACCTAAAAAATGTTGCCACCATCACAACAATTCACCATACATTCCTTCTGGACATACTGAAACAGAAACTGAAATCAAAATGTGGGTGGAAATTGTCAAAAGGGGTTGTTTTTGCAGGGCAATGCTTCAGACCACAAAGCTAGTATGGCACAGGCATAATTTCTTAAAATTCACTAACTGTTGAAACATACTGCTTACTCCCCAGATTGGGCACCATGTAGTTACAGGGTTCCCACTCAACCTGGAAAACAGAGAAAACCTGGAATTCTCAGGGAATTTGAAAATGGTTCCAAAAATCAGGGAAAATTGCCCTTTTCTGTAAAAGTCAGGGAAATTACCTTTTTTTTTTTTTTTTTTTTTTTTTTTTGTAAAAATCAATGGATACTTTATTTTGCCAAAAAAACTTATTTTTTCAAGATTTTAAACTTGCTTGCAATTACTGCCTGCCTACAATTTGATAGATCTTACTTTCAGTTATATTAAGTATTTCCTTTATTCTCTAAAAAAGATGCAAAATTGAATTTTTTAAATTTCCAGTTATTAAGCTTTTGTTCAATTTCTGTTACAACATGGAACAATTAGGCACAATGGCTCCTGCTTTAAGAAACACTTCACAAGGAAACCAACCAAATGATGGATCAAAGTCCTTTGTTGGTTCTCTTGAAACATGTTTCTTTGAACAGAGCCATTCCATCATTAAGCTTAGCTGCATTGTGTTATAAAAAAACTGAAACTATTCAACTGACAGATTTTTTCTTACATATGACCTGTTTCTATGGGAATGTATGTACAAATTCCGTGTGGGTAGTATTCAAAAAGTTCACGGAACTTTGGTACAGAAAATAATGTGCACAGTTAGTTGTTATTAATGAAAAGCAGGTAATTTTATAAAGACAAATTATGTAAAGAATTTACAAGTGTGTGCTTTTGTGAGAAAAATGAATGGAATGCAATGAAATGTAACAATTCTTTGCAACATGCCACTCTGGAAAACTTTAAAAACCACCTGGAGAACCTGGAAAAGTCAGGGAATTTTTTTTATTACTTTTGAGTGAGAACCCTGAATTATCATGTCTTCTCCAAATTGAAGGAACATTTAAAGGGAACAAAATTCCAATTCATTTTCCATGTGGCATCAGCTGTTGACACTTGGTTTCAAGCACAGCCATCGGATTTCTATTTCAAATACTTAAAGAAGCTGGAGTATCAGCTTCAGAAGTGTGCTGAGCTCATAGGTGAATTTGTGGAATAATGTAATGTATTTTATTTCTAGAATACATTAGAAAAAAAGAAAAGCCTGAGACTTACCAGCACCTAATCGCACATGAGCAAAGGGATGTAGATGACATCATTTCTTCCATTATGTGTGGCTTTGCAGAGAATGGCAAACAGGTATTGGTTGAATGATTGTAGCCAAGTGCAGCTGGAATTGTAACAGCATGTAGCAGCTTCCTCAAGAGCTCAACTTGGCTGTTATATCATCTTGCACTCCTCTCCCCTTCATTTGCTTGTATCTGCGATAGATGCCAGTTCTGTGGGGCAAAGATTGTCATTTATGAACACATCTTTGGCAATAACTGTATAAATTGGTCAAGGGTAACCAATACCCACATTCCTATGCTAGAAAAAAGAAAGCAAGAAACTGATAAATTAATTTGCATATATGAAACCTGGCTCAATTAACATTGCAGTTTCAAAAATCGGTAAATGTGTATTTTAGCGTCCTAAATTATTTCGTCGGAAAAATTTAACTGTGGGAAAAGTGCTACGTACAATGTTTTAAGCATGCAAAATAATGGGGACAGGTGAAAAAATATAGTACTTTTACATGAAAGGAAAAATATTTTCCGAAGAACTTACCTTGGAGTACGAAGGTTCGGAAGAGTACGTGCGGTAGGCCTAAGATGTCGGAGCGGCGACGGCGTGAAGGTGGAGGCAGGTGAATGGAAGCGTCGTTGAGAACGCAAGTTACGTGCGGAAGAATTCACAATAAAGCGGTTCAGCAGTACGTTACGTACTCATCAAAGCAGGTTGTAGGAATACGCTGAAGGAAAGAGGTCATTTTTATACTGCATTGTAATATCATTTTTTCAAGGGTACTTTTGCGAAATTGTAAGTAGAAAATTGTCAAAAAAGGCTTAATATTTAATATTCCCCCACAATTCGACATGAAGCTCTGGGTCTCCCTGCCATAGTACGATTTCTGATTATAACAAAATCGTTTATTTTCAACAATATCCGTTTAACGAGGGAAAAAAAGGACGAACGATGGACGGAATAACAGCAGAACTACAAATGAGGTGCTTAGAAATCACCGACCCTTAACATCTCCGAAGCCATAACCAAAACTTGGGGTTCCACCGGAACCAATACTTCTTACTCAAAACTTCTGCCGCACATTATATAATTTACATTCCGTCATTTAATTACATTCTCCGACATTTTTACAATAAAAACATTTAGCACATTTATTTATTAATAATTAATGAAACATTTCTGAACTACTTCTTTTTGCACACGATACATGACACTCCTCCGAGACATACACCCCACTCTTGTTGTTCATGTAAAAATACTATATTTTTTCACCTTTCCCCATTATTTTGCATGTTTGAAACATTGTACGTAGCAATTTTCTCACACAGTTAAATTTTTCCGACGAAGTAATTTAGGACGCTAAAGTACACATTTACCCAAAAATCATATACATATTGATGTGAAATTTTCTGCAAGAAAATGATGCCCGTATTTTCAAGTGTGTGAATAGGTTTAAAGTGGTGTGAGAATATGTGTTTTGGATATTTTTTTGCCCTGGAATTTGCATGCAGGTATGCTACTATCATGGTGGTATGTGATGCCCACTGCTCTGCTGCCTGGGTGAAAGTGTCCTTGTCATCCATTCGGCAAGGCTTAATTGCATCTGTTACAGCATGTCACTGTATCACTGTGCCTCACTTAAAGGAATATAAGACATGCTGTATTTTCTGTGTTTTATTTCATTTCTTTGCTTACCTTCTTCAATAAGCATCTTAGGATGTAAGGAGTAGCACATTCTTCATTTAACCATTGTTTACATGGTAAAAAAAAAAGAAAAGAAACATGAGTTTTAGCACCTTGCAAAGCCTAAAACTGTAGAGGAACAGATGGTAGAAATATTGTCTACCAGGCAAAATTAGGGACTGTGATGGCAGGCTTTCAGGTTAGTTTTACAGTGGAAATCTTTGAAGAAAGAATACTTTATTGCTATAGATTGTTGTATGCTTGAGTCCCCTGAAGTGTATGTGGATTCCCGTCAGTAACTTTATAAATATTGCAAAGGAATACCCATGTGTTTCATTAATGAATCAGTCGAAGCGTCAGTATTTCAGAAATTCTAGTTGATTATGTTTCTATATTTCTTCAGAAAAAGGAAAAGAAAAGTGACTAGGAAAGTATATAGCATGGCATCACAAGAAAAGGTAGAATTAGGTGCAAAATGGATATAAACTTAATTTAGCAGTAAGTGGAATACTAGAGAGTAATGAATGTAGACACACGTTATTAATGTATGTCATCATCAGTCCTGCTGCTAAAACTCATTAATCTAAGCAAATACATATTTGCCACATATGAAATCGTACTTTGATTCCATACCATGTATTTGTGATGGTTATTTCTTCATTGACCTCAATGAGACTGTAAAGATTTAACAGTCAATAGAGGCTTCTTATTGCAGAAAACTTCTCAAAAATTTTAGTAATTACTCTGTGTAATTTGGATTCTTGCCTTTTTGAAGACTTTTGTACCTCCAGCTATGAACATTTTATGAAATGGCACTCGTGCATGTGTGTGTGTGTGTGTGTGTGTGTGTGTGTGTGTGTGTGTGTGTGTGTGTGTGTGCAGGGTTTGCACATCTGGAATTTAAGGGAGACCTCCTTAAATGGGCTTTTTTCTCCTTATTTTCTCTCAGACTCTGGGGAAAAAAACCTTAATTTTGACTCTTGGAAATCATTGTACTTTGAACTTTTTTTTTGTGGGTCTTCTGTTATTAATATTTAGCAGGCAGGAAGTGAATTCCCCCCACCCCTCGAAATTTTCTATTTTCATTCATTTGGGTGGAAGCTGTTTTAGTTTACCCTTTTCAGTAGTTGCTGCAGAAATCGGTGAGTACGGAAAACTGAATATACCGTGGAAATAGAAATTTAAGTGTTTAAATGAAATAATGTTATTTGACAGGCATTTATTAACCATTGGGGGGGGGGGCATGTGGCATTTTTTTTTTTTTTTTTATGTCTGTTGGCCAAATTTTTTGTATTGAAATGCATATGTTCCTATTTCTAATAGTCTCTTCTTCAGAACCAATCAATAGAGCATAGAGCAAGCAAATTTTCACTCCCTTTCCCTGTTTAGAGTGAAATTAAATTTCAAAATCGATACTTAATCTGTCTGTAATGGAATCTGAATCATTTCAGTGACCTATAAAATTGTTATCATGACAGAAAAAACACAGTACCAATTTTTGATATTTAATTTTGCTTAAAACCTGTTTTCTTATTCCTTGGTTAGTTCCTGCTCTATCTAGGGGCAGAGCAAACATTTTTGCTTTTGTTCAAAGCGATGCTAATGTTAAAAAACACTGCTTAATGCTCACAAAGAAAATTACTTTATGGGGAACTAGAAATGGCAGACAGTAAACAAAAGGAAAAATTCTTGATCTTTTTGTGTGGTGATATAGCAAAAAGTGATTAAGCAGTGGGAAACCATTCCTTTTCGGAGAAATTAAACTTTTAAAAGCTTGAAAAAGTTTGAATGTCATCATCTCTTGGAAAACTCCTTTAAAGCTACTTAAATAGACTTTGAAAAATCATTTTCAACTTGGTACTTTCAATTTGTATTTGATTTATTAAGCAAATTGCTGAGTTAAAAATTTTGTATCAGAAATACCTGAAATGTCCTTGATTATTTTCTAACTAAGCTGTGTGAGTGATGTACCCTGTTATACTGTGCATTTATAACAATATTGATTTCTTTAACTAAGCTTTCAGTTGGCCTCTTGGTCCTCATTTCTTGTTCCCAGAGTTTCTCCTGACACAGTGTCAGTATTTGCCTTTGCAGGTAAGTCTTTTGGAGGAAAATTTTCTAAGTGTAGTATTGATACGATCATGCAGTTAAATGATCTTGTGATTAAACATAATGCATGCTGACACTTAGAATCAAACGTTTTTACGGTCTTGATTAGGCGTGATAAAAAATGTGTATCTGATGGAAAATGTGATAAATGTGTTAGGTATTCCATTCAGTTTTTTTCCACACCCCGAATCAAGACCATAAAAAATCTTTTGATTTCAAGTGTCTGTGCTGTAAGTTTAATTGTGAGGTCATTCAATTGAGCGATCATACCAGTATCACGCTTTTAGCGTTTTGTAAGCATGTTAATTTGATTGTACATTTTATAATCAGCATAAACCTAATTTTTCACTTGTTCTTCCAAACAACATATGTATGTTGTTCTGCAATGCAACACAGTATTTGTGCTGCCCTCACATACTTGATCATCAAGCGAAACTGAGATATATTGAAAATGTTCCTATATTACTATAATTCTTCCAAATTTTGTCACTTTAATATTAGATAGTTGCTGCTTTGTTTGTCTAGATTAGTGTTTCCCAACTGAGGTCTGTGAGAAATCATGAAATAAGTAGACAATTTTTTTGAAATATAAGGGTCATTCAAATGAAAACGAGCCAAAGGGCTTATGAGAAAGATATTGTGGCTTACCTTTAATAAATAAGGCACTTATTAAGGCACCATTAAGGCACTTATCCGTCTGTGACACTAGCTGTTTGATTCTTTGTGCATAAAGGCTGTGGGTTGCTGGTGGAATCATTCCTGAACAACGTCGTGCACTTCTTCATCCAAGTGAAATCTGTGACCATGCAGATGCTTCTTCAGATCCCCAAAAATGTGAAAGTCGCAGGGGGACAAATCTGGGCTATATGCTGGAGTGTTTCCCACCTGAATTTGGAAAAGTAATCCAAGATGATTTTTGCAGTGTGAAGGCAGGCATTGTCATGAAGAAGAATGACTCCTGCGGTGAACAGCCCAGGCTGCTTTGACTTGAGTGAGGCTCATAGAGATTTATGTGTGTCCGCATACCAGGCAGCACTCCCAGTGGTAAGAAACTCAATCAACAGGGGCTCCTTGTGGTCGCAAAAGATGGTCAACATGACTTCTGTTCAATGTTCATTGCTTCAATCATGACAGGTTGGACCAAACACCTGCATAAGGTCTTGTACAGAGGCCAACTGCTTCCGTCATCGCGTGATCACAGCACCACATTTTACTGCATCATAACACTACAGTGATGCTGCCTACATTTCATGTTGATGCTGCCTCGGTAAACCCAGGGGTCCTTATGGTCGCAAAAGAAGGCATTTGCTATGTATTTGCATTTGGCATTTTGCTATGTCTGTTGGCTCATTTTCATTTGAATGACAAAAAATTCCAAATGTCCTTCAAAGTGTTGTGGGAATTTTTATACACCAGTTGGCAATATTGGAGAAATTTCCAGTCCTACCACCCGCCTCTTTGTTTTGTTTTAATCAGGTTATATTTAAGTTTACATTTAGTAGTATTATTTCAACAGAATGCTGCTTCACTGATGATGACAAAAAAGTGATTCCTGTACCAAGAGAAAGAAAAGTGTGGCGAAACCTTTTTCTAATATAGCAGTGTCAGCATTTTCTAGTCAGTTCTGAGAATCTGCCAATTGTTACTCAGAATTCTCTGTGTTTCTTGGCTTTTCTCAATCCCTCTGCTTCCACATTGTTCAAAAAGGTTCTTTTTCATGATTTAAGAGCTAGGCCGTTGAGTCAGTCTTGAATAGGCAGTGTAGTTCCTCTGATCCCAGCAGTAGTGATACTATCAGAGTGATTTGTTATTGGGAAGGATTCATGGGTAGTGTTTAGTGCACCTCAGAGTCATTCATAATTTTGTAGATGAACAAGTGTTCTCATGTCTGTCAAACATCCAAATCAAAGAAAACATAATCTGTTGTATGTTGACAAATTGCAAATGTGTGCTTTGAATATTCAGTCACAATTCATCATTTGTGCAAAATGAAACAAGCCCAAATTTCACATTAAGAGTAAACCTTATATTGATTTAAGCTTCATTTTGATGTTTAGAAAAAAATAAATAAATCATGATACAAAAGAGGATGGGGGAACTGTTTCAATTTTATTTTCTTACAATGTAAACTGACTCTGTTTTCTATAAGAGCTGTTTACAAATGAATGTTGTTGATAATAATGTAACACCTAGGGAACTGCATTCCCCTGCTATCAACTTTGTCCGGTGTGCAAATGCTTTCATTAGTAGGGACTCCTAAATGGAAAATTTTGGGAGAAACTGGTCTGAGTGATACTTTTGGTCAGATATTGTTTTTTCTCATTAATTTGAATAAGACAACTCGTGTTAAGAAAGGGTGATATTCAAGTTATTGGCATACTGAAGTGTTACAGTTGTAGAGATGCTAAGGAAGAATTTAAGCCTCACAATAATGTACTGCTGTTGAGCTACTAATGAAGGAAGCAATATGCTTTTTTTTTTTTTTTTTCAATCTGGTACAAAAAATATGAACAGAAAGGAATTTGTAGTAGTAGTGCATAATACTTGTATTTTGTTGTGTTTCCACATCATCACAATACATTATTTTATTATAAATGTTTGTGTTTTGAAAGTACAAATTCTTATTATAGGGATACGCTCGTCTGGTTGGGAAATGGTGTGATTGGAATTACCACTCATTGAAGTTCTTATGTGCAAATAGTCACCTGACTCTTGCAGAGCACGTGAAGGCAAGAGAGTTGTTTTGTGATGTGGTCAATGGACTTGAAAAGGAAGAATTCTTGCGTGTTAAAATAATGCAAGGCGCTGATACCTCTGCAGCATCTCTTACCTCCCATTATTATATGAAGGTATAACAAATTTTACAAGTTGATTTTTTCTTTTGTGTAATTTGTTGATCTTGCAAAGTGCAGCATGTAAATTATTTGATAGGCAGTCTAGTAGTCATACTAAACTTGTTGATATGCCAGCGATTTAGTGTTTTTTACATGTTATAGTATTTTAACTAGTGGTGTGGTATGATACTGATAAAATTTGTGTTTCAAAGTATAGTGTTGCTTGAAATGTTGCCTCCCCCCTCTTTCTAATAACAGCACACAGTATGTTGATAATGAAGGGATTATTGTTCACCATTTTCAGCACAGAAAAGCAGCAGTCAACTGACCATTACGTAATCATTCTTCAAAATGGTGGAATGTTCTATTGCTCTATAGTAGGAGTCAAACCTGTGTCTCGTGATTTCAGTTCAGTGTGCAAAGAAAATCTGGCAAAGGATAAAACAGAACTAGCTATCAGTCAAGAATGCCAGTTTATATCTGTGTTAAATAAGGAGGATAACGTGCTATATTCACCATGAAAACGTGAATGAATTTATTGATGCCATAAAGGGCTGTGATTAAAGAAGATGTGTTGGCAACTATAAAATCTCCAAAGTTTTATAGCTTGGAAATTGACAAATCCACTGATGTCAGTAGCAATCAAAACTTGCTGATATATATTCTCATTCAAATACCAACAACCAAAACTTTTGCTAATAGGAATGAGCCACCTGACAAGCTCTAAAAGCTATCTGTCTGCAGCAAGCAGCGACAGACAACAAACGATTCCATGGTTTTGTTAGCGTGTTGCTAATGAAATTGCTAGGTTATTTGTTATGAATGGCATGGCACCCAAGCGGTAACCAACTGTAACCTTTTTTAAATGTTTTTAATGTTGTATTAAGTAATTTTTAATTGCAACTGAGTGAAATAATGTTTTATATACATTTTTAGGTTTGAATAAAACCTGTGCATAGGAATGGGTTGATCTGTAATGGTAGTGCAGTTTCTTGTAAACATTTTTTAGAAGTAGTGTAAATATGTTTGTAAGTAGTGTACATATCATGGAAAGAAAGGTTTTAAATGTTCCCTTTTGTAAAACAGTAATTTTTTGAATTAAATTAATGGTTAGTTCATAACAGTTAAAATATCAGAGTTACATCCAGTAGCAGCAGTCATTCTATTAACACATGCATAATAAAATTTGTACAGAATTTCACATACAACGGAGTACAACCGAGTAAGTGTACTAAGGTCAAATTTATCTGATTTTGTTTATTACACTGGTGTCTGAAATTAATGTGACAAATGCAAAATGGCATTTTCCCAGGTTTTTCAGTCATTTTAAGGCATTTGTTATTTTTGAGTCATTCTGCATATTTTGGTATTTTCAATAAAAAAAAAGCATTTTTTGGATAAATTTCTCCTGGATGAAGAAGATCGACTCGTTTGACAGCAAAGAAGTGACCTCAATTAAAGTTGCGCTGAGACTACTTTCTGATCCTGAAATATCGGGTAAATTTTTCTACATAAAGTTGACTTTTGAATTTCTGTCTGCTGCAGTTACCGTATATACTCGCGTATAAGTCGAGAAATTTGGGACAAAAAAGGAGCTTCAAAGTAAGGGGGGTCAACCAATACGCGGAGCCTAAAAACATTGTAAGTCCAAAAGTTCTTCCCGTGAGGCAAAAGGCAATCCATCCCAAAAGAAAAAAAAATGCCGATGCAGTATTAATTATTAAATCGCGACCCTCCCAAAAAGAAACAAAGAAAGAAAAAACACCAATGCGGTAGTAATTACGAAATCGCGACCCTCCGAATTTCTCTGCGCTTTGAAAAGTCTCCTTGCTTTGCGTATCCACAGCGCAGTCGCAGCCGTGCGTCGGAAGCTCCGTCCGCCCAACTGCCAGTTTATTGCGCTGACCTACGACCTAACGCAGCCATGCGACAGCCATTGTCAGATGTTGCTTGTTCTTAATCACACGTGCTTTTGTCTCGCTTCTCCTATTATGGCTGACACGAATTGTGTAAAGAAGCGGATGTCTTATAACGCAGGATTTAAGTTAAAAGTGGTTTCTTTTGCAGAAATACTAACAACTGTGCTTCTTCACGTCAATTTGGCATTAATGAAAAACTGAATCGAGATTGGCATGAAAAAAAAAAAAAAAAAACTGGTTTGGTGAAAATCGCAAAAGGCGCTGCGCCGTGGAACAGCATCTTTTCCAGAGCTGTAAAGTGTTTTGAATGATTGGATTGTGGGCTGTAGACAAAATGGTTACATTGTAACGCGAACTGGTATACATTTGCGAGCAATGAAGCTCACAAAAGATGAAAAGTTTGCAGCCGCAAATAACACTTTTCGTGCCTCACCAGGTTGGTGCACAAGGTTCATGAACCGCTATGCGTTGTGTCTATGCCAGCGCACCAAAATTGCACAAAAGTTGCCTCGTGACCTGGAAGCAAAGATAATGGAATTTCAAAAGTATGTAATTCAAAAGAGAAAAGAGAATGCTTTTGAACGTTCCCAAATAGGGAACATGGATGAAACCGCCACGTGTTTCGACCTTCCTGAAAATAAGACGATAAACCAAAAGGGAGAAAAAAATATCTTGATTAAAACGACTGGCCACGAAAAAAACAGTTTCACGGTTGTTCTTTCCTGTTTTGCCGACGGCAGGAAGCTACCTCCGGTAATTATTTTCAAATGCAAAACCCTGCCGAAAAGCATCGTCTTTCCGTCTGGTATGCTCGTTCGTGCCCATGAAAAAGGATGGATGAACGAATCCGGAACAATTGACTGGTTAAAGAATGTGTGGAACAAAAGGCCAGGCGCACTTTTGAGGAAACCTTCCCTTTTGGTGTGGGATATGTTTGCTGTACACCATTGTGCAGAAGTGAAAAAAACTGCAGAAAATTCAAAAACAACTCTTGCTGTCATCCCAGGTGGGTTGACATCTGTTCTTCAACCACTAGATGTCTGCCTTAATAAGCCCTTCAAGGACAATGTGCGGAGGTATTGGGCAGATTGGATAAGTTCCGATTTGCCGACTGAAACCAAGGGCGGAAATCTAAAGAAGCCGGATATCGTTTTGATTGCGCAATGGGTCAAGGATGCTTGGGATGCGATACCTACGGAAATGGTCGGGAAATCATTCAAGAAATGTTACTTTAGTAACAAACTTGATGGCACAGAGGATGATGAGATTTTTTATGAGTGACGACGACAGTGATTCTTATGACACAGGCATAGATGGGAATACTGATGTTTATGATGATGCGTCGATGACGGAAGAAAGATTTTTTTAACTGTTTGGCGAGTCTGACTTGGAATCGGATTTTGAAGGGTTCCGATGAAGTTTTTGGGTATGCAAATTAAATTTATTATTATATACATAATTTTTTGTTCGTTTTCAAATGTTTTTGAATAAATTCATTGAACATTTGTTTTTTCTCATTCAGGGATCGACTTATACACGAGTTTTTTATTTTTACAATTTCTTTACTCTGAAAGTCGGGGGTTCGACTTATACGCGAGTATATAGGGTACTTTCTTAGAGAAGTCAGCAGTGCTATTAGTGCATCAAATAGATTTGATGAAGAAAATTTTGAATGACCTAGACATTGTGACTGGAAAAGTGGGAAAGGCTGTGCAACAGAAAAATGAGCAAGTTTAAAAAAGAAAATGTAGGGATATGTGGAAAGCTGTGCTTAATTGCAGGTGTGCTATCAGGGAGAAACATTTCCTGTGATGAAGTTTCAGAAAAGTTAGAACGAAGTCACACTTTATTTCAGGCATGCTCCTGTGGTTTCAGTAGAAGTAGAAAGGATCATTTTAATGCTTAAAGTTTTGTTGGCAGACAACACAGTTGCTAACCATTATGGAATCTCCATAGTTATCATGGATTTCTCTTTAGGATTATGGAGTTACAGATGACTAATGAAAAATTATGAATATTCAGATTTTCACTGTTATTAAGAATTTTTTACTGGTTTTGTATTTAATCAATGTAAAAGCTTCTGAGCAAAGTTTGCGAAGCAGCTCTTCGTTGCCCCCCCCCCCCCCCAGAGGAATTTGATTTGCTTGTTTGAAAGCTAAGTAGAAAGCAAGCATGGTGCTGTTTTTTTCCGAGGAGGAGGAATGTGTTTTGCTTATTTGAAAGCTAAGTGGAAAGAATACATAGCACCGGGGCCTAGGATTACTTTGGCCTGCTATTATTTGGGGCTTTCCTGAGATCAATGCACAAACTCAGCACAGAAATCTTGTGGGCAATGGGGGGGGGGGGGTGTCCATTTGAGGACAGTATTCCATCTTCTGGAAACAACGGAAGTTAGATGAAGTGAAAATTTCTCCTAGAATTGTAAATTTTTCTCGCAATGTTCTTTCTGCCCAGTATTGTTCTTAAATATTATTTTATTCCATAAATACTAGCATTTCAGCTTAAAAATGAAGGAAAGAGTTTCCAAAATTGGACGATAGTCGAAGCGAAGATTTCTTTTGTAATCATAATTTTTTCTTTGCGCAATGTTCTCACTATCCTGTGGCTAAAAAGTACGAAGTTTTGCCTCATCTGGTATACATATACTATTATTGTTGTTGCGTACTGTAATGCAACTGCAGAAAGAATTTTTAACATTGTCCGTGAGAGTCAGAGTTTAGGCCAAACCTTGCCACCGAAACTTTAAAGGTGTTGTTAGCCTTAAAAGTGAAGATGGAATCATTTTCAGAGGTTTGCCATTCTGTACATTTTCAGAAAAGGAATTGACTAATGCAAAGCATGTCACAGTAGCACCACTTACAGGCAGCCAACTAGTTTAGAGAAGTTTGGCTTTTTTAAAGGCTTGTAAATATGTAAATATTTTCGTAGGAAAAGTTGCCATTTATAAATTGTCAGTTTACAGGAACATAATTTTTGATTAGTATTAAAGTGAAAGAAAGCATTTGTAAGGCAAAACTGACAGGTAAATCTAATAATTTTTTTCAGTTTCTTTCCCATTATACTGGTAACAAACACCACCTATGTATGGGGGTGTGTGTGTGTAAAGTTGGTTTTTCTCTTTATAAGTATACATTAATTTCTAACCACACACATAATTTTGAAGAATAAATTTACATGATATATAGGTAGTAAAGAGTTTGTTAAAATGGATTCTCATAATTGTGCTGTTGAAAGATGAAATTTATATGATAATAAAGGATTCATTAAAATGCACAGTCATAATATTCCGAGACTTATTAATTTAAAACTTCTGTATTAATATAATTTCTGTTTAACAGTTCCCATCAAATTGTTGAGTTTAGAAACAAAGAAAAATTCATTAAAACAGGACTATAATGAAATATTTTATGATAGTGTCCTGTAACTCATATGAAAGTAAGTTACTATGATGCACAAGTATTACAGGTTACACATTAGTACTGTAATATTGTTCTTATTTTTATTAACTTGGAAAAAGTGGCATGTTACATTACTGAAAATATTACTGGAAGTTGGTGTTCCATTGCTGACACATTACTGAAAATTTCCTATTGATTATTGATAAGTTCTGCTAGAGGGTGGCATCTCTGAGACAATAGAAAATCCTTTTCTTTTGAAAATCTGCACATGATTTTTAATGTCATTGCAGTTCTGGACTGATGAAAAAACCTTTCAGTTTGCCATGGCAAACTGAAAATATTCAAATAAATTGTTTTTTTCTTGTTGTTTTCTTTTACAGGGCTTTTTTTTTTTTTCTGTTAACAAAAAAAAAATGCCTCAGTTTGTCACAGAAACTGTAAAAAGAAAATTGTATTTTTAACAAGAGTTTCTTTCTTGTCTTATAGGACATGTTTTTGAGCAATAAATTTTTAGTTTGGCATAGAAACTGTAAAACAATTAATTTGTATTTCTTGTTTATTCTTTGTTTTGTTTTGTAGGTCACTTGTTTGTTAGTAAAACAAAGGATTTCAGTTCACACAGCAATAGCAACAAATTAAAATATATTTTTTATTTTATTTTTTATTTTGTTTGATGCACCTCTTTTTTTTAATTAATTAGTTTTGCAAGGAAATAAAAATTAAATGTGAATTTGTTAGGTCATTTTTTTTGTAGGGCATTTTTTTTTAGTTTTTTGTCATAAATGCATTTTTTACAGGGCATTTTCTAGCAATATTTTGGTCATAAAAATCCTAGCCCTAGTAATGACTTAAGTGCAAAAGTGCAATTATCACCAGATTTATGCAAGAAAATCCATTTTTGATATCTGTGAAGTGCTTTGCAGTTTTCAGAGAGCAAACTGTTTGATATGATAAATCCAAACATATCACTCATAGAAAAGTCTGAATTGCCTAGTTACAGAAATGTCTTAATTTGTGAATTGTCAGAAATCATTGGAAGTGACAAAGTAACTGAAAATAAAACTAGCCACCCATCATTAATACTCTGGCAGAGATGCCAACAACTACGGAATATCCGTAGTTCCTACGGAAAAAGCTCTTGTACTACGGAATACGGAAAACCGTGCTTTTTCTACGGAAAATTAACGGAAGTTATTAATTTTTATTTTGCTTGTTCCCCTTCCCAATGCAACGGTGGCCACTTGACGATCCGTCATTCGCCTTGCTTGCGATGCTGCTTGCACTTCCAGTTCTGCCTCTCAAAGCTGCTTGGATCTTAGCGCGAGCCTTGCGCTGAGTCATTCTAAGTGAAAACCCTCCCTCCCCAGCATGCAACATTCTGGGGACATTGAGCGTACCTCGCTTTGGTGGACTTGGGCGGGAGTTCGGCCTTAAGCTCTTTCGCAGTGCAGCGACAAGCTGTTGAAAATCGTTTCGTGCAGAATGTGAGCGTCATTGCCTGACATCGGATTTTTTTTTTAAATTCGTGCGTCGACCATTCATGTCAGTAATTAATATTTTGAAGGTTTTTTTCTTGTGTTGCAGAAAAATATGCTTGGATTTCGTTGCAGAGTTCGCCAAAATGCGTAATTACACGTCTAGTACACATCGAAATTTTTCCAACGCATAATAATTTCACGCAGCGTAGAAATACTCGTCGTGAAGCGCGTAAAGTACGCATCAACACGCAAAAATATGCATCAAGAAACACGTAAACTACACATCAACGCTCAAAAGCACACATCGAGAAACACATAAAACTAGGCATCAATGAATTTTACCAACGCGTAAAAGTACACATCGGGACAGCATTTCGCCTTTCAAAACGGAAGTGAATGAAATAAAGATTTCTTCCGTAATCATAATTTCGTTTTCCTGTGATATTGCCTCTGTCCAGTATTGTTGTTATACATAATTTTATTCCATAAATCTTTGTATTTCACTTTGAAAATGGAGGGAAATTTCCGGAAACGGAAATTCGACGGCGCAAAAATTCCCGTGTAATCTTCGGCTTCGAGGAATTTCTGCTTTTTCGTCGTAATGTGGGTTATCCTCGAGATTGATGCATAACTGAACAGAAACTTTGGGGCAATTGGTAGTGGCGAAGGATGTTTTCCGCCTGAAACTTTCGAAAACGGAAATTTCGTCTTTCAAAACTTTCGGAAAACAGTGAAGATTTCTCCCGTAATCGTAATTTTAATTTTCATGAGATGTTTCCTCTGCCTAGTATTGTTGTTAAATTTCATTTTATTTCATAAATATTTGTATTTCACCTTGAATATGGAAGGAAAATGTCCGAAAACGGAAATCGGACGTAGCAAAGGTTTCTCTCGTAACTATAATTTTTTTCCCCCAACGATGTTCCGAACGTGTATCCTGTGTTCTTACATATTCCCCCAAAAATGGTTTGCATTTCAGCTTGATAAAGGGGGAGAGTCCGAAAACGAAAGTGACGAAGCTGAAAAATTTGTAAGAATTGATGCATGATATTCAAAAGCATTCATATTCTCTAAGTTACACTACCTTTTATCTAAAATAGTAAAAGCTATCATGCATTCATGGTCCCCAAACTGAAAGTTCTTTCAGCATGATGGATAAAATTGTCATGGAGGGGTTTGTGAAGCCTACTGTCGTAGCTGATGGTGATGTTGAGCTTAATTTTTCAAATAACAGTTTTTCAAAAAAGAAAAATCAGACATGACACAACTGGTAATTGGAGTAAAAACAAGAATGTATTTAAGTGAAATTCTTTTAAACGAAAATAAACTTTCTAAGTTCTATACATCTGTCGGAAAATTTCCCATTGAAGAATATTTTATATTCAAGAAAAGATACTGATCTATGATGATTTCTTAAAACATGCAGCAGTAGTAAACCTTCACTTAGAGCCTAACATCATTTACTTCTGTGTTACACATAGTCAAACGCCTTCCATTTATAATAACTGAAAATGAACTTAATATACTGGAAGTGGAATTCCTTGTTGTCAAGCTGACAGATTAGAGACCATAGCAGTAACTGATAGAATAGATGTCACTTGATCAGAAATCTCAAAATTAAGAGGCTGTAATGGAGCTGTTAAGTATACTATTCTCTCGAAAGTAATGTTTGCAATACTTGTAGTTCCACACTCGAATGCTGTGAGTAAGAGAGATTTTAGTTTAGTGAGAAAAAATCAAGCCCGTTTCCAACCTAATTTAGGTTTAGAAACTGTAGAAGCATTTCTTATTGCAAAAATGAATATGTTCTCCTCTGGACAAGTGTGTTATGAAAAAAGATTTTCTGCTGAGGAACTCAAATCTGCAAAATCACTAAAGAAAGCTGTTTAATCAATTTTTTGTTGTGTAAAAAAAATGTATCGGTCATGGTGTATATTA
This sequence comes from Macrothele yani, assembly GCA_039090855.1. Taxonomy (NCBI): domain Eukaryota; kingdom Metazoa; phylum Arthropoda; class Arachnida; order Araneae; family Macrothelidae; genus Macrothele; species Macrothele yani. Next base: position 106,611,203 of record CM076998.1, read on the forward strand.
TTTTCCATGTGAAAAATTTGGAATATTTTGATACAGATTTTCATGTATATAAATGAATAAGTAAGTAAAAAAATGCTAATTAAATTAAATGAAATGTTTTCCTCGGTTAAAATTATTCTTTTTGGTATGACTACTGAAAAATGGCCAAAACTACTGAAAATTTGTATGAGTACTACTGAAAATATCTGAAACAGGTTGGCATCTCTGCTCTGGTGAACTTAAAACAGAATGGCAAACTTGGAAATATTTTATACACAAACATAAAAGACTTAACCCTGAAAGATTTTTGGGGCTTGGCAATAAAATAAAATATGACAATGCAAGCTCTAAAAACATTGTTAAACGAGCAAAAATTGCATTAACATGCCCTATGATCACATGAAATGTAGAACATGGATTTAGTAAACAGAACTTGATTTATGCAGGATTACAAAACTGCATGAAAGTTTAAAATGCTGTTGATATGATTTGCATTAAAATTGAAGGACCTAATATGAGAAATTTTAATTTGGATGCAGCTTTTGATTTTTTTCTGGTACATCTGGAAGAATGGACAACTTAGCCTGCCCGACCTATAAAATGAAATTTATAAACAGCTGTTCTTCCATGTTTGCATGTGTTTACTTATTTTCCTTCATATTTTATTTTATGTATTTCTGATATGCCTTTCTCTTGTGACAATTTCTATACCACACCACCAATATTGGCTAATGCAGGCCTGCCAACCCTCCTGGTTTAGGCCGGTAATGCCGGATTTCATTACATTTCCCGGAATTGCGGATTATAAATTAATATTGCTGAATTCCATCATGATTTCCGTAGCGTAAATTAAAAAGTAACGAGGAGAAAAGTTGGAAGTTCTCCGAGGCATTGGTTCAGTAGCAGAGAAGCGACCTTTCCCCTCTGAGTTAGCAGTTCTGCTCTGCCGTTGGCAGCGATGTTTACTTTTCTGTCCGCTAATGATCTCTGGTGCTGCAGAAACAGGCTTGGCGTTGGCGGGAACCGTAGATTTTCTACCGGATTTTACGAGTGCTGTGTCACGCGATGATGTCATCTTTGATTTGCTGAGGTCGTGCGGTAGCTCTCTTTCCGTGGGAGTGCTCAAGTGGTGTGCCGAGTCCAGAGTTCGCCAAAATGCGTAATTACGCGTCTACTACGTATCAAAATTTTACCAACGCGTAAAAATACGCATCGGGAGTTTTTCTCTGCGCACAAAAATATGCATCGAATAATTTTACCAATTCGTGAAAATATGCATCGGGACGGTACTTCGTCTTTCAGAAACGGAAGTAAACGAAATAAAGATTTTTTCTGTAATCGCAATTTCTTTTTCCTGTGATTGTAGCCTCTGTCCAGTATTGTTATATATCATTTTATTCCATAAATATTTGTATTTCAGTTTGAAAATGGAGGAAAAATTTCCGAAAATGGAAATTTGACCGCAAAAAAGTTTTGCTGTGATCTTAAGGCATGAGAGTGCGACGGCTTCGAGGAATTTCTCCTTTTCCGTCATAATTTGGGTTATCCCCGAGATCAATGCATAACTGAACAAAAAACAAAAAAATTAATATTTTTTAACAGAAATTTTTTACATTTTTATATGCATTAATGTAACATCAGTGCTTCAAATTATGTCCATTGATATTTCAACCATATGAAAGTATGTTTGCAGGATTTTTCTCTTCTTAAGGTTGGCAAGTCTGCTAATGATTTTTAATTTGGCTAACACTTTGTACTTCTTAGCACTGGCCCTGCATATGCAGCATTAAAAGTGAGTGAATTAGCTTAACATGTGTGAAAAAAAGAGTAAAACTGTAATCTTACTGTTTTGTGTTTTCAACCAAGATTTAGATGGATGCAGATATCAGATGAAGCAGAAATTACAGTCAGATTTTTCGCCTCTAACATCTGAAAATATTGCTTCTCGATGCTATGCATTTTCCCCAACAGTAATAAAGTAAATCCCAAGTAAAAAAATTTTTATGTAATGAAAATGAGTCAAAACCATTGTTGAAATCTGATTTTTGAATGTTGTCCCATGAAGTAATGCAGCAATAGTTAATTTCATTGTTACTCAGCAATATAATTTTACTAAACTATCACCAAACATTATTCACCTTTTATAAAAATGTAACTACACTGACGGAAAAAAAAATCCCAACACCACGAAAAAATAGTTGTAGAGGAATGAAATGGCGGCAATACATTTGTATAGGTAACATATTTAATCGATTAAGGTTTCAAGATCACAGCTTAATGTAAGCGCGAGAAGAGCCATTTTAAATGTGAAATGCTGGTACATTAATAACCTGTGTAACCGCCAGAATGTTGAATGCAAGCACGCAAACGTTCATGCATTGTGTCGTACAGGTGCTGGATGTCAGTTTGTGGGATGGAGTTCCATGCCGGTTGCACTTGGTCGGTCAATACAGGGATGGTTAATGCTGGTTGGGGGTGACGCTGGAGTTGTCGTCCAATGATGTCCCATACGTGCTCGATTGGTGAAATATCTGGTGATCTAGCAGGCCACGACAGCATGTCGACACTCTGTAGAGCATGTTGGGTTACAACAGCGGTATGCGGGCGAGCGTTATCCTGTTGGAAAACACCCCCTGGAATGCTGTTCATGAATGGCAGCACAACAGGTTGAATCACCAGACCGACGTACAACTGTGCCGCCAGGGTGCGTGGGATAACCACGAGAGTGCTCCTGCTGTCATAGGAAATTGCTCCCCAGACCATAACTCCAGGTGTAGGTCCAGTGTGTCTTGACCGCAGACAGGTTGGTTGCAGGCGCTCACCTGGCCTCCTCCTAACCATCACACGGCCATCCCTGGCACCCAGGCAGAACCGGTTTTCACCAGAAAACACAACAGATCTCTACTCCGTCCTCCAATGAGCTCTAGCTTGACACCACTGATGTCGCAAATGGCAGTGGTTTGGAGTAAGTAGAATGCATGCTACAGGGCGTCTGGCTCGGAGCTGTCCTTCAAGTAACCAATTTGTAACAGTTCGTTGTGTCACTGTGGTGGCAACTGCAGCTCGAATTGCAGACGCGATACGATGCGCCATGGCCATACGCTGTACACGGCGATCTTCCCTCTCAGTAGCGCCGGAACCCGGTCTTCTTGAGGCAGTACCTTCCCTTGACCACTGCTGCCAACAATCATGCACAGTGGCTACATTCCTGCCAAGTCATTCTGCAATATTGTGGAAAGAAAATCCACCTTCTTGTAGCCCTATTACACGACCTCATTCAAACTCCGTGAGCTGTTTATAATGGCTTCTTCGTCTTCTGCAAGGCATTCTTGACTAACATCAACACCCTACATCGAATCTCAACGATAACTAACGCTCACGAACGTTACAGCGCGTATTTACAGCAAACCTGCTTTGCATATTCCGAGGCGCTACTAGCGCCACACGTATGCGCCGAGCGCGAAATTTGCATAGACGTCATTTTACAGATGTACTCTCACCGCCTACCAACTGTCGTTTATCTAACACAACTCCTTCTTGGTGTTGGGATTTATTTTTTTTTCGTCAGTGTATATCTCATTGTAATCTGCATAAATTACGAGAACCTAATGCTAAATGTGATAAAAGTCATTACAAAAATACATTTTTGGGAATCGCACTGCCAATCGCATTCTTTGCAATTTGATTAAAAGAAATCATTTTGGCAATGGAAAAAAAGTTTTGGCAAAAAGTATTGGCAATTATCTTTTTTGTACTATTATAGTTGGCAAAAAAAAAAAAAAAATTTAGTTTGGCAAAGGCCAGAGCAACCAACTGCACTTTGATGCCATGCATCTTTCCCGACAGTAGTAAGATAGTGTCATTGTAAAATTTGACTTCCTCTCAAACCCCCATAGGGGGTTACCTGCTGTCAATGAGAGCTTTAAAATGAAGTATGACACAGACTAAAGTTACTTAGCCGTTCTAACAAGTACAAAAAAAAAAATGTTTTTGGATTACAGTAATTCCCCCTTATTCACAGTTTCACTTACCCGTGGTCAATCACGGTCCGAAAATACTAAATGGATAATTCTAAAAATAAGCAATTCATAAGATTTAAATTGCGTGCCATTCTGAGTAGCATGATGAAATCTCGCACTGTCCGGGGCCGGCTAGAGTCTACGGGCCTGAACCTGCCATGCCCCCACTGCCGAAAGGAGTCCGATCGCCAAAGATCACAGCAGTATTTTCGATGCTATAAGCTTGTTTTGTGTCGTCGCTTAGTTAAAATTTTCTCCGATTCTTAAGATTTCTTTTCCAAATAACAGGATACAGTAGACTTATTTATTTACCTATTACAATTTGAATATGTCAGCATAAACAACAGGAGTAATTTTTACATCGTTTATATAGGTACGAATGTTAACCTAATTTGTGTACCCACACACAAAGAAAACAAATCTGAAAAATATAATTAAACAAATGAAATGATGTACATAATCATGCATTGCTTTACTCTTTTTTAATCAAAAACATAACAGCTGCATGAGCAATTGATTTTCAGTACGCAATTTTAATATCAGGAATGGAGATAACAAAGTTATCGCACTCGACTTTTCATTCCGTTATTTCCTTCCGACTATTTCAGTTCCGAAATAAAAGATGGGGTAATGAACACAAATTTCAGAAACGGGGAAAAAAAAAAAAATCAGTATGACACTGATTACACTGATCGTTAGGAATACTTCATTTAGCATACCAGGACAATAAGAATGCAGGAAAATTTTCTATATAACTTTGTGACCACACACACAATTCCTTGCCATGACACAAACTGATTTACTATTTTACTTTACCTGCAAAGGTCTATATATTTTGAAGCACTTGCTGAATGTTTGGACTTCAGAGTTTCTTTCTAGTAGTCTCAAAACAAAGCCACACAAAAGATATTTGAATGACTGTGTTTTTGACGAGGAAAATCCAGGTGATACTGTGTATAAAAATTCAGGTATGACTGTGTATTGACGAGGAAAATCACTTGGATTTTCCTTGTCACCTTTACACAGGGCATGTGGGGAAAACTGCCCCATTCTTATATTCAGCCACTTAATAAAATTCATGTGCAGTGGATACGACAAATATATATGGAATTAAGTTTGAAACTGGGTTTTATGTTATATGTATACATATCCCTTTAAGCACAACTTCACAGGCTTCACATAAGATTTGGGTTTCCCGCCACCTTTCCAGATGACATCTGGGAAAATTATTTCATTCTTATGATCCCCCACTTAACAAAAACCATGTGGAGTGCCACTGATACATAAACCATACACACGTTCATATGAAGGTCTGTTAAGCGGATACAACAATACATACACACATCCATATAAAAGTCTGTCACATGGATATGACAAATACACATGGAATTAAGTTTGAAACTGGGTGTTATGTTATATGTATACATATCCCTTTAAGCACAACTTCACAGGCTTCACACAAGATTTGGGTTTCCCGCTACATTTTCAGATGACATCTGGGAAAATTATTTCATTCTTATGATCCCCCACTTAACAAAAACCATGTGGAGCATCACTGATACATAAAAAAGATACAACAATACTTACACACACATCCATATAAAAGTCTGTCACATGGATATGACAAATACATATGGAATTAAGTTTGAAACTGGGTGTTATGTTATATGTATACATATCCCTTTAAGCACAACTTCACAGGCTTCATAGATAATTTGGGTTTCCCGCCACCTTTTCAGATGACATCTGGGAAAATTATTTCATTTTTATGATCCCCCACTTAACAAAAACCATGTAGAGTGCCACTGATACATAAAACATACACACATCTATATGAAGGTCTGTTAAGCAGATACAACAATACATACACACACATCCATATAAAAGTCTGTCACATAACAAATACATATGGAATTAAGTTTGAAACTGGGTGTTATGTTATATGTATAAATATCCCTTTAAGCACAACTTCACAGGCTTCACACAAGATTTGGGTTTCCCGCCAAATTTTCAGATGACATCTGGGAAAATTATTTCATTCTTATGATCCCCCACTTAACAAAAACCATGTGGAGTGCCACTGATACATAAACCATACACTCGTCCATATGAAGGTCTGTTAAGCGGATACAACAATACATGCACACACATCCATATAAAAGTCTGTCACATGGATATGACAAATACATATGGAATTAAGTTTGAAACTGGGTGTTATGTTATATGTATACATATCCCTTTAAGCACAACTTCACAGGCTTCATAGATAATTTGGGTTTCCCGCCACCTTTTCAGATGACATCTGGGAAAATTATTTCATTTTTATGATCCCCCACTTAACAAAAACCATGTAGAGTGCCACTGATACATAAAACATACACACATCTATATGAAGGTCTGTTAAGCAGATACAACAATACATACACACACATCCATATAAAAGTCTGTCACATAACAAATACATATGGAATTAAGTTTGAAACTGGGTGTTATGTTATATGTATAAATATCCCTTTAAGCACAACTTCACAGGCTTCACACAAGATTTGGGTTTCCCGCCAAATTTTCAGATGACATCTGGGAAAATTATTTCATTCTTATGATCCCCCACTTAACAAAAATCATGTGGAGTGCCACTGATACATAAACCATACACTCGTCCATATGAAGGTCTGTTAAGCGGATACAACAATACATGCACACACATCCATATAAAAGTCTGTCACATGGATATGACAAATACATATGGAATTAAGTTTGAAACTGGGTGTTATGTTATATATATACATATCCCTTTAAGCACAACTTCACAGGCTTCACACAAGATTTGGGTTTCCCGCCACATTTTCAGATGACATCTGGGAAAATTATTTCTTTCTTATGATCCTCCACTTAACAAAAACCATGTGGAGTGCCACTGATACATAAAACATACACACATCCATATGAAGGTCTGTTAAGCAGATACAACAATACATACACACACATCCATATAAAAGTCTGTCACATGGACATAACAAATACATATGGAATTAAGTTTGAAACTGGATGTTATGTTATATGTATACATATCCCTTTAAGCACAACTTCACAGGCTTCACAGATAATTTGGGTTTCCCGCCACCTTTTCAGATGACATCTGGGAAAATTATTTCATTCTTATGATCCCCCACATAACAAAAACCATGTGGAGTGCCACTGATACATAAAACATGCACACGTCCATATGAAGGTCTGTTAAGCGAATACAACAATACATACTCACACATCCATATAAAAGTCTGTCACATGGACATAACAAATACATATGGAATTAAGTTTGAAACTGGGTGTTATGTTATATGTATACATATCCGTTTAAGTGCAACTTCACAGCCTTCACACAAGATTTGGGCTTTCAGTCAAAAATTATTTCATTCTTATGACATCTCACTTAACAGAAATCATGTGGAGCATCACTGATACATAAAACATACACATGTCCATATGAAGGTCTGTTAAGCGGCTACAGTACATACACACACATCCATATAAAAGTCTGTCACATGGATATGAAAAACAGATGAAATTAAGTTAGTAACTAGATGTCATGATTGTAAAATTTTGCCAGCACTTTATGTAAAATATTAAAGAAAAAAAAAAATGCAAAAATGCTGTGTTGTTCCATTTGGCTTTCTGAAAGCCACTTTTTACAATTATTTAAATGTTTTAGTGGGACCGTTTTTGTGGTGGTGGTGGGGGGGGGTTGCTTTGATAGGATATTTCAGAAAGCTCACCATGCATGCTTTACCATGATCACCCTAAAAAATTATTTGCATCAGCATCAATTAGTAAAGTGCAGTGAATTACGTAGTATTCAGCTACACAAGCAAACTGTAAGAGCAGCCATATGAATTTTTCATTTGTTAAATAAGATGTTACAGGAAGATAGGTGCCAATTAAACAAAACACATCCACAGTAGCTTGGGAGCTCCTTGTTCAGGGTGGGTAATAGTAACATATACATAAATCTGGAGATGCGGGTTAACTTCCTAATCCAGGACAACATAATTTTCAAGTTTTTGGAGGCATATCTACTTGCATTCTTAATCTGTTGTTTTATTTCTCTTTTTTGAATTTCTTTTGTTATTTTCTGTGATAAGCCACATTCTTATCATAGGCTGCTTTACGTGTTACTTGTTTTTTTGCTCTTTGTTTGCAGTTATATTCCTCCTCTTAGGGACTTTCTCTCTTGCACTTGACCACTTGTGTTATGTGCGGTGGCAGGTTTAAGAGTAGACAATTTTCTCTTCGATTTTGATTTGTTCAGTTGATCGTTTCGTGCTTTGCAATAATTATTTAACAAAATATTGACCATATGGTTTATGCACATTTTGTCCAACTTTAGTGAACTATTGCTACAACTGCAGTTAAATTTTGATATGGTATCAGAAGTTTCAAGCTTTTCTACAGTAAGTTGACAAACAAGTTGTTTCTGCTTACCACATTCAATGAAGGCCTGCTCGTGCTCTTCCTGAAGAATAGCTTGAAACACCTGAAACGTTTTTAATACAACCTTCACTGTGAATTCCTGGTCATGTGAGACCCCCTATCTATAAGCTGTAAATATTTGGCAACTTCTTCATCAGAGCCTTCATAATCCAATTTCCTATCACAGGCCAAAGTTTTTTTACAATCTGGGCACGGTATATATATTTTTAACTTTATTTGCTATGTAACCAGCTATGTTTACTAAAACAGACATAACTGATTCAGATATATCTACACTATCACACAAATGCAAAATATTGTCAAATGTGTGAGAGAAACAATGCTGCTCATCATTTACTTCTTCTTGGGGAAAAGAGAACTGTTTCAGTTTAATTTCACCACATTTGTATGATTGCATTTGAACCAAACTCATGACTTTTAATTTTCTTTCTGACTCAAGAACTTGTATCACAGATATATTATAATTCCCCCCACTCAACTGCCTGTACTGTCCAAAACGAGCTTCTAAGCAATCTGTTTGAAATTTCCCAAACAAAATGTATGATGGTTTTAAAGTTTCGAACATATAATTTGTTAAATGAACAAGACAATCTGTAGTATGTTGAAGTGCAGACTGTGTTTCTTTAAATAAACAACCACCATTTTCAGGCACAGCAAGCAAAACCTGATAAAGCGGATGTTTCTTTACATCTATATATATTGATCCAAGCTTGTAGCCATGAACTGAACTTCTTTAGAAATGTAATATTGTTGTCAAGTATGTTGTGTACTGGATCACAGCTACTGTCACGTAGATGTTTTCCCCTAGTTGGATATTTTACATTTACAATTTTCCACCATGTGCTCATTGTTGTAATAAATTATTTGGTCTGTAATAAATCACTACCAAACTCTTTTGCAGTACATTCTAAAGCAGCTATATTTGTTTCATGAAAAATGTCAACAGCATGTTTAACATTTTGTCGTTCAACAGATGTTGGGTACAAAACTTTCCGGGAGAGTTTTGGTGCTTGTTTAATGTTAAGATTTTGTTCTTTATTGTATATTTTTTTAAGATGTGTGAGACTAGCAACACAAACTTTGTTAAAGTCATTCATAGATGGATAAAAGAAAGTCTGATTTGTATTTGACTGATTGAGCCAATTATTACGAACTGCTTTCAACAAATGAACAGTGTCGAACAACAAAAACAAGCGCAAATTCTCATTAATGGGATTAATGATACTGGATACAAGGTTACCACCACATAGAAGTGTGAACATATTGCAATTAATCCTATTGTTATCAGATATTAATGCAAGTACCTGGTATCCAGAATCATTAAGAATTTTCAAAACCTTAAGTGTGAATGTCTGTAATTGTTCTGCAGTTAAATTTTTTACAGGAATAAGTGCAACAATGTCTTTATTTTTGGAAAAAACAGATGTTATCATGAATGCTTGTATTGTTGTGGCTTCAGAAGAGATGTTTTGAGAATGCCTTCTATTTTCCCTCCTTTAAAACCCACACCAGGGGAAACATAAATTTCATCCAGTAGAATATTTACTACTAGTTCTCTTTCCTCAAGAAGTATTGATTTCTCTTGCAGATAAAGCACATGCCTATTAATAATACCACTGCCACAGGTATCTAACGTGGAAGCAATTTTTTTTCAAATAGACTGGATGGGGCAAGCTTATAGACTCTCTGTTTCGTAACATAACATATGCAGATGGATGACAAAAATGAATTTTTGCAGCAAACAGTAGCAACTGAGGGCTATAGCGGTACTGTGTAGAAGTTAAAAGTTTTAATTGCTCTATGATAAACAGTATTTTCGAAATAATTGAATTAGAAGATTCTTCATTTTGTTGTATGTCATCTGCATATGTTTTTAACAATGAAAGTGCAGTATTCAGTTTAGCCACAGGTGTGACTGCCTGTGAAGAAAAGGAACTGAGGTGTGATAACAGACATTCAAATTTTGTCCATCGATCACACTTTTTTTCATGACCCAGAACCCATACCAAATTTTTAACATCATATGGTATAATCCATCATACCAAACATCTAATTGCAAATCAGAAAATATTTTAAAACAAATGGGCATCTTAGGGCAGTCAGAAGAATCAATCTTATAAAAAAGAATGAAATCATCATTTTTCAAACTGAAGAAACCATTTAAATTTTTATTTCCATAATGAGTAACAAAATCATTAAATGAATTTATTACATCATTTTCATTACAGTTTTTAAAATTGTGTTCATCACGCTGTTGCATTTGAAGCATGCATGTTTCTGGTGTTTTTCTTTTGGCGGGTGGCTCATATGATAAATATGAGGGCTGGTTAGGGAAGATTGTTGGATGAGCATCTTTGACTAATGCCAGGTGTGTACGCGGCACAACCAATAAACTCCCATCACCCCTGGTAAAACGATCTTCCCTAATCACAAACTGCTCACTGAAGTGCTCAACGCACACAACAGAATTGTCATTGGGTTGAAAATCCTTCCGGTTGATTTGGCGGATCCACTGAGCTCGAAGTTCTGGGTCTTTTGGAAAACGGAAAGATGAAACATAAGCGCTTGCTTTCCTCGGGTAGGTGTAGTTGGATTTGCATCCAGGAACACAACATCTCCTAGGCATCTACACATTAAATAAACAAATATAAAGAAATAAATTTATTGATGCATAAAACTGATGAACATTAGTGTTCTCCCTAGATTTTTTACAGCTAGGTGGCAAGTAATTTTAGCTGGTTAGTACTTTTAACGACCCCTTCTCCAATAAAAAAAAAAAGTTTTCATTAGCATTATTATACTTATTAAACATCTTAAGTGGTGTGGTAGGCATTAATGCAACATAACATGATAAACAGTTAAAAAATTGTACAAAAATGGTTTTAAAAATGAGTATTTACTAACAAATTACATTTGACAAAGATTTTTTGTTGTTGTTTTTGTTTGGTGGTTTAACGACCACCATGAGCAACTCAATGGGCTATAAGCAGTCGCTCGTCCCTAATTTAGGACACTGGTTCCAGGGAAGGGAGAGAGCCAGTGCCACAAGACAAACAAACGCAACATCCATGCCGCACCAGGATTCGAACCCGGACCCATTTCGGACGAATGATCAGAGGACATCACAGACCACTGCACCACCGGGGCGGCTTTATATATATATATATTAAAGGTTTAATTACCACAGTAAGCAACTCGATAGGCTATAAGCAACCACTTGTCCCTAATTTAGGGCCACTGGTTCCAGGGAAGGAAGAGAGCAAGTGCCGTAAGACAAACACAACATCCATGTCTCACCGGGATTCGAACTTGGACCCTTCTCGGAAGAATTGTCATAAGCCAGCGCTTAGACCACTGTGCCACCAGGGCGGTAACACAGATTTTAGCCAGTTTTCATCAACACTGATGGTGTATGTGGGAATAAGTTTTTCATTCTTACTATTATGTGCTATGTGAAAACATTCGTTAAAGGAAATATAGCTGGGCGGCAGACAAAATTAAGTGACAGGGCCACCCAATAAAAAGGCTCTAGGGAGAACACTAAGCATAAAATTATTGCAATTGCATGGGTTTTCATTTTAAATTATAGGATATCAAGTCTATCATACGATATCAAGTTACATCTTAAAAATATTTTTAAAATTGAGGCAGAAATTTTTTTCACATGTCTCTGCTCTATCCTGTTTGTTTGAGGCCTTAACAACCACCATGAGCAACTTGATGGGCAATAAATAAGCAGTCACTCATCTCAAATTTAGGGCCACTGGTTCCAAGGAAGGGGACAGGCCAATGCCATAACACATCAACTGCTTCATCAGGATTTGAACACAATATGTTATGATGCATGAATTAATGCGTGCATCATAACATATTAAAATATCCCAAACCCATCTTGGATGAATGGATCAGAAAGCAGTGCTTAGACCACTGCATCACTGGGGCAGCTACAGAATGTATTTCATATAAATTAACTTGAAGTCTTCCCTTTGTATTAGAAAATTCAATTTAGTAAACAGTTACATTCAATTTTGTCGTTAATATTACTAAGCATATTTAGAGAAGAGTAATACCATAGCTTCCTAGCAAAATTCCCATTCTTGTGTGCTATTTTAGGGAAGAAAACCCTATTAATGCTCATAAAAACACATGCAAAACTATTTTAACACAGCAGTTTATCAAGGCGTTATTTTAAAATCGATTGGGCTTTGATGAAACATTTTGCTGTTTCATGTTGCTGAGAAAGCTGTTTTACAATGGTCATTCATATGTTACAGTCTCGTGATAATCCAATTTCAGGTTATTCATGATAGTGTTATAAAAACGTTCGAGAGCTTTGAGCCAAGAGAAAGAAATATTCATTCCTGATTTTCTATTACCACAGAGACATATGAGACATTCACTAGCGAGTAGCGTTCCCCCACGGTCAAAGCGAGTACACGCTTTGCCCCACGGTAAGCCTAACCATGTGCTTCAACATAAATAAACGATAAGCAATCAGATTCATCTGTTTATCGTTAGCAACACAATATTATGACTCAATTAACTTACCTTTAATGTCGAAGTTTTTGTGTATCTGATAAAACACTTAAAACACTGCTGTGAGAAATCGCTAAACACAGTCACAATCACTACTCAGATGTGCAATCAAAGCAACCGCTCTACTTTCTCGTCAGGCAGGCGTTGGGGCTCTCTCGTATGGACTCCTCTGCAGACGTCATAACGCAAACATTACTCCAATGCTCTGGCCCGTCAGAATCTAGTTTGGCCCTGCACTGTCCCACCCAGGATGTGAATCATCCCTTGTATCCATGCTGTATACACTACCCGCCTGTTAGTCACTTAGTAGCCATCTTGGTTATCAGATCAACTTGTCACAATATCTCAGTGCTTGTGTTCAAGTAACTCTAATTTTACTTTATAATGGCCCCAAAGTGCAATAGTAATGATGCTGGCAATTCTGATATGCCAAAGAGAAGCCATAAAGTGCTTTCTTTAAGGGAAAAGGTGAAAGTTCTTGAATTAATGAGGGGAAAAAAAAAAAAAAAAGAATCATATGCTGAGGTTGCTAAGATGTACAGTAAGAACAAATCTCTCATTTGTAAAATTGTGAAGAAAAAAGTCTTTCTAGTTTCACATTCATGTAACTTTTATTACAGCATATTGTTATAATTGTTCTATTTTTTATTTATTGTTAATTTCTTATTGTGCCTAATTTATAAATTAAACTAATCATAGGTATGTATGTATAGGAAAAAACATAGTATATATATGAGATTTGGTACTATCTGCAGTACAGCAGCATGCTCTAGTATAATATTTACGTAAATAAATTACAGTGAAGAATTTCATCTTGCTCATACTGTGTTATATTATTAAAAATTAATTACAGTGAAGAAATCCATCTTGCTCATGTTTTGTTATGTTCATTCTTTGACACCATGCATACTGATTTTTCACACAATAAAGTTCTTTTTCTTTGTCAGTCTTGTGTATGATGCTTTGCAAAATTTGCCTATGATTAAAATTAAATTGAATCTCTGTTTTGAGTGAGTGTCTGTTGAAATATTCAAAGCGCTAGTGTCAACATAATCATAAAACCATTTCTTGCATTGCCACTTTGTGTTTTATGATGGACCATACTAATGGGAGGGTGGGAGTACCACAGGCTTTTTATGCCAAACAATGTCATTGAACTTTCTTACTGAACTTAAATAGTGTGTGTGTGGTTGGCATGGTGGTATGACGGAGAGGATTGTCACCAAATTCTCAGGATGCGGGGGAGGGGGAGCATATTATAGGCTTAAGAAAGCACCTGTATCCCCTGAATTCTTGAGACTCGATATTTACCAGTTTGTCTGAATTCGAAGGCACGCTGTATGCAGAGACTAAACCTTTTTAGAATTTATCATATTGCATCAGGTTTCAAGATTTCAGTTGCATGATCGTGTGGCTCTCAGACTAATAATTAAGGAAGTCAGTACCCTAATCGATTGGGGTGGGGAGGGGTAGCATTTTTATTTATATGTAGTGGACGATGGTTAGGATTTGTAATGTTACTGAAAACGGTTATGAGCCACACCTGGCTAAGCACTGCATTTCAGAACTCCATGTTTGTAAAATTGAATTTAGCACTGCTGCATTTTAATCAGAAAAAAAATACTGTAGTTCTGTTCTCAAGTTTTTTTTTTTTAAACTCGGAATAGGCTCTGTATTCATCCAATGTAATTTGCTGTGGTTAAACCTCCCATTGGCAGGTAAAATGAAATATCTCTGTTACTACTTCACTTGTGGATTCATGAGTTTTCATGGTATTTTTAAAAATTAATTTATCTGTTAACAAATACACCTGTCAAAAAACAGTGATAGTAGCATCTCATTCTCACAAAACGTATATATCTATTGTTGAAGAGCAACACTTAACTATATCCTAATCCCTTGAGAGAAGTATTAAGTTTATTTCTCGTCCAATTTACAGGGTCATGCACTATCTGCATGTTCTGTGCAATATTGCACATTATGCTGAGAAAGCAGAATCTACAAAATTAAGAGCATAATGCTGAGAAAGCAGAATCTGCAAAATTAAAGCAACTTTTTGCTGTCATCAAATGGTGACCCTTATGATTCTTACTTCCTGTTAACTTTGAAGAACATATTCTTGAAATTTAAGGTGACAAACCTTTCCTATATACTAAAAGTGATAATTTTCTAATATTATAGTGAAGTTGTTTTAAATCCTTCATATAAGTTTTTTTTTTTTTCACTCTTTTAGGTTATACAGTTGTTTGAATATTTTGACCTTTCTGAAATGATAGTGTCTTTAGCTGCCAGAGCAATTGATTCCATAAAAAAATCTGATCCATATGTGGTAAGTATTTTAATTCATAATGAATTTGTAAACATAAGTCATTTTCTCCAGTTCTGTATTTTAGTTTTTGTTGATTAACTAAAATAGGAAGTAGGTTTTTTTTAAATACAGATTCATATAAACAGTTTTGCATGTTTATTTATGCCATATTTTTATTTGTATGCAAGGCAAATAATTGCAAATGGTGCAAAAATAACGAAAGTGTTTTTCGTGCAGTTGTTGGATACATCCAGTGTCAACGAAGATTTGCATTAAGCACTATTACTATGTGATTACACTGGCTTTTATGATGTCTGATAATAATCAGATAGTACATGGTAGTGAATATGTCTTTGGAACTGTGGCTGCCTCTATTCTGGAGTGGCTGCAAGTCTTTCATACTAAATTGGTCAAAAATAATGTGACAACAACAAATTCAAGAATATGTCCAAAACAAGATGACTGATTGAAAGATTTTTCAGAAATGTGTGCAAGGAGAAATGCTACGTCAACGTACTCGAGCAACATTGTGCTAGCTCGTATGGAAATATAGAAATGATGGCTGTACCTTATCAAGCTGGCAGACACGGGACTTTGATAAATGTTCTGGGTAGGGTAATGCAATTAAAGCCTAAGTTGAACTGTTAGTGGAAGAATTGTTGACCTGTTGGTTACATAAATTCACAAATTTCAATGATGACTATGCTTGAGAGAGAATTTGGTCAGTGTTTCATAAAGCTTTGCAAATTAAGAAACAGTTATCTCATCTTTGAACGATAGGTATCTCTCAGGCTACTGTCTGAACTTGAATGATTTCCACATTGACTATAATTTTGTATGAAGTAAAAATGTTGGAGATGAAATTTTGCAACATCTCTGTATGTTTTGTTTGTAAATATTCATAGATTTAGAGAAAGTTTATGGCCGAGTAAATAGGCTGCTTCTATGGAAGGTCTTGAATAAATATGGTATAACTGGGAATGTGCTTAATAAGTGTGAAAGCTATGTATGCTGGCAGTAGAGCATGTGTAAGTGAATGGTATTTTATCCAAATAGTTTTCCATTGGTGCAGGAGTCAGACAAGGTTCTGTAATGTCACCATGGCTGTTTAATATATTTATGGATGCATGCATGTGTGATGCCAAAATGGGCAATACTGATTTATATTTTGGTAATATCAACATGTGCAGGTTGCTGTATGCTAATAACACAGTTCTGTTGACAGAGAGCAAAAGTGAGTTGAGTTGCAGAGTATGTTGTTTTGGATGTACGAAGTTTGTATGAATAAATTCAAGCTGAGTATAAATAAGGGAAACCCCAAAGTTATGGGTTTTGAGTGAGAATCTGTTAGTACTGAATACATGATCAGTCTAAATGGCATAGGAATAAACCAGGTGAATGCATTTGTGTATTTAGGAAGAATGTTTGACCGAGAAAACAAATTAGATGATCAAATTAGTAGTTCTTTGAAAATCATAGCTGCTTCAGGAGGAGTTCCCAAGAAAGTCCCCAATGGTTGCATAGAAAAATGCAATTGCTCCTACTCTGATGTACGGTGGTGAAACCTGGCTCCTGCAGAAGTGACATAGGAGTTGTTTATGTGCTGGAGAGATGCATTACTTACAGGGGTTTGTGGCAAGACACACTCTGATCTTGTAAGGATTAAAGATGTGTTGCAGATGTGTAACGTGTGGCAAAATGTTGTTAGTAAGGTGGAAACAAACATTCTTAGGTGGTTTGGCCATGTTGACAGAATGAATGATGAGATGCTACTGACTAAGAAAATTTATTCAGCCCATGTGGCAGGAAAGAAATATAGAGGAAGGCCAAGGAAATCATGGAAGGACCAGATTTGGAAGTCTTCATGAGAAAGAGATTGTGAGTATGAAGTACAAAAAGTCTTGGGTGAGATGTGACAGATGTCAGTAAAGCTCAAGCTGTGCGCCTAGATTGCTGTAAATGGCAACTTTGATACATCAACAGTAAGTAAAATTTAGTTCCATCGGTTTTAAACATTAATCCATCAGATGGATTTTCTTTGAAGAGCTAACCTCTGAATCTCAGAGAATAGCTTAGTTATATATTCAAGTATATGTATGTAAAACTGTACTTTCTGCACACCCGTTTGCATCTCTCTAAGGAACATCAGTTGTAGTGCCCATCATGATATTTCATGTTACATATGCGAGATTCTTCCACGGATTCGCGGAATTCTGCTTTTTTTTTTTTTTTTGCCATCATTTTGGTCATTCTTGAGATCAATGCAAAACTCGGGAAATTTGTTGGGGGGGAGGGTCTGTCTGAGAATAATATTTCGTTTTTCGAAAATGGAAGTTAAACTGAGTGAACATTTTCCCTGTAATCACGAATTTCTTTTCATTGCGATGTTTCTTCTGCCCTATACTCTGTTGTTAAAGGCAATTTTATTCCATAAATATTTGCATTTCAGCTTGAAAATGGAGAAAAAAATTCTGAAAATGGAAGTTAGACTGTGCAAAAATTTCCCTGTAATCTTCAGGCACGAGATTCTTCCACAGATTCGAAGAATTCTGCTTTTTTCATCATCATTTGGGTGGTTTTCAAGACTGATGCATAACTGAACAGAAATTGGAGGGGATTTGTGGTGGTGGTGGTTGCAGGGGTGTCGTTTTCCATCAGAGGGCAGAATTCTGACTTTCAATGCCTTTGAAAAGGGAAATTAGATGGAGTGCAGTTCCTCTTGTAATCGTAATTTTTTTCCTGCGATGTTCCTTTTGCTCAGTATTGTTAAATATAATTTTATTCCATAAATATTTGTATTTCAGCTTGAAAATGGAGCGAAAATTTCCAAAAACCGAAGTCGGATGGAGCAAAGATTTCGTCTATAGTCGTAATTTTTTTCCCCTTTGCAATGTTCCCTCTATCCTGTGTTGTTGTAAAATGTCAAAAAATTTATATTTTGAATATAGTGATGTACTACAGTTTAATATTTACATATATAAATTACAGTGAACAATTCTGTCTTGCTCATGCTGTGTTATATTTACACTGTTTTGCAGTGCGTTTTGATTTTTTACCCAGTTAAAATGTTTAGCTTTTTTTTTTTCCTTCTTTGTCAGTCTCATGTATGGTTATATCCTTGTACATTAGAAAAGCAAAAATAGCAATCATCACTGAGATTTTTTATTACCTCCAGATCATTGATTGGCACACCAAAATGAAAAATTTATTTCTTACCCAAATAGCACGGATCTTATGTTGAGTCCATGATTTGTCCTGATCTCCAAGTTTCACTCCAGAGTATGCACAGTAAGCTTTTTTACAAAGTCTGCAATGTTCCACCATTACTTTTTAATGACAATCTCCCCACAAATATAGCAGAAACTGTATAGATTGTTGCCATTGTCATAAAAACTGTCTCTACATTTCCCTACATTAAAACCAAACACCGTGTTCATTTGTTTGTAATCGTGTAACACATGTATTCCCATAAGTATTCAAATAGGTGAGATCCAAAACAAGTACAAACTGTGAGAACACAATTTGATGAAAGGATATAAGGAAGGTAGGACCTCACTGAAAGATGCAGTTAACCAATTTTGACTTCCAGACGTGAAAACAAATGTCGCAGCCTTACAGCAATCTTGTGGGATGACTCTCCATGGCGTTTTTACTCAACTGGGTATCCTACAGGCAATGATTAATTCCATTCTAATAGAAGATTTAAGCCTAATGAGAAAACTAGTGATGTGGATACTACACACACTAACCACAGCACAGGAGTTCCACTGTGAAATTGCTCGGAGTAACCTTATGTGGTATCATCACAAATAGTACAATGCATAAAAGGTTTCTTTGCTTAGATGAAAGTTGTGGGTGATATTTTTCACACCTAAGCAATGAAATCAGTCACAGTTTTGGGGGGAACACTGTACTTCTGTGGCATATTACCCCATGCAGAAGTGCATGACTGTAAAATCTTACTAATTATTGGAATGGGTGTCCTCTGTGTTGCTTTTTGAAAGATGTATGATGAAAACATCACCACGATATGAGAGTGGTATAAGTCATGTCTGTAGAAGAGCATATCCTGGCACAGGAACTGCAACATCATGTACAGCCACCTGTCCTTGCACGTGATAACACACAGTCCCACAAGGCCCAGATTGCTCTGTTCATCATTGGAAACGTTTGGGTGGAGTTGCTCCTCCCACCGTATTCATCAGATACAGACCCATGTGATTTCAAGTGTTTTAGTTATTTGAAAAGGGGAGATGTCTGGTACATGCTACAACAACAAACAGGATTTGGATTCTCGAATCGCAGCCATTTCCCACAGGCTGTATATAACACTGGTAGTAATGGTGTTTGTGAACTGCTTATAGTTTGTGGGGATGTATTATTGATAATAAGGGGAACAACTAATAATTACATTTAAATATTGTGATCATTGATTTGCAATTCAAGGAATTGTAGCAATTTTAAAGTGTTTACTTACTCCCCAAATGATCTAATATTACAAATACATATGACATCTGAAGAATCCGCTTCCGTATGGTATATACATAAGGGAATGAATGTAATGGAGCATGAGTTTTCAATTCATCGGGATTGTGTGTATTGATAATGTAATTGTTGTCTTTAGTAAAATCATATTATAAAAGTCTAATGGTAATGAATCTTCTGAGTGGTATGTTTTTCAGACAGCAAAGAGTTTGTTTATACTCACCATTGATATTTGATATGTGTTTCCTCCCTAAAATCATGCTTCTGCAATTTCTTTACTGTAAGATGTCTGAAAATTTCATGTACAAAAACAGTGTGATCTGTCAGTGTGGTATTTGTGAGGTGGAGGTAGAAGAAAGAAAGAAATTTAGAGTGGCCCAGTAACACTACTACTGGCTTTTCTCCACACCAGATTACAATCTTTCAGGTGTGGTTAAGTATAAAGAAATTTTAAAAGGCTTCTATGTGTGTATTCTCTATTTGCGAGTACTCTGAGAGTTACAGAATCTGTAAGATAAAACCTGTTGTAGATTACTATGAATGGTTTTACATTATGAGGTGTGATTATTTAATAACAAGACTGATGCTGTAAAAGAAACTTCCATTTTTAACTCTTATCACTTTCAATGTTCTCCACTTCTGCATCAACACACTTTTGCATTCTGATTCCCCACTGGGCAAAGCAGTGCAGTAGCTTGTCTGGTGTGATCCCTTTGAGAAGCTTGATCATTCTCTGATTCACCACAAAAACTGACTCAAAATGTGTTGCCTTGAGTACAGAATCGACTTTAAGGAAAAGCAAAATGTCATATGGGACCAAATTCGACAAGTAGGCAGTGTGTTTGAGTAGTGATTTGCATCTCGGCTAAAAACTGCTTCAATGAGAACTCCTGGATGAGCTGGCGCATTGCCCTGGTGAAGGATGAAGCCAATTCCCCCCCCCCCCCCAAATCTTGTTTCTTTCTTATGACTCACTCTTTCAAGTCACCAGAACCTATTTGTAGTAATGCTAGATCACTATTGCTCCATTGGGAACCCACTCTGCCAAAATGACACCCTGAATTTCAAAGAAAACAATTAACATGACCTTGGATTTGCTTTGCCATGCTTTCTTCATCTGTGGTGACATAGGTGTTTGTTTTTTTCCAGTGCATCGACTTTTTTTTTTTTTCATTTTAGGGTCATTTTGGAAGGACACCAGGTTTCATCACAAGTGATAACACTTTCCAAAAGTTTGGGGTTTGCTTGAATTTTTTCCAGAATATCAGAACAAATTCACATGCAACTTTTTTTTTTTTCAGGCTTGAGAAACTATAGAATCATTTTGGCACAAACCTTTGTTGTGCATGTATTTCCGTGTAAAATTTGCCTAACAATCTCTTTGATGATATTCACCATATCTGCTATCATTTTAACACTAAGTTGATCATTTCAAACAATTGCATATATTTTGTCCACATTATCTTCTGTTTTTGAAGTGCTTGGGAGTCCCAGACATTCGTCATCTTCAATGTCCTCCCAGACTTCACTGAAGCTTTTATGCCTTGCAAAAACAGGCACACATGGCAGGCATTCTTCCCTGTATGCCTCACTTGACATAAGAAAAGATTTGGTACGCCTTCTCTTTAATTTCACACTTTCTGTTGCTCAATTCTTGTACTTAGCATTTTCCCAAAGTGCAACAAACAGCATGTCTACTTTCATTCACATATGTCACCAAACTAATGCAGACATTGGGGAGAAATTTGCATTTCTGGTTACGGACAGTTGAAGACTTGGCTATTCCTAGACTTGCTACAAATACATTCTCAAGATTTCATCGCTGTACGTCATATTCTCTTTGTGGGATACAGGGTTTGTACTGCTCCTTGAATTGAAGGATATACTCCTTAAATGAACTTTTTTTCCCATAAGGGCCCTTGAAAACTCATTAAATTTAAACCTGACTCCTGGAAAAAAATGTTTTGACTCCTTAAATTATTACTATCTTAATGTTGGAACTTCATATTATAAGTATTATATATTATAAGTTTCGTGATTTTTTTTTTTTTTTTTTTTTTTGCATATCATTTGTAAAAAAAGATCTTGCTTATGTTATCAGTTTGTTCGTCTGTCCGTCCATCCGTCTGTGGACACCATACCTCTGCAACTATTAATCTGATTTGAATTTTTTTTTTTTTTTTTTTTTTACAATATACGATTTCGCCGCTAGAGGGCGTAAATGCAGATGATATCGAATTCAAAATACATTTTATTCCATATATTTGCTTCTAAACATTCGACTGAAAAAATTCTTTTACCTTTCAATTCCATTTATGTCGAAGAGTATTTTAGGTATAGTAACTTTTTCAAGTTACACATAGATTTTCTGCTGGTGGGTGTAAAAGTAAATGGCATTTCCCCCAATATCTGTACTTCTAAAAACACGATGTGAAATTTTTTTTTCTTCAGAGGATACAGCTCCTGATGGGAAATAATTTGCATTTAATTTCTAATTTTTGGTAAAGAAGGGTTTAGCCACAAGGGAGCGTAAGTGTTTATTTCTGCTTCTGATGTCTTTGCCACAAAATCTGAACGTCTAAAATCTCAATTGAAAAAATTCGTTTGTGGACTGATGACACTCTCGTTGATAAACCTTTTTGGAATATTTTCTTAAATAATGCATGGTTTTTCCACCAGGGGCGTAGAGGTAAATTTCATTTTTGTCAATATCTCTACTTCTAAGAGTCCGATTTGAAAATTCCTCCTTTGTGTTTCTGGTGCAAAATGGTTTTCATATTATTTCAAAATTTTCAAGTAACTCGTAGACTTTCCGCTAGGGGGCATAAAGATAAACTGTGTTTTCCCTGATATTTATGCTTCTAAAACTCCAATTTCAAAAATTCTTCCTGTATCACAAACAACTCCTGATGGAAAATGTTTTTCATATAATTTCTAATATTTGGTAAAGAATGGTTTGGCCACCAGGGGGCATAAGTGTTAATTTTTGCTTCTGATGTATTTGCTAAATCTGAGCTCCTGATGAAAAAATTCTTTCCCAGGCCAATACCACTCACATCGGAAAACCTTTTGAGAATACTTTCTTCTTAAAATAATGCATGTTTTCCCTGCCGGAGGGCATAGATGCATATCTTATATTTGTCGGTATCTCTTCTTCTAAGAGTCCAGTTTGAAAAATTAATCCTTTGTTAGAGAGCGGTTCCACTGCAAAATGCTTCGCATATAATTTCAAATTTTTATTAATGCACAAGTCTGCAACCAGAGGGCATAAGTTCATGATTCCATTTATAGCCGTATCTGCTGGATTAAACAACCAATTGAAAAACTTCTTTCTTCGGTCAGATACTACTGTTTTCCATACGGGTTCTGTTGACTTTGAATAGCTTTGATAAATTTAATTTGCGTCAGAACAGATTCAAAAGACGTGCTCATTACACCTGAAAATTCGGTGTCATCTTTCTTGTTTTTTCTTTTCTTTCATTGTGTGTATTTGTTTTATCTGCATTGCACTGAATTGTTATTCATCATGATATCATAATTCTCATGTTGTCAAATGTCAGGATGTATTTCGAGGATAACAATAGGTACCATACTTATAAAAAATTACAAATATTTGCACTGGTAGTAATTTTAGTTAACTTTTGGGTATAAAATAATTTATTCAAAGTTATTCCCAGATTTCAGTATGTCATTGGAATTTCAAAGAAGCAAAATACTTAAATCACGTATAGTTATGGCATTAGTAACTTCAGTTAGCTAGGTATGAAAAAAACTATTTAACAAAGTTTGGTTTTCTCTCATTCCTGTATGTCATAATTGACTCCTGAAAACTACTATTTGGATTCCTTAAAAACTCCTGGAAAACTCCTTAAATGGACTTTCAAAAATGAGTATGAACCTTGAGGATACATTTTATTATTGATGCACATTCCGTGTACAGGAATGTCCACTGAATACCATGGTAATAATTGATGACATGGCTATTCCTAGACTTAATGCATTATAAATATCTCCAAATTATGAGGGGTTTTTTTTCTTTCGAAGGAATAAAAGGAGTTAATATGTCAAATTTTGGGGTAGCACCCCCCTTTCTCAGGACTACAGCTATAGTGGTGTGCCATTCATGAGATAAATTCCAGCCTTTCAAATCATTTAATGTTGTACCTCTTCATCTCTCTGTTTCCAGTCCTTCTGACAATTTTTTCTTGAAAAAGTGCTGTTGATGTGTCAGTGTCCCAAAGCACTTTATGTCCTGTATTTTGCACATGTCTGTCCAAAGCTGTTTTGTTTGTCATGTTTTTAACTGCAGCTTTATGTTCTGCCAATCTGGTTTTAAAAGGACGAACTGAAAAAAATTTTGGAAGATAATTTCATTACCCTTCTCTACTAGTCAACAAAATTCTTAGTAAAAAAGAAAATAATCAGAAGTCAAAAACTAAGTTTCAGTTAACTTGAAATTACCAAATAAAATTAGTAACTTCCTTCCAAAATTGAAAAAAAAAAAAAAAAAAATCTTTTACAGGAAGGTGTGGTCTACAATATAAAATGTTAGTGTGGTCTCAGCTATGTGGGAGAAACAGGCAGATAGCTTAAACCAGATTGGCAGAACATAAAGCTGCAATTAAAAATATGACAAAGAGTACAGGTTTGGACATACATTCAAAATACAAGACATAAGGTGCTTTGGGACACTAGAAGTTCTGACCAATCAACAGCACTTTTTCAAGAGAAAATTGTCAGAAGGACTGGATATAGAGAGAAGAAGAGGTACAGCATTAAATGATTTGAAAGGTTGGAATTCATTTCACGAATGGCAACACCTACTATAGTTGTAGTCCTGAGGAATGGTAGGTGCAACCCCCCCCCAAAAAATGTGACAATAATAATTCCTTTTATTCCTTAGAAAAAACTGAATACCATGTTTGATTACTGCTTGAACTTCACATGCACAATCATAGTTTTAGCCTGTTGCCATCAGGTAGGAACCTGACTGTCTGGTTTCATTGGTGTGTTTTGTATACTTAATTTATTTGAATGAACTTCATGTGTAATCATACCATTTTGTAGTGCTAAGCTGTTTGATTTATTAATTAGAACAAGAAATGTGGCTTAATAATGTTTTTACGTTTTGTTCTAGCCTGTATTTTGGTCATTGGTATTCAAACATCATTTGGAACTGGCTCATTATGATGATGCTTATGCTGCCATGATACAAACTCCTGATCCCTCAAGGTATGTTGTGTTTGTGTGCTTGTGACTGTTGATTTTATTTCAGTGTTTTTCCTTTTTTTCCTTTTTTGTCTTTTTAATTTCTATTTTAAATGATGTTAATTACTGTTTTACAATGATGTTTGTAAACTGTTCTTTTTCATATTTCCTACATGTTCACAAGTCTTCCATAGTTAATTAAATTTTTCCTTTATGAGTGAATGTACATTGAATACAGGCGTACTTCTGCTGAATCCAACAACCCTTATTTGTAATGTGTGAACCAGCTGTTCTGTCATTTGCCATCTCTCCTCCCTCTTGAATACTTGTGACGTGATTTTAGTTTATAACTTCAAAAAATTGCATGACATTACTCATATGCTTCTCTTGGCTCCTGATTCTGAAAGTTATCATGGGTATTAAGATATTTTTCTTCGGATTGACGTCTATGTTGGGTTAACTAAAGTCAGGGAAATTTGCTTGGCCGCCCCGGTGGCGTTAGACCCTTCGTCCGGGAAGGGTTCGGGTTCGAATCTTGGTGAGGCATGAATGTTGTTTTTGTCTTATGGCACTGGCTCTCTCCCTTCCCTGGAGCCAGTGACCCTAAATTAGGGATGGGCGACTGCTTATAGCCCATTAAGTTGCTCGTGATAGTCGTTAAACCTTCAATCAAAAAAAGGAAGAAAAGAAAGGAAGAAATTTGCTTGCCGAGAAGTAATCCCAATTCAGCATAAGTTGCTTTTGTGTGTGTGTGCGAGGTTGCACAGTGGCAAGAAAAGTATGTGTCTGAAAAAGACACTCAGGCTGTCTTTCCCCCTCCTCCCAGAAAGTTTAGATAAATAAAGAGAATAAGAATTCTGTTACTATCCCAACAACAGGTGTTCAGGGGTGGCGTCATGTAAATTTTGTCTAGAAAACAATTTCTCTTACTGCGATTGTGATCAAACCAGTATGATCAGTTTTGTAAGCCGTGTTAGTACCGTACAAAACTTGATTTTTAATTGGAGATAGAAGAAAATTTAAAGAAAATAAGGAATTGCTTCATTTGTTTCTACTGATAATGCTTGAAAGAAGAAACTTGCCTTAGAGGGATTGAAGAAATGCTGACTTTTGCACAAAAGACTTAACCACTGCTCAGTGCAGACTTAAAAAAAAATAAAAAAAATGCACATTTTACCTCAAAAAGGCTTTGAGGCCTGTTGGTTCTTTGATTTTATTTATTTGTCTAAATGAAATAAAACTGCATCAATGCCTTTAGTAAACAGTTTCAAAACCATAATAAAGTTGTTTTTTGTTTTGTTTTTTAACACAAATGCTGGTAAGTTGCGTATTTTTTTTTATTTATTTTTTATTTTTTATTTTTTAATGAAGATGGACAGGGAAGTATTTTTCAAATCAGAGCACAAACAGGAGATGGTTGTACAAACCTAGATCTTATGAGAGTAGCACTGCAAAGATACTCCTAGAATGAACCCTGCTGAGCTATCTTTTTAGGATTGAATGGCTGAAGTTTCATGAGACCTGTTGGTTACATAAATTCAAAAATTTCAATGATGACTATGCTTGAGAGAGACTGTTCAATGTTTCATAAAACTGCAAATTAAGAAACAATTATCTCATCTTCAAAAGACAGGTCTCTCTCAGGCTGCTGTCTGAGCTTGAACGACTTCCATGTGGACTATGATTTTGTATGAGGTAAAAATATTTGAGATGGATTTTTCAACATCCCTGTATATTCATAAATATTTTCAAGTATCCTCTCACCCATACATCACAGTGTGCCAAGAAAAGATTTATGCTATTTCAAATAACAGATCTCCTCCCTCCCCCATCACTTGGGCCTGGCAGGTCCAACCATTCTGGATGTGTTTCTCCCTCGTGACATCCAGAATGGTGACAATGCAAGAACAAACTCAGCTTATGTGTATGTTTTGGTTAGCAGAGACAATCTCCCACTCAGGGTCAAAAGAATTATTGCACTACATATTGAAAGCATTTATTTATATTAGGCCATTATGTTTTGTCTTGTATAATTTTGTTCAGTGCTTAGTCATTAACCTTCATAGGTCAATCACTTTTTTTTATTCTGCAGGTGGGATTACTCTTGTTATATATCACTCTTGTTTCTGTTTGTAAACGTGGGAGAATTCTTAAAAAAATTCAGTTTTCAATTATTTTTTTTTCATTTTGCCTTTTGAAATGTGTATTTATATGAGACCTATTTGATAAATTTTGCATTTGTAACGAACATATTGAAAAAACAGTGAAACACTAATCCATTTCTTATTTATAGAAAGAAGGACTGCCTGCGCCAGCTGATTGTTGTTCTGTGTGACAGAAAGAGATACAAGAAGCTAATAAGTTTTCCGTATGCAGAAATGCTGGATGATGTTGTAACTATTTTAGAATCTCGAGCACGTACATGTGACCTTATGAGACAGAACTACTATGATCTTCTGTATGCTTTCCATGTGCATAACAATAATTTTAGGAAGGGTAAGATTCAAACCTTTTTGCTACTTATTGAGCATAAGAGATATTATATGTTACTAGTAAAAGCCCATCAATAATGATGGGGAAAAATAAGATAATATGTAGAGTAACTTTTCAATAACTAGGTCTTTTTTTTTTTTTTTTTTTTTTTTGTGATTTCCTATGTTTCATGAGCATTACAACAATAATAATAAAAAAAAAGTATATGGTTGGCATGGGGATTCAACAATTAAAACAGGCAAGTACTATTTCCACTGCACCACCTAAGTGGGACAAACATTCAGTTAAAAAAAATTATATTGTTTGGGATGCTTATTTTTATACTATGGAAAAGTGATATAGGTATTATAGTATGATGTTGCATGTTGATTTTCCCTCTCCTCAGCAAGTTCTGCTCGTAATTGTTTAAATGATATTTTACCCATGTGAGCACAGTGAAGGTATGATAATGCCAAAACGAGATATGTTTTGTTTGTAGATTGTGCTGTACTTTCTCATCACAGAAGTTTTTTATAGTTTGTGACAGATGTGAATTCTCCTTTACCCTGCAAATTGCATAGGCCACTTTTGACCATTAGATTTAAATGCCATCTGTTCTTTTAAATCTTTTGTACATGAGATTCTTTCACAGATTCGCGGAATTCCACTTTTTCTGTCATCATTTGGATCACGCTCAAGATTGGTGCAAAACTTAAGATAATTTGGGGGGGGGTCGTTTTCCGTATGGGGATGGTATTTCGTGTTTCAAAACTTTCGAGAGCGGAAGTTAAATGGAGTAAAAAAATTCCTATAATAGTAATTTTTCTCTCACGATGCTGCCCCTGTCCAGTAACATTTTATTGCATAAATGTTGGTATTTCAGTTTCAAACAGTAGGCAACGATCTGGGAAAACAGAAGTTAGTGAATAAAATTTTTAGATTTTTCACGGGGGGGGGGGGGGTCGAGTCGATGCAGTGAAGATCTTTTCTGTACTCGCCATTTTTTTCTTGCGATGTTCCTTATGCCCAGTGTTGTTAAACACATTTGTTCCAGTTGCTTCTGCGATCTTTAACTACTAAATGCCTGATGAAGCTACCCGGAGGTAGTGAAAGCTAGCATCTTTTGTTTCCCTTATTTTTTACGCCTAATAAACGGAGTTCACTTTTTATTTTTTTTTTACTTTTTATTTTTTTATTTTTATTGTCTTTCGCGTTGTTAAATATTTTATTCTATAAATTTTTGTATTTTAGCTTAAAAATGGGGGAAAATTTTCAAAATGTAAGTCAGATGGAGCAAATATTTCCCCTGTAATCCCCACCCCCAGCCGATGTTTCCTCTCTGCTGTGTTGTTGTTAAACATTATTTACTCCCATAACTGATTGTATTTATGCTTGATAAGGGAGGGGGAATTTTCCGGAAACGGAAGTGACTGACTAAATTTTAAAATTTGTAAGAATCGATGCATGGTGTTCAAAAGTATTCACATTTTCAAAGTTACGCCATTTATCAAAAATTCTGAAAGCTTTGATATCATGCACTCATAGACTTAAAGCTGAAAGTTCTTTCAGGATTACAGATAAAATTATTTGTCATCATGGGGAGAGAAAGATATCAGCAGAAAGAAAAATTAAGCAGTGAATGCTGTGCAGCTGTAGAGTTAACTAAAGGCAAACAGAAAGTAGTCCGCATTCTTGCCGCATATTTTGATTTTTCACCCAGTTAAAAAGTTCAGTTTTTTTTTCTTACTTCCTTCGCCAGTCTCATGTATGATCTTTGTGCTGTAATAACATTTTCTAAAAAGCTATTGTAATTTGTAACATAAATTACTGTGTATAAGTTGCATATTAGTTGATGATCAAACCAAGTATGAATGGTGAATAGCATGGGCATCTTTTAAAAGTGGCTATTGGTAACTGTATTAAAAAAAATGGTACTCTCCTCTCTCCAACTAATCAAGCTATCCCAACTGATAAGAACATGTAGTGCTTGATGGATATGATTTACTCTACTGCATGTGATTAAAATTGTAACTACTACCACACTTTTCACTACCAAATTATGTGAACAAAAGTGTAGCTATTATAGTGATAATCAAAAAAGAGGGCCAAAAAATTGAAGTTTGGGGCTGTGTGCTGCTTGCCAGTTGGACCACTCTGGTACCTGAGATCAATCACTGTTAATGCATTTTTGTGGCTTGTTAAGCCTAAAAATCAACGTGGAACAGCTGTGGTGGCATAAGCAGTACACTTGTGCTCAGTTTTATAGTGGATTAGTGAATTGGTAGGGTATTTCAAAGATGTCACATTGAAATTCCTTATTGATATGCATATACCTTCCCCATTTCCCCCATTCATTGCATGTGATTCTTTTGCTGTAGGATTAATTAATCTGTCAAAGTTTACTAAAGGAATGACTTTTACCACTGGAAAATTGTTACAAAGGAAAAGTTACCCTTTTTTGTAAAACTCAGGGAAAATTACCCCCTTTTTTATTTGTAAAAATCAATGGATACTTTATTTTGCCAAAAAAAAAAAAAATATTTTTTCAAGATTTAAAACTTTTGCTTGCAATTACTGCCTGCCTAGAATTTGGTAGATCTTACTTTCAGTTATATTAAGTATTTCCTTTATTCTCTAAAAAAAAGATGCAAAATTGAATTTTTTAAATTGCCAGTTATTAAACTTTTGTTCAATTTCTGCAGGCAGTTGTTATAACATGGAACAATTAGGCACAATGGCTGCTGCTTGAAAGAACACTTCACAAGAGAACCAACCAAATGATGGATCAAAGTCCTTTGTCTGTTGGTTCTCTTGAAACATGTTTCTTTGAACAGAGCCATTTCATCATTAAGCTTAGCTGCGTTGTGTTATAGAAAAACTGAAACTATTCAAGTGACAGATTTTTTCTTACATATGACCTGTTTCATGGGAATGTATTTACAAATTCCGTGTGGGTAGTATTCACAAAAGTTCACGGAACTCTGGTACAGAAAATAATGTGCACAGTTAGTTGTTATTAATGAAAAACAGGTAATTTTATAAAGACAAATTACGTAAAGAATTTACAAGTGTGTGCTTTGGTGAAAAAAATGAATGGAATGGAATGAAATGTAACAATTCTTTGCAACATGTCACTCTGGAAAATTTTAAAAACCACCTGGAGAACCTGGAAAAGTCAGGGAATTTTTTTATTACTTTTGAGTGGGAACCCTGGGAAAGCTTGAAAAGCTAAAACATTTTGCTTAAGGTATAAATGGTGTGTTGTTTTGATTACAATGCAGGATTGCATACCTTATTACTTATGTTAATATTCCACCAATAGGTTGGTGAACACTTGTTTCATTTTTTTTTTTTTTTTTTGTCTTCTCCTGTAGGTTAGACAACTTAGTACTTACCTATCATATTTGTTGTTATTTAATTCTTTATCATCAGTCTGTAGTCACCAATGAAAAGTAAAATCGACATGAATTCTGCAAATTCGCAGAATTCCATTGGAGGGTGTGTGTGTGTGTGGGGGGGGGGTTCATCATTTGGGTTATTCTCAAGATTGATGCAAAACTGAAGAGAAATTTTTGTGGGGTGGAGGGGTGGGAGTCATTATCCACCTTGGGAAGATATTGTATTTCGTCTTTCAAAACGTCTGAAAATGGAAGTTACACAGAGCCATGTCTTTTCCCCACAGTCGTAATTTCTTTTTTCTTGCGATGTTGCTTCTGACAAGTATTGTTGTTAAATATGATTTCATTGTGCAAATATTTGTATTTCAGCAAGAAACTTAAGCTAGCCAGCGTGAAAATTTTTGCATGTCTTCAGGTATGAGATTCTTCCACAGATTCGAGGGATTCCTCCATTTCTGTTATCATGTAGGTCATTTTGCGATAATGATGTACAACCGAACATAATTTTTTTGGAGGTGGAGGCGGGGTTCGTTTTTCATCTGCGGACAAAATTCCGACTTTCAAAAACAGATGTTAGACTGAGTGAAGATTTCTCCAGTAACCATAATCCCCCCCCCCAATGTTTCCTCTATCCTGTGTTGTTTTTAAATGTTATTCCCCCTCCCCATAAATGTTTTTATTTCAGCTTAATAAAGGAGG
This sequence comes from Macrothele yani, assembly GCA_039090855.1. Lineage (NCBI taxonomy): Eukaryota > Metazoa > Arthropoda > Arachnida > Araneae > Macrothelidae > Macrothele > Macrothele yani. The sequence continues at coordinate 106,642,798 of CM076998.1, forward strand.
GAGAAATTTCTGAAAATGGAAGTCACGAAGTTGGAAAATTTGTAAGAATTAATTCATGGTGTTCAAAAGCATTCATGGTCCTCAGGCTCAAGTTCTTTCAGCATGATGAATGAAATTATTGCCATCTGAGGCCATAAAAAGAAAAAAAAAATGGAAAAAAGAAGAGCAACAATGAAGAAATGGGAAGGGGAAAATATCTGCTGAAAGAAAAATTAAGCAACAGGTGATTTGTAACGGCACAGTCAACAAAAGACAAATATGACTGTGCAATTTGCTGAGAAGACAAGGGTTGCTTGCTAGAGGAAACTTGAGTGAATGTTTTAGCTAATACAACAACAAAACAAGAAAAAATGCTGTTTAAAAGAATGTCTTTTTGTTTTAAATTTAGTAATTTCATATTGTGAGTACAGTGATGTATTCCAGTTTAATATTTACATAAATAAATTTCAGTGAACAATTCTACAGTATTTTGCTCATGCTGCATTGTATTCACACTGTTTTGCTGCATGTTCTGATTTTTCACCCAATTAAAAAGTTCAGCTTTTTTTTCTCTTCAGTATTGTGTATGAAAAAAAAAATACAAAAGGAAACAGTGCAGTAACACAGAATTAGATGTGCATACATGAGATTCTTCCGCGAATTCGCGGAATTCCGCTTTTTTCGGCATCGTTTTGGTCATTCTCGAGGTCATTGCAAAAATGAAGAGAAATTTTTCAGGATTTTTTAGGGGGAGGGGTCGTCGTTCTATAGAAAAAAAAGCGGAATTCCGAGCAGACCGGGGGGGGGGGGGGGGCAAGAAGAAACCTTAGAGGGTGGAGTCAGGAGCTCAATTCGTTTACTGCTGTCAACACTGGATGGGATGTCAGTCACTTGAGCATCGCAGCACAAAGGGTGGATGCTCCACCTACTTCGTGCTTTAGGGAAACTCCCGCAGCCCTTTCCGTGTCTTGCGGGAAATTGCCACTCTGCATTCTATCAGGGCCAAACTATCCGCTTGATTCTATCCATGATGTCATCGCCTGAAACTCTCTCTTGTAATTTGCAAATGTACCCGAATGCATTCCTGCTTTTCTGAGATCGTTCGAGAATCGAAGCTCTCGTGAATCCTCTTCCTACGGAGGATGCCAAAAAATACGGAATCTCCGTAATTATTACGGATTTCCCCCGGGATTACGAGTGACTAACAAAAAAATTATGAATATTCAGATTTTCGCTGTTATTAAGAAAGTTTTACCGATTTTGTAAATAATCGACGTAAAAGCCTCTGAACAAAGTTCGTAACACAGCCCTTGTGTCTTTTTTTTTCTCAGGTGGTGGAATTTGTTTTGCTTGTTTCAAAGTGTGAACAAAAAAAAATGCCCGTCGTGCTTCTTTCGCCGTGGCCCGGGATTACGTCGACCTGAAACATCTAAATAAAGTTCGTGACGCAGCTTTCTTTTCTTAAATTCGTTCTACCCCCCCCCCCAAGAAGGAATTTGTTTTGCTTGTTTGAAAGCTTAAGTGGAAAGGAAGCATGGCGCCGCGCCGGGATTATGTAGGCCTGGCGGGCTTCTTTTGCCGTGATCCGGAATTACGTTGGTTCGGACGTGCTTTCGCTGTTGCCCGGAATTGCGTCTGCCCGATGCCTCTGAGCCATGTTCGTGACGAACCTTTTTGTTTTGTTTTTTTCTGAGGAGGAATGTGTTCTGCTTATTTGAAAACTTAGTGGAAAGAAAGCACGGCGCCCCCGGCTAGGATAACGTCGGTCCGAAGCCGCTGAACAAAGTTCGTGACGCAACTCTGTTTCTTTCTTTTCTTAGGAAGAATGGTTTTTGCATGTTTGAAAGCTAAGTGGAGTGAGGAGGGGGGCACGGCTTCGGACCAGTAAAAAGTTCGTGACGCAGCTTTCCGTTGTTTTTTTTTTATTCTTTCTTTCTAAGAAGGAATTTGTTTTGCTTGTTTGAAAGCTAAGTGGAAAGAATGTGTCATGAGAGGCGCAAAAACAGGGTTAAAAACAAGAATTCGGCAGAGAAAATCTCCCCACTTGCTTGACATTGATGGAGATTCATGTCACCATATTCACAATGCAAGCAAAAAATTTTGCAAGCCATTTTATAAGGTTACATTGAGAAATACTTTATTGACTTTTATAGTTTTAAATCTGATTTTTTTAAATATTTCAATTTATTTTGTTCTTAAATCCCTACTTTTCTATTGTGAATATAATAATGTGCTTCACTTTAATATTTACTTACATAATTTACAGAAAATAATTCCATATGGCTAGCGTACTCTTAAATATTGTATATATGCTGTATTTGAATTTGCTCACCGCGCGTTCGCGTGTCCCAATTTTCCACCCAGTTAAAAAGTTCAGCTTTTTTGTCATCGGCCGGTCTCGTGTATGGATGTGAAGTGGGTGTGAATCTACTGGGGTATGGAGTACTCAATAAGTAATGCCATCTTTATAACTCTTAAAATCTGTGAATTGCACATCTGTAATTATACATTGCCTGTGTGCTCTGCACATCTGTAATTATACATTGATTGTATGCAATGTGTTCCATGTATTTGTAAGGATTTTTCAATTCTCTTCTTGAATGACTTCAAGTTTCCATTCATCAAGGACTGAACAGATAGATTCATGTTGTGAGAAATTTTGCAGATTCTAAGCATTACAGTAATTTCACTTCGTGTGCAATTTGAATCTTTTCTATAGTTGTTATTTTGAATATATCATATCAGGCTCTGAACTGGACATGAAGTAGTATTTATATTCTGTATTCAATTTGTTATTTGACATTCAGAGCCAAAGACTATATATGGGATAAAGTAACATGATAAAAAATGGACATAAACACGTAACGTTAATAATAAGCATAAAAACTTTAAAGCACGCTTAAGTTATGTAAGACAAATTAATTTAACCCTTAACATCCCAGGTCCTGTTTCATGGGCTGCATTGGAAATGAATTGTTTTCTTTTAGCCTACTTCCAGGAAAGGTTTGGCCCACGTGCACTTGTAGTTGTAAACCTCTCCACCAACATAACATGCTAACATAAGTAAACAATAAAAATGTGGCAGTCTGAAAGACCAGACTTTAGTTGATATGTGGCAAACATAAGACCTGGGCAGTTAAGGGTGCTTTCAACTGATAACTTCGGTCTTCATCAGCCTTGTTGATAGATAGATTGACGAAGTTGGATGATAGATGGACTGACTAAGTTCCATTTAACAACAAGGCTGACAAAGACTGAAGTTATCAGTTGAAAGCTTCCTTAAATTAAATTTTCTTACGTAATGTAAGTGTTTTAAAGTTTTTTTTATAATTATGTGATGAAGTCTTTAAAAAAGAAAATTAGAGGGATTTGAATATATTTATTGATTTTTCAGTGAGTAAGATGTGTGAAGGCTGTGGCATTGCTGCATGTAAACTTAAATATTAGATAATCACATACATATATATATATATAATCATCATCATTGTCAACCATTATCAATCCACTGCTGGACGAAGGTCTCCCCAAGTTTCCTCCACAACGGTCTGTCTTGTGCCAGTCTCCTCCATGTCACCCCTGCATACTTTCGAATTTCATCCACCCATCTCCCATGTGGTCTTCTTCTGGGTCTTTTCCTGTCCCTTGGAATCCAATCTAAAATTTCGGCTGTCCATCGATGATCTGTCCTTCTGGCAGTATGTCCAGCCCATTGCCATTTCAGGGATTTAACTCTGATCATGATGTCTTCCACTCTTGTCATTTTTCGGATCCACGAGTTCCTCTTCTTATCTCTCCTGGTTACACCAAGTATGCACCTCTCCATGCTTTTTTGAGTTGTCTGCAGCCTTTGTATGTCTCTTTTAGTTAAGGTCCACGTCTCTGCACCATACGTAAGCACTGGAAGGATGCATTGATCAAACACTTTTCTTTTAAGACATAATGGCATATTGCTCTTGAAAATTATGCTGTTTCTTCCAAAAGCTCTCCAGGCAAGTTTTGTACGCCGATTAATTTCTTCATCAATGTGACCCTCACTTGATATCTGCTGTCCAAGATAAACGTACGTGTCTGTTATCTCCAGCTTTTCTCCATCAATCGATAAATCTTCATTTCTTGTAAAAGCATTGAACATCACTTTTGTCTTCTGAAAGTTCATTTTTAATCCCACTTCTTTACTCTTGTCAGCAAGTTCCTGGATCATACTCTGCAGCTCTGATGGGGTAGTTGCAAAAATGACTACGTCATCAGCAAAACGAAGGTGGGTTAGATAATCTCCATTAATCTTTATCCCCTTGTTTTCCCAGCTCAGCGACTGAAAAACACCCTCCAATGTGGCATTAAAGAGCTTGGGAGATATGGTGTCACCTTGTCTCACTCCCTTTCCAATTTTTACGTGTGTTGTATTTTCAAACAGCCTAATCTTTGCACTTGCATTTTCATAGATGTTATTAATAATATTAATGTATGCATCTTCAATACCGCAGGTTTTCAGAGCCATTGTAACTACTGATGGTTTCACCGAATCAAAGGCTTTTTCATAATCGATAAAAGCCATGCACAATGGAAGTTCATATTCCCTCGCTCTTTCAATTAGTTCTCTCAGCACGTGGATATGATCTATTGTGCTGTAGCCACTCCTGAATCCAGCTTGTTCTCTCGGTTGAGCCATGTCCAGTGTTACCTTCAAGCGGTGTGAAAGAACTTTAGTGAAGATTTTATAAACCACTGATAGGAGGCTGATAGGTCTGTAGTTTCCGAGATCCTCAATGTCACCTTTCTTATGTAGCAGGATCATTGTAGCGGTGTTCCAATCCTCAGGAATCTTTCCTTCATTAAGGCATCGAGTGAAAATTTGGGCGAGTACTGTTTCGATTTCTCCACTTGCTTCTTGTATGATGTCTACAGTAATTCCATCTTCTCCTGGAGCTTTTCCCCGCTTCATGTTGGAAGGACTGGAGGAACTCTGGTACTGGTATCTTTCATGATGTCTGGAGTGCATGTATCATCCCTTTCATATAATTTGGAGTAGAAATCTTTCACTCTTGTCAAAATTTCGCCTCTATTTCTTGTTACAGAACCATCTTCTTTTCTCAGTGCCATAATCTGTTTTCTTCCCTTACTGAGATGTCCCTTTGCAATCTTTAGGCTTTGGTTGTTTTCAATTGCTTTCCTCACTAGTTCACAGTTGAATTTTCTTACGTCTTCAGTGATACTTTTTCTTACTGTCTTGCATAGCTCTATATATTCCACTTTGGAAGTCACATCTTCTTTAGTTGTCCTCATCTCTCTTCTTTTTTGCATCAACATTTTCGTTTTTCCTGATAATTTATTTACATGCAACTTGTTCTTAGACCCAGCTAATTTTGTTGCTGTTTCCATAAGAGCTTTGGTTACTTTTCTGTTAACTTCAGAGATGTCCACTTCTTCTGATGTTAGGCCTTCTAAAGCAGAGAACCTGTTCTTCAGTTCCAACTTGAAGGTATTATGGTGTTTTTTAAGGTTGGTTATGTCAATAGATTTTGTTTGTCTTATGAGCTTGCCACGTTCAAGTTTAGTGTTGAGGTGCATCTTACATCTCACCAATCTATGGTCACTACCTGTGTTGAACTTGTTTAGCACACTGCAGTCTTCTATGACGAATTTTTTGTTACACATAATAAAATCAATTTCACTTGTCGTCCCATTTGGATGTCTCCAAGTCCATTTCCTGTGTGGCTTTTTCTTGAAGAAGGAGTTCAAGATGAAAAACCCTTCTGCCTCTGCAAACTCAACGAGAGTATTTGCACGCTGGTTTCTGTTGCCATGACCGAATTTACCTACTGAAGTTTCATTCTGTTGCCGTTGCCCTATTTTTGCATTGAAATCTCCCATAATTATTTTCAAATGCTGCTTACCTTTATTATTTAGATGACAAATTTCCTCATAAAATTCTTCAATTTCTTCTTCAGGATGACTTGTGGTGGGTGCATAAGTTTGAATAATCTGAGCCTGGTATCTTTTCGAGAGTTGGATAACAAGTCGTGCAGCTCTGTCAGAGGAACTTTCAACTTCTACAACTTTATCCTTCAGTTTCTTGTTTATTATAAATCCAACACCACTAGTTCTGCCAGTATCTGTCCCACGATAGTAGAAGAGATGTCCACTTTTCAGTTCGATGAGATCTTCTCCTTTTCTCCTTACCTCACTTAGCCCCACGATGTCCCACTTGATCCTTTGTAGTTCCTCTTCCAATTCAAGAAGCCTTGAATCAGAAGATAGGGAGCGTCCGTTGTACGTAGCCAAGGTCAGCATCAGATGGCAGCCTAGTCCGGTTCTCCGGGGATTCTTAGCACCCTCTGCCTTCATGTCGCACTGGCCACTGCCTTGGCCAGGTACATTCCAGCTGCCGGAGACTGAGGGCCAAGATTTAAGTTGTGGAATCATTTTGGAGGGGTTTGGCCATAACTCACCATGCTGGCCAAGCGGGTTGGTGAGTGTGGGATAGAATTTCCTCTAATCCCGATGGTATAGTTATACCGCTATTGGCGGTCGTCAGAGCCCCTTTAGTGGGAACAGGATGCACCACGAGAAGGCGGGGTTGACATTTGTCAAGGAGAGGCTGTGATGTTACGCATCACCTGACCTTACATCCATGGAACCTCAGTTATATGTTTTCTGGGGGTTGGCCTTAAAAAATGTGTAAAAGAAATTTCAAAATGCTAAATACTGGTGTAAAACTTACGTTTTGAAAGAGTGTAAGAAAAAGAGCATAGTAGATTACAATATACGCTCGGTAGACAAAATGTTAGAGATAGGAGTGATGGGCAGTAGGCATAGGCATCCCCGAGCAGAATGGAACACGCCCAAATTGAACTCAGGTGATAAATAGGCATGCAGCAGGGTTTCCCAACAGTGTAATGCAATCGACGAACGTGGGTAAACATGGTGATCTGAGTTACTTTGATCGTGAATGCATTGTTAGCAGAAGAGAGATGAGTCATTCTGTTGCCCAAGTGGTAAGAACCTTAAGGTTCCCGAGTGCGACTGTATCAAGGACGTTCCGTGAGTATACACAATATGCCCATTTAATAATGAGACTAATTTTTTACAGGTCAGCCCTTTGAATAAAAGTAACAAACATGTTTACAATTTGCCTGTTAGAGTGTGCTGTAATCACTGTAGCAACTTTCAATTCGGGTGATGTAGCAGTTTTTGTGTTGCCACCGTTGAAGTAAAACTGTGTGAGTGGAACATGTCAGAAGTAGTGTAATGGAGCAAAGAGCTGTGATGAAATTTTACTGTAAATTAGAGAAAACTGCCATGGAAGTGTGCCAAGACCCTAAAAAAGTTTACAACGATGACTGTTTGAGCCGTGCACAGGTTTTCTGCTGGTTTTCAATGTTTGAAGATGGGAGGGAGTTTCTCAAGGATGAACTACACACGGGACAACTAGTTTCTGCACGGACTATTAAAAATGTGGTGAAGGCTACTAAAACGGTTTGCCCATGACAGGCAAATAACCGCTAGGCTACTCGCTGAACAGCTTGGTGTCTGGTAAGAAAAAGGCCAGGGTAATCTTAGAAAAAGATCTGCACAAAAGGAAGATTTGTTCGAGGTTTGTGCCGCATACGTTGACACACGAGCATAGATCGCACCGGGTTGTGTGTTCTCAAAATTTCATCCATGCAATTGATCAAGAATTGTTACTGGTGGTGAAAGTTGGTGTTTTCAGTTTGATCCTGCCTGAAACAATGCATTAGAGCCTGGCATGGCGTGGAACATCCCCCTCCCCAGGTATGTCAGATTTAAAAAAGTTGTGTCAAGTCAATGGTCATTGTTTTTTTCGACTCGGCTGGAATTATCCACTGCGAATTTGTTCCTAGGGCACCACAGTGAACAGTCAGTATTATTCAGGAGTAATGTAACATCTGTATGCCCACATGCGATGTGTCAGGAAAGAACTGTTCCACAAAAGCAGTTGGTTTCTGTTGCACTACAACGCACCCACACACTGTGCGCTGCCTGTGAAGCCGTTTCCAGCTTCGAAGTCTATCTGTTTGATCGGACATCTATCCTGCTTGCCGGATTTGGCACACACAGACTTTTTCTTCTTCTCAAAGGTGAAGTGCGCCTTGAAAGGGGAGTGCTTCAGTGACATTGAGGACATCCGATGAAGTGACCAACAGGATGAAGGAGGTTTCGGTTCAGGACTTATGCCTTCAAACACCTGTATGAAAGATCTCACTGTTTTGTGGAGTTGGAGGGAGATTATTTTGAATCTGTGTAAGTGACAATTCAAAATATAGTTTGTTGTTTTTATATAATAATTGTCTCATTATTTAATATGCACACTGCATACCAACGCCCAGAGAGCAAGTGGTAGCCAACTACATGCCTTTTATGGTCGCAATCAGCGTAAGCTATCCAGGCTCTTACAGACCAACCACTTGGCCACTGCAGCGCAAATTACATGTTGGGAGGCCCAAGCAGCATCAGTGATTGAACAATACAGTGCTGTTCTGTCGTGCAGTGGTCTACTTAGTGCGTCAAAGAATTTTTAAGACTGGCGCTAGATTTCAGCCTACGGTGGTGCCACCAGTGTAATCGCAAATGTGTTATAAACCGTGACCATCTGCTTGCTTTCTGCCAAAAGTACTGCGCAGTTGTTAAAGTAACTCAAACGAAATGGCTGTTCATTAGAGAAGTAAAAGTTTTTTCATGTTGAATTATTAAGATGGAACAAAGGGCTGTTATTAAATTTAACGCAAAACTTGGTAAAAGTGCCTTGGAAACGTACCAAATGATGAAACAAGTTTACCGTGAGTTTTGTTTAAGTAGATCAAATGTTTTCCTGTGGCACAAACGTTTTTTGGACGGAAGAGAGATGCTAGAAGATGATAAGCATACCGGAAGACCAAGTTCATCTAGAACACCTGAGATTATTGAAAAAGTGCGTGATTTCGTGGCAAACAATGGATGTGCTTCACTAAGAATGATGGAAGAGTCTTTAAACATCAACAAAGAAACGATTCGAGCCATCCTGCATGAAGATTTGGGCAAAACAAAAGTCTGTGCTAACTTTGTTTCACACACGTTAACCAATGAACAAAAATCAAGGAGAAGTGCACATTGCAGAGACATCATTTCATCCGCTGAAAATGATCCAAACTTCTTAAAATCGATTGTTACTGGTGATGAAACAGGGTGTTTTCAATATGATCCTAAAACAAAGTGACAAAGTGCGGAATGGAAGTAAAAAAACTCGCCACAAGCCAAAAAAAAACAAGAAAAGTTCCATCGAAAATCAAAACAATGCTCATTACATTCTTCGATAGTAAGGTTATTATCCACAAAGAATTTGTTCCAAGTGGACAAACAATTACTGGTGAGTTTTATTTAAATGTTTTGAGGCGGTTGATGGGCAGAATTCGTCCAGAATATCCAGATGAAAACAGTTGGTGTTTGTTGCAAGATAATGCACCCCGTCACACCTCACTTCTTGTTCGTAGATTTTTGGTGAAAAATAACGTCTGTGTGTTGAATCATCCACCGTATTTGCCTGATTTAGCACCCTGCGACTTTTCTTTGTTCCCAAAGCTTAAAATGACGTTAAAAGGGTGTTTTTTTTAATGATATTTCGACCATACAAACAGCTTCGACGCGTGATTTGGAGGCAATTCCGCAAAGTGAACTGGAACAGGCATTCGAATCATTATTAGATCGCTGTAACAAGTGTATTGAAGCCGGAGGGACTTATTTTGCATAACAAACCAAAACAAATTATAATTTCTTGTTTCTATTTCATTTTACAGACCCAGTCTTAAAAATTATTCGACGCACTGTGTAAGTGATGGCTTCTGAACATTCGTCCGACAGGGGTTCGGGTTCGAATCCCGGTGAGGCATGGATGTTCTGTTTGTCTTACAGCACTGGCTCTCTCCCTTCCCTGGAACCAGTGGTCCTAAATTAGGGACGGTCGACTGCTTATAGCCCATTGAGCTGCCCACAATGGTCGTTAAACCTCAAATAAAAAAACAAAAATAGTACACTACAGTACATACTGCAAACCCTGCCTACAGGAGCCAATGCCTTACACGTGTGCCACTGTTGACTGCTGGTCACCAACTCACCTAGTGCCAGGAACATTAAAGCTGGACCTCAGCAGAGTGATGCTGCTTCGTGTGGGCAGATGAATTTGGTTTTCAGCTGTACCGAGCTGACAGGAGGGGGCATGTGTGGCATTGACAGCATGAGGCCATATCCTTGTCATGCCAGGTTGGCACAGTTCAAGGCAGTGGTTGCTCTATGATGGTTTAGAGAGCCTTCTCATAGGGTACATTAGGTCCCTTAGTGTGTCTGGAGAGGTCCTTGACCATTGCGTGCTACCAGCATATGTTGGCCGCCCCAGCGGCGCAGCGGTCTAACCGCTGGCTTCTGACCATTCATCCAAGATAGGTTCGGGTTCAAATCCTGGTTAGGCATGAATGTTGTGTTGTCTTGCAGCACTGGCTCTCATCTAATTAGGGATGGGCGACTGCCATCTCATAGTGGTCATTAAATCCCCAAACAAACTTGCATGCTTCCATGGCCTTCGCACATCCTGCATTTAAAGTCTGTTCTAGCAAGACAATGTGCCACCCCACCGGGCTACAACCACACGGGCATGGCTCGAGGAACACTCATCTGACTTGGAACCATCCAGTGGCTTCCCAGGTCCCCGGATTTAAACTCAGTGATGCCATGGAGCAGAATATCAGATCCACGGATTGTGGACAGAGGCATATGGTGAAGTTGATGCCTCCACATGTACAGGCTGTTATTCATGCTAGAGGAGGACCAACACGCTATTCGGCAATTATCTCTAATGCCCTGTGCATTGAGTGTATTTTATCACATTGCAAAAATGTCAGTGAAGCTCGAGTTGTATGTCAAGATCGCTGTAAATGGAGAAGTTTGATACGGCAACAGTAAGTAAAAATTATCTGGTAGTTTGTATTTCTTTTTTGGAGCTAACCTCTGAATCTCAGAAAACAGCTTAGTGATATGTATGTATGCAAAAATAATAAAACCTATGTAAATCAAACTGCTCTTTCAACAACTCTGTCTATAAAACTCCTGATTCTAGATTAAGTGAAATCCTCACGACTAAGAATCTAAGACCAGTGTTTCTGTATACAGCACATGAATTAACAGCTTTTTCTGCAAAAATATGGCTGTGTCGACTTTCTCAAAGATGTAACGTACCAGGTTATGTATTAAAGAAGCAAAGAACTGTGTATTTTTGATAAACTGAAATCAAGGACAAATGCAATGAGCTTAAAAAAAAAAAAAAAAAAGAAGTAGGCAGTTGCAAATATATTTTAAATCATTTTAATTTTGAAAAACTTCTTTCAGCACTTGCTACCAACAGAGATAAAGTTAATAAAATTCTTAAAGCAATCATTGTGTTGGTGTAAATAATGTGCAAGCCTGTTGTGTGAATGTGGTTTAATGCCTCCAAAGGTGTCATTCTCTTCTGTAGGATATTCGTCAAATCCTTTAATTTGTCCTTCAATTCTATGCCATCAATATCACAAATTTCACTGTATTTAAGTGCCAGATTAAGGGAACTGCAATGACTTATGAGATCAGAGTCTGCCATATTTTGTAAATTGAAGATATTGTACAAAAATTGAAAGTTTTTGTTATGTTTCTGCAGCTGAACAAATCATTCTTTCATTGAAATTAATGTTACGTTGTCAATCCAACACATAAAAGCCATCTAAATCTTACCGAAATAAATAATAACAATATACAAGAAAGATGACACCAAATTTTTGGGTGTAATGAGCACGTCTTTTGAATCTGTTTTGATGCGAATTAAATTTACCAAAGCTATTCAAAATCAATGGAACTAGTATGGAGAACAGTAGTACCTGATCGAAGAAAAAAAAATTTCCTTTGGGTTTTTAATCCTGCAGATATTGATGTAAATGGAAATGTCATTTTACGCGCCCCGGTGGCAGACTTGTGCGTTAAGAAAAATTAAATTTATATGAGGAACATTTTGCAGCTGAAACACTCTCCAACAAAGAAAATTTTTTTCAAATGGGGCTCTTAAAAGCAGAGATATCGACAAATATAAGATATGCATCTACGCCCCCTCATGGAAAAAACATGCATTATTTTAAGAAGAAAGTATTTTCAAAAGATTTTTCGATGTGAGCGGTATCGGTACATGAAAGAAATTTTTTAGTCGAGTTTTCAGGAACTAAGATTTTATTGCAAATACATCAGACGCAGAAATGAACTCTTACGCACCATTGTGGCCAAACCATTCTTTATCAAATATTAGAAATTATATGCTGAGAATTTCCTATCAGGAGCTGTATCCGGTGCAGAAAGAATTTTTCAAATAGGAGTTTTAGAGGCAGAGATATTGATTGAGGAAAACATAATTTACCTTTACGCCCCCCTAGTGTTCGAATGTTTATGCATTACTTGAAAATATTGAATTTTTTTAAGAAATGTTTTACACCGGATACGCTATTTAACAAAGAAAGAATTTTTCTAATCCGACTTTTAGAGGCAGAGATGTTGACAGAAAAAAGATAGACATCTGTGCCCTCTAGTGGAGAAACCATTCATTATTTTAACATGAAAATATTCTCAAATGTTTATTAACAGGTGCGGTATCGGTTCACGAAAGAATTTTTTCAATCGGGCTTTTAGAATCTGAGATTTTGCTGCAAATACCTACGAAGCAGATATTTAATCTTAACGCCCCCTGGTGGCCAAACCATATTTTATAAAACATTAGAAATTACAATAAAAAAAGAAATCCCACCAGGAGCAGTATCCGGTGCTGGAACAATTTTTCAAATCTGAGTTTCAGAAGCAGAGATATCAGGGAAAGTGCAATTTACCTTTACTCCCCCTAGCGGAAAGTCAATGAATTATTTGAAAATTATACTAGAAACATGTTGCACCGGAAACTCTGGGAAACTCTGCCCAACAAAGAAGAAATTTTTGCAAATCGAATTATTAGAAGCAGAGATATTGACAAAAACAAGATATACATCTATGCCTCCTGACGGAGAAACCATGCATTATTTTAAGAAGAAAATATTCCGGAAAGGTTTGTCTACATGAATAGTATCGGTCTACAGAAGAATTTTTTCAATCGAGATTTTAGAAGCTCAGATTTTGCTGCAAATATATTAGAAGCAGAAATCAACACTTATGCCCCCTGGTGGCTAAACCATTTCATGCCAAAAATTAGAAATTATATGCAAAATATTTCCCATCATGAGCTGTATCCGCTGAAGGAAACATTTTTCAAATCGGAGTTTTAAAAGCAGAGACATCTGGATGAAAACAATTTACTTTTATGCCTCCTAGCGGAGAATATATGTGTAACTTGGAAAAGTGACTATGCCTAAAATAATCTTCACCTTGAACGGAATTGAAAAGTAAATGAATTTTTTTAATTGAAGGTTTAGAAGCAAATTTATGGATTAGAATGTGTTTTGAATTCAATATCATCTGCATTTACGCCCTCTAATAGTAAAATTTTGCATCGTAAAAAATAAATAAATAAAGGATCATCATTTGCACCTTTCAAGCTTCCTAATGCAAAAAGAATTTTTCAAATCAGTCTATTAGTTGCAGAGATATCGTGTCTACGGCCGGACAGACAAACCGATAACATAAGCTCAATCTTTTTTTACAAAAGACGTGCTGAAGATAAATAAGTGCTTACCATGCATTCTGATATGCACTGACAACCGGCATGTGCTCAGATGAAGAACAATCCATTTTGTAAATAAATACTGTACACATGTCGCATCATTCTTGCAAACAATTGAAGCTCAATGCCATATCTTTTGGTCAGCTTATGCCACACTGTCCAAACACAAAACACGCTACAACACACAAAGAACTGATTCATGCTAGCACTTGGATATTAGCTAGCAGATATTAGCTAGCACTCTCAACAGCCAATATGAATTGCTCCGTTATTTCCCTTTGCTCATGCTCAGAAGTTAGCTGGAAAATCCCACAATTGCCAGTTTGAAAAAGATAACAGCGGTTACATCAGTGGCGGCTCGTGGCAACTGAAACAGGTGGGGGCCAGTAGCCGAAGTCAAACAATGAAATAAAAAAAAAAAAAACTGTCATTATTAGGCCAACTATTCAGACCCCCACCCCACCCCAAGATTTTTTTACTCTGCCTCTGTTTACCCCCATGACTCACAATAATGCCCAAATCAGGTAGGAATGTGTCAACTATTGTATTGCACACAAAAAAATTTCCTCTGAATAGTTTTTTACCTTAAAACATATGAGCATTAATTTATGTTAGTTGTGCTTTATGTTTCTTCAGATTTCTCAACTGAGGAATAATCACAGGATTCACAGGATAAAAAAATGTAGTGAAAAAATAATAACTCCAAATATATGCAGGGAGGGAATGTTTCATGAATTTCGTCCCATATAGAATGAGTACCATACTACCATTTGCATTATTTAAAAGGTTTGACCTTTTTTTTAAAGAATTTGTGAAACCTAAAAACATATATGTACTCATGTGCAAATTATACTTACAGGTTTTCTCATTTATTTATTTATTTTTAACATAGAAAATCATCTTAGTTAAAACTGAAATTAGTTCTGCAAAGAGCTTTGTAAACTTCATACTCTTGGAAACTCAAATTCTTGGGCTGATAAGCACCGAGTTTTTAAGTGAAGCTTTTCGACTCAAATTCTTGGGATGATGAGCACTGTGTTTTTTTAAGTGAAGCTCAAACTAAAAATTCTTGGGGTGATAAGCACTGAATTTTTTTAAGTGAAGCTTTTCTTCCAGATTTAAAGCAAAGAACGGAGATTTTAACAAAATATCCACTCCATTCATTGTACTTGACAAGCAAAAATCACGACACAAAGGAACAACACATCACCAAGAGAGACACGCACAGAAAAAACAACTAACTGAGTTTTGCTACATTTGAAACCCTCCCACCACCATTGAGCTTGGTCGGGGTAAGCTTCTCTGTCAACCCACGGCGTTAAGGAAATGGATACTCTCCAGACCAATCAAATTAGCGTTATTTGGCCCCCACAGCTTTTTTGCACACGCGGTTAAGACAGTGTTGTATGTAGGTCTTCATACTGAATGAGACGGGGAGGAAATCATCTCCTCTTCGCTTGCGTAGTGATGTTGCTGGGGCCTGTTGGAGCTGGCCCCAATAACCTCACACTCTGAACGTGACCTCTTTCCCCAGGAAATAGTTTTTCGTTTTTGAAGGAAACTTTTCCCTTAGGTAATGGTTTTTGAAGGGAAAGGTTTATCACCACGTAGTTAAGAGAGAGAATAAGAATCAGAGCCAAAAAAAAAAAAAAAAATTCTAGAAATAGAAATATTTAGGTAGGGCCCGGCCCCTCTGGCCCCTAATGACGAACCGCCCCTGGGTTACATCCCTATTTTGTGCATATTGATCAGCATTGCTGTACTTGCACACCCACACTAATCTAAAGTGGTCGAGTTGGTGTATTTTATTTTGCAAGAATAATATACACTGAGTGGCCACTTTATTATGATCATCCCCTCAGTACTTCGTTTTGCCTTTAATACTGTGTCGATTCTTCGTGGCATGGACTCCACGAGATGTTGATAGGTGGCTTGTGGAATCTGGAGACCATGCTTGATGAATAGCACTTTCCAGGAGTGTGAGATTGCAGGGTTGTGGATCCAGCTGTCTGATGTTCAACTTCATCCCACAAATTATCAATGGGGTTGAGATCTGGATATTGTGGGGGCCACCTAAGCAAAGTAAACTTACCGGCATGTTTCTGAAACCAATCCTGTACAATACGAGCACTATGGCAGGACGTATTATCTTGTTGAAAGTAGCCATTGCCATTGGGATAAACCATCCACATGACAGGGTGCACTTGGTCCGCAACGATGTTTAGATATGGTGTGCCAGTCAGACGTTGATCAACACAAATCAAAGGGCCCAAAGCATGCCAGGAAAGCATTCCCCAAACCATAACGTTGCCTCCACCAGCTTGAAGGGTTGTAGCAATGCATTTGGGGTGCATGCTTTCGTGCTGTTTCCGTCAAATTCTCACTCGGCCATTGGCATGGTGCAACTGAAAACCTGATCCATTGGACCACATAATTTGTTTCCAATTATCGACTGTCCAATCCTTCTGCTCCTGTGCGAACTGGAGACGTTTTCTCTTGTTAACTGCAGACAGCAAAGGTGTTCGAACAGGCCTTCGGCTGCCATATCCCATCCGATGTAGTGTACGGCGAACAGTGCACGCAGAGATCATTTGAGGGGATCCTTGATTAAGATGGTCTGTAATTTGCTGCATTGTTGGCCTTCTGTTGTCTGTTACCAGTCTGGACACTCTCTGTTCCGCCCGAGCAGTCACTAGTCGATGATGACCACACGTTGCACGTAGAGATCCAGTTTTTTGGCTGGCAGTCCAGTCTTTAAACACTTTAACAACAGCTGCTGTGGAACATTTCACGAATGCTGCGGTTTCAGTGATACTTGCTCCATGGCTCCGAGCTCCCACGATCATCCCACGTTGAAAGTCCGTCAAATCGCATTTTTTACCCATCTCGTCACTCAAAAATCACTTCTACTACTGTCGCAAGCACTAAGCTTTCCCTTTTTATACTAGCCTCGCCCTCTGGTGGCAACAGTGTGCAGCCATAGCTCATTTGCTTAAAACTGTCAGGTGGTCATAATAAAGTGGCCACTCAGTGTATAAAAACTGAATTTTTTTTAATAATACATAGTACATTTTTTTTTTTTTGTGCGCTAAAGTGTTGAAATGCCACACCAAAATTTAAAAAATAAATAATAAAAACATTAGGCGGATGCCTCGCTGCCTCATGCCATCACCGAGCCCTGTCTGAAATTTTAATTTTAATGTATAATCATAAAAAAACAACGTATAACTGAATTAAGGAAGCAATAGAAACTACCGTCAAATATTGGGACTAACACAGAATTACGTGTAAAAGTGATAAACATGCAACTAAGAAATGTATAACCGGGGTTCCACTATATATATAGGGAAGGAAAATCCCATAGTTAAACAACCATAATGTGTTATTTGTATACATGTTATTATATTCATACATTATATCATGGTGGTTACATTAGATTTTTTAGTCTTTTTTTTTTAATATGCTGCTTTGTCATGTAAACAGTGCATTATAACAAAGGAATGATTTGATGTTTATGGACAGCATTTTTATGTATATTGATTTTGTTGTTGTTCTGTCTTTGTAGCGGCCACTCTTTATTATGAATATGGCATAAGACTAGGGCAGGAAGTATGCAGCTTAGCTAGCCTTAAGAAGCAAGCTTCATGTTACTTGGCAACAATCAATGCACTTCACTTAGTTGAGCCACAATATGCATGGATTGTAAAACCTATCCCTAGAACAAGCACTCCTGTAAGTTTTGCATGTTAATAGAGTTCTAGTCTCTCTTTTGTTTTTTCTTTTTGTGCCCTTAATCTAGGATAAGATGTTCATTGGCTCTATTGGAAGTGATATCTGTGCAATTATGTAGGGTATTCCAAAAATAATGCTATTGGGCAGTATTTTGCTTAGCATATGTGTAACTGTGTACTTGTATGCTTACTTTTATATGTCCTGAAGAGAATATACACATGACACTCCAGGTGCTATGGATTCTCTGTTGTCACTATGGGAAGCAGTGGTTCACTACAGAGTACAAGAAATGCTGAATATGCAACTTTCATTGTGACAGACCAGTAGGGAAGTATTGTGGCTGTTATTGCAGATTGTCCATTATAACCAGGTGTTGGGTTTTTGACGTCACCCTTACTCCATTTATTCTAAACCTCCTTGCCTACACATCTTCTTTTCTCAGTGCCATAATCTGTTTTCTTCCCTTACTGAGATGTCCCTTTGCTATCTTTAGGCTTTGGTTGTTTTCAATTGCTTTCCTCACTAGTTCACAGTTGAATTTTCTTACGTCTTCAGTGATACTTTTTCTTACTGTCTTGCATAGCTATATGTGTACGCTATTGAAAAAACAGCCAATAAAGATACACTAAACAAGACACCCAATAAACATTAAAGCACACAAAATACTGTAAGCATTGTACTGAATAACAAAACAAAAAAGTAACAAAATGAAATTTCATTTACATTTTGTAGATTACAGATAAGCTTGCTAAGTAGAAAATGAAATTTTTTTTACTGTTTCTCGTGCTAAAAAATGTGTTTCAGGAGCGCAGTGCCCAGTGCAAAATAAATATTCATGCATAATATAAAATTTCGGTAAAATCAGTCATAATATAATTGAACAATGTTAACTCGCCGCTGTTTTCGTAAATCCTTGTAATCCATAGTTTATATCCGGGAAAATCCAGAAGTTCCCTATTGTTTATCATGTTATAAATCCAGAGTTCACTGGCAAGCCGTACTATTTCATTGACAAATGCAGCTATTTACATTGTGGTGAACGATAACACAAAAGACCCAGAGATGCCAACTTTTATGGATTTTCCGTAGTGTGTACAGATTTTTTCACTCCATCTTACGGTTTTATGGAAGTCACCCAAAAAACTACAGAAAAGCCCACGCACGTAATTTTCATTTTTTACTGTCTTTGTGTCGAAAAAACGCACACTACAAGTAGTCCCTATACGTCTTTGATGTTCTGACTTCCCCCGCCAATGGAGGCGGAGCTTCTCCTCGCATGCTGTTTATCACGTGATTCCCCGTACAGTCATTTGAGAGTGCTGTGCGCAAAAGCCGAGAGGGAGCTCAGCTCAGCGCCCTTTTGCAAACTCTTTACACTGACTACATGTGGCTTTGTGCTTATGAAAATTCCGGTGCAGACATTTAACCCTTTCCACTCAACTCTCAGGTAACACCCGATATTACGAAATCGCTGAATAGCTCGTGTGGCGGGTGTGACTCGTCATGCCGATGACGCCTCTCTAGCTAGCATATCGGCTCTCGTGAAACATTTCTTTTTTGCCGAATAGGTTGGGTGTCACTCGCCACGCCTATGCCGCCTCTATAGCTCATACGTCAGGGCTCGTGAGACATTTCTTTTTCACCAAATTTAGAAAAGGAAATGTTGTCGGGTGTTGCCCACCATGTCGATGATGCCTCAATAGCTTGCACGTCGGCGCTCGCTAGGAATTTCTTTTTCGGCAAATAGGTCGGGTGTCACCCACCCTGCCTATGATACCTCTATAGCTCGTATGTCGGCGCTCACGAGACATTTCTTTTTCATCGAATAGGTTGGATGTCACCCACGATCCTCTGTAGCTCGTATGTCATGGCTCGCGAGACATTTCATTTTCACCAAATAGATAAAAAGAAATGTCATCAGTACGTCGGGTGTCATCCATCATGCCGATGACGCCTCTATAGCTCACATTTGGGCGCTCGTGAGGAATTTCTTTGAATAAGTCGTGTGTCACCCGCCACGGCAATGATGTGACGCCTTTATAGCTCGTATGTCGGGGCTCACGAGACATTTCTTTTTCACAGAATAGATAAAAAGAAATGTCGTCGGGTGTCACCCACCATGCCAATTACGCCTCTATAACTCGCACGGCAGCGCTCGCAAGGAATTTCTTTTTCGCTGAATAAGTCGGGTGTTACCAGCCACACCGATGATGCCTCTTTAGCTCGTATGTCGTGGCTGGCGAGCCAAACCCGACATACAAGTTAAGGCCTCTACTGCAGAAATATATATATATATATATATATCATCATCATCATCATTGTCAACCATTATCAATCCACTGCTGGACGAAGGTCTCCCCAAGTTTCCTCCACGACGGTCTGTCTTGTGCCAGTCTCCTCCATGTCACTCCCGCATATTTACGAATTTCATCCACCCATCTCCCATGTGGTCTTTTTCTGGGTCTTTTCCTGTCCCTTGGAATCCAATCTAAAATTTCGGCTGTCCATCTATGGTCTGTCCTTCTGGCAGTATGTCCAGCCCATTGCCATTTCAGGGATTTAACTCTGATCATGATGTCTTCCACTCTCGTCATTTTTCGGATCCACGAGTTCCTCTTCTTATCTCTCCTGGTTATACCAAGCATGCACCTCTCCATGCCTCTTTGAGTTGTCTGCAGCTTTTGTATGTCTCTTTTAGTTAAGGTCCACGTCTCTGCACCATACGTAAGCACTGGAAGGATGCATTGATCAAACACTTTTCTTTTAAGACATAATGGCATATTGCTCTTGAAAATTATGCTGTTTCTTCCAAAAGCTCTCCAGGCAAGTTTTGTACGCCGATTAATTTCTTCATCAATGTGACCCTCACTTGATATCTGCTGTCCAAGATAAACATACGTATCTGTTATCTCCAGTTTTTCTCCATCAATCGATAAATCTTCATTTCTTGTAAAAGCATTGAACATCACTTTTGTCTTCTGAAAGTTCATTTTTAATCCCACTTCTTTACTCTTGTCAGCAAGTTCCTGGATCATACTCTGCAGCTCTGATGGGGTAGTTGCAAAAATGACTACGTCATCAGCAAAACGAAGGTGGGTTAGATAATCTCCATTAATCTTTATCCCTTTGTTTTCCCAGTTCAGTGATTGAAAGACATTTTCCAATGTGGCATTAAAGAGCTTCGGAGATATGGTGTCACCTTGTCTCACTCCCTTTCCAATTTTTATGTGTGTTGTATTTTCAAACAGCCGAATCTTTGCACTTGCATTTTCATAGATGTTATTAATAATATTAATGTATGCATCTTCAATACCGCAGGATTTCAGAGCCGTGGTAACTGCTGATGGTTTCACCGAATCAAAGGCTTTTTCATAATCGATGAAAGCCATGCACAATGGAAGTTCATATTCCCTCGCTCTTTCCATCAGTTCTCTCAGTACGTGGATATGATCTATTGTGCTGTAGCCACTCCTGAATCCAGCTTGTTCTCTCGGTTGAGCCATGTCCAGTGTTACCTTCAAGCGGTGTGAAAGAACTTTAGTGAAGATTTTATAAACCACTGATAGGAGGCTGATAGGTCTGTAGTTCCTGAGATCCTCAATGTCACCTTTTTTATGTAGCAGGATCATTGTAGCATTGTTCCAATCCTCAGGAATCTTCCCTTCATTAAGGCATCGAGTGAAAATTTGGGCGAGTACTGTTTCAATTTCTCCACTTGCTTCTTGTATGATGTCTATAGTAATTCCATCTTCTCCTGGAGCTTTCCCTCGCTTCATGTTCTTGATTGCATGAGCAACTTCTGCTGGGAGGACTGGAAGAACTCTGGTACCTTTCATGATGTCTGGAGTACATGTATCATCCCTTTCATATAGTTTGGAGTAGAAATCTTTCACTCTTGTCAAAATTTCGCCTCTATTTCTTGTTATAGAACCATCTTCTTTTCTCAGAGCCATAATCTGTTTTCTTCCCTTACTGAGATGTCCCTTTGCTATCTTAAGGCTTTGGTTGTTTTCAATTGCTTTCCTCACTAGCTCACAGTTGAATTTCCTTACGTCTTCAGTGATACTTTTTCGTGTTGTCTTGCATAGCTCTATATATTCCACTTTGGAAGTCACATCTACTTTAGTTGTCCTCATCTCTCTTCTTTTTTGCATCAACATTTTGGTTTTTCCTGATAATTTGTTCACATGCAACTTGTTCTTAGATCCAGCTAATTTTGTTGCTGTTTCCATTAGAGCTTTGGTTACTTTTCTGTTAACTTCCGAAATATCCACTTCTTCCGATGTTAGGCCTTCTAAAGCAGAGAATCTGTTCTTCAGTTCCAACTTGAAAGTATTATGGTGTTTTTTAAGGTTGGTTATGTCAATACATTTTGTTTGTCTTATGAGCTTGCCATGTTCCAGTTTAGTGTTGAGGTGCATCTTACATCTCACCAATCTATGGTCACTACCTGTGTTGAACTTGTTCAGCACACTGCAGTCAAAACAGATATTAATGACAAAGCGATAACATTAAATTTTTGTTATACGACGATAGCTTTGATCCAAACAAATACAACAAATCTGAACTGTGGCAATGCTATCTATTGCCGCTGAAGGTATGTGCAAAGTCTTTGTCTGCTATGATGATCTGAGCAAGCAACTTTGATGGCTGAAGTTATTGCCAAGATTCTAACATTTATTAAACATTTTTAGGATTATTTATTGGATGTTTTCAATATCATGACTTTTTTGTTAATTATTATTTCGACATTTTAAGCATCTGGTCACGTGATTGTTACAGGTTTTGCATAGTACCTGGAATTTTAAAAATTTCTGAAATATTATTTACTTTTTTTTTTTTTTTTTTTTTTTTTTTTTTGTGCCCAGAAAGTTTATAATTTTTCATATTTTTGTGAAAGATCCTGGGAAAAAAAGGTGAAATTCTTTCTTTCAATAAAAAAAAAAAATTAAAATTATGATAGGTTGATCAGTAATTTGGAAAAGGTAATCATATCATACTTTCTAAGAACACAAATTTTTATGTGTTTTATATTTATATAAAGACAAAAATCAACATTTTGAGGTTACTCACCTTTTATCCCAAATATCTTTTAGGAAGTTTTCATCTCCTGCACACATTTCCAACACGTAATTTTCATTAGTCACATTGTGGTTCAAGGCCCAAACACACCGTCTTTTTCAACACACACAAAAACTTTATTTTTTTTTTCCAATAACTAAATGCTTATTCAAAGTAACCAACTACAATTACACCAATCAACTCCCTAAAACACCAATATCTAATTAAAAACTTGAATCCAAAAAACCTATATTACACATTTCCTAAAACTTCAAAGTTAAAACTGTAACCCATAATTATTTACAACTGCACACCGGTAATTAATTGAAACAAACCAAACCTGACACAACAAATACCATTATCTTCATAATCTCAGACCTCTCCCCACCCAGCAACAACCGTACTGTCTTAGCACTTTGAGCCTCTGCCCAGGCCATTATCAAGAAGTGGACGTAACAGATGATCCTCCGTCCCTGCCCTCCAATGCAGTGAACGTTCTAGTTCTCGTGCGCCATCGCCTCATCACCGTTCTTCACAGCTCAAGCGCAGTGGCGCCATTTATTAGATGACCCAACAGTCTTCTTTTTCTTTTCATACTTGCAAAAACCGGCTATCAAACAGATATTTGCAAGTATGAAAAGAAAAGAAGACTGTTAGGTCATCTAATTGATGGCTCCTGAGCTGTAAAGAATGGTGATGAGACGACGACGCGCAAGAACTAGAACATTCTCTGCATTGGAGGGTGGGGACAGAGGATCATCTGTTGCATCCACTCCTTGATAATGGCCTGGGCAGAGGCTCAAAGTGCTAGGATAATACAGTTGTTGCTGTGTGGGGAGAAGTCTGAGATTATTGAGGATAATGGTATTTGTTGTTTCAGGTTTGGTTTGTTTTAATTAATTACCGGTGTGCAGTTGTAAATAATTATGGGTTACAGTTTTAACTTTGAAGTTTTTGGAGATGCGTAACATAGGTTTTTTGGATTCAAGTTTTTACATCAAATAGAAGTCATCACTCTTTCCTCGTTTTTTTTTTTTTTTTTTTTTATATATAAGTGAGTGACAGAAAAATTCTCATCGGCTGCCACCAGGAATCGAACCCAGGGTCTTCCAGTTATTCGCTGGATATGCTTCCACTGCGCCACAGCGGCCTCGAAATTCTCCAGACTCGCATGCGACAAACTGACAAACCAAAAAACTACCTGCCGGGTGGCTTACCTTCCACTTTGCAGTATGATCCCCATACTGCAAAGTGGAAGGTAATGGGAACCCACCACTTTAATTTCCAAGGATTGTCTAGCATGGAAGTCACCTTGAGGGTGATGGCCTTTTCTACCCACCAACTTTCTGGTTGAGGAGAGGAGGAAGAGAGGATCTGGAACCTCAGTGGATTAGTACTTACTACTACTACTACTACTACTACTATTATTATGTATCTTTATTCAAAATATATGAAACACAGCCTGTGACAAATAAACAATAAACAAAATTATCATTGACTGGTGGTGTTGAGCTGATACGAGTTTCCAACTGGTGATCTATGTATCAATCAAGTATCAGTGTAATATACGAGTATATGATGTCCCAAGTAAAGCTGTGTTTTGAGGTTCTGTGGGTGGTATATCAGAGAGCTGCAATTTTCTAAAATGATTCATAATTTTTTTTGAAATTGTTCAAAGTGTCCTAATGGCAATGGGGACTACTGCTGTGTGTTTAGTCCATAATCAGGTAACTTCTATGGCCAGGTCTCCATATTTGGTCATTTTTTCCAGTTCTTTTTCATCGACCCTGGCATCTCCAGGAATTGCTATGTCAATTATCTAGACTTTCCTGTTTTCTGTCATATCTGGTGTGTTATGTTCTAGGTGCCAATTGATTTTAATTTGAAAATCCTACAAGATCTTGAGTTGATCATTTTCTAAGACTTTCTCAGCCTGATGTTCCCAGGAGTTTCTCGATGCTGGCAAATTGTACTTTCTCCATAATGACCAGTGAATCAATTTTGCAACCCTGTCATGTCTAGCTTTCTAATCTGTCTGTGCAATGTTTATTATTATTGTTATTATTATTATTATTCCAGTGTGTAGCATATGATTTGTTTTTCAGGAGGAAGTGGAAGACAGTTCAGTTAATGCCTCTCCCAAACGAAACAGTGATGGTGATGAAATCCAAAACACAGGTTTGCAATTTATGTAGTCTTTTGAGTAGGTATACAAAGCAAAAAGAGTAATGATATATTACGATCACTTTTTGCATGTAAACAAGAGTATAAAAGCTTTCAGTAATTCAAGTCCCTGTTGCCATGCCAGTTGCCTCAGGGTTGAAGAGCTTCTATTGAAATTATTTAATGTCTTCAAGTAATTCTTGGAAACTGAGTTATTTAGCCTAATCAGGGGTTGATCCAGGTTTTTAAAGATGTCACCGATTTTTGTGAAAATGCTGCCTGTTTTAGTGAAATTTACCTATTTTTGTGAAATCTTATCTGTTTTTGTGTTAAGAACAATTTTACCAAGAATTAAAAAAAATCCTCAAAAGTACATGAAGGTTTTTAAGGTGTTATGGATTCGTTGGTAGAATAATCATTATCTGATGAGAACTTGCAAATGCTATCACGCAGTTACAAAGGTTATCAAAGTGATTTGTCTGGACATGTAAGTAATAAATCCAGCTGTGTCTGGCCTTGTATTTTTGTATAACAAAAGAACAATCAAAAAGCTTTCAACACGAACTGCCCTGTTTTGCTTTCACAGTCAAAATTTCAGTCACTATTGGGAGTAAGTAGCTATTTCTATTTCGTAGGTCGATTGGCAAAAATAGTTTTAGCTGAAACAGTATCTTTATTCATCCTTGGGAATGCATTAATCATGAACAAAATGTCTACAGAAGTTTGACTGTTGGAAACATAAGGCAAGGATTTTAGGTGCATCCACCTTAACTCTTTAAGCGGCCGATGTATCTGAACCAAATGGTGTCCAGAATTTTCTGCCCTCTTCAAAGAGAACTGTTGACATTGTGGATGAGTTATACGAAAGCTACAGCAAAACTATTCGTTTCCTCTCTCTCATCTCAGCTGAATCAACTATGTATCCGTCTTTGGTAGTAAGTGCTCCCTTATGAGTTTTAGTCCTGTAGTCTATAGTCTGATTACCTTATAGTGCTTTAGTCTCTGCTCCATGACCCAAGGAATGGGCAGAAGCAAGTTACCCAACCATCTTTTCTCTCCTTTCTTAGTTCTTCGCCATTTTTGTAGTATTTTCGGGAAAAAAGGCAATAGGACAGAAAGGATTAAGGAGAATCATTCCCCTTAAATGACCATTTTGAATGACAAACCTAAAGGAAACGCAACACTTTCTGATGTGCAGGTTCACTCGTTCTTGTTGAGTTCAGCTCACTTATTAGACAACGAAAATATATATTCATTCCAGCTGATTTGAAATAATTTTGCCAGCCCCGATTTAATTCGTTCCAGCCGGTTAAAAGGTTAACAAAAATATTTTGGCATGAGAGGAATCTTGAGTGTATTGTAGTTTTCAACTAGTGTGTGTGTGTGTGTGTGTGTGTGTGTGTGTGTGTGTGTGTGTGTGTGTGTGTGTGTGTGTGTGTGTGTCAGTCAGTCAAACTTATGCCAAAACATTTTTGTGAAAATGAAGTTTTACTGAAAATATTTTTTTTGTGAATATACAGTTACAGTTCAAA
The DNA here is from genome assembly GCA_039090855.1 of Macrothele yani. Taxonomy (NCBI): domain Eukaryota; kingdom Metazoa; phylum Arthropoda; class Arachnida; order Araneae; family Macrothelidae; genus Macrothele; species Macrothele yani. Next base: position 106,668,973 of record CM076998.1, read on the forward strand.
ATATTTTTGTGAAGATACAATTTGAGCTCAAAATATTTTTGTGAAGATACCATTTGAGCTCAAAATATTTTTGTGAAGATACCGCTCAACGGTATCAAATGCTGCCTGGATCGACCCCTGCTAATATTAAGGAATTTAGTGAGGGTACACCCATTCTTTCAAATTTAAATTGATAGATTGTAATCAATAGTAAAAGCTGCCCTTTAACTTGTACTTACACAGTGGGGGAGGGGCAATAACTAAATAAGTTCCTCATCTGGTTGTTTTGACATGAGTCGCAAGAAAATAGAGCTGCTGCTTAAAATCCCTTATCATGCCAATCAATGACAAGTCAACCGAGCATCCCATTCCCATGGCTATCTTAAGAATCCTACGGTATGGCTGAGAATACATGAAGCTAAATTCCACGTTGTTTGAATGTTCCAACTATTAAAACTTTTTGCATGTTAAACTTTGAAATCAAAAATGAGGTTTTATCATGGGCCTTTTCAACAAACCAAAATGCAAAAATGTTATGAGAAAACAGTTGAACTTTAGCAATGAATATGATAACAATACAAAAGCATTTTTTTATGTACAAATCATAAAATCAAATAGGCCAAGGGGGACCGAGTCCTGCAACATTCACTGAAGGCAAGCCATAACACCTATCGTGAATTGTGTGATGTGGCACAATGTTTTGATAAATGAAGCAGTTGCAAATGAAGAGTGAAAAACCTTGCAAGAAAAGCTGTGATTGAAGTTTAAAAAAATTCTAGGTTAAAGACAAGACTGGGATAAAATTAATAACCAAAGTTTTAAAATAGGTTAAGGAACTATTCCAAAAATGGCAATGATATTGGTGCACCCAGGAACAAGAAAAACAATGTTGAAGAAATTGAAAGGTCAACCGCAAAACAATGGATTTCAGTACATTTAAGCGTGGACTGGTATGTTGTAATAGTCATTTGCATTTTGGCACAGATCTGTTGTGCTGTCCTCAGTAACAAAGAGCTTTCTGCTGTATCCCGTGCAGTTAACAGTGTCTTTATGAGTATCTACATCTTAGACTGTCAAGCACCATGATCTGCCAACTCTACATCATAGGTGATAGGTGTTGCCATTTGTTATATGGATATCTCTATAGATATCACGTGAAATGTTACGTCAATACTATGTGATGTTTTGAATACGTTTTTCTCCTTGTTTTCATCAGTGATCAGTAGTTTCTTGAGGAATGGGAGTTCATCAGTGGCTGTCTTTGTTTTTTTGTTGTGTTTTTTGTTTTTGTTTTCAACTTGAATGGATTCTGCATACCTGCTTGCTTACTTTTTTTTTTTTTTTTTTTTTTTCAGTCTGCAGACAAGTTCTATGTTTTTGAAATCAGGAGTTCCATTATTATTTCTGCAGAATCGGATGAGTGCTATTTTTTCTTCATTCATTCTAATTACTGATGTGTTGTAGTAGGTGCCATAATCAGTTTTCTGTACCTTCCTATGTAACTGAATTTTGGTGTGGATTTATTGTTATAGTACATAGATCACTTTTGAATAAAATTTTTTTTTTCTAAATGCCAGTAAAGATAGAACCATACATAACAAAGTTGAAGGAAGAGTCGAAAACATTTTACACATGTGGACTTACAACCTGACTGATAAAAAAAAAGGTTTATTTTTGGCGTATTTCATTATGTCAGGTTAAAACTAGTCAATCATAAACTACTTACCAATAAAATTAAGGTAAAATGGCACTTGTTAATAGAAAACTATAGCTAGCAAAATAATAGTGAGATCTGCAATAAGTAAAACAGTTAACAAATGTAAAAATTAAAGTAACTGCCCAAAATTTGAAATTTCACCTCTTACATTTAAGTTGGATGTATTTTTTGCTTGTTTTGTGCTTATCATCATCACAGTTTTAAATGTTTTTCAACATCCTGTGATGTTTTTAAGATGTTTCTATATACAGAGGTTGAGTAATTGAAAGGTAATGAGGTGAGGGGGGAACAGCATTTGCCCAGAAGATGTATGTTTAGCAGGCATGTCAGGGGGAGGGGGCTGAAAGCAACTGAAACTTCCTTGTCTTCATGCGAACTAACATATCTGTAAGGCAAACCACGGGGTGTTGTCAACAGCTCGTAATTTCCTTCTTTTTCAGTATAAAACTGAATAAATGCCACTCGTTTTTGTTTGTTGATAACCATGATGAACTTGATGTAGTTTCTCAAAAATTATTGTTTGTAATAAGCAATTAAAGTAACAAGGGAGTAATATATTACAAATTTAAAGGTACTATAAAAACTTCAGTTTGTGTGGAACTTTACATCAAGCGGGCTCTTTACATGTGTGTTCAATTGTATAAACCCTTGCTTTGTCAAGTAGATTAGTTTTTTCTTCTTCTTGAAAACATGAGATGATTAACGTCAGAAACTCCAATGTCTTTATTGTGCCTGTAGCATTCTTTAATTGCCTTTGATAAGTCTTTAACAAGGTAATTTTGTACAGGGGATTATTATTAATTTTTTTATTACTTTTTTTTTGTATGTTTGTACACCCAGATTAATTTTTTAATTATTGTGATGCTATAACCAAACTAAAAGTGACCGTCTGGGAACACTGTGGGCTGTTGGCACACGTATCATGACAAAAGGGCGAACGACAAAAGAGCGCACCACAAAAAGGCGAATGACAAAAGAGTGACACGACAAAAGGGCACAAGGCAAAAGAGCGATGTGCCAAAAGGGTGCACGACAGATGGGTGATATGACAGAAGGGCGCACGACAAAAGGGCGAAGCGAAAAAAAGGCGCCACGACAAAAGGGCAAATCCATGAGCTTGATATTTTTCTACTTCAACTGCAAGATTTCTAAAAGATATTTCCAAAATCGGCACCTGGGCCCCTTTGAAAAAACTACATATTTCTTTGTGTATTCAAATCCCAACTGAAATCAGACTTATCATCCTATATAGAAAGCTTTCTAAGCGATATTTCCAAAAAGGTCCTGTGGCCCTTTCAGTAAATTCAGTATTTCTTTGTGTACTCAAATAATCCCAACTGAAATCAGACGTGCCATCTTTTATACTCTGAGATAAATCTATATAGAAAGCTTTCTTAACAAGGTTTTTCCAAAAGGCCCTGGGGCCCTTTCAGTAAATTCAGTATTTCTTTGTGTATTCAAATAATCCAAACTGAAATGAGACATGTCATCTTTTGTACTCTGAAATCTATATACACTACCGGAAAGTGAAAAAAGAACACCAAGAAGGAGATGTCTGATACCAATGAAATTTATACAGCATAATAGCGGAATACAGAGGATAACGTGATCAAAACATTGTGGCAAAATACAGCTGTATTTGCTGGTAAACTGAAAAATAACATTTCCATGTAACATGGTTAGTACGAGGTTGAACCGCCACGAACTGCGTCACACTGTGCAATTCTGGCATGGAGTCTGTCGTACAGATGTTGGATGTAAGTTTGGGGTATTGAGCTCCAAGCATCCTCAACCTGGACACGTAAATCGGGGATGGCCGTGGAGACCGGATAAGTCGGTGTCCCACAAAATCCCACACATGCTCAATGGGGGACAAATCCGGTGAATGTGCAGGCCATGGAAGTTGTCTCACACCCTGAAGTGCATGTTGCATTCCACGTGCCGTGTGTGGGCGTGCATTATTTTGCTGGAAAACACCACGATGGACCGACCTTACAAATGGCACAACAACGGGCTGAATGATGTTGATGTAGGAGGTGCTGTTTAACATACCCGGTACAAACACTAGTTGTGTACGGGAGTGATAGCTGATCGCTCCCCACACCAGGAGACCAGATGTAGGCCCTGTGTGTCGCTGGCGGATGCAAGAAGGGTGGAGACGCTCCCCTGTGCGTCTGCAAACATGCATACGGCCAGTGGAGGCTCCCAAGCAGAATCTGCTTTCATCGCTGAGCACGACAGATCGCCATTGCGTTCTCTAGTGCAGACGTTGGCGACACCGCCGCAGCTGTTCCTGATGGTGGTTTAGAGTCCGAGGTACACATGCCAGAGGCACACGTGCACGTAGTCCTGCATCCAGTAGACGGTTGCGGATTGTTCGCACAGTCACCTCTGGTGCAACGGCAGCTCGAATTTGCGTCGCAGTGGATGTTCTGCTTGACAACGCCGCTCTTCTTATGCGTCGATCAGTCCGCTCATCAGTCCATCTGTGACTCCCGGTTTCACGTCTTCTCGTGTGGGAATGTTCCTCGGACCATTTATGCCACCATCGTACCACCACTGATACTTCCCGTCCAATTTGCTCCACAATACGACGATACGACCACCGGGCCTCTCAGAGTCCGACTAGACAACCTCGCTCAAAGTCCGATAACTGCTGAAATCATACACGTCTTCCATGTCCTGGCATTGCAGCTTCTTCAGGGTCTTCGTACGTGTCCGTACGCCGACGACTGATTCCATTCACTTCGCCATACTCCTGAAATACCACTGACGATAATTTGCATATTATGCCGTGCTGCGGCGTAAGCGCTCACCGGTTGGTCCCGAAATTAACATCACACCTCCGTAAACTCGACCCCATTAACATATGTAAATTTCACAATCGTCTGCCAATTCCTTCTTGGTGTTCTTTTTTCACTTTCCGCCAGTGTAGAAGGCGGAAAGTGAAAAAGGAACACCTAAAAGATGTTTTTTTCCGAAAAGGCTATGGAGCCCTTTTCTGAAATTTCCTTCTTTGTACATTCAAAGCGAAATTTTACGCATGCATGAAATTTTTTGTGCTTCAACTGCAACCTCCAGAAATGGCTGAAGAGATATTTCCAAAAGGGGCCCGGGAAACTTTATTTTGTTTCATTTCTTGTTTTTAAGTAAAAGATTATCTTCAGAGCAAGAAATTCTAAGTAGTTCAACCCTTCCCATGGCACGGTTTGAGCTACTTAGGATTGTCGAGGGAAAAAATAAAATAAAAATAATAATTATTACACCAGGCCTCGAGTATTAGACTTTTTGCCTTGTTAGGATACCATTTTGACCTAGTGTTAGTTACTTAACCGTAACCTGAATTCTAGACAAAATTTCCTATATTTCGTAATTGTTTAGTTCCTTTTACGTATATTGTTCACATTGTTTGATCTTTTTCCTTGGCTGTCCGGTGAGACCTTAAAGGGTTGGAATAAACCATCTCTGAGAGTCGCTGATGTCCTTTGAGCAAAAGAAATTTCTTGCTCTCTACTTCCGATCCCATAGAGAATGGGGAGTGCACTTAATGTATTCTTAGGTCGTAGTGTTTAAGATAGACAGTATAGATGTCAGGTTGTTTATGATTGATTGTAATTCTTTTCTATATTACAATTCCTTCCAGCCAGGACTTTCATCCTTCTGTGGTTGGTATGGGATATCATCAGGGAATTTTCTTTATCAGGAAGGGGATAGTGGTCTTTTCAAGGTTTCACACAATGAGAACTTGATGGTCAAGGAAGGCCCCCCTCCCCCCACACACACACCCTGTCTAGTAAGACTGTCTTCTGCTATTTTCGTCTTGAATTACGAAAAAGGGGCAACCATCATTTGCGTACTGATAGCTCCCGCAGTGCGGGAGTGCCACACGTCTAAGACGGCGTCAGCAGATGGATTTTTCAAAATTTTTGTAGAAACTTCATATAGAACTGGTTAAAGAAATTGCCAGGAATTTTTAACAGCAGCTTTGAATGAAGTATTAAAAAGAAAGCAATTTTTTTTTGTAATAAATACAGTCTTTAAGAAATCATTTTCGCTTTAGCTTATAAAAACTGAATGATGGGAAAGCGTCACCTATTCCAGAGGACTTGAGGAGGCCCCTTTTCACAGCCATAGCAATATTTCTTATACATGTCTATTAGCAAGAGAATGTGAATGAAATATCAGTTGAATAAATGAAATTTTTACATCAGTAAGGATAAGGCATTATATATTACACTTGTTTGCACATAACTACGCACCCTTCAAAATACAATAAGCTAAAAAAAATTCTTTACAGGAACGATAAAACAGAGACCTGTGTCATTTTTTTCATAACAGAATCAAAAGAAAATGCTTTTACAATGTGCAAAACATTGTGACATTTTGCTTAAGTGTGTTTTGTATATTCAAGAATCAAGAGTAAACAATTTAAATAATCTTACTCTTTTTCTGCCACAATTCTCAATTGTTACTTTTTATTTGCTTACTTATGTTCTGTATTTTCGTAAAAACCGGAAAAGATCATTAAACGCAGCCACAAGGACGTTACCTATTTTGTGTGGGGGCGGACTAAAACCTACCGGACACTTGCCACCCGGACATTTGCCCACTTGCATACACATTTTTGTGCTTCAATTATAAACTTTTCTATAGGATCTTAGGAGTCATTTGGAGTACAAAAAATGTTTTGTCTGATTTCAGTTAAGATTTGACTATACAAAGAAATAAGCAATTTACTCAAAGGGCCCTTAGGGCCTTTTTTAAAATAACATCTTTAGAAAGCCTTCTGCATAGGTTGCATTTCAGTACAATGTCACATTGTGCTCAATTGGGATTTGAATACCCAAAGAAATAAATAATTTCCTTGAAGTCCTCATGGGCCATTTTGGAAATAATATCTTTTTGAAAGCACTCCCTATAGGTTATTGAAGTACAGAAAAATTAACATTTGCTTTCAGTTGGGATTTGAATATACAATGAAATAAGCAATTTGGAAATTTATATCTTTTTAACGTTTTTTGCAAATCGGTTAAACAGCTCTTCTAGTTTAGTGAATCGTTAGTCTGGTAGTCATGCGCCCTTCTGTGACAGCGCCCTTTTGTTGCATCGCTCTTTTGTCGTGTGCTCTTTCATCGCGTCGCCCTTTTGTAGTGTAACCGTTGGCACATCTCTTAAGCTCTATGTTTGCATTTGAATATTGGCAGTTTCCCTGTGGATTGAGTTTACCTTAGATATAAAAATTTGTGTTTTCATTTTAATCTGGACAGTTCACCGGCCGGTAAGTGCCTAATTTATTATTTGTCATTTAATTTTTATCCTGGCTTGGCCAACCAGTGACTGAACCTGGACTGTCAGCAAAATGGCACCTTCTGGTAATGCGCAGGTGATGGAACTCTGGACTGAAGCTTCACCTCGTGTATCTACTCACCTTATGGCATTGTAGGCTACTTCATATGTTATTTCCGTTTCTGTTACTCAACAAGTGATATTAGTGGAGTAGTATATTCCATTAATATCACTAAATTCATCCGTTAATATCACTAAATTCATCCGTTAATATCACTAAATTCATCCATTAATATCACTAAATTCACTCAACAAGCAATATTAGTGTCTTCTGATTTATCACATGTTGCAATGGATCTGACACCTCCTGCTTCACTGCTTTGGTGCCTTCGCAACATGAGCTGGCACCTAGTTGCTCAATCATTTACACTATTGCTGGAGCTTCAACTTCTTCATCTTCTAGAGTGAAGTCAAGAAACCTATTATTTCATGTGATATCATGTGCTTTCAATTACCATTCCAGAAGCATCTGCTATGGGAGTTAGCTATGAAGCGATAACCAAACTTTTATGTGATGCTAATGATCCATCTGATTTCAGTTTCTCTGTATGAATTACTGTTTTGGATGTGTGAAGGCTCAGTTAACAAAATGTTGAAGTGCTGAAGTTTTGTAAGCCTATGGGTGAAAAAAATCATATGGAATGAGGACTGATAAGTATGCTGGCTTTAGGTAGATGCAATAATCTGGTTGAAACTGGCTGTTAACGAATTTTATGTCAAGGAGAATTTGCTGTTTTTTATTTCCATCGTAAACTGGATAGTTGGAAATTCTTCTTAATGACTTGTAGTTCTTCAATATCTGATTTCCATATGATAAATATATCTACAATACAAGTGAATTTTGTGAGAAGTTTGTATCTATATGAAAGCTGACTGTATGTAAAATAAAAAAAAAATGCAAACTTATTTGTTTAACTTCCTTTAACTGAAGTAAGGTTAGATTGAATTGTACATGTGTTTGTGTAAGTGTAAAAGCTGTGATGAACTGCTGGTGCTAAGAGGTATTTTTTTTTTTACTTTTAGGATCTACCCAGAAGGTTCAAGTTCTTGATTTAGAGGATATTAGGCGTGAGTATCAACTGATAAATGCTCGAATATTGCTTGTTGGGAGAGATCCATCATCTACTAGTATTGCTGCTACACCACTGTCAGCATCTGATACTGTCACCCTTTTAGTCAATGCTGGTTTCTTTGATGTTGCTGTTACCTTATGCAAAGCTTTTAAGTTAACTGAAACACCAGTATTTGAAGGTCTTACGTACAGGTAAGTGTTACTGCTCACACTGTGTAAGTGTTATTACAACCAAACAAAGATTTTAGCAGAATGATGCATCAGAGTTCTTTGCTTGTCATATAATTTCCTCAGTGTATATTCATGCAAATTCCACTTACAAAATAGCTCAAATTTTGGGAATTTCATTCTTTGGAGTTTAGCTCATTAGAGGAGCACATATAATCTAAATTTCGTGATTATCCATTTTTGAAATTGTGAAAACATGTAGTCAAGCCTTTCTTAATGGATACTGCTACTCAAAATTTGAACTATCTGGTGACTGCAACAATCTGCTTTGTGAAAATAAGATCTTGTGCCTAATACCTGGCACAAGATCTTATTTTCACATTATCCATTCTTCCAGTGGTGTCGATTTTCATGGGTGGAACCAGGTAAATAAATCACATATCTGAAAGGATGTTTAATCTCTGTAATCTGTTTCTTCTAACTGACTTGTACACTTTATTCACTAATATATAAAACGTGTCCAAAAAAACAAACAAACAGGTTTTTGTATGGCCTGTTCTTGTAGATAGATGCCTAGAAAGCGACAAGTGAATTGTCATGCATTAGAAGGTACTTTATTATCAGCTAATGATGGCTTGTCAGGTAGTTTGATAATAAATCATTGTAAATTCGGTGAATGACTCATACATATCTATCTTTCTCATAACACTTCTCTCCAGCACACAGACGGCTTCTGTATCTTTTGTACAGTAACTAGATTTCGCTATAGTACATCTAGGGTTCGCACTGCTTCTAGAATTTGATTCCCCCCCCCTTTTTTTTTCTAGGCCAGAAATGTCCTTGATTTTTCATGTTTTTGTGGAGGGTCCTGAATTAGTCGAATTTTTTCTTGCAAGAAAAAAAGAATTGCTCGAAATGTTTGGATTAGTTATATCACTTTGTCCTAGTTCCCTGTGGTGTCTGCTCATTACATCATTTCTGTGGAGTGAGGAAATGATGTAAAGAGCAAGCACATGATGCGGCAGTGCAAGATGTTTGTGTGCCATATTTCCAGCTACATTGTTTTGTGGTAGCGCAGTTGTGTGCAGTTGGGAGTCACAACAGTGTGTGGAAACCTTTGCGCTGGTTCAAGATGGCCGTTCCTTCTACCACACACTTTTCTCACTGAAGGAGGTTGATATCTGGCCTCCTGGCTGCCAATGTGCATGGGAATAGATGCCTATGGAATAGGGAATCTTTAGTGCATGTCAAAATTGTTTTGTACGAGGGTTGTACCGAACGTAATGCAAAAGTGAGCATAACTTTTTATTAACTGACAGAAGTTGTTCAAACTGCACATGTTGGTAGAGTAACTATTTTTATATACAAAGGTACTACTCAACATAGTCTATCACAAGCAATGCATTTGTGCCATCGTTGAACCCAACGCTCGAATCCTCTTTGAAGAAATTTAGGTGTGGGGTGTTGTACCACTTTTTCACAGCCACTTTCATCTTGTCTGTGTCATCAGATTATTGTCCCCGAAGACTGTCCTTCATTGGACCGAACAGGTGGAAGTTGGAGGATGCCAGATCTGGGCTGCATGGTTGATGTGGGACCACTGGCCAGCCTAATTTACTGATCACCTGATTTTTGCCAAAGATGTGTGTGGTCTTGCGTTGTCATGGTGAATGTGGATCCTTTTCGGATTCTTGTTCGGTCTCTTCCTCTGTATGGCTTCTCTAAGCGGCACATTGAGTTCTCAGTGTGCCGCTCACTGGTCATGGTACGGCCATGTTTCAGAAAATCAAGGAGAATGACACTCCTGTCATCCCAAAAAACAGTCACAATGACTATCTGTGCTGATCGCTGGCTCTTGAACTTCTTACACCTTGGAGAAAAAATGTGACACCATTCCATAGATTGATTCTTCATTTCTGGATCGTAAAAATACGCCCATGTTTTATCCCCTGTCACCAGATCAGAAACAAATGTCTTCATTGGATTCAGATGCTTCCAGCAAATCATAGCAGACTTGCACTCTTCTCTCCTTCAAATCGGGTGTCAACTGCCGTGGTACCCACTTTGCGGACATTTTCTGATATGATAAGTCTTCCACCATCTTCTATATGGCATTGTGACCAGTCCAGTTGTGCAACAAGCTCGTGGATTGTGACTTGTCTCTCCGTGCTAATCAATTCATCCACTCGCTGATGATTTGTGTCAGTGGTCGCAGATAATGATCTCCCACTGCGTGGTTTGTCTTCAATGCTGGTTTCCCCTTTAAACTTCTTCCTCCATCTGTGCACATTGATCTTGTCAATGGTGTCATCTTCATGAACATTTTGTGGATGTGGAAAAGCCTGCACCCTTCCTTGGTCAAGAACTCAATGACAGCAAGTTGCTTCTGCTTGGAATCCATTATTTACATGCAATGAAGAAGAAGGATTACTATAGAGGAACAGGGTTCCCACTCAACCTGGAAAACAGAGAAAACCTGGAATTCTCAGCGAATTTGAAAATGGTTCCAAAAATCAGGGAAAACTCAGGAAAAGTTACCCTTTTTTGTAAAACTCAGGGAAAATTACCCCCTTTTTTATTTGTAAAAATCAATGGATACTTTATTTTGCCAAAAAAAAAAAAAAATATTTTTTCAAGATTTAAAACTTTTGCTTGCAATTACTGCCTGCCTAGAATTTGGTAGATCTTACTTTCAGTTATATTAAGTATTTCCTTTATTCTCTAAAAAAAAGATGCAAAATTGAATTTTTTAAATTGCCAGTTATTAAACTTTTGTTCAATTTCTGCAGGCAGTTGTTATAACATGGAACAATTAGGCACAATGGCTGCTGCTTGAAAGAACACTTCACAAGAGAACCAACCAAATGATGGATCAAAGTCCTTTATCTGTTGGTTCTCTTGAAACAATGTTTCTTTGAACAGAGGAGCCATTCCATCATTATGCTTAGCTGCATTGTGTTATAGAAAAACTGAAACTATTCAACTGACAGATTTTTTCTTACATATGACCTGTTTCTATGGGAATGTATTTACAAATTCCGTGTGGTTAGTATTCACAAAAGTTCACGGAACTTTGGTACAGAAAATAATATGCAAAGTTGTTATTAATGAAAAGCAGGTAATTTTATAAAGACAAATTACGTAAAGAATTTACAAGTGTGTACTTTGGTGAGAAAAATGAATGGAATGGAATGAAATGTAACAATTCTTTGCAACATGCCACTCTGGAAAACTTTAAAAACCACCTGGAGAACCTGGAAAAGTCAGGGAATTTTTTTATTACTTTCGAGTGGGAACCCTGAGGAAGAGTTACTGTACCAACATGTGCGATTTGAATGACCTCTGTCAGTTAATTAAAAAATTGTGCCCACTTTTGCATTACTTTCTGTACAACCCTTATATTATTATCATTGTGCTAGTTTCAAGAGGCTTTCACAGATGTAAAGATTGTTTATACGAAACAATTTTTAAGATTGTTTTATGCAGAGCTGTGTTTATATGGGGAAATTTCGCCATTTCATTGAAGGTGTAACACACACTGAACAACACTCTGCAACAGCGGAACCCATAGGACTTCATAAAAATTCAAAAGGCATAGTAAAATTAACCCCAATTTGCAAAATATAAAACAAAACATGATTCTAGCAAAAATTTTAGCTCCTCGAATTTTTTGATGAATTCCTGGAAAACCCCTAAGAAAGTTCTGGAATTTATTTTCTGCAAATATGTATGAGCCTTGTACATCAGGGAGAAGGAATTACGATCTCATACAGCCATCCAGGACTTTTAGAGAGCCCATCAGTGCTATGAAATCTTTCTTGGACTTTCAAAGATTAATTTAGTCACCTACTGATTTCACCATCTAATCTGTTTTCTTTGTCAAACATGTTTCCTAAGTATTCATATTCATTCACAAGGTCTAATTGTGTACAATTTAGATTGATCTTACATTCAGTGCTAACAGTTCCTCCCTCAGAAACTATTAACTTTGATTTTTCCCTTCATACAAACTTCGTACTTTCTGGCTTTTGTTCTCCACCAACAGGACTATGCCATCAGCACACAGCAAGCAATCTGCACACACAGGAATTACCAGAGCATGAACCACCATTTTTTATGCATCTATAAATACATGTACGAGTATGTTGAACAGCTATGGTCACATTACAGTTACATAAACTTATCTGACCCTTGCATGAACAGAAAACCATCTCAGCAAAACACCGTTCATGCTTGCACATTCTCCCCCTACTACCAGCATACATACTTGTAAGCACTCAAGCAGATTCCCAATTACACCATAATTATTCAAGGCCTTTCACAGAAGAACTCTGTTCACTTGGTCATAAACTTTTTCTAAAAGCCATTCAATAATTTATAGTACCAGATCTGCTTTCAACTTCACCCATTTTCTAGAAAGAGAGTTCAAGTGAAAATACAGTTAAATTCTGAATTCCAGAGCTTAATGTGCACACACGCACACGCACGCGCACACACGCACACACATGAATGAAATCCCCAGATTTAATGAGGAAAAGTAAAGCTAAGATGGTCACTTTTAACAAGTGACGTAATAAAATTTAATGTAATTCCATGTTTAACTAAGCAAAGAAAACCTGTGCATTATCCGGGATTGGGTAAATAAAAGTGGTGTCATGCTAGACAAAATTGACACATCACAGGGAAATCTTTGTGTGGTAGTGGAAGGATGATAGAAAAGCCTTAGGGAGGGAATGTATTACATTCTTAACAAGTGAGCTGCACAAGAGACTCTCTGCCACCAACTCCAAGGAACATATTTTCTTTAAAATGTTTCCACATGATGCATGCTTCAGGATTTGTTGTTACTATGTATGTAGGTAATTGCTATTTTATTTTAATATATATTACTGTACAAATTTTGAAGATGACAATCCAATATTTGGTGTAAATGTGACAAGGATGGTAAGTCAGATAATATCCGAAAACTTGAAAATTTCATCATCCTGCTGCGGAACTCGAACCTGCGTCCCCGAGATAGCGCCCGGGTATGCTCCATCACAGGATTCGCTGGTCGAAGCTACCGGCATTCGTGTTTAGCGAATCTGGAGGTTAAGAATCCTATCCCGTGATTGCTCGGAGAAGCAGATAAATCATGAATGAAATACAGGATTACACCATGTAATACAAATTTTGAAGATGACAATCCGATATTTGGTGTAAATGTGACAAGGATGGTAAGTCAGGTAGTATCTGAAAACTTGAAATTTTCATCGCTGGTTCGAGTCCCGCTCCAGGACGATGAAATTTTCAAGTTTTCGGATATTATCTGACTTACCATCCTTTTCACATTTACACCAAATATCGGATTGTCATCTTCAAAATTTGTATTACATGGTGTAATCCTGTATTTCATTAATGATGTATTACTGTTTTTAAATCTTTCAGGTGTAACCAGTTGTTATGGATATATAATATAAATGTATGTGCATGTTATCACATATACCTATTTTTTACATGGTGGAATTTTTCACCCTGAAGTAGATTTTATGAGGATTTCATCGGTCCCGAGCTCTTTATTATAAGCGGGTTCTACTCTATATATATCCTCTTGAAAATAGGGTGGTACATTTTTTTAAATTGTTGATAACAGTATTTCTAAAAGATATGTTGAAGTGATAAGCTGTATGGTATTCGTAAGTCATAGGTGTAAAAGAGGGGAGGGGGGATGAGTATGTTATTTTTACTATAAGTAAAACCCACCTAAAATAGGTTTTTCTGTTCTCATAGTTATTTACTGTAAGGAGATGTTTTGAGCCCTTGGATAGCAGTCAGGGTTCGTTCTCGATGCTTTAGACTAACACTGTGTTCAACTATAAAGGTCTGTCAAAATGAAACATAGACTAGCTGTTGGTATTAAGTGTACTTTATTACAGCATAAGAATATGTGCACAGGTACGTAAATATATACGTAACACAAGGATGCTGATAGCTCTAGAAATAGGCACCCCTAACATTTAGGCAGGTGTCCCATTGATCAATAAGTTTATGGGTACTTACTACATACAAAGAAATAAGCAGCTGCTTGGCAAACCATTCTTCAACAGCTTCATAAACCTCTGCATTGGAGGTGAGCCAGCGACCTTTTAGTGACTGAGAGGTCCAAAAATGTGAAAGCCACAGGGAGACGTGTCCGGGCTGTAAGGAGGATGGGAAAGTACTCCCCAGCCAAATCGTTGCTGCACATGTTGGGCAATGTGTGGCCTCGCGTTGTTATGAAGCAGGATAACTCCAGTGGACAACATTCCTTGCCACTTTTGCCTGATTGCTCAAAGGTACCTTGGGGTCATCAATGTACCTTTGATGACCCCGCCAGGTTCCAGCCACTCAATCAGCAGGGAACCTGTCTCATTTAAGAAAAATGTCAGCATCACCTTTCCAGCACTCGTGGAAGAACTTTTTTTTTTTTTCTGTGGTGATGATGGGTTCCAGAGCTAAGTTCAGGTTCAATTTTAAGAGCCCGAGCCTGAAGTATGTCAGCCTGAGCCTGAATTTTATATTGCAAGATAGAGCCCGGGCCCGAACGAGCCCGAAAACTATGATTAACCTGTTTAGGCATTTTAAAAAAAGTCTTCTCTTCCAGACTTCCTGTCTTTCCTACCCGTGCAATTAACCAATGTCTTTCTCAACTGTGGAGTGGGAAAAGGATGTCTATCTATTTCTATAGTTTCTTTGACCATTCATTTCTTCCTGAAATGTTTCTGGGGGAGGGGGGTATCAGGAAATCAGGAAAAATTGGGAGGCATAACAATCTGTGCCGTACATTGCTCAATAGAATTAGCAGGGAGCTGCCCCTTTGAAATAGGGAGCAAAATTTTTTCAGCTTGCTATCTACTGTCTACAGTTCTTATAGAAACTTTTCCTTTGCAGAAATCCTGTAATTCATGGCCTACGAAATTTTGTTACCCAAGCCCGGAATGGATAGCCCTGCCGAATTCCTACTCCCCATCTAGACCCAGTTTCCGAAGAATTCTCTTTAACAACTTGACAGTGTAAAAAAGTCTTGTGTGATAAATCATATAAAATCACATTAAAAGAAAAGGGAAAAAAATTCTCTCCCTCTCTCAGAACCCGAGTCCAAACTCTAGTCAGTATTACGCACCAAGCTCGGGCTCTACTTTGGGCTTTCGGGCTCGGACCATCTCAGCTCTAATGGGTGCTTCCATTCTTTGCTGATGTGTTTTGTTACTGGATCAAAATTATGGCGTTATGTCTAATCTCCAGCTACAATCTCGGACAGAAACGTGTGTCCCGCCTTCTGGTAGTGCATGAGGTGTTGCAATGACAGATCCCATTCGCAGTGACATTTGATCTCCTGTCAGGTACTTTGGAACCCACAGGGCACACACTTCCCAGTACCCCAGTTATGGAGCCCCTGCTGATGCCTATTGCAGCTGCTAAGTCGCTAACTGTTATTTTGTGATTAACTTTTACCAGTTCATCTATTTCTGTGATTGTGTCCATTGTGGTGGCTGCATGTGCTTGGCCAGGTCTTCGCATATCCATAGTACTTTCATGTCCACCCTGAAATTCTTTTCACCATTTTAAGACTACTGCTTGCAGGGTACACATTCCCTATTGGAACTTGGACTTAGTAGAGGCAGCCCAGCCACTGGCGATTGTTTATTCTGGGGTGAATATTTTCCGGAAATTTCCAGCAGGTTTTTTTTTGTTTGTTTGTTTGTTTGTTTTTTTTTTTGTTTTAGAAATTTTCTACATTTTTCTCTTGGAAAAAAAATTTAAAACCAAAGTCAAAAATTTTGTTCCCTATTTCCTTGCTTGGTGGCCAAAGCAAAACTAAATTCCACTGGGATTTGGGAAATTCCACTGCAAAAATCTATCCCCACAGAGGGTAAGAGACAGAGTACCACTATGTGTCTACCCAATTCCACTGGGAGAGATCCCCTCCCACCCCACTCCAATGTTATGTTTGTCTTCTGATAGTGTATTAACTATATATATATACCAGTGATGTTGCATGCCCATTTAGGTAGGGTGTGCGCTATTATGGGGAAAAACACACAAACATTTTATTATGTATCCCGAGCTGCAAAATTCACACATTGATTTTGAACATGCGAAAGCATTTTTTTAAATTTAGCGGGGGTCTCATTACTTATGGTAAAGATTTTTACATACACTCCATTGTAAGTAAAATATGAATTTCCTGTGCAAATACTAGAGTGACGAATGCATTTTCGGTATTTTTTTATGATTTTTAAATACAGGACGAGGCTTTACTTTCTTAACTATATTTACACAATCTGCAAACGTTCTGACACGAAATAGGGCACTTAGCACATCGTCAGCACTGTTCCCCATCCTAAATGGATATCAAAATTCAAATTGTATTTTTTAATCTGTGCTTGTAAACACATCGATTTACACAGCGGCGAAAAGACAGGAAAACAGCAAATCTCAGCAGAACGTTGAATTGTGTTTACGACTCCACGCTATTCCAAATGCAAACAAGTATGACCAGCAGTGCTTTTTAAGGGTGCACACCCTAGAAAGTTTAGCATCTGTGTTGAAATCACAAGGAAATAAAAACATCTTGAGAGCTTTGTATAACAGTTCCAAACCGCACACCCAAAGATCTTAGCGTAACGACCTGAGGTGTCCGCAGGTAAAACAGCACTCCTACAGCTGCAAATATTTCTTACAGTGTTTCGTTTATTGAACGATGTAATGAACCTTGTCCTCATCACGAAAATATTGCACAAGGGAATTATTTTAGCCACACACACAAATCTTAGGACAAACTTCAGCGAGTTTTGTTAGAAATACAGACCCCCCCCCCCCCAACACGATATGACAGCAACTTCTATAACAACATTGAATTGCACTGCTCCATGGGATTGTAAGCGGGCTCATTTTGGCTAGCATACTCTGAGTGTTCCACTGTTACATTTGAAACCACACGGAAATAAGAACGTGACCTGCAGAACCATCTGGGAGCTCTTATATTACAGTTGCTTGCCATCGTAGGACGTGCGCTCGCCAAACTGCACACCCAAAGATCTTAGCGCAAATGCGATACGCTTACTGAACAAAAATTTATCCTTTTAATAAAAACATTATATGAGGAAATTAATTTTAACCACCACTCAAAACCTTAGGACAAACTCTAGCGAGTTTTATTAGAAATAAGTCCGAAAAAATAATCGGTAATGTAGGTTAAATTGGAACTCTGTGTGGGTGTGCACCACACACCTAGCACACTTTGAATATTCGACCCTAATATATACACTATACCAGGATGGTAAGTCATATATTATCTGACTTACCATCCTTGTTATATTTATACCAAAAAACAAGACTGTCATCTTCAAAATTTGTATTGTATGGTGTAATCCCGTGTTCCATTCATAGTGTATTAACTGTTTGCTTTCCTTCATGGTTTGGTGCTGGGTTCCTCTGGAGCTTTTCAAACAAAAGTAGTTCCTCATTCCTTTCTTTTCCTGGCAGCATCCCTTTGCTCCTTCCCCCACCCTAGGGCTTAGTTGGCCACTCTGCTGCAGTAGTCTATTCCCTTGCCTGCTGCTTTTGACCTTCAGCTCTTCTCATCTCATTATCATGGAGATTTCTAGGGAGGGTCTGGATGCTGACTATTTTTTCACCCCTCTCCCTTCTCCTCCACCCCTGGTTATCCTTGCCACCACTCCACCTGGTGAAGTGCTATTCTACAGAATAGGCTCTGTTCCTGACATCTCATACGTAATAATTCATTGAAGACATTTTATTCAACTACATTCATTGAAACATTTTATTCAACTGAAACTACTAGCTTATTCCATAGTTTTATTTACACCAAAAACTTCATTGTGAATTTATAGAGGCTGTGACTTGTTACATGAATATACAAATAATTTAAAGTATAAACTGAACAAACTTTGTCATATACATTTCATAGTCTTTTCTGCACAACAAAATTCACCATTGACACAGACAGGCATAAATTATGTAAGTTTTTTTTTCCTCAGTATTTTACTTTTTATAAGTACTGTATCTGTAAAGGGTCAAACACTGGGAATTTTATAAAGGCCACTGTTCTTTAAAAAATTTCAGAACTTGGGAATAAATTACGAATGTAACATATATATTCTGACTTTGTGTGTGCGTGTGTAAAAAATATTGATCTATTTTAATTTCAGGAAATTTGGGTTTGGTTTTAGGAATTTTTATTCCACAGAATAAGCATCCCTGTTTATTGTTAGTAGGTGATGCAAGAACTGTAACCACGGAACGCTGATGGTTTTGGTTCTGGTTTGTCTCGATGAGCTAGAAATAGACGAAGTGCTAACATAGACAGATGCGTAATTAAGAACTGAATAAAAAGTTTGTGACTTTTTATACTAATATTTCTGTGGGAGTCAGTGTCTTCGTGTGTATGTTTATTTACTCATATAAATGGATTAGAAATCATCCTCATCGCCTCTTTTTTATTGGAGTAACTCCTCAAAAAGGTAAGAATATTCATTTGCTAGTAGATATTCCAAACATTCCCCTAAACTACCTTCCTGCGTTGTAAGATTTCTGTCAATTTGCTTCCCTCTTTTGTCAAAAATTGAATCACAACCTGCTGTGCTTGTTTGAAGGTATCCACAAGACAGGTGATTTATGCTCCTATGATATTACTCACATTTAGTGCGTCACACTGAGTAAATGCTTCACATGCTGTATTCTTTTATGTGTGGCTACTGCATTGCCACCTGTCTACCCAAGTTGACAACCCATATAGAAGGTTTTTTAATTGTATACAAGTTTGTATTGTCAGATTTCTATAAAACCACGTATTGCCACTCTTGTAATGTGAAAGAAGGAAAAAGCAGAATAATTAGAGAAACTATATAAATGTTTTTTGTGGGTCACTAATCCATCTACTGAAAATATGGCATATATTTTTTTGGAGGTTGATTGGCTGCATTCATCATCTCCCCATAATGTAGAAGTTTTCTTTTACAAGTCTTTTGTTTTGGTTCCTTTAAAAAAATCTAGCATGTGCACAACATTCCTTTTAGGCTTATGGTTGCACCCTTGAATGTGTTGGTGTAATGAACTGTTTTGATCTTTCCTTTGAATTTCTTCAATATTGTTCCTGAATTCTCTGTCTCAGAATTCGTTAATTTTGTCCTATGAGGGTGAATCAAATAGTTAGTTACACTGTTGAATTTAAAAAGAAAAGGAAAAAAAAGAGAAAGATACTCAAGGGATGTAGGTTGGTTTAAAGGTACAACATTTATTCATTTTTCGACATAGTCGCCTAAGGACTGTAAACATTTATTGGGACGTGCGATTAACTTTTCCATACCTGTACAGAAAAAGTCTCCTCCAGTTTGGTGCAACCAGTTAAGGCCTGCAGTTTTCACAGCCTCATGGGTTTGGAATTGTTGTCCACTAAGGTCCTGTTTCATTTTACTGAACAAATGGTAGTCGCACGGGGATAAGTTGGGGCTGTACGGTGGATGTTGCCAAACCTCCCACTTGAATAACTGCAGCAATTCCTTTGTTTTCTGTGCTGTGTGGCATTGTCGTGAAGCAGAATGACACTCTTGCTCAACTTACCCTGGCATCTGTCCTTAATTGCCTTTCGCAAATTGCGTAGCATTTGGCAATATGAATCAGCATTGATAGTCCTCCCTTTTGGCAGAAATTCTGTGTAAACACCTTCACAGTCAAAGAAAGGAGTCACCATGTCCTTTCCTGCAGACGGTTGGACTTTGCACTTTTTTCTTGTTGGAGAGGTGACATGCTTCTATTCCATGGACAATCGTTTGGCTTCAGAGGTGAAATGGTTAAACCGCGTTTCATCACCTGTGATGATTCGACGCAAAAAATAAATAAATTAAAAAATAAAAATGTGACCCTCAGCGGAATACCATTGTAGAAGAGCCGAAAACAACAGGAAATGTTGTTTTCTGTGCTGGATGATGGGTAAACGTGGCACCTTTCTCGCACACAATTTCCATAATCCCAGCTGCTCATGAATGATGGGAATTCACAGTCCCATATGAAATGTCTAACATACTGGCAATTTTTTTGGTTTTTATACACCTATTATCCCGTATCATGTCTTCAATGGCGGCAACATGCTCCAGAGCGCTGGATGTTGATGGTCTGCCTTCGTGGTATTTGTCCGTCAAATTTGTGCGACCCTTTTCAAATTGTTGGCACCAATTTACAATGGTCAGGCAATACATGGCATATTCCCTGTATGCAGCACAGATTTCACGATGGATGTCGGTGCAATTTAGGCGCTTAGCCCACAAAAATCGAATGGTTCTTCTCACTTCCAATTTGGAGTAAGAATCCAGTTGATGTGCCACTATGAACTGCCTCCTGCACATGCCTTATGCAGTCATTGAACTAAAATACCTCCTGTCGGCAGCTCTGACATACTGTCTACTTCACTCCCAAGCACACACTTTCTGACTGCAATCCCACTCTAGATGGCACTAAATGTAACTTTCTTTTTGATGCACCTACGCATATATGATCTATTACAGTTCAGAAGAATTTTACCAGCATGAGATTCTTTTGTGGAACTCCACAATTTTTGTCATCATTTGGGCCATTCTCAAGAACGGTACAAAACAGAAAAAAGGGGGGGGGGGTTGTCCGTCTTTAAACATTTTTGAAAACGAAAGTTAGACTTAATAAAGTTTTCTCCAGTAATCAATATTTTTTTTATTTAAATTTTTTGCAATGTTCCCTATTTCATCTTCATAATGTAGGCAACAATTCAACAATATCTGAAGACAGAAGTATGATGGAGCAAAAATTTCTCTGTAATCTTAAATTATGCTTCTTGCAAAGCTCCTTTTGCCCTGTATTGTTGTTAACTATGATTTTGTTCCATAAATATTTGTATTTTAAATTGAAAATGGAGAAAAAAATTCTGAAAACTGAAGTACGACAAAGCAAAGATGTATCTCATAATTGTAATTCCCCACCCCCACCCCACATACAGTGTTCCCACTGTGCTATATTGTTGTTATATCTTGATCTATTACAGTTCAGAGGAATTTTACCAGCATGAGATTCTTTAGTGGAATTCTGCAGTTTTCATCATCATTTGGGCCATTCTCAAGATTGGTGCAAAACTGAAAAGAAATTTTGGTGGGAGGGTGTCGCATCCATCTTTCAAAATTTTTGAAAATGGAAGTTAGACTTAAAAGTTTTCTCCAGTAATCATATTTTTTTATTTAATTTTTTTGGAATGTTCCCCATTTCATCTTCATAATGTAGGCAACAAATTCTGAAGACAGAAGTATGACGGAGCAAAAGTTTCTCTGTAATCACAAATTATGTTTCTTGCAAAGTTCCTCTGTCCTGTATTGTTGTTAACTATCATTTTGTTCTATAAACATTTGTATATGAGATTGAAAATGGAGAAAACATTTCTGAAAACTGAAGGACAGAGCAGAGATTTATCTCATAATTGTAATTTTTCTTCCTCACAATGTTCCCACTGTGCTTTACTGTTGTTAAATCTCCCCCTCCCATAAAAATTTGTATTTCAAATTTGTGAAAACAGAAGTGCCAAAAAGTTCAAAAAGTAGGAACTGTACACCAAATTATACTCAAAATAGTATAACTATACTAAAAATCCGAAAATTCTTTGCGTAGAATAGAAATAAAAGTTTCCAAGCTTTCGCACATCAACCAGATGGCTTTCTCAAGGAAGCTGTCTACCTTCCTAGAGAAAGCCATCTGGTTGATGTGCGAAAGCTTGGAAACTTTTATTTCTATTCTACGCCAAGAATTTTCGGATTTTTAGTATAGTTATACTATTTTGAGAAGTGCCAAAGTTGGAAATTTTGCAAGAATTGATGTATGGCATTCAAAAGTATTCCTTTTTCAAAGATACACCGCTTATCTAAAATAGTGAGCTTTTACAACAGTACTAACTTTTGTACATGGAATACTGATGTAAAATTAGTATAGTGTAAATATTTTTATTTTTGTATGTATATGTAATTTTGAAATTTCCCATGATGTCACTCACATGCTTCTCTAGGGTGTGGATGATGGTCACTGCTGGGCATCTTAAAAGGCTGGCTATTCTGTTGTTATAATATCCATAGTTTATGTGGCACAACTTATGTTTAATATTTTTACAATTTGTATGAGTGTGTACAATTTGTCTTGACGTGTTGCATTCTTCCCCCTATTTAGATGTGTTGTCATGATCCAGTGTCCTAAAAGTAAACACAATACAGATGATGATGCTGAAGCAATTCGATGGCTGGGCCAAAATGATACCACTGTACTTCCAATGAGCGGTTACATCAGGTAAAACTTTTTCCATAGCTGTCAAGCTCTCCAAATTTTCCCAATTTTCCAATTTCTTGCCATTTTCTCCTGATTTTTATGACATTTACAATATCCTAATATGCTGGCAAAAGTACTTTTTTTTTCCTTTTTAAAGTTATTATTATTATTGTTTCCCCTGTGATACAACATGCTGTCTATTTGGTTTGGGAAGGTGCAGAAAATTTGCAAAATGAGGAAAAGGTCACAGTTCAAAGATGAGAATATTCTGTGATTTTCCACATTTTGAATTCTTATTATTTCTGCTTTATTTTATTTCATTTTCTGATTATATTCCACATTTGTAATGCTTTTTCTTTTTCTCATCATATTTATCTTTTTTTTTTCAGTAATAGTGCAAATGAGCAACTTTTTATTTTTTAATAGAAAACATTCTAATTCAATACTTATTTTTCTATCCCCAAGTCTTTTTAAGTTCATTTAATAGAGCAAGCAGTTTGGCCCTCCCCTTTTTTAAGGAAAATCAAATTCAAAATCGGAACTTAATCTGACCGTGATGGTTTCTGATGTTGATTTCCATTCAGAGGATTGTTGTTTCATCTGTGGATCATATAAAGACACCATGTCTAGTCTCCTGTGATTATGTTACTTAGAAATTTTGTCTTGACCAGCCATGGTGACCGAGTCTCCCGCAAGAATCATTTGCATTTATGGTTGTTCGAGAGTAATTGTTTTTAGAACCAAGTGTTGACAAACTTAATGAGTGTTCAAATCATTTTGGAGAATACTGTGAATGTGCTTCCAGCTGATATTCCTACCTCTGGTATTATTATTATTATTATTTTTTTTTCTGTCAATGTTAACACACACTCTAATCTTTTCGACAGTTAAAAAAATTTGATGTTTGTGCATTGCTCAGTTGCCAACATCTTCAACTGCAGCATAACCAAAGGCATAGTAAACAAAGAAAGGTGCTCCACACAAATCAAGGACTTTCCAGGCCTGATAGTTCGTGATTTTTTTTCGAAAAGTCCTTGGATAGTTCTGAAATTTTTTCTTGCAATGGAAAAAAGAATGGTCAAAATATTTTAACTGATTGCTTAACTTTGTTCTAGCTCCCTGTGGCATCTGCTTGCGATGACATCACTTCCTTCCATGGAGTGTAGAGACGTAATGTCATCTCTTTCACCTCATGTGACACAGCAATGCAAGATGTTTGAATGCCACATTTCCTGTGTCCTTGGTTTGTGGTATATCGGTTGTGAGCAGTTAGAATTATAGCATCATGTGGAAACCTTCCTGCGCATCCAAGGCGGTTGTTCCTTCTAGCATGCGCTTTCTTCACTGAAGGAGATTGATATCTGGACTCCCTGCTGCCAGTGTGTGTGGGAATAGGTCACTCTGAGAACAGGGGTTCTTCAGTGCTGTGGCAAAATCGTTCTGTATTATATAGGCTATTTGAATATCAACCTCCAGTGGACTGTGGAGAAAACAAGCAATGAGAACAAAATATTTTATTGTATACGAAGTATACTTGCAGGTCTAGGCTACTTCTCAATATAGTCACTCCCTAAATTGAGGCACTTATCGTGTTGGTGTACAAGCTTTTGTATTCCTGCATCAAAGGAGGTTTCCACCTGGGAGCTCAGCCATGATTGGACATCATTCTTCAACTTTTCATTGTCGTTGAAGCACTGCGATCCTAACCATTTTCATGTGGGTGAAGAAGTGATGATCACTCATTGCCAGGGCCGGGCTGTATGGAGGGTGGTTGAACATCTCCCAACCAAACCGCTGCAGCAGCACTTGTGTGGTCGTGCGTTGTCATGGAAGAGCACAACGCCTGATGTCAGCCTTTTATTCTGAATTGCCCTGCACAATTTTCTTAGTGTTTCATAGTACCTCTGTGCTGCTATTGTGGTTCCTAGTTCCATGAAGTCAGTCAGAAGTACTGTTTTCTGATCCCAAAAAACGATTGCCATCAGTTTTTTCTGTGAAAACGTTTGTTTGCACTTTTGGGGTTTGTTTGGTGAATGTGTATGCATCCACTGCTCTTCGCATTCAGTGATGGAAAGTTTGCGCCGAACTGTGCCAATTTCATTATCTTGCGCCGAACTGCTACAAATTATGAAAAAAAAATAATATTTGCGCCCAACTGCGCTGAGACGGCAATCCACTGCAAAAATTGCCGAGCAAAAAAAAATTTTTTTTCACGGCAAAAAATGACGTTTAAACGTCGAATCGAATGACGCCTTTTTAAAGACTATGCGTAATTTGGTGAAAACGACGCTTAATCAACACGCACCGTACCGCCAATCCCAAAATTTCGGAATGTTTTTCACCTACCTCTAATTCGTTGTTTTTTCGGCAAAAGTGACGAAAAAACAATTTTCGCGATGTAGGAAATTAAATTGTTTTTGGTTATGGAGGAGGAGTTTTGTTGTAATCCCGTGGTATGTAGAAGAAACGATGCTGTACGTTATGAAATCCTGATGAAGATTGTTTACTGATTGTTTGGTGGTCTTTCGGAGTGCTGTGCAATTGAGATTGTTTATATGTCGTTCCCTGCTCTTTGGGATAGCGCAGTTATTTCATTCCGGGTGATGTGCACGATTACGTAAATACAGCGTAAGGTCAGTCATTAGCTATTCCGTTGACGGCGAGGATGACTGAAAATGGCTCTCCCGTGGCAGGATACAATGGTTGTGTTTCTAAAGGAATCATAGGTATTCAGAGATGCTAACTTTTACGGATTTTCACTCCATCTTACGGTCTTGCGGAAGTCATCCCCCCCCCCTTCAACAAAAACCACGGAAAAGCTCTCACAAGATCCCTGCACGCAATTTCTATATTTTTTACCGTCTTTTGGTCGAAAAAACGAACTTTACAGATAGTTCCTTATGCGCCTTCGATGTACTGACTTTCCCCGCCAACGGAGGCAGATTTTGTCGCGTGATTCTTCATACAGCCATTTGAGAGTACCATGCGCAAAAGTAGAGAGAGAACTCAGCTCAGCGCCTTTTGCCAACTCTTTACATTGATTGCATGTGGCTTTGTGCTTGTGAAAATTTCGGTGCAAACTTTTTAACCCTTTCCACTCTACTGTCGGGTGACACCCGACATTACGAATTCGCCGAATAGCTCACCCACAACTCCGATGACGCCTCTATAGCTCGCATGTCGGTGGTCGCGAGACATTTCTTTTTCGTCCAATAGGTCGGGTGTCACTCGCCACGCCGATAACGCCCCTATAGCTTGCATGACGGGGCTCGCGAGACGTTTCTTTTTCACCGTATATAAAAAAAGAAACGTCATCTGCGTGTTGGGTGTCACCCGCCATGCCGATGACGCTTCCGTGGCTCGCATGTCGGCGTTCGCGAGGAATTTCGTTTTCACCGAATAGCTCGGGTGTTATCCGCGACGCCTATGATGCCTCTATAGCTCGTATATTGGCGCTCGCGAGAAATTTCTTTTTCACCAAATATGTCGGGTGTCACCCTCCATGCCAAAGATGCCTCTATATCTCACAAGTTGGCGCTCGCGAGACATTTCTTTTTCGCCGAATAGCTTGCGTGTTGGGTGTCATCCGACGCACTCATCACGCCTCTATAGCTCGTGGGTCGGGGCTTGCGAGTCATTTCTTTTTCACCGAATATCACACGTTTCGGGTGGCACGCACCATGCCGATGACGCCTCTATAGCTCGCATGTCGGTGCTCGCGAGACAGTTCTTTTTCGTCAAAAAGTTTGGGTGTCACTTGCTACGCTGATGACGCTCCTATAGCTCGCATGTTGGGGCTCGTGAGACGTTTCTTTTTCACCGTATATAAAAAAAAAAGAAACGTCATCTGCGTGTTGGGTGTCACCTGCCATGCCGATGACGCTTCTGTGGCTTGCATGTCGGCGTTCGCGAGGAATTTCGTTTTCACCGAATAGCTCGCGTGCCGGGTGTAATCCGCGACGCCTATGACCCTTCTATAACTCGTATATTGGCGCTCACGAGGAATTTCTTTTTCGCCGAATATGTCGGGTGTCACCCTCCATGCCAAAGATGCCTCTATATCTCACAAGTTGGCGCTCACGAGACATTTTTTTTTTGCCAAATAGCTTGCCTGTGGGGTGTCATCCGCCGCGCTTCCCCACACCTCTATAGCTCGTGGGTCGGGGCTTGCGAGACATTTCTTTTTCGGCGAATATCGCACATGTCAGGTGGCACCCTCCATGCCGTGACGCCACTATAGCTCGCATGTCGACGCTCGCGAGACATTTCTTTTGCCGAATAGGTCGGGTGTCAGCCGCCACGCTGATGATGCCCCTATAGCTCGTATGTCGGGGATGACGAGCTAAAGCTGAGCTTTCACTGCTAAGTTGTGGCCTCTACTGCAGGAAAAAAAAAATGCTAGCTCTGTGTGTGTATGGGTGAAAAGTTATTTGAGTGGAAAGGGTTAATTTAGATTAAAACGGAACGTAGCAGTGAAACAGCTATGACAACAAAAAGAATGAAGTCAGATAAAAATTATCATCAAGTGTATCGCAGTATGTATAGTAAAGAATGGCCTTTTTATGAAGCATCTAAAGTTTTGCTGAATCACGTTTTATAAGCCATGTGACTGCAATTTTAGCCTGTCGCAAGGCGGCCGCGATGATTGTAGGTGTTGTATGGAGAGCAAGGAGCACAAAGATCATGTCAAAAGATTAAATGGAGATGTGAGTTAAATTAATGTAACCAAAAAACTTCTGACATCTTATAAAGAATCCTGGAAAAAAATATCAAGAGCAGATTAGTGCTGGAAAAATGCAGCAAAACAAGCAAAAAAGAGAAGAAATTGAATGTTCACAAGGTTATTTGAAATGGGAAGAAGCTGAATATTTGCAGCAGTTGGATTCCCTCATAAAATGTTAAATAATGCTTAGATGAGCATTGAATGTGGTATTAAAAAAAAAAAAAAAAAGACATGAGTGCAATAGAAAGTGGACAGATTCTATTAAAAGAAGCAAAACAAAACATTGCTAACTATCTCAAAAAATTAGAAAAGAATAGAAGTGAGCAATTAAATATTGAGAAAAACAGCAAAATATTAAACATTTTTTGTAAAATAAATGATTAATAATAGAATCCTGCTATGGTTACAAATTTTTTGATCTATTTGAAAACTAAAATGTTTGCATGTGTGTGTGTGTGTGTGTGTGTGTGTGTGTGTGTGTGTGTGTGTGTGTGTATTTCAATGCAAGATGTTTTAAATTTGAGTAGGGTGCATCTATTTCCAAAACATTTTTTGCTTAAGAGTTTGTTCTATCTACTAATAGTTTACCTGCTCTAAAAAACGTTTTCTTACACCAAAAATGTATTTTATCTGCTCCAAAAACACATTTTGTTGCTCCAAAAATGTGTTTCACCTGCTCCAAAAACACATTTTGCTGCTCCAAAAATGTATTTTACCTGCTCCAAAAAGGGTTTTGCAACTTTCCATCACTGCGCATTTCACATTCAGGAATTGAACCCACATTTCATCACCCATCACAATTTGGTCAAGAAATGCATCCCCAACTTCGCTGTAACACAGCAAGAATGTCAAAGGTGACCCCATTCTGTGCATTTTGTGGACATCAGTAAACATTTTAGGCACCCATCTGGCACCGAGCTTATGATAGCCTAGGCTATCTGTACCCAGCACTATGTTCCTGCCACCCAACCGTCAATAAAATGTCCGGCGGCCACCACATGGGGCAGCAGTTCGGGCCAACAGTGGCATCCCCATCAGTTGTCATATGCCAGAACAGGGCCATTAGTTATCCATCACAGGCAGTAGCTGCCACAAGTGGCCCTTCAGCAAAGAATATCTAACTGATAAGAAGGTAAGGCTCAGCGAGACGTAACTAGCGCCACTATATTATGCGGCAAAGAATTACTACACAGAAGCCAACATTACAGGCTGATGCCGCAGGATGCCGAGCAGACTGAGTTAGACTGAGCATGCGTGTTTGTGTTCAAAGAATATAAACGCTTGTTTGTGTTGGCGTTTTGTTCAAAGGTTTTGTTGTTCTCATCTAGATCTGCGTTTATATTACAGCCATGAAATACACCCACTCCATTCCGATGAATAACAATTCATGGAATGGAGTGGATGAATAACAAGAACAAATTTGAAACCGTTTGAAACAAATATCCTGGAAAACCATTAAAACAACGTTTGCTGAAAAAAAAAGCTATCGTTACGTTGAAAAAATTAATTTATCAATTATATGAAACTGACTTTTATGAAAAATACCTCGTAATATTGTAAAATGAAAGAGGGAAGCATTCGATTACACATTGCATACCAAAGAGACAGCTTTAAGGATGCACTCGAACGTGAGGAATTAGTCCGGTCGGTAGAGAGCTCAGCTATCACGCCAACGGCCCAGGTTCGAACCTACTCAGATACGAACGAATGTTTTTCAGATCTGTTGAGAAAATTTCCCCAGCGCAGTGCGTTTAATTTACAAACTTCGGAAGGGTAGAAAAAAAAATTGTAGCTTTGGGAAACTGCGGTTGTCTTTGCTTTTTTTTTCTTTTTTCTTTTTTATTATTATGGCTACTACTGGGAAATTGGCGGACAGTGCTGGCCCAGCAAGACTGTTTTTGCTGGGTACCTAATGTTTACGTTTTGTGGGAACCCATTCCTTTGTTTTGCTACTGAAAATTCCATGCAAACAATTTTTAATACGAAGTACCACGGATCCCATGGAAATTCAAAACCAGCCTCAGCATTTTTGACATTTAAGGTATATTGTAAATGTGAAATTCATGCCAAGCAACCTGGTATTACTACGGTGCTTAAAGTGAGAATAAAACTGCTAAAATTTCCTTAAAATAATATTAATTGCTAATGTATATATTTGTTTCACCAAAAGAAGGGACAGGAGGGATACTCAGAAAAGAACAAAAAAGAAAATGCTTTAGTAGACCCAATGAGACCGAAGGAAACAGTCGCAGATCAAAGCTTAGCTTCCTTTCCGTGAAATAGGCTTCCCGTCCCGTGTCTCCTACGCTTTTTGTGCCTGAATGTTAACTTTCCCGCAGAGCATCTGCGGCCACATTACATGGTGGCGCTGCTGTCGCCTGTTTTACATTATCTCTACGAGAGTTGAGCTTCTTCACGCGAAGCGTTTATATTCTTTGCCTTCAGGACCCTGGAAGCATGTGCCATAAATGATGACTGGCCTAATGTGGTCCACTAGTTTCCCGGCAGTGGCAGCCGACAATCATGTGACATAACTGATAGCTTGCCGAATCTTGTCTGCCAATTTCTCAGTAGTAGCTATAAAAATAAAATAAAATAAATAAATAAAGGATAACCGCAGTTTCCCAAAGCTACAACTACTTTTTTTTTTTTTCTTTACAAAACTTTTGCATTACAGCACTGCACTGGGAAAATTTTCTCAATAGGTCCTGAAAAACGCCTGTTTGGACCTGGGTGGAAACGAACCAAGGACTGTCTGCGTGGGAAGCGGGTGCTCTACCAGCAGGACTGATTTGGCACGCATGAGCATTTGCTTGAAGCTGAGCCTTTTTCCTGCGGAATTGTTTCAAGCGGTTTAGTGTTTGTTAAAACGAAAGATTACGCAGAAATTATTGCTTGCTATTCTTGGGAATGGAGTGGGTGTAATTCATGGCTGTAATCTAGTATTTCATGGCTTAATCTGATATCTTTGTCAATGTGGCATTTCATTATAGGAAATTAATTTGCCTCTTTACATATGTTTTTTACTCTTTCCAACCGTAGGTTGAAGAAGCGTATATGCTCCAGCTTTTTCCGTCCATCTGTCTGCACGATAACTCGCATAAAAATGGTTTGATTTCGATGAAATTTTAGCATGTAGTAGGAGACCACTTGGGGACAACCCCTATTGAAAATGGGGTCAAAGGTCACGACGTAGAAGTGGGATCCATTCCATTGCCCTTATACGTCATAACTTGCGTAAATATGGCTCGATTTCAATGAAATTTTAGTATGTGGTAGGGGACCACTGGGGACGAACCCTATTGAAAATGGGTGAAGTGGAGTCAAAGTTCAGGACATAGGAGCGGGATGCATTCCATTGCGCTTATGTGTCATAACTTGCGTAAATATGGTTCAAAATTTCGATGAAATTTTAGTATGTCGTAGAGGACCACCTGGGGACGAACCCTATTGAAAATGGGTGAAGTGGGGTCAAAGGTCAGGACATAGGAGTGGGATGCATTCTATTATCACATCTTATTAAAGGAGCAATTCTTGTATATATGTAAATTTTATTTTGAAAACAGCTCTAAGGATTTTAATGAAAGTGGTTAAACCTACCATTTTCTGGTACTAGAAATCGATTTAGCTTGATCTTGACTTTGGAAAAATTCGTTTAGTGGGTTAAATAACCACGCCAAGTTACCACGTTTTTAGTGTCATGGCGTCATTCTATTAATGTTTCCCATTCTTAGAAATCTTATGACGTCACACTCTCGCAATCGACTCACGATTGAGATGTTGGCGCACGGTCACGCTATCTGCCTCGTTGCGTCACACGTCGTGTGCGTATTACGCATTACTTCTATTTTCTTCTAGAACAAAAAGTGAGTTGTGCCAGTTGCTTGGAGTTGATGCGTAGTACAGTATAAGCAGCGGAACGCTGATTTTGCAAGTTTTTACCTTCAAAATTTAAACTTAATACAGCATTTTTTTTTACATTTCTGAATAGTCATTTGATGACGAGCGTATCCGCTGTGCTAAAATATGATTAGTTCATTTTTATTAATTACTATTAACAGAGTGTCACGTGGATGGTAAAACAATATAAAAAATATGGCTGGTTGACCTCCTACGAAACATGCAGGTTTCAACTTTAATAAGAAGAATACGGCACTGTTGGAACAAGAACAAGCGGAAGAAGTAAATATGAAACAGCTTGGACATTCAAGAGCCGATGGTTTCCGATCACATTCCAGTCTCGAAACACATGACCTTCCATTGAAAGAAGATCAGCCTACAAAAAGGTTATTCCGAGCAGCTAAAGCCAAGGAGCATGGAAATAATGTCTGACGTTATTATAAGCCTCAATGAATCTATATTGGAAGAAAACCTCGATCAAATGCGGCGTATAAATAGACAGCGATGAAGAACCAATGTTACCATGGGTTTTGGTGAAGAACCCTATGTTAACATTTATTGTTTGGTGTTTCATGTTCGAAAATAATAAAAACAATTTTTAAAAAATTCTTACTCTAACACAAATAAAAAAATTACCATTCATCTTTGTTTCGATGTTTATTCTAAATTAATTTGTCTCTAATTCGTCTATCATTATTAATCTTGATGGTTTAGACTTAGCATTACAATACATGGATAAAACATATCAAAATATAAATTTTTTTGTGCCCTCATCCCCCCTTTACCCGAGCGATGTTCGATGTTCCTGATATTTGTCCTTATGCGTCATAACTTGCGTAAAAATGGTTCGATTTCGATGAAATTTTAGTATGTGGCAGGGGACCATCTGGGGACGAACCCTATTGAAAATGGGTGGAATGGGAGCAAAGGTCAGGACATAGGATTGGAATCCATTCCATTGCTCTTATGCGTTATAACTTGCGTAAAAATGCTTCGATTGAGACAAAACTTTTCATGTTGTTCCGGAAGTATACTTTACCGGTTCTGTTTAATATCATCGATATGGGGTCAAAGGTTGGGTCATAGCAAAATTTATTCTACAGCCATTATCCTCATAACTTGAGTAATGATTTCTGGTATGTTGGAAAGTGTATCATAATCAATGCAGTGCATGATTTTACTAACTTGTTTTTTTTTTCTTCTTCTTGACATCCACTAAAATAACACAATGGCGATAGTGTCGTCTTCAACTAACTGGTACCACGAGAGACACAGCATGTGTTGCTTCTGCGCATGCGCAGTCCCGTTGCTTCCACCTAGTGTTAAAGTTGCATCAGTTGTCAACTACGGGCCACTAGTGGCACTTGCTTGGAGGCCCACAATTCACGGCGATGCTGCAGGGCCATCAATGGCTGCCAACTGATGGTGCTGCCACCAGGGCTGCTAGACCACCGCCAATTGTGCCAGCACGCACCAAAACGTTGTTCTTGCACCATTCTGCTAAAAAAATCGCGATTTCGGTGAAATCTGCGCCAATTTTGTGCCAAAAGTTAACATTTACCAGTCATTTATATTTTAGTGTAATCTTACGACCTTTGAAATCGATTCAGCGGTTACTTTGTACGTGAGATTCTTCCGCGAAGTCCCCTCCCTTTTATTTATTTATATATTTTTTGGTCATTCTTGAGATCGATGCAGAAGTAAAAAAATGTTTGGGGTATTGGTTGGTGTGTGTGTGTGTGGGGGGTTGTTTTGTCTTGTCTTTTTAAACGTTCGGAAACGGAAGTGAAACGAAGTGCAGATTTTTCCCCGTAATATTTTTTTCTCGCGCAGTGTTGCTTCTGTTCAGTAATGTTGTTAAATAAAATTTCATTGCATAATTTCAGCCTGAAATTGTAGGCAATGATTTCCGAAAACGGAAGTTAGGCCGCCCGAAAATTTTCCTGTAAACTTCGACCACGAGATACTTACGCTGATTCGAAGTATTCCGTCTTTTTTGTTATCATTTGGACCACTCACGAGATCGATGCGCAACTGAACTGAAATTTTAGGAGGATTAGTGGGGGTCGCTTTCTCCGTCGGAGGACGGAATTTCATCCTTTGAAAACGGAAAGTACACTTAGGTAAGATTTCTCTCGTAATCGTAGTTTTTTTTTCTCGCAAAGCTTGCTCTACGCAGTATTGTTAGATATCATTTTATTCCATAAATATTTGTATTTCAGCTTGAAAATGTTGGATAAATGTCTGAAAACGGAAGTCGGATAGAGCGAAGATTTCTTCTGTGATTGTATGTATTTTTTTTTCCCTGCGATATTCCCACTCCTATGTAGTTTGCATTTTTGAACTTCCCTTTTTGTTGGTAAAGTTCGATTAACACTTACCACACGTGGGGCTTGGCTTTCAATTCTTATTTCCATTATGTGGATGCGGCATGGGGGTTTTTCATTTAGTTGCGGGGTTCACTTATCTGGCCACGTCACTAAATGAGTTTTTTTCCTTTGCTGCCTCCTCATTTACTTCAATAATTTTTCATAACCTGAGTACTTTCTGTAATACTCCATTACCGTCATCGAGAGGACGTTTTGCTCCGACTAGCACGGACTGTGTCAGCTGGGCATTTCGGTGGTTCTTGCGGGCTACTTCTGTCATCGACTATCGCTTCTTCTTGGGCATTGTGGCGCCATCTCTTGTTGGTCACTGATCTCATTTTTCAAACTTTTTCATTTTTTTGCTCAATTTTAATTAAATTTCTCCAGCTGTTTCTCAAAATATTAGGGTCATTATGGTTGCAAACTTTTGCCCTATTTTTTTCAATCATTATCAACTCTGCTATTCTGAGGTGTTTTTCGGATTTACAGCTTTTAATGATTTTTATATTTTCGAATTTAGGATATTTTTGGTTATCCAGACAGTATTGAATAAGTGTTGTTTTTTTTTTTTTTTTTCTGCCAATTTTTTATGTGTTGTTTTAATCTGTGTTTAAGCTTATTTTTGGTACTTCCTATATAAGCCATTGGAGGATTTTCAGTAATAGGGATTGAGTAAATACCTGCTTTTTCTAATATTTTTATTTTTTCATTATTTTTTATTACCATATTTTTGATGGTATTTACTTTTCCTCCAATTTGAATGTTATACTTTTTACAAATATTATTAATTTCATTGGTAGTACCTTTAATGTAAGGAAAACCATTTAAATGTTTGACTTCTTTTTTATTTACTACAGCATTATTTTTTATTTTCTTTATTACTTCTGTGTTCCATTTTTTTATTAAATGGTTAGGATAACCAAAGCTACCTGCAATTTTTTTTATGAATTTGATTTCTTCATTGATGAACTGACTATTTTCAGAGTGCGTATATGCTCTTTTAATTAAGGTTTTTAGACTATTGCATTTTTGAAAATAAGGACGTGCCGAATTGTACGGGATTAGAACCGGAACAAATGGGAAGTTCAAAAATGCAAATGCATTAATCATACATGAGATTCTTTCGCGGAATTCCGCTTTTTCGACATCATTTTGGTCATTCTCGAGGTCATTGCAAAAATGAAGAGAAATTTTTCAGGATTTTTGGGGGGGAAGGGGGAAAGGTCGTCGTTCTATAGAAAAATGAAAAAAAAAAAGCGGAATTCTGCGATTCTGCTTTTTTGTGGAGTAAAAGAACTAAGCGCTTTCTAGCTTAAAGCGTTGTTTTTGGAGCAGACGCTGGGGGCAAGAAGTAATGTTGGAGGGTGAAGTCAGGAGCTCAATTCGCTTACTGCTGTCAACAATGGATGGGATGTCAGTCACTTGAGCATCACAGCGTTAAAGGGTGGAAGCTCCGGCCTACTTTGTGCGTTAGGGAAACTACCGCAGCCCTTTCCGTGTCTTGCGGGAAATCGCCACTCTGCATTCTATCAGGGCCAAACTATCTGCTTAATTCTATCCGTGACGTCATCGCCAGAAACTCTCTCTTGTAATTTGCAAATGTACTCGAATGCGTTCCCGCTTTTCTGAGATCGTTCGAGAATCGAAGCACTCTTGAATCCTCTTCCTACGGAGTATGCCAAAAAATATGGAATCTCCGTAATTATTACGGATTTCCCCCGGGATTACGAGTGACTAACAAACAAAATTATGGATATTCAGATTTTCGCTGTTATTAAGAAAGTTTTACTGATTTTTGTAAATAATCGACGTAAAAGCCTCTGAACAAAGTTCGTAACACAGCCCTTCGTCTTTTTTTTTTTTCTCTCAGGTGGTGGAATTTGTTTTGCTTGTTTCAAAGTGTGAAAAAAAATGCCCGTCGTGCTTCTTTCGCCGTGGCCCGGGATTACGTCGACCTGAAGCATCTGAATAAAGTTCGTGACACAGCTTTCTTTTCTTAAATTCGCTCTACCCCTTCCCCCTGAAGAGAAAGAATTTGTTTTGCTTGTTTGAAAGCTAAGTGGAAAGGAAGAATGGCGCCACGCCGGAATTATGTAGGCCTGGCGGGCTTCTTTTGCCGTGATCCGGAATTACGTTGGTTCGGACGCGCTCTTTGCCGTGATCCGGAATTACGTTGGTTCGGATGTGCTTTCGCTGTTGCTCCGGAATTGCGTCTGCCTCGATGCCTCTGAACCACCTGGTTCAGAGGCCCGATGACGAACCTTTTTGTTTTTTTTTCTAAGGAGGAGGAATGTGTTCTGCTTGTTTGAAAACTTAGTGGAAAGAAAGCACGGCGCCCGGCTAGGATAATGTCGGCTCTAAGCCGCTGAACAAAGTTCGTGACGCAACTCTGTTTCTTTCCTTTCTTTTTTTTTTTCTAAGGAAGAATGTGTTTTTTTGCATGTTTGAAAGCTAAGTGTGTGTGTGTGTGGGGGGGGGCTTCCGGCCGTTATTACGTCGGGCCGAAGCCTCTAAAAAGTTCGTGACGCAGCTTTCCGGGTTTTTTTTTTGCTTTTTATTTTATTCTTTCTTTCTAAGAAGGAATTTGTTTTGCTTGTTTGTAAGCTAAGTGGAAAAAATGTGTCATGGAAGGCTCAAAAACAGGGTAAAAACAAGAATTCGGCAGAGAAAATCTCCCCACTTGCTTGACGTTGATGGAGATTCGTGTCACCATATTCACAATGCAAGCAAAAAATTTTGCAAGCCATTTTATAAGGTTACATTGAGAAATACACTGCCGGACAATTGCTAAGGACGGATGACAATAGCAACGATAGCAACCATAAAACGGAAGTCAGGAAAATGTGGAAATTAGCATAAGTGCGGGATACAGTAAGACGTGTTGTGCGTATGCAAATTTTGGATTGCCGAACTTGTTCGTGATGTCATAGCGCTGATAAGAGATATAAAGGATATGACGTGTATTGACTGTTGTTGTTCAAACGCAAAGTTGAAAGGGAAAGAATCAATTGACGAACTTTGCAATTTTCAGTATGTCTTCCGACATCACCTAGATGATTTTATGCGTGGCCGTATTATTGGCAAGATTGAAGAAGGGCGAAAAATAACAGATGTTGCCAGGGAGTTCGACGTCAGCCACAGTGTTGTTTCAATGCTTTGGAAATCATTTCAAACAAATGGAGAGTGTAGCAAACGTCACGGGGGTGGTCGTGTTCGCAGTACACCTGCAGGAGATTGGTACATAGTGCTATCAACAAAAAGACACCGGCGCAGCACAGATAGTGAGGTAGCAAATCAGTTTATGGCTGCTACTGGCAAGCGGATCTCCCGAAAACTGTCGCCAGACGTTTGCATGAAGGAGGACTATACGCCTGCCGTCCTGTTGTGTACATCCCATTGTCCAGACGTCACCGTACCGCCTGCTTGCAATGGTGCCATCAACATCGCAATTGGACTGATAACGACTGGTCTGCTGTCCTCTTCTCAGATGAGAGTAGATACAGTCTGTCATCTGATTGTCGCATTTACGCACAACTGATCTGGCGTGATAGTGGTACTGCATATTGTCCAGCAAACATACAGGAAAGGGACCAATATCCGACATGTAGTGTCATGGTATGGGCTGGCATCATGATCAATGTCCGTACGTCCCTCTATGTGCTTCCAACTGAGACTATGACTGGCCAATGATACATTAATGATGTTCTGCTACCTCATGTTCGCATGTCCTGTGGTGCTGTCGGTGATAGATTCATTTTCATGGACGACAACGCCACATGTCATCGAACAGTCGCTGTCCAGGAGTGTCTTGAGAGCGAGGATATTCAACGCCTCGTATGGCCAGCACGTTCTCCAGATCTGAATCCCATTGAAAATGTGTGGGATGCTTTGGGGAGGAGTTTTACTGGTCGCCAATGCCCTCCAATAAACAAGGACACCCTCATCCGTGCACTGACAGAAGAATGGGATAAATTACCCCAACAGCTGCTTGATAATTTTGTGCAAAGCATGACACGACGTGTGGAATGTTGCATCGCCCTCCATGGTGGCCATCTCCCGTATTGACATCTTACGCAGGAACGCCTGCGGACGGTAATTGCATTTTTTTCACGTTTACGTATTCTGCACAAAATGGCCTGTTTGTCCCTTGAACACGTTCCAAAGCCTTCTGGATTTCAGAGCACAATAAATTGTCTTTCTTGTAAAGTCCTGGCATTCTGACATTATTTTATTTCACTTGGCATCCAACCACACTTCCTTTTTATGCGCTATATAGCCGTTTATGATCCGTCCTTAGCAATTGTCCAGCAGTGTGCTTTATTGACTTCTTGAATGACTAAAAACTAAGCTGTAGATATATGTTTCTAATTCTTGCAAGTTTCTAGTTGCTTGACTAAATTCACAAACTTTCCTAGACAAATACTTTTCACCTCAGGATTTAGCTAGTAAAGATTCACATGTAAGTTTTAAATATGATTTTTTTAAAATATTTCATTTTATTTTGTTCTTAAATCCCTACTTTTCTATTGTGAATATAATAATGTGCTTCACTTTAATATTTACTTACATAATTTACAGAAAATAATTCCATATGGCTAGCATACTCTTAAATATTGTATATATGCTGTATTTGAATTTGCTCACCGCACGTTCGCGTGTCCCAATTTTCCACCCAGTTAAAAAGTTCAGCTTTTTTTGTCATCGGCCGATCTCATGTATGATTAATGCACGTTAAAAAAATAACCTCCAATATCGGAAGTAAATTGAATCCTATGTAGTTGTTAAATGTCATCACCCTCATAAATGTGTGTGCATTTTAGCTTGATAAGGGTGGGGGAACTTTCCAAAAACAGAAGTGACGAAGTTTGGAAATTTGAAAGAATTGATGTATGCTGTTCAAAAAAAAGTATTCATTCTCTGAAAATTACACCATTTATCTAAAACAGCGAAAGCTCTGATATCAGAATTCATGGTTCTCAGACTGAAAGTTCTTTAAGCATGATGGATAAAATTGTCATCTGAGGGAATAAAAAAAACTAAAAAAGAAAGAAAAGTAACAAAGAAAAATGGTAAGGAAAAACTATCAGCAGAAAAAAAGTAAACAGTGGATGCTGTGCAGTGGCAGAGTCAACAAAAGACAAAGATGGCCGTGGAACTTGCTGAGAAGAAAGTAGGGTTTGCATGCAAGAGGAAACCAGAGCTAATGTTCTAGCAAGTACAAGAACAAAACCAGGGGGGGGGGGACTGTTTGTAGCTATGCCTTTCAAAACCACCCTATTGTGTTTGGAATTCAGTAATTTTATAATTGTGAGTACAGTGGTGTGATCTAGTTAAATATTTTCATAAATAAATTACAGTGAACGATTCAGTTTTGTTCATGCTGCGTAATATTCAAACTTTCTCACCGCGCAGTCTGATTTTTCACCAAATTAAAAAGTTCAGCTTTGTTTTTTTCCTTTGTCAGTCTCATGTATATTAATTAAAATTGCTCATGAGCGCTATTGATAAATGAAAGGATTGTTTATATCGCATAACTTGTAATCAATTATCAGGAATACCGATCTTTTGGTTCTGTAGACAAAATTCAGACTTTTTAAGTAAGTCTGAATTTTGTCTCTTTATGTTCAGGAAGCAGAATTTTTAGGACATTTTCTTTTTCTTATTTTGACCTACCTTGGGGAACATCTTCACCCTCACACTTTTCTTTTTCCAGATGGAAGGTGTGTTGAACCACTTACTAACTCGCAATCATCTGCTTAATATCCATGTCCGTACATGCAGGACCCCCATGTATGCAAGAGCAGTGGCTCTTTCAGACAGCAACAATGAAAAAGTCATAAACTGATTCTACTACTACTACTAAGAAGGGGGGGGTAATTCCGCGCCAAAACATCACTGTGCAAGCAATAAGCGATGGAAGCAGCTTTTATCTAACCAAATTTACTAAATCTCACTGTTATCTTATAGTTTTGGTTCCAGTTGTTATTGTTCACAGCAATAACGAAAGTTTGGCATTGATAATAACTGGATGAAAAACATTGTATGAAGAATATCAAGATCAAGGTGCAACTGCTGAAAGGTGATTTTACAATTTGATTATTAAATGTTACATTAGTTTTCCTTTTATATCGAAGGTACGCTTTATTTCAGAAAACCTTAAGAGTTTGTAATGCACACGCAAACCACGTACGCGTGGCTTGGCGGTTGGTTTTAGAAATAATGTATTTTCATCTGAATATCATGAATCTTGAAAAATATACTGCTAAAAACCAACCAAA
Organism: Macrothele yani; assembly: GCA_039090855.1. NCBI lineage: Eukaryota > Metazoa > Arthropoda > Arachnida > Araneae > Macrothelidae > Macrothele > Macrothele yani. Next base: position 106,708,838 of record CM076998.1, read on the forward strand.
CAAGAAACAGTAACTACGTATTATTTATTCTTCCTAAGTGTATATTCACAAGCATTCAGTAACAATAGCAACAGTTCTTGGACATGGCAGCATCCTATTTGTGTTATAGCAAAACAAATGCCTTCAGAAGAAAATCCCTAATATTAATGTGTTACACTTAAAATATTGCAAGTCACGTAGTTTTCAATAAATCGTGAGTAGTACAATTGTTTTCCCATTTCTCTCACTGTAGGAATGACAGAAATGCTAATTAACCGTCATAAGAGAAGCAGTAAAATGTCAACAAACCTGAAATATAACATTTTTTCGTAGTTCATAAAATAATGGTAATTCATTATATAAACATAACTTAAAGTACAGCATGGACTTTAAAACAATTAAAAATGCTATCATTAGCTGCTCCAAAACCTGAGTTCTGCTTCAAAATGCAAATTTTCTAACTCCAAAACCCAAAGTTTCTGCTCCAAATTGCATATTTTCCCCACTCCAAGAATTGCTCCAAAACATGGTAGGGGCACTAAAACCCCTGTGCCACCAACGGACCGCTACCGTGCGATGAGCTGTAGATTTCATCCAGCAGTGACCCATCACTGCCAGTTGGTGGCCAGCAGTTTCTCAACACTTGTGTTTTTGCTCGGTAATGATCTTGTACAGAACAGTTCGAGAAATTTGGGGAAATCACACGACACCTCTGATATTGTGAAGTGATATTTTTTATGCATTTCCCCCTTCAGCATGAAAAAAATGGATGACAGCATGAATTTCACAGCTGGTGGAAGCATTGATTGCACCGCACATGTTCACTTGACACTGAGAACTAACACTGGATGGGTAATCGCATGGTTAGTGGGGAGAGCAAGCATCACATGATGCTATGGCGCATGATGCTATGGATGCTATGGCGCAGCGGAGGTTGAAATCCGAATATCCCTCATATTAGCATTGTGCTAAGTTTCAGAATGCTTTATATAAGTTTTATACAGAGTAATTTTTGTAGAAGGCAATTTTGCCACCTTCTTGAAGATGTAACACACACTGAAGAAAACAGTAACAGCAGAATATAACTTCATAAGAATTCCAAATGTTTAGTAAATTTCACTCCAATTCACAAAATATAAAACCAAGTACTTTAATTGTAGCAAAAACTGGAATTTTTTTATGAAATCCTGGAAACCCTCCCATGTCCTGGAATGTATTTAATGCAAATGTTTGTGAACCCTGTGAGTAGTTGTTTCTTAAGAAGAAATCTGAATTTTTTATTTATTTATTTTTCCTAAATTTTAGACATTTTCTGTACAAACATGTTCTAAAGTTACCTGTTTGCACACGGATATTGTATGTGTTAAACATTACATGTGTGTGAATATAATTTGAATATACATTTAACCCTTGACAAATGTTAGGACCTTAAAAAGTCCTTGAAAAATACTTTTGACCAGAGTGATATGAATTATGCATGAAGGCTATTAAAAAATTTATCTGCCAATACATCTTTAATGTGGCATTTTTGTTTCCTTTATGATCCCTTTGTGTTACTTGGTATGTTATTAATCAGTGCTTGTTCTTGCTTTTCATCCCATGTGATTTAACATGTTAATCTCTGATTTTAGTGCCAATGATCAAGTATGGTATCTGTTGAAGAATTACCTTGAGCAATATGAACTTCCAAGCCAGACTTGCTTCCATCGATGCGTGGCAGGAAAATTGCTCTCTGTTGGTGTTCAGTTGCCTGCTTGGTTCAGGAAGTCCTATCAGGTTACATGCTTTTTATTCTATTTTGTTGTTCAGTTGTGATGAATCATATACACATCACATTATAGATGCGTAGTCTTTGTTTAAATGCTGTTTATAATTAGTAGGGCCCTGATGTTGATGACCTGAAAGTACCTAAAAAATGCCCTTAAAATTAAAAAAAAAACACCCTGAAATTTGAAGGAAAAAACCCCTTAAAACATTGTATTATATTTTTCAAAATTATAAGTAAAATAACTTCAATCTTAGACAATATGACTATAATTTTGTCATTTCTTTATAAAATGCACTATAAAGCCTCAGAAGAAAAATAAAAAGCAAGTAAATACCTTCCAGGTAGTACATAAAGAGTTTGGAATGCCAGCAACAGCACAAGATAAGAAGCTCTGAATTAGAATTTTTTTTTTTTTTTTTTTTTTGTTGTTCACTACTCTCTGCCACAGTCCCTTTCAAAAGTGGACAATAATGGGGATTCTTTTTCTCCAAAACTAGATAGCACTACACAGTGTCTTGAACAGTTGCCAGAATGAGCTACTTTTGAAGGTTTTTTACTTTGTTCATCTGGCAATCTTGGTTTTGAGTGTTGCAATTTTAAAGCATAATCCTTATGAAAATTTAATTTTTCATTAAAAAACAACAGAAAATGCAAAAAAAAAAAATGCTCTGGAAATATTTTTTAAAATGCCCCAAAACCTCAAAGAATGCCATAAAAGAGTAAAAAAGGGGGCCCAAAAATGCAAATGTCATCAAAATCTGGGCTCTGATAATTTGCAGTGTAACTTCAGAAACATGTGTGACCTCTTCTCAGTCACTGTCTGCTCTCGAAATATTTTTTAAAAATGCCCCAAAACCTCAAAGAATGCCATAAAAGAGAAAAAAGGGGGCCCAAAAATTCAAATGTCATCAAAATCTGGGCTCTGATAATTTGCAGTGTAACTTCAGAAACATGTGTGACCTCTTCTCAGTCATTGGCGCATCGTATATGTCCATGTGCAGTGACTGACTTTGACTTACGTCATGCGTCGGGTTTGAAAAAATCATAGCAATCTCCATGCACGGATTTGTTGGTGTTATAGAGTAAAAATGCTGGCAGTTAATGTGATCTGCATGTAAAACCCCCATAGGAATCCACATTTCCACCAGTATTGGCTTGATTTAGTGTTTGTGGCAGCAGTTGTTGAACTTTTTCCATCCTTTGGATGCACCTCCTAAAAATCACACAATGTACTAATCTGATAAATGGCATTCAATGGTCCATAATTGTAATTGGAGATTTGAGGCACACCAGAGTTGGTTGCTTTGATGCATACAGATTTTTGATAAAACTCCAACAACAGCTGGTCTTCTGACTTGTTGCTGTTCTTCAACTTCTGCTTTATGATGGTGAGTGTGTGACTCAGAGTATATTCTCATAAGAATGACTGTGACTTTCATTCAGCAGCTTCTGTCCTCAAACACTTATGTTTTATCCTTTGGAGCACCCTCACATGGTTTGATTGTCTTCACCTGGATAAATTAACCCTTTTAGTGCGACGCGGCCGATTTTTCAGGCCGTGAGTCTAATGCTAAAAGTGCGGTGGGCCGAACGATCGGTCTTCGATTTTTATCCAAGTATTTTCCGAATCAGATGGCAGATGTCAGTGTTGATGATCATATCATTTTGAAATGGAATCTCCATGAATCATATCGTCAAACAGCGATATTATCGAAAGAATCGTAATATGCCGTAAGAGTTGTATTGTGAAATAGTTTGCGCTTGCTATCAGGCTACCCACGCGCTTTCTCCATGTGCCGGGAGAAAGGCTACTTTAGCCAAAACTTTTCCTACTGCAGTTGAGGCAGGGCTGTTCACTTGGCATTGTTGGTGAATTCTAAAACGTCGTACTGTTGGAAATCACTTTTTCGAGCCCCGTTCGAAGTGCAGTAACGCGCAACTCGTCAAACGCGTGGTCCTGCAATGACGGGTGTTTATTTTATTTTTTATTTGTTTTTATTTTATTTATTTATATTATCATCATCATCATTTTCAACCATTATCAATCCACTGCTGGACGAAGGTCTCCCCAAGTTTCCTCCACAACGGTCTGTCTTGTGCCAGTCTCCTCCATGTCACTCCCGCATACTTTCGAATTTCATCCACCCATCTCCCATGTGGTCTTCTTCTGGGTCTTTTCCTGTCCCTTGGAATCCAATCTAAAATTTCGGCTGTCCATCGATGGTCTGTCCTTCTGGCAGTATGTCCAGCCCATTGCCATTTCAGGGATTTAACTCTGATCATGATGTCTTCCACTCTTGTCATTTTTCGGATCCACGAGTTCCTCTTCTTATCTCTCCTGGTTACACCAAGCATGCACTTCTCCATGCTGCTTTGAGTTGTCTGCCGCCTTTGTATGTCTCTTTTACTTAAGGTCCACGTCTCTGCACCATACGTAAGCACTGCAAGGATGCGTTGATCAAACACTTTTCTTTTAAGACATAATGGCATATTGCTCTTGAAAATTATGCTGTTTCTTCCAAAAGCTCTCCAGGCAAGTTTTGTACGCCGATTGATTTCTTCATCAATGTGACCCTCACTTGATATCTGCTGTCCAAGATAAACGTATGTGTCTGTTATCTCCAGCTTTTCTCCATCAATAGATAAATCTTCATTTCTTGTAAAAGCATTGAACATCACTTTTGTCTTCTGAAAGTTCATTTTTAATCCCACTTCTTTACTCTTATCAGAAAGTTCCTGGATCATACTCTGCAGCTCTGATGGGGTAATTGCAAAAATGACTACGTCATCAGCAAAACGAAGGTGGGTTAGATAATCTCCATTCATCTTTATTCCTTTGTTTTCCCAGCTCAGTGATTGAAAGACATTTTCCAATGTGGCATTAAAGAGTTTTGGAGATATGGTGTCACCTTGTCTCACTCCCTTTCCAATTTTTATGTGTGTTGTATTTTCAAACAGCCGAATCTTTGCACTAGCATTTTCACAGATGTTATTAATAATATTAATGTATGCATCTTCAATACTGCAAGATTTCAGAGCCATTGTAACTGCTGATGGTTTCACCGAATCAAAGGCTTTTTCATAATCGATAAAAGCCATGCACAATGGAAGTTCATATTCCCTTGCTCTTTCAATTAGTTCTCTCAATACGTGGATATGATCTATTGTGCTGTAGCCACTACTGAATCCAGCTTGTTCTCTCGGTTGAGCCATGTCCAGTGTTACCTTCAAGCGGTGTGAAAGAACTTTAGCGAAGATTTTATAAACCACTGATAGGAGGCTGATAGGTCTGTAGTTCCTGAGATCCTCAATGTCACCTTTTTTATGTAGCAGGATCATTGTAGCGTTGTTCCAATCCTCATGAATCTTCCCTTCATTAAGGCATCGAGTGAAAATTTGGGTGAGTACTGTTTCGATTTCTCCACTTGCTTCTTGTACGATCTCTACAGTAATTCCATCTTCTCCTGGAGCTTTTCCTCGCTTCATGTTCTTGATTGCATGTGCAACTTCTGCTGGGAGGACTGGAAGAACTCTGGTACGGGTACCTTTCATGATGTCTGGAGTACATGTATCATCCCTTTCATATAATTTGGAGTAGAAATCTTTCACTCTCGTTACAGAACCATCTTCTTTTCTCAGTGCCATAATCTGTTTTCTTCCCTTACTGAGATGTCCCTTTGCTATCTTTAGGATTTGGTTGTTTTCAATTGCTTTCCTCACTAGTTCACAGTTGAATTTCTTTACGTCTTCAGTGATACTTTTTCGTACTGTCTTGCATAGCTCTATATATTCCACTTTGGAAGTCACATCTTCTTTAGTTGTCCTCATCTCTCTTCTTTTTTGCATCAACATTTTGGTTTTTCCTGATAATTTGTTCACATGCAGCTTGTTCTTAGACCCAGCTAATTTTGTTGCTGTTTCCATAAGATCTTTGGTTACTTTTCTGTTAACTTCAGAAATATCCACTTCTTCCAATGTTAGGCCTTCTAAACCAGAGAATCTGTTCTTCAGTTCCAACTTGAAGGTATTATGGTGTTTTTTAAGGTTGGTTATGTCAATACATTTTGTTTGTCTTGTGTGCTAGCCACGTTCGAGTTTAGTGTTGAGGTGCATCTTACATCTCACCAATCTATGGTCACTACCTGTGTTGAACTTGTTTAGCACACTGCAGTCTTCTATGGCGAATTTTTTGTTACACATAATAAAATCAATTTCACTTGTCGTCCCATTTGGATGTCTCCATGTCCATTTCCTGTGTGGCTTTTTCTTGAAAAAGGAGTTCAAGATGAAAAACCCTTCTGCCTCTGCAAACTCAACGAGAGTATTTCCACGCTGGTTTCTGTTGCCGTGACCGAATTTACCTACTGAAGTTTCATTCTGTTGCTGCTGCCCTATTTTTGCATTGAAATCTCCCATAATTATCTTTAAGTGTTGCTTACCTTTATTATTTAGATGATGAATTTCCTCATAAAATTCTTCAATTTCTTCTTCAGGATGACTTGTGATTGGCGCATAAGTTTGAATAATCTGAGCCTGGTGTCTTCTCGAGAGTTGGATAACGAGTCGTGCAGCTCTGTCAGAGGAACTTTCAACTTCTACAACTTTATCCTTCAGTTTCTTGTTTATTATAAATCCAACACCACTAGTTCTGCCAGTATCTGCCCCACGATAGTAGAAGAGATGTCCACTTTTCAGTTCAATGAGATCTTCTCCTTTTCTCCTTACCTCACTTAGCCCGACGATGTCCCACTTGATCCTTTGTAGTTCTTCTTCCAATTCAAGAAGCCTTGAATCAGAAGATAGGGAGCGTCCATTATACGTAGCCAAGGTCAGCATCAGATGGCAGCCTAGTCCTGTTCTCCGGGGATTCTTAGCACCCTCTGCCTTGTCGCACTGGCCGCTGCCTTGGCCAGGTACATTCCAGCTGCCGGAGACTGAGGGCCAAGATTTAAGTTGTGGAGTCATTTTGGAGAGGTTTGGCCATAACTCACCACGCTGGCCAAGCGGGTTGGTGAGTGTGGAATAGCATTTCCTCTAATCCCGATGGTATAGTTATACCGCTATTGGCGGTCGTCAGAGCTCCTTTAGTCGGAACAGGATGCACCACGAGAAGGCGGGGTGGACATTTGTCAAGGAGAGGCTGTGATGTTACGCATCACCTGACCTTACATCCGATTTATTTATATATATATATATATATATATATATATATTTTTTTTTTTTTGCGGACTTTCGCCACGCAGGAGCACGAAATGTGGTGTTTTATTACTAGAAGCTCTTCACATTATTCATTTCTTTTTTCCCAAACAGACAGACACAATCGCAAAACTCTGTGAATTACAAATCCCCCTCTTTTTCCAAACTATTATTAGCAGAAGATGACTTTATTGACAGATTGTTCCTCAGACTAGCAGACGTGCTTTTTCCTACTGCATGAAATTTTTTTGTAAGGTTATTTGAAATGGCTTGTTGTAGTGAGAGTAAAAGTTTGCCAAGTGATAGTGAAGATTTTGAATCATCTGAGAGTGATATTGGCCAAGCAACATCAAGACAGAAAACTAGCCACCATGCCATGCACACAATATCTTCTCCGGAAGTGAAGATCTTGATAGTGAATCTTCAGATCATGAAAGTTCTGAAAGTGAATGGGAGGATGTAATAGAGGGAAGTGATGAACAACCTCAGCATCCTTTTGATTATCATGAAATGCAGGGGCCCAAACATGCTCCTGCAACTAATGCAGCACCTATTGCATATTTTTACTTGTTTTTTACCAATTTCATCCTTGGAATAATCGTTTCTGAAGCAAATAAGTATGCAAAGAGGTTTCTCCAGGAGCATCCATATCTTTCTCCCAAATCTCGAGCTATGAAATGGAAAAATGTTACAAATGCTGAAATAAAAGGTTTCCTTGTTTACCTTCTAAATATGGGAGTAAAACGACAACCAACTATTGCTTCCTATTAGTACACAAGTTCCTCACAGAATTTTCTGTGGTTTCAACGAATGTTTTCAAGAGATTGTTTTCAAATGATTTTGAAATTCTTTCATCTCGTGGATAACAACAACTTAGCAGCTCCTGGTGAACCTGGCTATGATCCTTGTGCAAACATTCAGCCGCTACTTGACCATGCAAACAAGCTTTTTAGACTTCATTACACTCCACATCAGCAGCTAAGTGTGGATGAAAGCCTAGTAGGAACAAAAAACCATACACAACTTATGCAGTACTTACCCAACAAATATCACCACCGTTGGGGTATCAATTTTTGGATGCTCTGTGATTCAGTATCCAGTTGCTGTCTGTCTTTTTATATACCGAGGAGCTAAAGACACCACTTCGAAAGCAGAGATTCAAGAACATGGACTGGAAATTTATGGAAAGTACAGCATTTTTTCTTGAAGCATGCGATTTCTAAGAAAATGGCTTAGTATTTTTTGCATATACACAGCGTGTCAAAGAATTTTTAAGACTGGGTCTGTAAAATGAAAAAGAAACAAATTATAATTTGTTTTGGTTTGTTATTCAAAATAAGTCCCTCCGGCTTCAATACACTTGTTACAGCGATTTAATAATGATTCGAATGCCTGTTGCAGTTCACTTTGCGGAATTGCCTCCAAAGCACACGTTGAAGCTGCTTGTATGGTCGAAATATCATCAAAAAATACCCTTTTAACGTCATTTTAAGTTTTGGGAACAAAGAAAAGTCTCAGGGTGCTAAATCAGGCGAATACGGTGGATTATTCAACACACAGACGTTATTTTTCGCCAAAAATCTACGAACAAGAAGTGAGGTGTGACTGGGTGCATTATTGTGCAACAAACACCAACTGTTTTCATCTCGATATTCTGGACGAATGCGACAAATTCTGCCATCAAATGCCTCAAAACATTTAAATAAAACTCACCAGTAATTGTTTGTCCACTTGGAACAAATTCTTTGTGGATAATACCCTTACTATCGAAGAATGTAATGAGCATTGTTTTGATTTTAGATGGAACTTTTCTTGTTGTTTTGGCTTCTGGCGAGTTTTTTGACTTCCATTCCGCACTTTGTCGCTTTGTTTTAGGATCATATTGAAAACACCATGTTTCATCACCAGTAACAATCGATTTTAAGAAGTTTGGATCATTTTCAGCGGCTGAAATGATGTCTCTGCAATGTGCACTTCTCCTTGATTTTTGCTCATTGGTTAACGTGTGTGGAACAAATTTAGCACAGACTTTTGTTTTGCCCAAATCTTCATGCAGGATGGTTCGAATTGTTTCTTTGTTGATGTTTAAAGACTCTTCCATCATTCTTAGTGACGCACATCTATTGTTTGCCACGAAATCACGCACTTTTTCAATAATCTCAGGTGTCCTAGATGATCTTGGCCTTCCGGTATGCTTGTCATCTTCTAGCGTCTCTGTTCCGTCCAAAAATCGTTTGTGCCACAGGAAAACATTTGATCTACTTAAACAAAACTCACCGTAAACTTGTTTCATCATTTTGTACGTTTCCGAGGCACTTTTACCAAGTTTTGCATTAAATTTAATAACAGCCCTTTGTTCCATCTTAATAATTCACCATGAAAAATTTTACTTCTCTAATGAACGCCCGTTTCATTTGAGTTACTTTAACAACTGCGCAGTACTTTTGGCAGAAAGCAAGCAGATGGTCACGGTTTATAACGCATTCGCGATTACACTGGTGGCGCCACCGTAGGCTGAAATCTAGCGCCAGTCTTAAAAATTCTTTGATGCACTGTGTACACACACATTATGTGTAGCACTAAAAGAGTTAATGGAACTGTTTTTCTGGATATAAAAGCTTTCTTTAATTAGTCTCTTGTTTTTATGAGGTTCATAGTCCAATATTTTAATATTTTGCCATAAAGGTCCATTTCACACACATTGCTGCACATTCAATTGTAATTTACTTATTTTATCATCATTGGAATCTGTAATGTTTTGTCCTGATTGGAATCTGTAATTTATTGTTTTATAAATTTTCTTATTCTGTTGTTATCGTGATTCGCGCTTCGCAGGTTTGCATCAAGTTTTCTGTTTCAGTGGTTGTGTATGCATATGCATTTTATTTTTATACAACTCTGCAGCTATATAGGAGATGCTCGAACCTGCGTTCCCAGGTCCAACTATCATGCCATCTTCAAAGTTGCTCAGATCACTCATTTTACTCATTCTGATCCTCAGCAGACTGCTAACTGATGCTTGACAAGCTGGTACTGCACACACACACTCTCTCAGATGCCATTTTACACGTTGGTGTGAGCCATTTATGTGATGAAAACAAGTGTACCTAATAAACTGAAATTTTAGTGTGTATGTATATGTATGTGTGTCGTTAATCAATATTTTCGTTTTTAGCGTCGGAATGCAGCCGAGCTTCTGTGGCTATACATCAGTCATGGCCAACTAGAAAATGCTACAGATCTTGCTGTTGATTACATTGATGCTATTCTTGGATATGGCACAGAAGATTTTGGATTGAGAGTAAGTATTTTGCAGATTTCTTTTTCTTTAATGGAAGGGTTGTAATTTGTGACCTAATAACTGGCATGCATCATCGTAAGATTTTAATGTGTGGGATGAAAGACAGCCAACATTTTTGTCCACCTGTGACTTACGAAGAGTTCTTCCCCCCACACATTACTTACTTTAAAATATTACACTATATCACTTCCTGCTGAAATGCCATGAGTCAAACGATCTGGAAAAGTGTGGGCCACCCCGGTGGCACAGTGGTCTAAGCGATGGCCTCTGATCATTCGTCCGAAAGGGGTCCGGGTTCGAATCCCGGTGAGGCATGGATGTTGTGTTTGTCTTACGGCACTGACTCTCTCCCTTCCCTGGAACCAGTGGCCCTAAATTAGGGACGGGCGACTGCTTATAGCCCATTGAGTTGCTCACGATGGTCGTTAAACCTCCAATTAAAAAAAAAAAAAAAAGTGTGGACCTTAAATACAGGGTTTGCATGACCCCTGAAATCCTGGAAAAGTCCTGGAATTTGATTTCCCTTTTTTCCAGGCCTGGAAAGTCCTTGATTTTTCATATTTTTGTGAAAAGTCCTGGAATTTTTCTTGCAATGAAAAAAAAAAAAATTGTCGAAATGATTGAATGGCCAAAACTTTGTTCTAGATCCCTGCGGCACCTGCTCGCAATAACATCACTTCCTTCCATGGAGTGTAGAGACATTATGTCATATCTTTCATCTCATGTCACGCGTGAGTGCCATGTTTCAAGACACCTTGGTCTGTAGCATAGTGAAACCTTCCTGGCGAGTCCAAGATGGACATTTCTTCTAGCACACACTTTCCTTTCTAAAGGAGGTTGATATCTGGCCTCCCTGCTGCCAATGTGCATGAAAATTGATTACTCCAAAATAGGGAATCTTTAGTGCCATGGCAAAATTGTTTTGCATCATCATCATTGTGCTGGGTTCCATATTGCTTCATATACGTTTTATACAGGGGAATTTTGCCACTTCATTTACGATGTAGCACACAACATTTTGTAACAGAACCAAAAGGACCATAAGAATTATAAATGCCTAGTAAATTTCACTCCAATTTGCAGAATGTAAAACAAAGCACTATGATTCTAGCAAAAATTTAATGTCCTGGAATTTATTTTATGTAAATGTGTACAAATCCTGTAAATAATGAATATGTGACATGATAATTAACTTAGCAATCAGGCATTTCTTAATTGACCGTATTTACTGTTTCTCATGTAATATCAATCATATCGGAAAACTTGAAAATTTCACCACCCTAGAGCGGGAATCGAACCTCTCCTGATTGCCGTTCAAGCATGCTAATTTCTTCCACACTATATAAATATCCAATACACACATAATGAATAGTGAAAGTAGTAGAAATATCATGCTTGTTACATTGAGCCTTTCAACACTGACTTGGGTCTTGATCACTTGTAAACATTTGGTGCGAGACTGGTTGCCATATTTGGCCTTTCAAGTGCTTTATTATGATTGTTGCCAAATGATAGGAGGGATTTCCAAATGATGTACTGTATGTAAAATAAAACTATCAGTATTTCTGTTTGAAGAGATGAATATTTCAATTCTCTCACAAAAACATAGAACCCTTTTACTTGCAAAAGGAGCAATTTTCTTAGTATTCTTCTAGAGAAGCACATGCACACACACTGCTGATGAATCTAAAATAGCCAAATTGCCAAGAAAGAATTTTAGTTCTGCCTTGGGTAATGTTATTTTTATGCTCAGCCAGGGGCATGGTAATGCCATGAAAAGGAAAAGTGCTTCCAAATAAACTGTCATACCAACAGAAGTAAAAATGGGAATTGTCTACACACCAGGAACGTTAAGATTTTTGATCCAGGAGGATAAGTTTCATAAGGTAACCTGCTTTACAAAGACAATGTCAAAAGGCTTCTGTGTTATTAAATTTTTCTTTAACATAACAAACATGATATTTCAACTACCTTGAGATGTTATGAATTAATGTCACATACACAATCAAGGGATTTCCAAATGATGTTCAGTGGTAGCCAAAATTGTGGAAACCTTTTGGAAATAGTGTATTTTTGAGGTTTGGTGGCTCATAACACCAGTATTGTTTGGAGTAATACCATAAAATTATATATCAATTGAAAGATAATTTCATCAAGCATGTAATACAACAAAGTCTGTTCAATTATCTGTATTCTTTGAAAAGTTATAGCCAAAAAACCAGAAAAAGGAAGCATAACTTGCTTAGGTTGATATGAAGTAGCTTTCCTTCATTTGAATGTAGCCAATGAGCATGAGTGTTTAGACACCCAATCAGGTGTCATCTTGTTTTGGCAATGAGCCAATCAGGTCACAGTAGGATTCAGCTATTGATGTCATGTACTGGAGCTGAGAGGAGGACATTTGTCGGTGTGTTATGTGATTGCTATCAAGTTGTTGTTTTTTGTTTGTTTTTTTTTTTTTTTGTGAGAAGCAGGGCTATTGCAGATGATACTGCAGGGGTGAAAGAGTTCTGCCAAAAGACGGAATTCTGCCTTTTTGGAACTCGTCTGGGAAGTTTCTAATATCAATGCAGAAATGCAATAATGTTTTTGTGTGTGGTGGTGGGGGTCTGTTTAAACTGTCTCGCAAAGCTGGAGGCAGATAAAGCTATCGCAGATCAGGAGGATGAGTTACAACCCTGAGCAATGCCAGCATCAAGTTCTCCAGCCCAGATGTCTGTAGGCTGGAGAACTTCACTGCGATTGGCTGCAGCATGCCAACTTCAAAGGCAGTAGGTGGAGCTTCCCTGGTGAAGGCTTGGTCTTACAGCTGATTGACATGACACTAGCATCGGTGCAAAGGCATCACTCACTTTGCGCTGACGGCAATTTTCTATGAGGCTACAGGGGATTGGGTAACTGCTTTTTCAAAATACAGTAAAAGGAGTTTATTAATCGTCATCATAATCATTTTGTAGTCTAGTTGGCAGTTCATATGTGCAATGAGCATGTGTGTGTTTTAACTGTTTGAGAATATCAAGAAAGTGGATGTAAGTGGGAAAGTTTTGTGCTCTTTATGTGCAGGTTTAATATATGTATTATGGAAATAAAGGGCTCACTGCTATTTCAACCATTTGAAGTGTAAATAGATCAGTATAAATATGAGATTGAAGTATACATATGGGACTGACATTATTGGTTTAGTGTAAGCACATTGGCTAAAATAAAATTCTTATTCATTCCTAAAGAAATGTTAGACAATTTTATGGCTTTTATATGTGCATATATTGTGCTTAGGGTAGTTAATAAATGGTGAAAGATAATTATTTTTGCACATTCCTATGTAGGAAAAGTTCAGCCTTTTACATGTGTTAAAAGTTCAGCCATCGGGCATGAATGCCTGATGCTCGCACGAGCAATAAAAGAAGTGAGCATAGACAACTTGAAGGCACCAAAAATGTGTGAAGAGCATTATATTGGTAGTAGCTGTAGGTTTTCAAAAGACAGAATGTTCAGTCTAGCTTCCAATTATTCTGTCAAGGGAAACATCCAGGAAATTGATGGAACAATGTTGACTTCTTCATGGACAGTAAGATTAACGGGAGGGAAGAGTTCTGCGACTCTTGAGGTGAGATCGCATAATTTATGAAAAGTATGAGGCCAGACTACAAATATGTCATTTACATAAGAAAGCTTGACAATAGGTTAAAAATAGTACTACTTAGCAGTGACAAAAGTCCCAATAAGTTGCAGGAAGATTTCTACGATGAGAAGTGGTGGCAGTGGGGATCCCATGGGGACTCCTCGTTGTTGGAGGTAGATAGAATTTGTTGTTATAGCTGAAGTGACAAATATTCCTTAAAATGTGCAAGCAGTCATACAGGTCCCCTGTAAGACTACCAGAAATAGGCATAAGATCCTTGAGTTTGTGAACTAGTAATGCATGTAATGGAAATAGTAGCATATAAGGAAACAGAGAAACAACATCCAAGGGGAACATATGTTCATTGGGTACTAAAGAATCAGGAGGAAAATGATTGACAAGTTCTTTAGTAGATGAGATAGAGTATTGGTGGGTTTTAGTGATAAAGAAAAACTTTTTAACTAATTCTTTTCATCAGTAGAAGCTGGAGAAAATGCATTTTCAACCAAGGGTCTGTGTGGACCTTAATTTGTGTCACATATGTGCTAGCTTTAGAAGAAACAGTGTAATTTCATTATGAAAAATTTACAAAATCTGCATGGCTGTTCTCTTACTTGTCTGTAATTCCATATTTATGAGTGAACTAGTGTATTTGTAAGTATGTGTATGTTTACAGTGTCATATGTTTTTATATTTCAACATAGTATTTGTCTATTTTTAACTTGTATTAAATGAGCAGATTGTATATGATGTTAATATTCCTCTGCAGCATGCTCTCCACGTGAATTCACCCCCAGTTTGGTTACCTCACACATATCTGGATGCTCTTTTGGATGCACTGTCGGAAATTCAACATGATTGTTCCAACACTCCAGTGGTAAGGAAAATGTGCTTCCTTTTAAAATATGCTCTTGTTCAGATATACAATAAGGTGATCTCTGTTACTTTTGGATTTAGTACCCAATACCCAGATTTACCGCAGTGAGTGCATGACGTGGATGGACAAAACCAATTTCCCTGGGGAGGCAATAATTTCGTAATGTAATCCAATAATCACCATGTCTATGTGATACATGTACTTTGCTGTACAGGCGTAGTCTGGGAACTTTTGGAGCCTACTCCGTAAAGTTCAACCTTCGTTCACGACATTAAAACAGACAGTTTTGCGAATCTTTTATGAGAGACGAGACACTGAGCTATAAAGAATTTGTAGTGCCGACTCATCAGGAAGGATTCAGTGTGGCCTTTTGATTTATGCACAAGTGATTTCGATTTACTACTATTTGAAAATCTTTATTGAAAATTAAGGAATTATGCTGTAGTGGCTTTTTTTTTTTTTTTTTTTTTTTTTTTTTGTGTGCTCTCATCTCACGCTAGCACAGACTCCAACTGCTACAGATTCTCCATTGTCACCACAGAAATTGTCAGTCCGCTACAGATTATGGAAAACATCAGATATACTACGAAAATCAAACATCTCAGTGAAATTACCTTCTTAACGATGTGCATAAAGTTTATTTTCATGTTCTCTAGATTCTAACATTCGTTAAACATTTGGGATAGTGTTTCTTGAATGTTTTCAATATCATTGCATTTCTTCTGGGATTTTTCAATATGTTATGTACGTCTAAGCGTCTCTGGCCATGTGCAGTTTCACAGCTCGTGTAATTCCAGAAACTTCCTGAAAATTTTTAACTTCATTTCCAGAACTTGGAAAGTCCCTAATTTTTCATGTTTTTGTGTAAAGTCCTGGAGCAGTACCAGACTCTTCTTCTGCTTTTTTTTTTTTTTTCTTTCATTGTGGGAAAAACAAAATTGCTGAGAAAAAAAAACAATTTTTTTTTCATTCTCTTTTGGGTTTGAAGACTACCATGAACAACTTCCATTCCAGTCTGTGTAGTCACTTAATTTGTTTAATATAAGGTTCTCAGTGGAACATACATCGTGTGTGTGCGTGGTTGCTGCACTGGCAATTTGTACAGTTTATTCATTACTACTGAGAAATGCTGAAAACTACAGACTTTTGTAGTTTTCACTACTGGGAAAAGCTAAAAACTGAATTTTTTTTTTTAGTATTTACTGCTGAAAATTTCCAATCAGGGTTGCAGTTCCTGGGGTGGGGTGGGTTAAACGTGAATTTCTTTTCGACCTTGGGCATAGTTAGTCTGTGAGACTGCAACAGGGAAAACCTCAAAATTGTCAGCATTTCTACTATCACATCTGAAATTAGAGTGGGGTCTCCCTTTTTCTAAACAGAGAAACCACTGTTGGTGTCAACCACCGGCTAAAGAATATTCACCTCCCACCGCATGCAGTTGCTAACAAACGCCCCATTGTGAAACACAGTCCTATTTACTCCCTTCCCTCTTACATAAATGGGGTGTCCATAAATGGAAGGTCTTTTGCTCATTACGAGGAAGTGTTACAAAAGTACAGCAACGAAACAGTGGTGATGACTGCCATTTAGTGCTCATTTCCCACGTCTACAGCACTTTGACCTACAATGTTATCTGTTGTTGTACTGCACAGGCAATTCAAAGTGTATTAAAAATGAATAGTTTTCCTAACACCTCCCTCCATTGCATCCTTTATCTTCAATGAAAGTCATACAATGTATTCTGCTGCCATGTCGAAAGGGAGAAGTCAAAATGGTTCAATTCTGCGCTTTTACACTGGGGTGGCTTTATTTCTGATAACGAACACCAAGATAGAGGGAACTGCAGTGTTATTATGAAATTCAAATCTTGAATTGAACTTTAACTTTACAATTTACCTACACTTTATTGCATATGGGATTATTTTCTCAGATAGGAAAACTGATTTGGCCAGCAGAACTGTTTTTTATGCCGCATAAATTCTAATTTATTACATTCACAAACTTAAATTATGTGGGAAAATATTGCAAACTTCAATTTGCACAGTTAAGTCTTGTGTAAAAGTATATTTCTGCACATCATCATTGCAAATGCAGTTGGTAAAAAGTAAAAAAGTGAAGTAAGGTCCTTAAAAATGGAGTGGAAGGAGGGGCTTAAAAATCTTTAAAGTATTTTTTTTCATAAGTGTTTGTGTTTCAGCTCATAAAAAGGGGCAAAAATGTGCAAAGGTGAAAGATGGATAGAGCGAAAATTTTTCTTGTAATCATTAATTTTCATTCTCTTGATGTCTTTCCTGTCTTACATTGCTATTAAACCTAATTTTTTTTTTCCTATAAATATTTGTATTTCAGCTTGAAAAAGAAGGTAAAAATCTTCGAAACTGGAAGTAGACTGACCAAAAATTCCTCCCTTAGCTGTAATTTCTTTTTCTCTTGATGTTTCCTCTGTTCTGCATTGTTGTTAAATGTTATACCCCCCCTCCCCCAATAAATATTTGCATTACAGCTTGAAAATTCCAAAAACGGAAGTAACAAAATTAGAAACTGTAAGATATGATGCATGGTGGACAAAGGTAGTAATCTGCTCCAGGTACATCATCTCATTTAAAATAGTAAAAGCCATAATATAATGCTTTTATGCTTTTGTGGTCCTTAAGTTGAAAGTTCTTTCACTGTGATGGATGAAATTGTAGATATGAAGTCAGGAAAGAATGAACATCAAAAACTGTTTGGGTACACAAACTGTGAAATACAAAATTAAAGCTCAGGTAAGTCTGCAGTTTAATTCTTCAGTAAAAAAGATTATTTGGAAGTAGTTGATATATGCCTATTTTGTCAAAGTCTGAAGATATCACAGAAAAGCTACAATGAAAAAATGTAAAGGGGGAAAAATTATCGGCAGAAAGGAAACATAAGCAATACTGTTCAACTGCAGTGTCAATGAAAGACAAATATGGCCATGCAGCTTGCTGAAAAACAGAAAAAGTATTTTTAAAGCAATCTCTTTAAAACCAGAGCCCTTTTTTTTTTTTTTTTTTTTTTTTTTTTTTCATTCATGCCTATTCCAAAGTACGTTCAATGTATCTTTTAATAATTAGTGAATTCAAATTAATTGCTACAAATATTGTGTTGCTTGGAACATACTTAGGAAACTATTTCATTTCTGAAAAGTTTTATATATTGGAAGTGCTAGTAAACTAACGAAACAGTTTGTCTACGATGTCACCTGTATAACAATATTTGGCCAAAACTAAGTGGATATATATTTTTAATTTCTGCAAAACTTCTGTTTTGAATTCAGTAATTTTACATTATGAATACAGTGATGTGTGGACTCCAGTTTAATATTTACATACCTAAATTATAGTGTATAATTCCACATGGTGGCTCATGCTAGTTTAAATATTGTATGCATTGTATTCATGTTTTTTCACAGCATGTTCTGTTTTTCCACCCAGTTAAAAAGTTCAGCTTTTTCTTTTTATTTTCTTCAGCAGTCTCATGTATGATAGTTTCAACAAGATAGGTTGTTGTTGTTGCACATTGTATAAAATCTCATTCCATTGGAGAACCAGTTTCTGTATGCTGAATTGAGGAACCAGTTACATGTTTCGAAACATGCACTGAACACTTATAGCGTTGAACAGAATGACCATGAAGTTTGAAATCTTGGTTCTGTTGTACCACTCAAGTTCAATTGATAAACTCGGCAAGGGCCAAGTAAAATTAAATATCCTACACGAAGATGGTGTTGCAGTCACTTGGACTGCACAAATCTGGTTCAAGAATTTAAGTGTGTGTGGGGGTATGTGGGTGTGGTGCATATGCACTGCTCAAAAGAATTATTCTAAGCAAAATCTTGTGAGACTGACGTTGAACATAAAATATTTTTATGCAATGTACAGTAGAATATTGGGTTAGTGCGAATGAAATGTCTGGCAAAGGACCAGCACACGTGGACGACGAGAACGGAAAAGTAGGACAACTTACCTAGGTAAAATAATCCCCCTCAGCATCGATACATAGTTGCCATCTGTTTGGCAAGGCCATGATCCCGGAACGAAAAAAGTCTTGTGGCTGGGACCTGAAAAAGTCATCAACTGCACGTTGAACCTCGTTGTCTGTCGTTAACTGTTTCTCGGACAGGAAGTGATCCAGGTAACGAAACAGATGATAGTCTGTTGGAGACAAGTCCGGGGAATGGGTAGGATGAGACAGTGCTTCATAGCCCAAGACACTTAGTGTCAGCATCGTTCGTTGTGCGACATGAGGCGAGCTTTGTCCTGGAGCAGAACAACACCATGTCTGGTGACCAAAGCCGGTCATTTATGCAGCAATTCCAGTGCATCTGGTGTAATTCAGCACAATAATGTTCTGCAGTGATGGTTTGGCCTCTTGCCAGGAAATGCCGATGAATTATCCTGGCTGTGGGCCACCAAAAAAGGAGCATCATCTTGGTGTGTAGGAGTGGCTTAGGATGCTGTCCAGCAGGCTGTGCCTTGCTTAACCATTGTGCAGATTGTTTCCGATTATCATAAAGGACCCACTTCTTGTCGCAGGTGACGATTTGATGCAGTAGAAGTTCCTGTTTATTCCCGGCAAGCAGTGATATGCAGACTTCCAAACGCCTAGTCTTGTTGGCAGTTGTCAACTCATCCGGCAGCCACATGTCCAGCGCAGCCAGACGCTAAACAACTGTCGTGTGGCGGACACCTACCTCTGCCGCTATCTCACGACATGTTTTTCGGGGGTCCGCTTCAACCACACAAAACAGAACATCGTCAGAAACAGCAACAGGTCTGTGACCACATGCTTCGTATTGCAGGTCCGTATCTCTGCTTCGAAAACCATCGCTGAGTGGTTCGTTCGTTGGCTGTATTCTCCCCAAATGCTTTGTTAACATTTCGAGCAGCAATTCCTGCAGAATGGCCCAGTTTAAATTCATACAGGAAGATGACTCTGAAATCCAGTGTCTGCATGTTTCCTTTGCAAGCCACGTTACGTCTAAACAGACCACGCCTGAACCTTGTTCTTCATGCACGTGCTAGCTATTTATAGTAACTCTGTGACTTAAACCTGCAACGCCTGTGGGTGGTTCCATTCCGCTGTGGTGGGGGCCTGTCTCCACTGCTCGTTCGTGCCAGACCTTTCATTCGCACTAACCCAATATTTTGTAACATCAGTAAGAAAAAGCACAGTAAATTTTTATGCAGTATTATTGTTTAATGCATATGATGTGATATGCTATACTATACAACAACATACATATCTTTACAACAAGAAAAAATTACTTTTTGAAGGTGCCGATCTCTAGTAGGGTGTGTGGTCTCTTTGAACAGCTAAGACTGCTGCACACCAGTGTGGCATGAAATTAATGAGGTTATCAAGGAAGTTTTGGGGGTATATCTGTCAACTTCTTGCTCCCCAGTTCATGAAAAGTCGACGGGGGTGCCGGTTAAGCTGCAGTGTGTCTTCCAAGTGCATCCAGGCATGCTCAATTCTCTCTTCTTGAAGCATGTTGTTTGTCCACTAATTGAGCTCTCTGAGGTTGAGTGTTTTCATCCATGAAAAGGAATGAATTACTGACGTCTGCAGCATACAACATGACAAATAGGTCTGAGAATCTTGTCTATATATCTGGGCTATCAGAGTTCCGTTTGGATGATGTACAGGACCTTACGTCCACCGATACTTATGCCTGCCCAGACAATAAATTCATGTCCACCATAATGTGATGTTTCCTGTACAAAAGCTGGGTTATATCCTGTGCTGGGTTCCCTTCAGATAAGAACTCTTCAATTTTCAAGACTCGAGACTAAATCTTGATTCATCAGAGAAGAGAAATTGACTGCACTTGCCGTGTCCCTTACAATGATGTTTTGCAGCCTAGTCTCTACGGGCCGTACGGTTAAAGGTACACACACCATTGGTCTGGGTGCATAAAGGCCACCTTGATGAAGGTGGTTACAGATAATTTGAATAGACAACCGGCATCCTGTTGACACGAGACGCCTTAGCAGGTGGTGAGTAGCATTTTGCTGCCTGTTCCAATGGACTGTTAACAATAGATAACAGTTGTTCCTTGTATTTGCTCGTGAACAACCTTGACCTTGCCTTCTTCGAACACTTCCCATATCCTGGAATTATGTCCACAATCAGGAAACGACACTCTAATGACTTCTACTATCGCCCGCTGTGTCTGACCTGCTTCCTGCCTGCCAATAGCTCTCCATGCCACTGATTCTAGTAAATCACGCTGTTGAGACATAGTGTCGCGATAAACATGGGGGAATAGGAGAGCTCACAGAAATTGATTTGCATAAAGATATGCATGGTTCGGCTGTCTTCGTCTCATGTGATTTACATTTTCCACATTTTGGTAAGATATCACGTGACTGGCTTGCATAATGTTGCCAAAGTCACATGCGAGCATGTACCTGTTCAGCATGTTTAGGTGTTATGTAAATCTTGGCGAGCCTTATGCATTTATAAGAAACCCTTAAAAATCCCGGGGGGGGAGGGGGGTTAATGCTGGCGACCTAGCCTGGAGAAATGCATCCAGGTGAAGATTCAAAGTTTTTCAATATTGTGTTGAGCCTTTTTAATACAATTTTTTGAATTTTTTTAAGGTTTTAAATGTTCAATGTTTAAAATTTTGTCGTTTTTTTTCACAGTTTTTTTTTTTTTAAGATTTCATTTATAAGTGCGTAAAGCTCAGTATGATATCATACACAACAACTAAGCACGTTGAACAGAATTTTTGATAGTGTATATATATATATACAGTATATATATATATTCTTAAATAATAATTCCACATATCACACACACACACATATTTAAATGTTAACAAATGAAACATTTTTGTTAACAGGTTATGCATTGGCTTCATTTTTTTTTTTTTTCCAGCTTTACAAAAGGTTAACCGGAAAACTGGAAGACTACAATAATGCTGTACATACAGTGACAGAAAACAAAATTATCATGGCACACCGCCATACATCAAGTGGTTAATAAATGCCCTTTGTAAAGTTTTTATATATACTATGTAATTAAATCAGTTTAATAAATTTTATATGATTTTTACTTGGCATCCTTTATTTCAAGATCAACACACCTACTCAAGATTGAAAAAAAAAAAAAAAAAGCCTCTCCCTCCATTCCAGGGCATTATAACTTTTCTGCCACTCCTGGATAAATTATTTCAGTTGCTTAACACTTTGTATGGATATGAACTAAGACTGTTTTCCATTATTATAGTATCATTTTTAAAGAATTTTATTTTACAGAAATAAAGGAGAAAGCTATTCCAGCAACTTCTACTTAGCTGTGGAAAGATAGACAGCTGTCTCTTGAGACAAAATTGTACATTGTTGGTTGAATTGTTCTTTCAGTGAGTACCTGTAAATGCAAGTGATGCAATGTTTAAGAAACTGACCAGGAGAAAGGTGATGCATATGTTAATATGCATTTGGAGGACACAGGTGATTTTCAGCACTTGGAGGACAAAACAACTGTGTTTAAAAAAACTCAAATACTTAAAGAAATGTGTGAATAGATGAGTACTTATACACTGCTGGACAATTGCTAAGGACGGATCATAAACGGCTATATAGCGCATAAAAAAGTAAGTGTGGTTGGATGCCAAGTGAAATAAAATAATGTCAGAAAGCCAGGATATTACAAGAAAGACAATTTATTGTGCTCTGAAATCCAGAAGGCTTTGGAACGTGTTCAAGGGACAAACAGGCCATTTTGTGCAGAATACGTAAACGTGAAAAAAATGCAATTACCGTCCGCAGGCGTTCCGGCGTAAGATGTCAATACGGGATATGGGCACCATGGAGGGCGATGCAAGATTCCACACGTCGTGTCATGCTTTGCACAAAATTATCAAGCAGCTGTTGGGGTAATTTATCCCATTCTTCTGTCAGTGCACGGATGAGGGTGTCCTTGTTTATTGGAGGGCATTGGCGACCAGCAAGACTCCTCCCCAAAGCATCCCACACATTTTCAATGGGATTCAGATCTGGAGAACGTGCTGGCCATACGAGGCGTTGAATATCCTCGCTCTCAAGACACTCCTGGACAGCGACTGTTCGATGACATGTTGCGTTGTCGTCCATGAAAATGAATCTATCACCAACAGCACCACGGAACATGCGAACATGAGGTAGCAGAACATCATTAATGTATCGTTGGCCAGTCATAGTCCCAGTTGGAAGCACATAGAGGGACGTACGGCCATTGATCATGATGCCAGCCCATACCATGACACTACATGTCGGATATCGGTCCCTTTCCTGTATGTTTGCTGGACAATATGCAGTACCACTATCATGCCAGATCAGTTGTCGTCGACAATCAGACGATAGACTGTATCTACTCTCATCTGAGAAGAGGACAGCAGACCAGTCGTTATCAGTCCAATTGCGATGTTGATGGCACCATTGCAAACGGGCGGTACGGTGACGTCTGGACAATGGGATGCACACAACAGGACGGCGGGCGTATAGTCCTCCTTCATGCAAACGTCTGGCGACAATTTTTCGGGAGATCCGCTTGCCAGTAGCAGCCATAAACTGATTTGCTACCTCACTATCTGTGCTGCGCTGGTGTCTTTTTGTTGATAGCACTATGTACCGATCTTCTGCAGGTGTCGTACTGCGAACACGACCTCCCCCGTGACCTTTCGTACACTCTCCATTTGTTTGAAATGATTTCCAAAGCCTTGAAACAACACTGTGGCTGACGTCGAACTCCCTGGCAACATCTGTTATTTTTCGCCCTTCTTCAATCTTGCCAACAATACGGCCACGCGTAAAATCATCTAGGTGATGTCGGGAAGACATACTGAAAATTACAAGTTCGTCAATTGATTCTTTCCCTTTCAACTTTGCGTTTGAACAACAACGGTCAATACGCATCAAATTCTTTATATCTCTTATCAGCGCTATGACGTCACGAACAAGTTCGGCAATCCAAATTTTGCATACGCACAACACGTCTTACTGTATCCCACACTTATGCTAATTTCCACATTTTCCTGCCTTCCATTCTATCGTTGCTATTGTCATCCGTCCTTAGCAATTGTCCAGCAGTGTATTTTGAACATACAAGAAAAGAAGTTTACAAAACCCTTACAAGTTTATGTTTGCCTGACAGATCTTGGGACCCATTGGGTTCCACATGAGTTCTTCCTTGTCTACTTTTCATCAAATGGTATGTGAGCTTGTGGGTTTATAAGGGGCACACCATTTCCCTCCTTTGGTTTGCAGAGAAACCGGGAAATACATTGTCTGTGATCTCTAGAATTTTGTAGTCATACCTGGCAGTACAAACTGATAAAAGGACATATTCTTAATCACTGACCACTTCACAAGATTGAAAACCCATTGTTAAGTTTCTGCAGATCTGAGAGTGCCAGAACTTACACACAAGTGGTTTCAATGTTTGCACATTTTTCTGAAGTGGTCTACAGAACTTAGTTGAGTCACAAGCCATTTCAAGAAAAAGCAAAGCAGTAACAAATTTCTACTTCCTCTCTGACACTTTTGTAGCATAGTTATTTTGTCATTTACGTGCACTCAGATATGTATGTGAGCCACCAGTTTTACTTCTACTGGTTGATAGGACAAATGTTCATCTCTCACTCAAAGTGGTGTGCACAGGGTTTGCACAGCCCCTGGAATTTGAGACCCCCCCCCTCTTTCCAGACCCAGAAAGTTCTTGATTTTTTTTGTGCAAGGTCCTGGTCATGTAACAAAAAAAAAAAAAAAAAAAAAACATGAGTATAAAATAATATACACACAGCAAAGGGTCCATAAGCCCTTTCTGGAGTTTAAGAACTCCTGATGGGTTCCATTTCAACTCAGGCAGGGTCGTACCATCATGGTCTCAGATTTCTCTAAAAAAATTAAGGGGTGTTCCTTGACTAAAATAAGGAGACCTATATTTTTTCTTTCGGCAAGAAAAAAATTTTCCCTTCGAGATAGAGGGTTTCAAATCTTGCGCTGTCAAACAAGCTCTCTAGAAAACGGTTATTTTTCCTAACTTCAGTGAGTCATTGCAGCAGAGTTAAAAAAGATATTGTGTTCTTGTATTTTTTTTTACATTGTGTGTATAACATAAATTAATATATGGTGTTAATATTTGCTACACATCGTATGATTAAAATTTAAAAAAATCGTAAACTTTGTGATTTTAAAAAAAATTGAATTTTTTAAGTTTTTTTAAACAGGTTTGGATGGAGTTTTTTCTATATTTGTTTTTTTCGTTAAAGACATACAAATGTGCACTTTATTTGTAATTTTTTGTGTGTCTGTGAAACTGCTAGTTTCTGCGTTTCGGCAGCGTTAAAAACAGCCGATTTTGAAAAATCTCTAACTTCGCCAACGATTTCCTCAAAAATGCCATTTCTTAAAATTCTGAAAATTAAATCCCTGTTTTATTATCAACAGGAGAATATCTGTGTAAATTTTCACGGACCTAAAAATGCCCGCTTCCGAGTTAGACGCGTTTCAATTCGGTTTGAAAGCCTACGATTTCCCGTGTTCTAAAGGCACTATTTTGGAAAAATCTCAGGCGCAAAGTACGTACGTTATCTCTTCTCCAAATCAAAGCGTTAGATATTCTTTGCCCGAATGATGGAATGAGAGCATTGGGTCAGCTGGCCCTGGTTGGATACATCCACCTCACCCTTCCCCGAGTGATGACATGCCTATAAAACTGTCGGGGGGGGGGGGGGGGATAACCAATACATAAAGAAAATTCTTGCTGCTCCACTAACAAAGTTGAGTTGCGAAAGACAGCAGCAGTTGTTTGTTTGTTTACGTATATACTTAAACATCGCATAAGAAAAGACTATGAAAGAGTAGAAAACTGTTGTGAAATAATTTTAAGAAAAAGAGTGCAAGCACGTGTACTGTAAGTTAATTTTCGATGGCTAAACAACCTCGAGTTTTTCTGGGAGTTGCTAATTGTAGGCTACTGTCAGAAGAGCAGTTGCTGTTTTGTTATAGTTGCTAAAGTTAACTTCTCAGTTTTTCGTAATAGTAAAATATTCGCTCAGGAGAGTTTTGTCCTCTGCGAACGGGGGAGAAGGTGCAGTGCTCTTGACCTCGCTGCTGGGTTGATAGCGCTGGTCGCTACCGAAACTCTACTTACCTCCTCTCCAAAACGTAATGGCAATTGTCTAATCTACTAAATAAATAACAATTAACACATACGCGTGCATGCTTATTCATAAAATGTAAGTTGAGTATATTTCCTGTTCAATCAGCTGATTTCACAAGTAGAATTCATATACAACTTATGCACTTATAATGGTGTAAAGATTTTTATCTATTTAAAACATATTCAAAGATTTCAATTTTTTTAAAGAGGGGGGGGATTGTGTTCGTAGTGATCTCCACCTGGGCCACGATAAACCATGCCCTGCCCATGGCTTCTGTTCCCTTAGAAGATAATCCTGGATCGATGGGAGACCAGCGGAGTTTTGACACCCCACCCCCTCATGTGGTGGTGAGGTGTCTCAAAGCTAGGTAGCTTTCAAAAATGTTTCAACTTAGTTGGCTGGTAACAAGAGAGGGATTCCATTTCAACTCTGGCAGGGTCGTACCATCACGGTCTCAGATTTCTCTAAAAAACATTAAGGGGGTGTTCCTTGATTAAAATAAGGATACCCATATCTTTTCTTTCGGCAAGAAAAAATGTTCCCTTTGAGGCAGAGGTTTTCAAATCTTCCACCGTCAAACAAGCTCTCTAAAAAACGGTTATTTTTCCTAACTTCAGCGAGTCATTGCAGCAGAGTTTAAAAAGATATCGTGTTCTGGTATTTTTTATTACATTGTGTGTATAACGTATAATAATATGTGATGCTAATATTTTTTACACATCATATGATAAAAAATTTAAAAAATCGTAAACTTCGATTTAAAAAAAAAGAAATTTTTAAGATTTTTTTTAACTGGTTCAAATGGAGTTTTTTTCTTCTATACTCGTTTTTTTGTTAAAGACATACAAATGTGCACTTTATTTGCAATTTTTTATGTGTCTGTGAAACTGCTAGTTTCCGCATCGTTAAAAACAGCCGATTTTAAAAAATCTCCAACTTTGCCAACGATTTTCTCAAAAAAGCCCTTTTTTAAAATTCTGAAAATTAAATCCCTGTTTTATTATCAACTGAAGTGTAAATTTTCACGGACCTAAAAACGTCCGTTTCAGAGTTAGATGCGTTTGGATTTGGTTTGAAAACCTACGATTTCTCCGTGTTCTAAAGGCGTAATTTTGGAAAAATCTGAGGCGCAAAGTACATATTCTCTTACTCGAATGAGAGTGTTGGATCCGTCCACCTCACCCTACCCTGAGCGATAACATGCCTAAAAAACGGTCTTGGAAAAAAATAACAAATCTATATATAGAGAGAATTGAATGTATGTCAATTTAGAACCATCAAATTTGGTATACTATCTCATGGTACCCTAACTTAGACCGTAGACGGTTTTTGGAAGGGGAGCCCGGGTCAAACGGCCCCACGCAAAATTTCCGTAAAATCTGGTTTTCAATTTAGAACCATCAAATTTGGTATACTTTTTCTTGACACCCTAACTTTGACTAGACGGTTTTGGGAAGGGGTCGGAACCCGGGGTCAAGCCCCCCACACCTACAAAATTTTCGTAAAATATTTTACAAAGTTAGGTTGCCAAGAAAAAGTATACCAAATTTGATGGTTCTAAATTGAAAACTAGATTTTATGGAGATTTTGCATGGGGCCCTTTGACCCCGGGCTCCCACCCAACCAGGGCTCTGCCCCCTTCCAAACACCATCTACGGTCTCAGTTAGGGCACTATAGTATACAAGTATATTTTACGGAAATTTTGTGTGGGGGCCCTTTGGCCCAGGGCTCCGACCCCTTCCAAAAACAGTCTGCAGTCTAAGTTAGGGTACCATGCTATAGTATTCCAAATTTGGTGATTCTAAATTGAAAACTAGATTTTATGGAAGTTTTGTGTGGAGCCCCTTGACCCCGGGCTCCGACCCCTTCCAAAACCGTCTACGGTCTAAGTTAGGGTACCATGAGATAGTATTCCAAGTTTGGTGGTTCTTTTCTTTTTTTTTTTTTTTTTTTTTTGATTGGAGGTTTAACGACCACCGTGAGCAACTCAATGGGCTATAAGCAGTCGCCCGTCCCTAATTTAGGGTCACTGGTTCCAGGGAAGGGAGAGAGCCAGTGCCGTAAGACAAACACAACATCCATGCCTCACCGGGATTCGAACCCGGACCCCGTTCGGACGAATGATCAGAGGCCATCGCTTAGACCACTGCGCCACCGGGGCGGCTTTGGTGGTTCTAAATTGAAAACTAAATTTGTTTAGCAGACATACATTCAATTCTATATATATAGATTTGTTATTTTTTTTTTCCAAGACCGTTTTTTAGGCATGTTATCGCCCAGGGTAGGGTGAGGTAGACGGATCCAACGCTCTCATTCGGGTAAGAGAATACGTACTTTGCGCCTGAGATTTTTCCAAAATTGCGCCTTTAGAACACGGAGAAATCGTAGGTTTTCAAACCAAATTCAAACGTGCCTAACTCGGAAACGGACGTTTTTAGGTCCGTGAAAATTTACACAGATATTCTCCTGTTGATAATGAAACAGGGATTTAATTTTCAGAATTTTAAAAAGGGCTTTTTTGAGAAAATCGTTGGCAAAGTTGGAGATTTTTCAAAATTCGGCTACGCTGCAGAAACTAGCAGTTTCACAGACACATAAAAAATTGCAAATAAAGTGCACATTTGTATGTCTTTAACAAAAAACGTGTATAGAAAACAAAAACTCCAATTGGACACATAAAAAAAAAAATCTTAAAAATTTCAATTTTTTTTTTAAATCAAAGTTTACGATTTTTTTAAAATTTTAATCGTACGATGTGTAAAAAATATTAGCATCAAACATTATTATACGTTATACACACAACGTAATAAAAATACCAGAACAAAAGATCTTTTTTCATTCTGCTGCAATGACTCGCTGAAGTTAGGAAAAATAATCGGTTTTTTAGAGAGCTTGTTTGACGGTGGAAGATTTGAAACCCTCTTTCTCGAAAGGAAAATTTTTCTTGCCGAAAGAAAAGATATGGGTCCCCTTATTTTAATCAAGGAACACCCCCTTAATTTTTTTTAGAGAAATCTGAGACCGTGATGGTACGACCCTGCCAGAGTTGAAATGGAATCTCTCTCTTATTACCAGCCAACTAAGTTGAAACATTTTTGAAAGCTACCTAGCTTTGAGACACCTCACCACCACGTGAGAGGAGGGGGGTTACAAAACTCTGCTGGTCTCCCATCGATCCAGGATTATCTTCTAAGGGAACAGAGAAGACATGGGCAGTGCATGGTTTATCGTGGCCCAGGTGGAGATCACTACGAACACAATCCCCCCCTAAAAAAATTGAAATCTTTGAATATGTTTTAAATAGATAAAAATCTTTACACCATTAATTTTCAGAATTTTAAAAAATGGCCTTTTTGAGAAAATCGTTGGCAAAGTTAGAGATTTTTCAAAATCGGCTGTTTTTAACGCTGCTGAAACGCGGAAACTAGCAGTTTCACAGATACACAAAAAATTACAAATAAAGTGCACATTTGTATGTCTTTAACGAAAAAAACGAATATAGAAAAAACTCCATCCAAACCTGTTTAAAAAAACTTAAAAAATTCAATTTTTTTAAATCACAAAGTTTACGATGTTTTTAAATTTTAATCATACGATGTGTAGCAAATATTAGCACTATATATTATTATATGTTATACTCACAATGTAAAACAAAATGCAAGAACACGATATCTTTTTTAACTCTGCTGCAATGACTCGCTGAAGTTAGGAAAAATAACCGTTTTCTAGAGAGCTTGTTTGACGGTACAAGATTTGAAACCCTCTATCTCGAAGGGAAAATTTTTTCTTGCCGAAAGAAAAAATATGGGTCTCCTTAATTTTTTAGAGAAATCTGAGACCATGATGGTACGACCCTGCCTGAGTTAAAATGGAACCCATCTCCCTTTTTTTCCTCAGACTCCTGGAAAAATCCTTAAATTTAATTATGACTTCTGGAAATTATTACATTTTTGACTTTTTCAGTGTCTTCCATTGCTCATTTAGTGGGTAGCAAGGGGTAACCTCCACCCTTTTTTTTTTTTTTTCAATTTTTATTTATGTACTGGAAGCTATTTTGAATTCATGTTTCCCAGCCAACATGATTTTACACAAATTGCAGGGTCCTTTCCCCCTACTTCTCTTCCTGATTAAATTAATTTTTTTGTATATCTTTCTGATCAAGTGTCTCGTTTTTACCATTTTTAGTAATAGTGAAAAAGAAGTATTTTTTAAGATTGCTCATTTAACTGGAAGACCCTGGGTTCAACTCCCGGTGGCGCCCAATGAGAATTTTTTTCGTGACTCACTTATAAACGTGGAAAGAGCGAAAATCTTTTGTTTGATGTTCCTGGTCCACGTTAAATGTCTGTATTAATTATATTCATTCGCCTTCTAATTATTTCTCCAGTTGCTGCTTACCAACTTTGGTGAATCCCCAGCATTGTGTGGGGCTCCAAGAAGCAACCTGCCAACTTGGCTTGGCAGTTACCATGTGTGAGTCTGGAGGAATTCGAGGCCGCTGTGGTGTAGCGGAAGCATGTTCGGAGTGTAACTGGAAGACCCTGGGTTCGACTCCCTGTGGCGGCCAATGAGAATTTTTCCGTGACTCACTTATAAACGTGGAAAGAGGGAAGATCTTTGTTTGATGTTCCTGGTCCACATTAAATGTCTGTATTAATTTTTTAAGATTTTTTTTTCTAATGAAATTCATGTTTTCCCTATTTTTAACAGACTGTTGTTCAAAACCACTCATTAGAGCAAGCATTTTTGTCTACTTCTCCCTTTTTAAAGCAAAATTACACTTCAAAGCCCGTACATAATCTGTCAGTGGTGGAATCTGAGCCATTTCCGTGACCTGTTGAATAGTTTCATGGCAGACTGAACAATGCAGTACCGATTTTGGATATTTAGTTTTGCTTAAAATGTTTTTCCCATTCCTTGGTAACTTCTTGCCATATCAAGGGGCAGATGAAGCGTTTCCTCTCTCTTTCATTTAAAATGAAATTAATTTTCAGAAACCAGCATACACACCATGCAGAGAAAACAACTTTACAGAGATTGAAAGACGAAAAGTTAAAGTTCCAATTTTGATCTTTAATTTATTTTGTGAACAGAAAGGAAAATGTGTGCTCTTTCTGTCTTTTGATTTGGCAAGATGTAACCAGGCAATGGACTTCCAAAAAATAGTAGGGACCCTGGTTATATAAAGAGATTGTTGTTAAGGACACATTACTAGGTCCTCTCTTCCTCATTGAAAGCACCCTTACTGCCAGATCCTACCTAGGCATGTTTCACACCTAATGTCACACCTACATGATGACCAGATGGCACTGGAGCAGCAAAAACCCTGTGTTACCCAATGCCCATGTTGTGAATGAATATTTCTAAGATCATGTCCAAGAATTTCATGTATAACTTGGCCACCAAATTCTCCCTAATTTGAATCCCAATGAACATGTGGGATGCAGTGAAATACAACATTCTCCAGTTCACACCTGTTCCTCACTTTGTCGGCAAATTTGGGATGTCATTCCACCCAGCTTGTATTAAAACCTGAGGATGCTTTTCACAGTCTAGTGGATTTATGCCACTTCTACTGCAAGTGGTTATAACAGAAGGTGGTCCAACATGCTATTACACAGGTGGTCATCAGTGGCAAGGTGTGACCTTTTGAGAATTGTGCTACCAGAAGCTATTATCACATTAAGGGGTTTATTTTTCAATCATTAAAGCTGAGTTTCTTTCATCTGCAGGATTTTTCATATCACTTCCATCCCAAGGTTTTTTATTTTTGCTTTTTTTAGGGAGTGGGGATTTATAGGCACAAATCTCTTATAAATTTTAGTTTGGGGAACTTTGCCTGGTAGAAAAGTATAAAACACAAACACATATTCTTAAATATCTTTAAAACTTCATGCCAACCATCATGGATGACTATACTAAGCCATCTAAGCATGATATAAACCCAAAACAAGTATTAAAACACATTGTTAACATTGTTAAAACTATTTTAGCCGAGATTGTCATGCAGGAAGTGGAGGAAGACATACTATATACTTGTCAACATAAACCGATATTATATATACAATATATTGATGATATTCTGGTCCCATCCTAAGGAATTTGTTCCACATTTCCCTGATTTACTGTCTTCTAAATTTCCTACAATACAATTCATTGAATATGAACAGGATAATTCCCTACCATTTTTAGATTTCAACCTTTACAGAAACAGTGATACAAATTCAGTTCCTTATTCAGTGTATCGAAAAGCGACCAACAATGATGATATTATCCCAAGTTCATCCGTACATCCTTTAAATCATAAATTGGCTTCTTTTCACTTCCTTGTGAGACGAGCAATCTCTCACTCCTCCAACCAACAGTACCATAACAGAGAAATTGAGTATATTCGACAAATTGCCGAGAACAATGGACATCCCCCAGATTATAGTTGACAGAATACTCGACAAGGTGCTCCAGTCTGATTTTTCTACACTTGAACGAGAGCAGACCTCAACTAAATATGTGGGTTCAATGCAATTTATTCCAGACATAACATACATCCTTAAAAACGTATGTAAGAAACACCATCTAGACTTTAGGAGCAGTACAAGAAATATTTTGTCAGCAATAAAGAAAGATTGCAATCCCGTCCCCATGGCAAACAGAGTCTACGGTATACCACTGCATGCTCAAGATCATTAAAGCAGCGACTTAGTATATATCGGCTCCAGAAATAGGAACTTATCAAAATGGATCTTGAGGCACAGGTATAGCATCAAGAACTAGATGGATTCAACAGCTCTCTCAAGAACTGTAAGTGCAGGGATACACTACCCAGATTGGAATGCGACCAGCATTTTGGGTTCATACAAATCAAGACGATCTTTACTCCTGGCAGAAAGTCTGTTCATTCAGTCAGAGAGACAAAAATGTTGTAATGACAAAACCCCTGTAACAATACCAAAACCACAGATTAACCTGATATGATGAGGGGTGAACGCGAGGTAAACCCATTTGTAAACTTTGTGAAATTTTGTCGTGCTTTGCCGACTGCATGCAGTTCTTCCTTTTAGGAATTTAAAAATTACAAACTAGACTAGTGCGCCTATGACTTCAGACTGGTTATGTCATAAACATATGACAAATACACTGTGTATAAAAACGGGGTTCCTGCTACACTAATCAACCACTCAGCTTGATGATGAGGCGCCAGGCACCTTGAGAGATCTTGCTTTGGTGTTATGATTTTAGTATTAAAATGGTTTTAACAACTATGTGTTTTAATACTTGTTTTGGGTTTATATCGTGCTTAGATGGCTTAGTATAGTAATCCACATATTCTTGACACCAGAACTGCCATTCCAGTCAAATAATCTGAAAGTGGAAATGGAATTAAATAGGAGGAAGAGAGTGATCTCAACTAAAATTCTATTAGGTATTTTTCAAACTAAGTCAGATCAGCTACATAATTAACCTGTCTGGCAGTTATTTCACGACCGGAACTGTGCAAGTTGTGCACACCATCTTTCGTCCAAGCATTTATTCCTGGAGAAAACATAGCCGACAGTAAAAAGTCTTGTTTTTTTTTTTTTTTTTGGGGGGGGGGGGTCACTCTCAGCGAAGAATTATCAGAATATCAAAAGTGGCAGACAGTATTTTTAGCTTGTTTAATGTTTTTAGCATGGAGGAGTGTGTCTGTTTTTCTTAATTA
This sequence comes from Macrothele yani, assembly GCA_039090855.1. Taxonomy (NCBI): domain Eukaryota; kingdom Metazoa; phylum Arthropoda; class Arachnida; order Araneae; family Macrothelidae; genus Macrothele; species Macrothele yani. Next base: position 106,742,451 of record CM076998.1, read on the forward strand.
TTTCCTCTATTATTTTCATCACAATTTCTGGCAGAAAACGATTCATTCAGCAAACTTGTAACCACACAAGCACATTTGCTCACGATATTAGTATTTGAGGGAATCAAAGTAGATGAAGCAGTGCCAGGGTGTCCCAGTGGTCTAAGCACTGGCTTCTGACCATTCTTCTGGGTTTGAATCCTGGTGAGGCATGGATGTTGTGTTTGTCTTGCAGCATTGGCTCTCTCCATTCACAGGAACCAGTGACCCTAAATTAGGAACAAGTGACTGCTTATTGCCCATTAAGTTGCTCATTAAACCAAAAAAAAACAACAAAAAAACACTGCTAATAAACACTGCTTCATTCTCATTCGAAACACAACTTGAAAATTTAAATTAGTAAAACTGATTTGCTATGTAGTAAAACAGTTGTCGACATGCAGTAAGTAGCTTGTAAAATAAATGTGAGGAAAACACTGAAATGAAAGTAAAAATAATAATTATTATTATCTTCACCAACGAAGAACATGTATATATCCAAATGCAGCAGTGGTGACAGTGAACATATGCTGTGTGGATTACAGCAACTCAGAGTTCCTGCTGCCTCTTTGAATTCACACATAAGCACAGTCAACAGAACTTGCAGTGTTTTGCAATCACTTGAAAGTGGAAACACTTGGTCTTGCCAATGGGTTCTCTATTTACTCCTTCACAAAGCAGACCGGCATGCAATAACTTTTAATGGCCAATACGAAATGAATGGCATGCATAATTTTTGCACTATGTATTACAGTTCCATATTTGAATAAATTGTTTCTATTTATGCAGGTAAATAAAAAAAGAAAGCAATTTGAAAACTATGCGGTAATCACAACGAATAAAAGTTGATTCAATACAGCATGCTCACAGTGGCTTATGGGTATTTCGAACATGCACAGCACCGCGCTCTGCTGCTAGTCTAGTTGAAGCCAAGGTCAAACAAACATGGATGTTCCACTGCAGGATGGCACCATTGTCAAACAACACGCTGTAGTGAGATTTCTTTGGGCAGAGGGAGTGAAACCTGCTGAAATTCACCGAAGGATGTTGGTTCAGTATGTAAGTGAAAACAGCATGACTCAACAAAAAGTTTATGAATGGGAAGAAAGGTTTAAATTGGGAAGAACACATTTAATCAATGAAGCTTGATTTGGTCGGCCATCAACATCGCACGCAGAAGCCCAGATCGACAAGGCAAATGGCTTGATCAGAGAAGACCGACCAATTGTGTTGTCTGCTGCACATTAGGATATCAGCTGTGGATCCGCACATGCCATAGTGTGTGATTACTTGTGCAGTGTTTAAGCTGTTGCTCGATTTTCTGTAATAAAGACAGTAATTTTGCGACAAAATGTCCCCACTGAATCGCTAAAAAGCAAATGTTTCCCGTCTTTTCTTTTTTTTTCTTTTGTTATTCCGCCCAACACCACTTTGCGCTTGCATTGTCTTTCATCCCCTCATTTTTTTGATCCATCATCACTGCTTTGCCCCCCACACTGTGGCTGTGGTCAAAACGATGGCTTCTGACCATTTGTTCGGGTTCAAATCCAGGTGAGGCATGGATGTTGTGTTTGTCTTACTGTACTGGCTGTTCCCCTTACCTGGAACCAGTGCCCTAAATTAGGGATGGAGAACTGCTTATAGCCCATCAAATTGCTCACGGTGGTCATTACCCCCCACACTTTGCCCCACTGATCTGGTTTGCTTCCCTGAAATTTCTTTCTTTCTGTCTGCCCCCCCCCCCCAGTCATTTTTTCATTCCATCACCGCTGCTTCGTCCTACTGACCTGCTATCCTTCCCCATCATTTTTTCTTTCCATCATCACTGTCACACATGCTGCTTCAGTTTGTTGTTCTTCCATCCCTGTTGTCTTTCTCCTGTTGCAGAAAAGCAACGGTGAGCCTCAAGAGCTTTGCTGCGATGGATAAAGAAGGAGGCGTCTCTTTTTTTCCTTTGGCGGTTTGCTGCTGCAGAAGAAGCCTGCATTGTTTTGGTTTGGGTTGACCGGCTGGTTGGTGTGTCGTCGGTTGTGACTTTGCTCAGTCCTGGTCTTTGTATATATTTTCAGACTGAATGCATCAGCAATTGTAAGTATTTTTTTTATTAAAATGTAGAAGTGTAAAATCCTATTTCTTTTGGCATAGAACTACGTCTTTCTCCACGCTGGGTAGGTAGTAACGTCGGGAGCAAAATTAATTTTAACCATTCTTTTCAACTTTTTTTTTACTATAATTTTCCGTTGTTCGAGAAACCAGCAATAATCATGCATCTTTGACTGAAACTTTCTTTGGATTCTTGGAACCAAGTCTGGAAGTCTTTTTCTGCTCATTTGCGATAGTGAATCTGCTTTTTTTCGTTATAGTCGTTTAAGTAGATCCAAGCTTCGTCAATCGTCACAATAAATTTCCATCTGTCTACAGCTAAGTGATTTGTATAAAGAAGTCTACATTGTGTTCTGCGCTCAGCCATGCGTCTAGGCAAAAGGTGGTGAACATTATGTTTTTGTTTTTGACATAGAACTTAGTCTTTCTCTGCGCTGGGTACGGGGTATCATGAGGAACACGGATGCAACAAAAACATGTAACGCTTTGAATGCTTATGTCTTTGAAACTTATCATCGTAGAGTAATAAATAATACATCATTAGATAGTTTATAGAGTCCCATTTATAACAAAACAAGTTTCAACCATCCACCCCTTAACCCTTTGATACAGTAGTGTTGAAAAGTTAAGCTAAATTTTGTGTGATTTTGTTTTGCCGCACGCTGTTTTAAGATTGATAATTAGCGAACAGATAAAGATAGTAATGACTTCAGTCCCGCATTCCATAGCTGATGGAAGTATGTGATAAACCAAAATAAAGTGGATTTAAAATTTGTGTCTTAGATAAAAAAAAATTTGGTGACAAAAATTTAGAAATGCTACGAAAATACAGGGAAAATTACTATAAGAAACGATGAAAGTGAAACAACTAGAGGAATCCGAAAAGGCCCATTCAGTCGTCAACCAAAAGGTCACGGGAATGTAAGGAGCATCTTTTAAAAGTCCACGTGTCGGGGTGCGTTTCATCCAAGTTCGACTCTAGAGCCACAACTTTCCACTTCAACTGCACAAATTGAGCCTGAACAGCAAGAACAAATGAAGATTGATGTCATTGATCCAAATTTTCACACCAAGCATGGAATACCAATGTACATCACCAATCTTCACAACTTGACTGGATAATGAATGTATTACGTCTCAAACCTTTACACCGCTGATGCATTCTGAATCTAGACAAGAGCAACAAGAAGAAGAGTACATTAGGCCGGAGACTTGTCGCCAAATTTATAACAGGGCAACTAAGGAGTTTGAAAACCTGTTTTGAAAAATGATTTCTTCAGAAACAATTTTAGCAATAACTGCTGACAACAATGATACTATGCCTTCTACTAACATTAATTTATAATCAGCATAGTTACTAAGAGTTGTATACAGTATAAGTTGCTTTTAAGTAAATAAAGTAAAACACTTCTTTTCATTTTATTTCTGAAAAAGTCAAAGGGGCACAGTAGCAACTGTGCCGCAACCTACAACGTAGGGCTACATCAACTATCCTTTGCTGAATACTTTAAGGACATAGAACTAACGAGATAGTGCCACGAAATAGTGACAGTTGACGTAGTTTTATATTGTAGGTAGCTACTGTGCCCCTTTGATTTTTGTATTCTTGAATTCTATTTAAAGTATACAGTTTTATTTAGCCAATGCATTGTACTTGTATTTTCATTTGTAAATATAACAAAAAATAGAACTGTAAATTTGGCTAATCTGCATAACATTTTGCTACCACTTTTCTTGACAAAATAGCCAAATTGCTGCAAGAGAAAAAATTCTAGCTTAAACATACAGTGGACTTGGGGTATCATAAAGGTTGCATAAGATGGGTACCCAAACAGCTTGCTGATTTGCACAAGCAACAACAGCACGTGGAGGTCGCAGTTCAATTCCTGAAACATTATGAAAAGATCTGTGTTGGAGAGAACTATCACTGGCAATAAGACATGGGTTCATCACTGTGAACTAGAAAGCGAGAGACAAAGCATGCAGTGGAAACAAACACCCATCTTCTCGAGTAAAGAAGAAATTCATGTGACAGTCTTCTGCCAAAAAATCAAGCCGACCCTCCCTTGGGTCAGCCTGATTTTTTTGGGAGGGACATGAAGGGTTTTAATCTGGCATATTTTCGGGAACATGGACAAACGGTAACCAGTGCAACATATTGTGCTATACTTAGTGAGAAATTGAAACCTGCAATTCACAGCAAAAGAAGAATGCTTTCAAAAACAATCTTGCTGCAACGGTGGAGGCAGTGAGAAACTGTAGTTTGAACATCTTCCACATCCCTCTTACAGCCCTGATCTGGCATCATGCGATTATCACGTCTTTGGTCTACTTAAAAAAACTCTATGCAGTCACTGGTTAACCTCTGATGATGAGGTTAAGGAAGCAATCCAGATCTAGATTCGGGAACAGCCGAAAACTTCTCCCAAGGAATGAAGAAGCTAATGGAACGATACAAGAAATGCATTGATTATAGGGGGACTATGTCAAAAAGTGAGATAACTGTTATGTCCATCTTCTCACAGTTACCAGTATTAAAGGGTATGTTGCCTTTACGTTTTGATTCTCCGTCATGTTTAAAGCTGTTTCCAGTGGTGACACTGGTTGCTTAGCTTTGCCTCTAGTAGTCATAATGTTATGGCTCATGAGTGCTTGTCTATATTGTGTAACTGCTGACATATCGAACAGCAACACAGTTTGGACTGGGGGAAAAAAACATACAATAGATTACTTTTTTTTTTATTTAGAATCAACAAAAGATAAACATATAAGTATACAAAAGTTCCAGTAAATATAATAAATTATTCTATAATCTGTAAAGGACATAAAAAAATTTTTCTTCCATGCAACATTACAAAAAATATATTTATACATTTTGTTAAATTACATACAATAGGAGAAAATGTAGTCTACATTTTCTGTTGTAGTTGTTTTAAGTTTTCATATTGCTTCCTACGCTTGAGATCACACTTCATGAAAACTGAAAGTAACACATTTGACTGCTTATTATATATTCATATTTATGGACAATGAAAATAATATATTACAGCACTTTTTTTGCATGTTATTAAAGCAGTTTTTGCACTGTGGAAATTTTCAAGCTAAATGCCATGTTTTCTACACTTCAAACTGCTGATGTAGACTATAATAATGTAGTGCAAGTATTTGCAACAGTTTTATTTTCTGGCAGCTCCTTTTTACCCTCATTCACTGTAACTTTTACTGTGTCGCAAGAAATTTTTTACACCAAAATATGAGTGGGTAGATGCACTACAAAATGAACGAATCTTCTGTCGTGTTGAAAAAGTGAATTAAAATACATTTGAACTTGACAATAGCAACACCTTGGCTGTAGCATCTAATACTGAGTAGTTCTGATTAAACATTCACAAAGCACATGCTTTTCTGTTTCTCTTACAGAATCATATATATGTACATACATACATACAAACTACAAAGGATCAAGTGGGACATCGTGGGGCTAAGTGAGGTAAGGAGAAAAGGAGAAGATCTCATCGAACTGAAAAGTGGACATCTCTTCTACTATCGTGGGACAGATACTGGCAGAACTAGTGGTGTTGGATTTATAATAAACAAGAAACTGAAGGATAAAGTTGTAGAAGTTGAAAGTTCCTCTGACAGAGCTGCACGACTCGTTATCCAACTCTCGAAAAGATACCAGGCTCAGATTATTCAAACTTATGCACCCACCACAAGTCATCCTGAAGAAGAAATTGAAAAATTTTATGAGGAAATTTGTCATCTAAATAATAAAGGTAAGCAGCACTTGAAAATAATTATGGGAGATTTCAATGCAAAAATAGGGCAACAGCAACAGAATGAAACTTCAGTAGGTAAATTCGGTCACGGCAACAGAAACCAGCGTGGAAATACTCTCGTTGAGTTTGCAGAGGCAGAAGGGTTTTTCATCTTTAACTCCTTCTTCAAGAAAAAGCCACACAGGAAATGGACATGGAGACATCCAAATGGGACAACAAGTGAAATTGATTTTATTATGTGTAACAAAAAATTCGTCATAGAAGACTGCAGTGTGCTGAACAAGTTCAACACAGGTAGTGACCATAGATTGGTGAGATGTAAGATGCACCTCAACACTAAACTTGAACGTGGCAAGCTCATAAGACAAACAAAATCTATTGACATAACCAACCTTAAAAACACCATAATACCTTCAAGTTAGAACTCAAGAACAGGTTCTCTGCTTTAGAAGGCCTAACATCGGAAGAAGTGGACATCTCTGAAGTTAACAGAAAAGTAACCAAAGCTCTTATGGAAACAGCAACAAAATTAGCTGGATCTAAGAACAAGTTGCATGTGAACAAATTATCAGGAAAAACCAAAATGTTGATGCAAAAAAGAAGAGAGATGAGGACAACTAAAGAAGATGTGACTTCCAAAGTGGAATATATAGAGCTATGCAAGACAGTAAGAAAAAGTATCACTGAAGACGTAAGAAAATTCAACTGTGAACTAGTGAGGAAAGCAATTGAAAACAACCAAAGCCTAAAGATAGCAAAGGGACATCTCAGTAAGGGAAGAAAACAGATTATGGCACTGAGAAAAGAAGATGGTTCTGTAACAAGAAATAGAGGTGAAATTTTGACAAGAGTGAAAGATTTCTACTCCAAATTATATGAAAGGGATGATATATGCACTCCAGACATCATGAAAGATACCAGTAACAGAGTTCCTCCAGTCCTTCCAGCAGAAGTTGCACATGCAATCAAGAACATGAAGCGAGGAAAAGCTCCAGGAGAAGATGGAATTACTGTAGACATCATACAAGAAGCAAGTGGAGAAATCGAAACAGTACTCGCCCAAATTTTCACTCGATGCCTTAATGAAGGAAAGATTCCTGAGGATTGGAACACCGCTACAATGATCCTGCTACATAAGAAAGGTGACATTGAGGATCTCGGAAACTACAGACCTATCAGCCTCCTATCAGTAGTTTATAAAATCTTCACTAAAGTTCTTTCACACCGCTTGAAGGTAACACTGGACATGGCTCAACCGAGAGAACAAGCTGGATTCAGGAGTGGCTACAGCACAATAGATCATATCCACGTGCTGAGAGAACTAATTGAAAGAGCGAGGGAATATGAACTTCCATTGTGCATGGCTTTTATCGATTATGAAAAAGCCTTTGATTCGGTGAAACCATCAGCAGTTACAATGGCTCTGAAAACCTGCGGTATTGAAGATGCATACATTAATATTATTAATAACATCTATGAAAATGCAAGTGCAAAGATTAGGCCGTTTGAAAATACAACACACGTAAAAATTGGAAAGGGAGTGAGACAAGGCGACACCATATCTCCGATGCTCTTTAATGCCACATTGGAGGGTGTTTTTCAGTCGCTGAGCTGGGAAAACAAGGGGATAAAGATTAATGGAGATTATCTAACCCACCTTCGTTTTGCTGATGACGTAGTCATTTTTGCAACTACCCCATCAGAGCTACAGAGTATGATCCAGGAACTTGCTGACAAGAGTAAAGAAGTGGGATTAAAAATGAACTTTCAGAAGACAAAAGTGATGTTCAATGCTTTTACAAGAAATGAAGATTTATCGATTGATGGAGAAAAGCTGGAGATAACAGACACGTATGTTTATCTTGGACAGCAGATATCAAGTGAGGGTCACATTGATGAAGAAATTAATCGGCGTACAAAACTTGCCTGGAGAGCTTTTGGAAGAAACAGCATAATTTTCAAGAGCAATATGCCATTATGTCTTAAAAGAAAAGTGTTTGATCAATGCATCCTTCCAGTGCTTACGTATGGTGCAGAGACGTGGACCTTAACTAAAAGAGACATACAAAGGCTGCAGACAACTCAAAGCAGCATGGAGAGGTGCATACTTGGTGTAAACAGGAGAGATAAGAAGAGGAACACTTGGATCCGAAAAATGACAAGAGTGGAAGACATCATGATCAGAGTTAAATCCCTGAAATGGCAATGGGCTGGACATACTGCCAGAAGGACAGATCATCGATGGACAGCCGAAATTTTAGATTGGATTCCAAGGGACAGGAAAAGACCCAGAAGAAGACCACATGGGAGATGGGTGGATGAAATTCGAAAGTATGCAGGGGTGACATGGAGGAGACTGGCACAAGACAGACCGTTGTGGAGGAAACTTGGGGAGACCTTCGTCCAGCAGTGGATTGATAATGGTTGACAATGATGATGATGATGACATACATACATATCACTAAGCTATTCTCTGAGATTCAGAGGTTAGCTCCAAAAAGAAATATACAAAATACCAGATATTTTTACTTACTGTTGTCATATCAAACTTTTCCATTTTCAGCGATCTTGACATACAACTCAGGCTTCACTGATATCCATTACACGCCGTACACAAGATCTTTTATACTTCATACTCATAATCTTTTTTCTCATGCAGACACCCCTGAATCTGATCCACCCATGTCTTCCTTGGCCTTCCTCTGCCTTTCCTTCCTGCCACTTGGGCTAAAAAAGATTTTCTTAGTAAGCATCTGATCACTCATTCTTTCAACATGGCCAAACCACCGAAGCATATTGGTCTCCACCTTGCTAACAACATTTTGCTTCACATCACACATCTTCATTCCTCACACAATCCGACCGTGTCTTGCCACAAATCCCCGTAAGTAACGCATTCCTCCAGCACACAAACGACTCCTATGTTTCTTCTGCAGTACCCAGGTTTCACTGCCATACATCAGGGTAGGAACAATTACACTTTCATACACAGCCATGCTGGACTCTCTAGAGAACTCATCATTCCTGTGAAAACCTCCCAGAGCAGTTATGACTTTCAATGAAGAATTCACTCGCTTACTAATTTTACCATCCAATTTGTTCTCTCTGTCAAACATGTTTCCTAAATACACAAACTTACTCACCTGGTTAATCAAGAATAAGTCATTTATAACAACATCTGGCACCATGATCTCATCCACTTTTTTGAGTAGGTGCACTTTTAGACAGCGAAAAATTTCTCGTAGAAAAAGAAGATGGAAGTTTCACATGGGTTTCTGCCAGACATTTTATTGCACTAGCTGGCCTCCTCCTAGAACACTTTTCCAGAAGGCAATTAGTGCAAAACAGAGGGAAAGAAACTGCAAGCATGAGTTATTAGGAGGAGGGCACTTGCTGCAGGCCAGAAAGCAGAAGGTCCAGGAGAGAGAAGTGGCTGCTGAGACTTTTATATCATCAGTTTGAACAAGAACCATTTTAAAACAATACCAAGTGATCTTGAGTATTCTAACTGCAACCCTATGAAATGTATGAAAAGAGCAGCAGTTAACAAACAAGTTTCAAAAACACTGCATGAAGGTACAAAGCCTTAAATGTGAAGATAAAGTTTTAGACAACACTATTGCAACCAAAACTCAAACCAAGGAGGTCACTGCCATGGAAATACAAAGAGAAATAAATGAACAGAAGATTATAATAAAGACTAAGAAGACAGTTAATACTTTTACTGAGATTCTTGAAGCTATTAGATTAGGACTGTAAATTGGTTTTATGAAGCCAGAACACAAATTATTTCTGAAATTGAAAAAATTAAGGACAATGTAGAGAAGCAGTACTGGATCCATCTATGTCGTCAGCTCATGGCAAGTTGAGTCCCACAAAGACAACTATGTGATCTTGAGGGTTACTGGGAAATTAGTGCATCAGGGGCCGCCTTCACGGTTCCCTGTGAAGCCGGCCCCAGATGCACTTTGTTTTCATGTCCCCAGCACTGGGAGCCTGGAGAAAAATCGCAGACTGCAAAAAAACCTAACACCCACAAGAAATGTGTATTGGATCAGATGACAGAAAATAATTTCTTCGTTGAAATTTTCATAATAGTTATTTTAATTATATGCATGTATCCTTCAAAAAATGGTTATTTTATTAAATTTTCTAGAAATATCTTTGAAGTTATTAAGAATAAGGTTTAGTTTAAAAGTGAATTTTAGTGCTATATAAAGTGATTTTAGATACAAATTTTGCATGCTCTACAATGTTGTTATAACCAAGTTTCATCGTATATTAATCAATTATTTACACTTCACTACAAATCATAATGACCTCATTTTCATGCTAAACAGTTTTGCATTTTGCTTGTGACATTTCTATGCCGACAACTCATGTCATAGAGCATTAATGTATTTCTAGTGAACATCAAGAATGTGGTCTTAGTGAGAGATGGGTTTGTCCCCTCGGGGCGCTCCATGGTAACAATGGCACACATAACAGCAACTAGGGCCTCTGTGAATCTTGGAGAGGTGCCAGCTTGTTCTGCGTGACATTGGCAAAAAGACCCCAACTCACTGGGTTTTGTTCCAGAATCCTTAGGTTGAATAACCAACTGAAACCATCAGCTGTGGGATAATCCCCCACACTGATGTACTTACCTGATTAAAAAGACACAAAGAAATGTAAAAACTGACTCAAGTGTGGGATATGGTGGACCTACCACACTTGAGAAAAACGGTCCACCACGGAATCTACCTGGAACTGGAAGAAGGAAAATCCGAAAGAGATCTCGGCTGAGGGAGTGTAAGATTGGTGTATGGAATACTAAAGGTATAAATAGCAAGATGAATGAGGTGATTGAAGAGATGAATAAGTACAGATTGGATGTGCTGTGTGTAACTGAAACCAAAAAAAGGAAATTGGTATAGAAGAAGTAAATGGAACGGTGAGTGTGTGGTCTGGAGTATTGGATAATGTGAGAGGACAGGCTCGTGTAGGTGTGATTTTAAGTGAAAAGACGAAGAACAACTTGATTCACTATAGTTGCATAGGTGAGAGAATTCTTTGGATTCATTTGACAGTGAAACTTCAGAGAATAGTAATTGCTGTAGTGTATGCGCCTTGTGACACTGAACCCTCTGATAGGAAGGAAGATTTCTGGAATGAGCTAAAACCTGTTTTGAGCCAGTTTGGTACTAAAGAGAAAGTTATAATAGCAGGGGATTTCAATGCTAGAGTAAGTGTGCAGAATGCAATTTCTGACAATGTTCTGAGTAAGTTTAATGATCCTTGTGGAAGATTAATTGAACTCTGCATTGAGAATGGTTTGTATGTATCTAATACATTTTTAAACCATAAGTATATCCACACATATACTTGGGAAAATTGTACTCTTGGTCAAAAGAGTGTGATAGATTTTGTTGTCTACGATCAGCATCTGAAACACTTAGTTGTTGACACTCGTGTGATGAGAGGTGCGGATGTTGGCTCTGATCATTACTTGGTAGTGTCGCGAGTGAAACTGAATGTAGGTTGGAGGAAAAGGAATAGGAAGAGGCCCAGGATGGAAAGAATAAAGGTTGAAAGGCTCTCTGAAAATCATCAGCATTATTCTGATGTACTCAGAGAACGACTGAAGTCTTGTGAGAGGGATGTAGAAAAGAAGTGGGAATGTTTTAAGAACTGTGTGGTCACTGCTGCTGAAGAGGTCTGTGCCACTACAATAGTGGGTAACAATAGAGGTGATGCTTGGTGGAATAGTGAGATTGAAGGGGTAGTAAAGAGAAAGAAGGAAGCCTATTTGGTGATGTTGCAAGGTAGAATTTCTGTGGATGAATTTCGCTGTAAGAAGCGTGAAGCCGCTAAGCTGGTTCGCCAGAGTAAGGCAAAAGATTGAAAGGTGGAAAGGCATGAATTGGCTTTTTGGAAAGATAGGAAGTCTTTCCAGAAGTACGCGAGACTTCGGAAAAATAGGAGAAACAAAGTGTTAAGTTGTGTGAAGAATAGGGTTTGGGAAATGATATGGGAGCCCAATGAGTTAAGTGAAAGATGGGGTGAATACTTCTGTGAGTTATTAGATCAGGAAAGCAAAGATGATTCTGAGGCAGATGCAGATGATGTCACAGTGAGGGATGAAAGCACAGGAGGGATCTCAAGAGAAGAAGTGTGTAAAGCTGTAAAATCTCTTCAGAATGGTAAGACTCCGGGAGTTGATGGCATAACTGCCGAGATGTTAAAATATGGTGGTGACTCTGTAATTGATTGGTTAACTGAAATTTGCCAGTTGTGCTGGGAGTTAGGAATGATCCTCGGGATTGGAAGGATGATATCATTGTTCCCTTGTATAAGGGAAACGGTGATCAGACTGACTGCAAGAACTATCATGGTATTAGCCTACTGACTGTGTCAGGTAAAGTGTTTGGTAAGGTTGTTATTGAAAAAGTACGGGGTCTTACATCAGAGAAAGTGTGGGATGTTCAGAGTGGTTTTATGCCTGGTAAAGGCTGCACTAACCAAATTTTTGCATTACGCATGATGATTGTAAATTATCTGGCTGTTGGTAAGAAAGTTTTTGCTGCCTTCATAGATTTAGAGAAAGCTTATGACCGAGTAAATAGGACACTTTTGTGGAAGGTGTTGAATGAATATGGTGTTACTGTGAATCTACTTAATAGTGTAAAAGCCATGTATGCTGGCAGTACAGCCTGTGTACAAGTAAATGGTGTTTTATCTAAATGGTTTTCTATTGGTGCAGGAGTCAGGCAAGGTTGTGTAATGTTACCATGATTGTTTAATATATTTATGGATGTGGGCATGCGTGATGCCAAAATAGATAACACTGGTTTATGTCTTGGTGATATCCTTGTGTGCAGATTGCTGTATGCTGATGGCACTGTCCTGTTGGCAGAGAGCAAAAGTGAGTTGCAGAGTATGTTGTCTCGGATGCGCGAAGTTTGCATGAAATTAAAACTGAGTATAAATAAGGGAAAAACAGGTAAGTGAGTTTGTGTATTTAGAAAGCATGTTTGACAGAGAAGAACAAATTGGATGGTGAAATTAGTAGGCGAGTGAATTCTTCATTGAAAGTTATGGTTGCTCTGGGAGGTTTTCACAGGAATGATGGGTTCTCAAGAGAATCCCGCATGGTTGTGTATGAGAGTGTAATTGTTCTTACTCTGATGTATGGCAGTGAAACCTGGGTACTGTAGAAGAAACATAGAGGAGTCATTTACGTGCTAGAGAAATGCGTTACTTACGGGAGGCTTGTGGCAAGACACATTCTGATTGTGTGAGGAATGAAGATATGTTGCAGTTGTGTGATGTGAAGCAAAATGTTGTTAGCAAGGTGGAGACCAATATACTTTGGTGGTTTGGCCATGTTGAAAGAAGTGATGAGATGCTTACTAAGAAAATCTTTTCAGCCCAAGTGGCAGGAAGGAAAGGCAGAGGAAGGCCAAGGAAGTCATGGGAGGATCAGATTCAGGAGTGTCTGCATGAGAAAAAGATTATGAGTATGAAGTATAGAAGATCTTGTGTACATCGTGTAATGAATGTCAGTGAAGCCCAAGTTGTATGTCACGATCGCTGTAAATGGAGAAGTTTGATACACCAACAGTAAGTAAAAACTATCTGGTAGTTTGTATTTCTTTTTGGAGCTAGCCTCTGAATCTCAGAGAACAGCTTAGTGATATGTATGTATGTATCAAGAATTATTCTGCAATGTTATCTTTCAAATTCCTGGCTATACTAAAACATATCCAACAAGCAATGTTCTTAAGGATGTCATCACAGAACAGCAAATTTCTTACATCACAAAAGCTGTAACACTTTTCCAAGGTGGATGCTATTTTTTAGAAGTAGCTAGCTGCTGCTACAACTACGGTCTTGAAAAAGTAGCTTGCTACTACTACTACTTTTCTTCATTTAGTATTAAGTTAAAAATGCAAATTCTGAAGATTATCTTTATACGCACATCTTTACATGCGACATTCAGAGCTTTAAATACCAAAGTAAATTAAACAAGAAATGTATCTTTGTATTTACCTCAGCTCTGATCATCATATTTAACACATTCATTGGCTTATATTCGAGGCCAGATGAGAAAACCCCAGTGAATTAAAAGAAAAGCACTATAAACAAGTATCTACGAATTAATTTTATTTGATAAGGAGAATCAAATCTCGCTATTAACTGTCCTCAACAAAACCCCTTTCATGATCATTTCATATGCAATTTCTTTGCAGGTTGACTGAGACTTCCCTCTTAATAGCATAAATTAAGGAAGATAATAATACTTTACGGTTACTATTTTTGCAATGTAAGTCAAGCCAGGTACACGGGTCTAGATAGGGCACACTTAGCCCCCCTGTCCTAGCGAATAATGCTTCAAGAAATCTGGAAAAGTCATGCTTTGAATTGTTTTTTTACAGTTTTTGAGTAGCTCAACTTGTAGCGAAGTTTTCTCCTACAAGCTACTCTATTTTTTCAGCGTAGTACTACTACAACAACATTTTTCTATTTTTAAGGATGCTACACACTACACTACTGTAAATGTAGCATGCTACACTAGCAGTGCACTACTTCTGATCTCTGTATATTTTATTCCAATTGTCTTTTTACCATGTGGGAATTTCAAGCACACTCAGCTTTGTGATGATGTTCTCACAGTTGATATAATGCATCCAAACCAACTAATATTCCATAGTGCCAATCTTTCTACTAGTCTGATTAACAACACCTTGGCTTGCAGTTCTCTTCAGTCATGTTCACACAAATTACTGTAGGGCCAACAACCATTTTCACCAAGTTTTAAACAAAAAAGTCTTACCCAAAAATGAAACATAAAAATTGGAGTAAAAAAAAATAACTTTAAAAACAAAATCAGCCAAATAATTAATATTTTTTTTCTTTTGTATTTTATTTTATTTTTTCAAAAATTTTGAAGATCCGATGTATAGTTGGTAACAACTAATTTTACACAATTGTAACTTGATTTGTATTCATCCTTAATAAAGTTACTTGGGAAAAGGAGAGAAATAGTCCAGTGATGCCAATCTGGGCTTACTTGAGTTAGCTATGTAGTGATATAAATGGTCCTAAGTAAGGGAAAATTATATTCTGTTACTTTTGACTGTTGACAAGGAAGATATGAGTCATTGATGTTTTATGTGCTTTTGTTGACAGCCAAACAAAATGTTGCATTGCAGAGTTTTTCAACCTTTTTCTCCTGATGTACCACTTCTCATGTTCTGATTTTCTTAAGCACCACTAATACCAACAATTCCAAAGACTATTAGGCAAAAATAATTTTTTGAAGACTGAACTGTGAAAAAATCTTACCCACTCTCCTCTTCTTGTACCCATGTGTACCACTGGACAACACCTCACACACCACCGGTTGGAAAACACAGTTATATAGCTCTGATAGTCAAACAAATGCTAGGGGGGTGATAAATTATGCACGCCGTATAACACAATTCAATGAAAACTCGTGGAAGAGAATGAAAGGTTGAATAATGCATGTCGACACATCACAAAATAACTGAGCATTGAAATCATCAACTGGTAATTGCTTGAGAACTAGGTGAATATGGTATTGCTGGAGAGTAAAGTTTGAAGTTCATGTGAATCTTGAGCAGAAGCCATTTCTGAAAAATCAACAATTAAGGGCAAGACAATAGTGCTTTTCTGGACAGTATATCAGCTACCACATTTTTACTATAATACCTTTTACCTATTGGTTGTCCACATTAGTAGTATTTTGAGCCAGAAAATTGAGATCACAAATGTATCTTGGTGAGAATTTCTCAGTTCATTACCAGAAAGCATATGCAAGAGTTTTTGATCTGTTTGAAGTGTGTTCCTTCAAGCATTTGATGGAAGTGTTTTATGGCCATGTAGATGGCTAGCAGTTCACTATCATATTAGGTTGTTGCAGGTGAAATGATACAATATTGTTGGAAACTTCAAACACTCACAAAATGATGCAAAATAAACTTCATTAATCAAAATAATCACAGCTAGCAGCAGTACATTTTTTTGCCAACAAGAAACAAGCTTCTGTATGCTGTTGTGAAAAAATGTCAAGCTTCGAGATGTGACAAACTTACAGAATGCAGTTTTAACTGATGTTTGATTGGTGAACATTTTATCCTGTAGAAAGGTGTCCAGGTGCTTGAAGAAGCAAGTCCGTAGAGGAGAAGTCGGGTGAAAATAAAGCAGATGAGGTAAGGTTTTGTACTACAACTAGTTTGGCCACCAGGGGGCATAAGTGTTTATTTATGCTTCTGATGTATTTTCAGCAAAATCTGAGCTCCTGAAAACTCGATTGAAAAAAATTCTTCCGTGGACTGATACTGCTCACATTGAAAATACTTTTAAGAATACTTTCTTCTTAAAATAATGCATGGCTTTTCTGGCAAGGAGCATAGAAGCATATCTTATTTTTGTCAATAACTCTGCTTCTAAGAATCAAATTTAAAAAAAAAATCTTTCTTTGTTGGAGAGCATTTCCATTGCAAAATGTTTCTCATATAATTTAAATATTTTCTTAATGCAGAGTCTGGCACCAGAGGGCATAAGTTCATGTTTCCGTTACAGCAATATCTGAGACTAAAAACACTATTGAAAAACTTTTCTTCTGTCAGATACTACTAACCATGTGTGTGTGTATTTTCTTCCCAAAATAATGCAGAATTTCACTGCTAGGGGGCACAAATGCCTAATCTTTTGTTCTTAATATCTCTGCTTCTACATGTGCGATATAAAAACTTTTTTCAACACTGGATGCCATTTATCTTGTAGAACGCTTTAGGGAGTGGAGGAAAAAAGAATTCTGTGTGCCATTAAAGAAAGTTGCCTTGTGATTCTTTTAGGGGCTGCTTGGCATGTTTAATGCTAATATTAAATATTCTGATATTTAAGAATATTTCAAGTTCCTTCGATTTTTGACCGAAATTTTATTATTATTCAACAAAAGATAGTTTTCAAATTACTGTGATTATTCTAACCTAGCAAAGTATTCTGTCAAAATATTTGGCACTTAGTCGAATACTAAGAAAAACTAACTACAGATTATTGCACAGTCTCTTGTTTGTAACCAAACGGTGGTGAGGATTAACAAGCATCTCCCTCCCCTTCCAGTTTGTTCCAATTGCATTAAAAGCATACCTACTGCCTCAAATTGCTTTTTCCTGAATCACAGAGAATTTTTTTGTCCACCCTACCATATGATTGACTGTAGTAATCCAAAGAGATCAGCACCTTTAGGCAATTTAAAGCCTTGTATCCCGATGTCACTCTAAGGGAGTTTCGCCGAAGAACAGCACCTTGATACCTTTTTTATCACCCCTAATTGTGGGAGAGTTCAAATCCGCCGACTGCCAAGTTCGTATGGACTGAGAATAAATGTAGAAGGAAAAGGAACGCTAACCATTTGAAAACACAACTGCTATTGAAAGTGAAAAACATTGTAATTATGAAGTCAAACATTTTCATGTATTAAATTACCTAAAAATTTTAACCAGTAGCCATTTTTCAAAAGTGAAATATCAAAAAGAAACAATCAATTGAGGTAAAGAATGTAAAGTACATGTTGCAAAAATATGCATTTAAATGTTTCCTCTTATACTAAGTTGGCATACAAAAACATAAATATTTCACTGTCTGCCATCCAATGAAGGTGTGTTGCATATTGTAAGTAGAAAGCTTGGAATATTTTTATAAAAGTAAAAATAGAAGCGTTTTTTTTTTTATCTTTTTGCTGGCTCCCTAAAGTTTTGGCATTCCAGCTATTTTGGTTCTTGTTTCTATTCAGTTTCTTGAATCTCAGAGTATGGAGTAGGGTGGGCCGAAAAAAACATTTTTTTAATTTGCATATCGCGTAGTGCGGAAAAGTTACCATTTGGGTCAACAAGAATAACAAAAGAATGTTTTTTGAAATCGATTAATATCTTACGTCTCCGCATGACACACTAAGTTCGTGTTTTTCCAACCGCATTGGGCTGTAAGCAAAAACAGATGTAATTTTTTTGTAATTGAAATCGAGTAACCCCTAGTGCGGAAAAGTGTCCTTTAAGTGTTTCCCAATAACAGTGATAAAAAAGTTTTAAAGTTCATCAATATGCTATGTCTCCGCACTGCACGCGAAGTTCACCATTTTTCTTCCCACATTTGGCCCGTAGGCTTAGGCTAGGTAAAGGCATCCTGGCATGTAGGGCATCTGAAAAATCCGTAGGAAATTGCACTGTCCTGAGCGCACCATGCGTGTGCATGTGTAGTACACCCAGTTTGCTTTGCAATGTGTAGCGTGTAGCTCTTCGCATGCCTCCAATGTCACATATGGAAACAACCCAGAACTCACCACGAGGAGGTGGCTGCACTTCGAGTTCTGCCCACCCACCCACCCTTTAGCTCAGAATTTTATTTCTACGTGGTATATCTTGTTCGGTAATCCGCTTTACTCAAAAAATGTGGCATTAATTGCTGTGATGCAATTGTTGCTCTTATGAACGAATTTCTAGCTTCAAATCCACACACTGAGGCAGCTGCTTCGGTCACCAGTTTCACGCAGCATTCCACAGCTTGCGTGTGGCAGGGAAACTTGGTTATTTCTTTGCCAGCTGCAGCAGAAGTTGCGATTAGTCGATCCAGATTGTCGTCTGAGGTGTGTTTTGTCAGGGGTGGTTCGGTAAGACGCGTTTTAGTCCAATCGATCATTTCATAATATTCATTAGCATCCAAATTTAATTGCGGCACTTTGAATTCTCTATGGCATCATTCATTTGTTGTTGTCTAGTTTTTTTTATTTTTCTCCATCGAAGATCTCTAACGTGGGTGCGTTCGACCGCAATCACACTTAGCAATATATTCTCTGGGTGACTGAAGAACTTGTTTCTCTTGATCACTGTACCAATGATTACTTTGCACTTCAAATCCATGAAGCATGATAAGTTGATCAGTTTCCAAAAGTGTTTGGAAACTGATCCTACAACTCGTTCAGGAGAGATTGGGGCAGCTGTCGACGGCAGTGAAAACCTCCCAGTAATTGACTTTGCGGCTATTCATGTAGAATGGACAGAACACATGAAAGAATTGCAGGATACACGTGAACTGAGTACCGAACATCAGTATTTACTGGAAATCTGTTGCGCCGTGTCACAAGGAAACTGAGATGTCAGCCTTTCTAGAAGAAATCCAGGATCACTGTCACATTTGCGGTGGCTGACGACAGCTAACACAGTCATGTGCCTTTATGTCGCCACTCAAAACCCATCGCAAACTTTGATCTGTGTTGCCAACTACATAATGAAGGTATATGTCCCGGTCTGGTTTTGCCATAAAGAAGAAGCCTTCGTGCACAGAAGGGGCCCAACACTTTTGGAAACTGATCAACTTTTCGCGCTTCACGGATTTGAAGTGCAAAGTAATAATTGATGCAATGATCAAGAGAAACGAGTTCTTCAGTCATCCAGAGAATATACTGTTAAGTGTGATTGCGGACGAACACACTCACATTAGAGATTTTGGATGGAGAAGAATAAAGAGAACTAGACAACAACAAATGAATGATGTTCATAAGATAATTCGAAGTGCTGCAATTAAATTTGGATGCTAATGAGTATTATGAGATGATCGATTGGATTTAAACGCATCTTACCGAACCACCCCTGACAAAACACACCTCAGACAACAATCTGGATCGACTAATCGCAACTTCTGCCACATGCAAGCCGTTGAACTTTGCGTGAAACTGGTGACCAAAGCAGCTGCCTCAGTGTGTGGATTTGAAGCTAAAGATTCGTTCACAAGAGCAACAATTGCATCACGGCAATGAATACCACATTTTTCAAGTAAATTGGATTACCGAACAAGATATACCACGTAGAAATAAAATTCTGAGTTGGAGGAATGGTGGGTGGAACTTGAAGTGTAGCCACCTCCTCATTGTGAGTTCTGAGTTGTTTCCATATGTGACATTGGAGGCACGCAAAGAGCTACACACTACGCATTGCAAAGCCAACTGAGTGTACTACACATGCACACGCATGCTGCACTCAGACAGTGCAATTTCCTACGAATTTTTTCGATGCCCTACATGCCAGGATGCCTCTACCTAGTCTAGGCCTACGAGCCAAATGTGGGAAGAAAATGGTGAACTTTGCGTGCAGAAACATAGCATATTGATGAACTTCAAAACTTTTTGTATCAGTGTTATTGGGAACACTAAAGGACGCTTTTCCGCAGTAGGGGTTACTCAATTTCAATGACAAAAAAATTACAACCGTTTTTGCTTACGAGCAATGCGGTCGGAAAAACGCAAACTTAGTGTGCCATGCGGAGACATAAGATATTAATCGATTTCAAAAAAATTTCTTTTGCTATTCTTGCTGATCCAAATGGCAACTTTTCCACCCTAGGCGATAGGCAAATTAAAAAAAAAAAAATTTTTTTTTGGCACTTCCTAGTATGGAGGCCGTTTAGGTTTGTATCAAAACGGATAAAAAAAAACTCAATCCTGTAAAGCTTGTTGATGCACAGTGTCATTGAGGTTTACATGTTTCATGCTCTGTGAATGCTTTAGGGTCTTTCACTTTAGCTCAGTGCCTGCACTCTGATATGTAGGCACTGTAAAAAAATATTGTGTTACAGAGAAGAAAATTGTCAGTATCATGCATGTAAACTTGATGAAGGATGATTCGTGTTAAAAATGTTGAAAGTTAAAATATTGACTGAACACCATAAACACATACACTACATTTACTTAAGCTTTACTGATGAAAACACACACCACACGAGATGTTTCGAGGATCACACCGTTCCCATCTTCAGATGTTACATTCACGAGTAAAACCAAGATATATATACATATATATATATACACCACCATCGTCAGAAACCAGCAATAACACGATGCCCTCTAGGATTTACACAGTGCATTTAAAATAAATCATGAAAATGTTTAAATAAAATAGTCCATGGTCCCGATATAACCTTAGGGACATAATCATTACAGCAACAAGATCCGAATGATGCAATATATAGGCTCTTCATAAATAATAACAGTGAGAGCTTACCTGGAGAGTTTATAATGGATACCTCATTCCATTTTGGAGTATAGGAACCGGTCGCAACCAGACGGGAGAAGGCGGTTGTTTACTTGCCATTACGAACATCATATTTATGCTCCCTGACTCTGGTACTCAAGTTCCTTTTTGTAGAACCAATATATACAGTATCATTAGCGTCTGGAACAACGGCTTGTAGAGGAATGGTGTATATGCCGTGTCTAGTATGTGGAGGCACCTTGTCCCGATCCTTCTTGATTAATGCATAAATATTTCTAGTCGCGAGGCCAAAGTCAATATTATATGGTTTACACTTATTTCTTAGTACATTAACAATCCTGGGCACATACGGAAGTGATCCCAAAAAACGGGGTTTACGAAAGTCTCTAGAAAGAGTCGAAACACTAGACTTCTTAATTTGCCTGAGCAAGTGATCCACCACCGAGGGCTCATATCCATAATGACAGGCAATTTTTTTTAATCTTGACTAGTTCCAAATGTCGTAATCTAGGGTTGGAAGAGTGTGAAAATGCTCTGCGTAATAAAAACCGAATAGACGCAAATTTGTAAGTAGTCGGGTGACAAGACCAGAAGGGTATAATTTCAATACTGGAAGACGGTTTTCTGAAAACAGAAAACGGCAAATGATTCGAGGGGGTCCATTCCAAAATAATATCCAAAAAAGGTAAACTCCGGTTTTGTTCAATTTCAAAGGTGAAATTGATAGACAGAACTTTTGAGGAACAATATTCAGAAAATAAAACTAGATCGGAAACGGAATATGTCCAAAACAACAAAATGTCATCCACGTATCTCACAAATAATAACGTAGTTTGAGGGTAGACGAATAAGATGTCCTTCTCCAAAGACTGCATCAATATCTCCGCAAGAATGGGGGAGAGGGGGAGCCCATAGGAGCCCCACTCTCCTGGCGGTAGATAATGTCATTAAACTTAAAATAGGATCTCGTCTGAACAAGGTGCAACGCTGTAAGCACAGCCTAAACCTTCAGTGTAAGAACATCAGCTGCTAACAGCTTGGACTCAATAATTCCATGAACAAATGCTGGAAAATAACAATTCTACGTTGAGTGAGGCCATCAAAAACTTAGACTTAGGTTGAAGAAATGGTTGGATTCTGGTAAAGGCCTGAAATGAATTAGAAACAGAATACATGGGATGGAAATTAATGGTTTCAAATATGCCGCAAGGGTTGATTCCAGTGGGCAGGTAGGACTAGACGAACTAGAAACAAGAAGTCTCAAAGGTCGATTTGGTTTATGCAACTTAAGTTGTCCAAATAATTCAGGGGTTCTGGAGCCACACGGAGGAGACAATTTGGAATGGACCACCTCGAATCATTTGCAGTTTTCTGTTTTCAGAAAACCGTCTTCCAGTGTTGAAATTATACCCTTCTGGTCTTATCACCCGACTAATTACAAATTTGCGTCTATTCGGTTTTTGTTACATAGAGCATTTTCACACTCTTCCAACCCTAGATTACGACATTTGGAACTAGTCAAGATTAAACAAATTGCCTGTCATTATGGATACGAGCCCTCAGTGATGGATCGCTTGCTCCAGCAAATTAAGAAGTCTAATGTTTCGACTCTTTCTAGAGACTTTCGTAAACCCCGTTTTTTGGGATCACTTCCGTATGTGCCCAGGATTGTTAATGTACTAAGAAATAAGTGTAAACCATATAATATTGACTTTGGCCTCACGACTAGAAATATTTATGCATTAATCAAGAAGGATCGGGACAAGGTGCCTCCACATACTAGACACGGCGTATACACCATTCCTCTACAAGCCGTTGTTCCAGACGCTAATGATACTGTATATATTGGTTCTACAAAAAGGAACTTGAGTACCAGAGTCAGGGAGCATAAATATGATGTTCGTAATGGCAAGTTAACAACCGCCTTCTCCCGTCTGGTTGCGACCGGTTCCTATACTCCAAAATGGAATGAGGTATCCATTATAAACTCTCCAGGTAAGCTCTCACTGTTATTATTTATGAAAAGCCTATATATTGCATCATTCGGATCTTGTTGCTGTAATGATTATGTCCCTAAGGTTATATCGGAACCATGGACTATTTTATTTAAACATTTTCATGATTTATTTTAAATGCACTGTGTAAATCCTAGATGGCATTGTGTTATTGCTGGTTTCTGACGATGGTGTTGTATATATCATCATCATCATTGTCAACCATTATCAATCCACTGCTGGACGAAGGTCTCCCCAAGTTTCCTCCACAACGGTCTGTCTTGTGCCAGTCTCCTCCATGTCACTCCCGCATATTTACGAATTTCATCCACCCATCTCCCATGTGGTCTTTTTCTGGGTCTTTTCCTGTCCCTTGGAATCCAATCTAAAATTTCGGCTGTCCATCTATGGTCTGTCCTTCTGGCAGTATGTCCAGCCCATTGCCATTTCAGGGATTTAACTCTGATCATGATGTCTTCCATTCTTGTCATTTTTCGGATCCACGAGTTCCTCTTCTTATCTCTCCTGGTTATACCAAGCATGCACCTCTCCATGCTTCTTTGAGTTGTCTGCAGCTTTTGTATGTCTCTTTTAGTTAAGGTCCACGTCTCTGCACCATACGTAAGCACTGGAAGGATGCATTGATCAAACACTTTTCTTTTTAAGACATAATGGCATATTGCTCTTGAAAATTATGCTGTTTCTTCCAAAAGCTCTCCAGGCAAGTTTTGTACGCCGATTAATTTCTTCATCAATGTGACCCTCACTTGATATCTGCTGTCCAAGATAAACATACGTATCTGTTATCTCCAGTTTTTCTCCATCAATCGATAAATCTTCATTTCTTCTAAAAGCATTGAACATCACTTTTGTCTTCTGAAAGTTCATTTTTAATCCCACTTTTTTACTCTTGTCAGCAAGTTCCTGGATCATACTCTGCAGCTCTGATGGGGTAGTTGCAAAAATGACTACGTCATCAGCAAAACGAAGGTGGGTTAGATAATCTCCATTAATCTTTATCCCTTTGTTTTCCCAGTTCAGTGATTGAAAGACATTTTCCAATGTGGCATTAAAGAGCTTCGGAGATATGGTGTGACCTTGTCTCACTCCCTTTCCAATTTTTATGTGTGTTGTATTTTCAAACAGCCGAATCTTTGCACTTGCATTTTCATAGATGTTATTAATAATATTAATGTATGCATCTTCAATACCGCAGGATTTCAGAGCCGTGGTAACTGCTGATGGTTTCACCGAATCAAAGGCTTTTTCATAATCGATAAAAGCCATGCACAATGGAAGTTCATATTCCCTCGCTCTTTCAATCAGTTCTCTCAGTACGTGGATATGATCTATTGTGCTGTAGCCACTCCTGAATCCAGCTTGTTCTCTCGGTTGAGCCATGTCCAGTGTTACCTTCAAGCGGTGTGAAAGAACTTTAGTGAAGATTTTATAAACCACTGATAGGAGGCTGATAGGTCTGTAGTTCCTGAGATCCTCAATGTCACCTTTTTTATGTAGCAGGATCATTGTAGCATTGTTCCAATCCTCAGGAATCTTCCCTTCATTAAGGCATCGAGTGAAAATTTGGGCGAGTACTGTTTCAATTTCTCCACTTGCTTCTTGTATGATGTCTATAGTAATTCCATCTTCTCCTGGAGCTTTCCCTCGCTTCATGTTCTTGATTGCATGAGCAACTTCTGCTGGGAGGACTGGAAGAACTCTGGTACCTTTCATGATGTCTGGAGTACATGTATCATCCCTTTGATATAATTTGGAGTAGAAATCTTTCACTCTTGTCAAAATTTTGCCTCTATTTCTTGTTATAGAACCATCTTCTTTTCTCAGAGCCATAATCTGTTTTCTTCCCTTACTGAGATGTCCCTTTGCTATCTTAAGGCTTTGGTTGTTTTCAATTGCTTTCCTCACTAGCTCACAGTTGAATTTCCTTACGTCTTCAGTGATACTTTTTCGTGTTGTCTTGCATAGCTCTATATATTCCACTTTGGAAGTCACATCTACTTTAGTTGTCCTCATCTCTCTTCTTTGCATCAACATTTTGGTTTTTCCTGATAATTTGTTCACATGCAACTTGTTCTTAGACCCAGCTAATTTTGTTGCTGTTTCCATTAGAGCTTTGGTTACTTTTCTGTTAACTTCCGAAATATCCACTTCTTCCGATGTTAGGCCTTCTAAAGCAGAGAATCTGTTCTTCAGTTCCAACTTGAAAGTATTATGGTGTTTTTTAAGGTTGGTTATGTCAATACATTTTGTTTGTCTTATGAGCTTGCCACGTTCCAGTTTAGTGTTGAGGTGCATCTTACATCTCACCAATCTATGGTCACTACCTGTGTTGAACTTGTTCAGCACACTGCAGTCTTCGATGACGAATTTTTGTTACACATAATAAAATCAATTTCACTTGTCGTCCCAATTGGATGTCTCCATGTCCATTTCCTGTGTGGCTTTTTCTTGAAAAAGGAGTTCAAGATGAAAAATCCTTCTGCCTCTGCAAACTCAACGAGAGTATTTCCACGCTGGTTTCTGTTGCCGTGACCGAATTTACCTACTGAAGTTTCATTCTGTTGCCGTTGCCCTATTTTTGCATTGAAATCTCCCATAATTATCTTCAAGTGCTGCTTACCTTTATTATTTAGATGACGAATTTCCTCATAAAATTCTTCAATTTCTTCTTCAGGATGACTTGTGGTGGGTGCATAAGTTTGAATAATCTGAGCCTGGTATCTTCTCGATAGTTGGATAACGAGTCGTGCAGCTCTGTCAGAGGAACTTTCAACTTCTACAACTTTATCCTTCAGTTTCTTGTTTATTATAAATCCAACACCACTAGTTCTGCCAGTATCTGTCCCACGATAATAGAAGAGATGTCCACTTTTCAGTTCAATGAGATCTTCTCCTTTTCTCCTTACCTCACTTAGCCCGACGATGTCCCACTTGATCCTTTGTAGTTCCTCTTCCAATTCAAGAAGCCTTGAATCAGAAGATAGGTACTCGTGAATGTAACATCTGAAGATGGGGACGGTGTGATCCTCGAAACATCTCGTGTGGTGTGTGTTTTCATCAGTAAAGCTTAAGTACATGTAGTGTATGTGTGCTACACGTGTTTTATGGTGTTTGGTCGATATTTTAACTTTCATCGTGCATGTATTTTATTTTGTTTGTTTCAGAAATGCAAAGAAGCATGTTTAAGGTTTTAATGAATCAGAATGCCCCATGTCTACTAATGTGTATATATCTTTTCTGTTTTCAGTCGATGTATTCTAAATGTGTAATGCTGCCCCAGTGGCCAAATGGTCTGATGCACTCCTCTGATCCTTCGCCCAAGGTGGGCCTGGTTTCGAGTCCCACATGAGGTATGGGTGGTGTATTTGTCTGATGGCACTAGCTCTGTGCCTTCTCTGCAACAAATGGCCCTAAATTAGAGATGTGCAACTGCTTATAGCACCCAGAGTTGCACATGGTGGTCAATAAATCCTGAAAAAAGAAATAATAAGTAGTAAACTTCACCACAATTTACAATATAGGCAACAAAGCACTGTGATTCTAGCAAAAGTTTGGGCTCCTGGAATTTTTTTTATGGACTCCTGGAAAAGTCCTGGAATTTATTTTGAATTTATTTTCTGTAAAAGTGTACAAACCCTGTGTGTAATTTCACTGCGAATCACCAGAAGTTGTACTATTGTTACGGAGTGTCAAGAACAGAAATATATCATTTCTTTAATTATATTAGGATGTAGGTCCAGAAATTGGAACCATATGTAGTTTTGCTTCAAATGTTATTTATAGTCAGCAACGGAATGCATGCCTCTGATGAAAGCAGCCTCCAATGTTTAGTGACAAAGGGTGAAAACTTTAATGAAAGGAACATGGCAGAATCACTAGATTTCTCAAATACCAATTTCATCATCATACCATTTCATACCAATTTCAGCAGCATCGTCATCTTAAAAACTTGAGATACATGCTTTTGGGCACTGACATTTCGAATACAGACCCTTAAAGCAGAAATGCAAAACATGTAAAAAACATTCATCAAATTTTTTTAGCTTCAACAAAAAAATATGTGAGGGTTCTGATTTGTTATCTTAAAAGATAAATTTTCCTGGGCATCTAGCTCTTACTACCTGGGCAGGTAAGTAATTTCTGTACATACCCAGCTGGGCATGTAACTTTTCAGATATTTTTCAAGCCCTGATAGTCTTCCTGGAATGGAGTACCTCTTTGGGGTGCATTTCAGGGTTTCACTGTGGTCATGCCATTGCACTGAACATTAATGATTGTCATACAGCATCCATTTCTCATCATCACAAAATGTCATTCATTTTGGTTGCAGATAAGAGCAGACATCAAATCATTAGGTTTTGTTTTATCAAATCACATGAGAGCCCTTTATCCATCTTCTTCACTTAGCCTGTGGTCATCAAATGATGGGAAAGAGTTTCTCACCAAGTTCTTGTACTGTTTGACATGGCTTGGATTCAATAAAGCCTTCAGCTCAGCTTCACCGACAGCTCCTTCTCATCTGTGAGGTTCATTTTTAAAGGCTCTTATCACCGGACCAGAATTTAGCACATCAACATTGTGCTTTGTGCTAAATAACGGTGCCTTCCCCAAATGCTGTTTTGAAGTTACAAGCTGCCTCCAACATACACTGTCAAATGTTAACCTGTCTGTGAATCTCACAAATGTTTAGAACCACTGGAAATGGCTGCTCTTGCAGTGACAAAAATGTTCTACCATTTTCTGTTTCTGCATTTTGAATTTTTCTAAGTCCTGTTTGTTTTTGTTTTTTTATCTCCATTATGTTCCTTCGTTTTAATGTCTTCAGTAATATTAAACAGGCACAATTTTGTATTTTTGAAGAATTTTTCCCAGTGAAACACGTTTCTCTGTTTCTAATAGTATCATTTTCAAAACCAATCCATAGACAGCAATCATTTTTACCCCTCTCTTTTTGTAAACAAAGTTAAATTTCAAAACTGGTACATAATCTACCAATAGTGGAATGTGCATCATTTCTATGACCTGTGAAATTGTTTCATGGTTGAGTGTGTCCAATGCAGTATCACTTTTTCACATTTAATTTTGCTTTAAAATGCATGTTTTTCCATTTTTTAGTCACTTCTTACTGCATCAAAAGACAGAGCAAGCATTTTTTCTTTTGCTTAAAGTGAAAGTAAAGTTTAAAAATGCTACTGCTTGTTCATTGTGCAGAGAAGACAACTTTACAGGGAATGAATAACTGTGATGGAGAGCTGAAGTTCTAATTTTGCACTTAAATTTCTTAAAAAAAGAGGAAAAATGTTTTTGTTTTTTTTCTTGATATAGCAAGAAAAGATGGAAAACCATGCACTTTCAGCAAAATTAAAGTTAAAAAGCAATAATGGCACTCTTTACTCTGGCGTGTAAACAACTGTACAAATGGTGTGATTTCCAGCAAGGGCAAAAGGTGAGTAACAATTTTTATTATTATTATTTTTTTAAATTTTGCCTTAATAAAAAAACAAGTGCTTGCTCCGTTGATTGACATAGTACAGTAAAGAATAGGAAAAGGTGAATTTTATTTGAAAACTTTTCTAAAAAAATATGAAGTTACTTTTGTGTACTATTACCATTTTTATGACAATGGCTTAAAGATGACCATGAGTAACTTTCAACTTGTGTCAGCACTTACTATGTTTACTGCATGATATACATTGGTTTTTAAGGGGAAATGGTGCTTCTTAATGTTTCCAGGCCTGTTTTGTCTTCTGGATTTTTGTAATATTCTAAACCCCAAAAAGTCCAGGTTTTCCAGTTTTGTGTAGGAATTCAGAAATCCTCAATCATGTAATTTCTGAAAATCTTATGAATTTTATAAAAACTGTTGTGCATGCTGAAATGAAGGCTACTTTTATCATTCTGTCAGCTGTATCTATATCAAATAATTTTGTTACACAAGATTCAATTAATCCAATGAGCTAATTGCAGAACTGACAAAAAACACAGTAGGATATTTACCCTTTAACTGGCTGGAACGAATTAACTCGGGGTTAGCAAAATGGGCTGAAATCAGCTCGAACGAAGATATGCGCTGTCTAAGAAACTGGTCGAACGACTGAGCCTCCTCGTCAGAGGCCGCTGCATTCCCCTTAGCTTTATTTTTCAAAGTTGTCGTTCAGGGGAATGATTAACACTAATCTTTACTGACTGATTACCTCCGAAATGGGCTATAACAATGGCGATGAATCTGAGACAGAAGAGAGAAGATATTTGAATCATTTGTTTCTACCCAGTGACATGATGTCTATGTCAGAAGGGTCCCGTTTTCCAGTTTATAACCTGGATAATGGAGCAGAGAATGAAGAACTAGAAGGGAGGGCTTATCAGTCGTGACAGGTTTAATATCGGTGCCGATGAGATGATAAGAGATAGATTGTTTAATTGTAGATTTCAGCAAAACAAAACATTTGACGTGCCGTTCAGAAAGAAAAACCCGGCCGCTATATGAACATTTCTGTTTAGGAAGCGCATAAATTTTTTAGCACCATTTGATTATGATGCATCGGCCGCTTAAAGGGTTAAGGCAACAGGACTTAAGCATCCAAGACTGATCTGATATTCATGGTTTACCTAAATGTTCTGAAGTTCAAATTTTGACTTCAAAAAGGCAATTCTGAAGTCTAATTTAATAATTTTGAGTGATCTCTTTTTATTTTATTTATTTATTTATTTTTGAAGTCCAATTTCATAATTTTTGAGAGATCTCTAATGCTACTACAATCACATATGAAGTTCAAAAATGCAATTTTCAAAAGATTTCTAACATACTGGATCAGTAAAAAAAAGGTGCAAAGTTAAATTTTATAGGTGTTAGTGGTTAATTGTAACTAGAACATAATGTGCGTGTAATATGTAAACAATTTGTATCTGTATTGTCACACTACATTATTATACAATAAAATATATAAACAATATGTATTACTTATATATGTAGCACTGAGGTCAGGGTTTTTTTTTTCATCTCACAATCACCCATGTGTTTACCACAGGAAGTTTTCAATTTATGGTCAACTTTTAAAGCAAAAATGCACTTTTTTATAAATTTACAATGTTAGTTGCTGCCCTGATAATTTGTTTGTTACACAGTGATTAATACAATTTTATTCATTGCTTCTAAAAAACGATGAAAACTACAAATTTTTGTATTTTTTACTAGTGGAAATCTATAATGACTATGGATTTTTAGTATTCACACCACTGAAAATTTCCAATGAGGGTTGGAGTCTCTATGTTTCATATTCCCATGTATAGGTCAACCTTGTAATTTTGGTTGAAAATTTCAGTCATCAAAACTTGACCAATATGTATGTACAAAATTTTTTACCATGAATGCATGCATGGATGGAAGTAAATATCCTCATCCACACAAATAGATGAAAGGCATATTTCCTAAAAAGAGATGCTTTGTGATACTGTCTGGCCCCAGTGCCATTTAGCTTTCACCATACTATTGGGTGTGTGCAAAAGTTCCACCTATTTTTGTAATAGATGCAAATTGCAATCGGAGTACTTACGTCACAGGTGACGCTGCAAATCCGAATTTTTGGCCAATAAAGCATGGAGCAGAAGAGCATATAGAGGAACTAGGTTTGTCCGAGTAAGTCATTCATAACAGAAATCACGGATGGTGTAACATAGCATGCGATAAGGAGCACATTAGGCATTGTTTACTGTATGAGTTCGATAAAGGCAGTACTGCAGCCGCAGCTTGCCGCAACATCTGTCAAGTGTATGGGGAGGATGCAGTTGATAATAGCACACGGCGGCGTTGGTTTTGGAAATTCCAGGACAGAGACAGAAGCTGTAAAGATCAACCACGTCCTGGACGTTCATCTGTGGTTTATGATGAGGATGTGGGCCAAACCATAACAAATGACCCACATCCAACCGTTCAAGAATTAGCAGAAACGTTGATACACAGCACAACAGTCGAAAGATAAATGCATGCGCTTGGTTCATCACCAAGTTTGATAACTGGGTTCTGCACCAGCTTTCTTCAAAGCAGCGAGAGGAGAGAATCCATATCTTTGTTTCTTTGCTTTCTTGACACAGAAATAAACGGTTTTGGGGACAAATTGTAATGGTGATGAGAAATGGGTATTGTACCGTAATGTAAAGCTTTGGCGGACTGTGTGCCAAGGTGCAGAGCCTGCTCTATCAACCTAGAAAGGAAGACTACATCCCAAAAAGGTTTTGCTGAGTGTTTGGTGGGATGTCCAGGGAATAATCCACTGGGAGGTGTTGGCACCTAACTGAATGATAAATGCTGACCTCTACTGCCAACAGTTCGACAGATTGCGAGAACCACTGACATTGAAGCAGCCAGCACTCGTCAATTGCAAAGGCATGATCCTTCATCATGATAACACCAGACCTCATGCTGCTTTAATCACTCGGCAAAAATTATTGGACTTTGGGGAAGTGTTACCTCACCCGGCGTATTTCTCTGATCTGGCACCTACGGACTACCCCCTTTTTCGATCGTTACAGAACGCCTTTGCTCTCCAAACCTTTGATGATGTGAAAACGGCATTACATGACTTTTTTACTCTAAAACACAGGAGTTTTTCTGGCGTGGGATTCACCTACTCATAGGCAGATGGCAAGAGGTCATACAGAATTATGGCAATTATGTGAAATCCTAGGTATGTTATTTGTTGTGTTCTCCTCCTTTCTTTGTAGCCTACAAAAACAGGTAGAATTTATGCACACACCCAATACTATACAACGTTCAAAGGAAAGTCCTTATCAGAATAATAACTGCAGAACAAAGGGACCGACTGTTGCACAAGTTAGGTCTACGTATAGGAAAGGGATGATGGTCAATGGAATGAAAGTGATTGAAGTGTCCCTAGCAGCAAAGGTAAGAAGTTAGAAAACCAAACTCACCAACAATGCAAGATTGAAATGAAAGTCCAATTACAAAGTTGTAGCACAGCATTAAATTAGTAGAAAACAACATAGGGCACGCACGAATTACGTGCATGGGCGGCTCAAAATGCTGATAAAGTGCACACGGTCGCTGGATGGTTAGGCAAAGCAAAAAAAGTACCAGCCCACAGTGGGGAACATTCAAATGCATATATAAATGTTGATAGTGACATAGTATCCAGTCAATCAAATAAAATACGAAGGCTGGGAAACTGAATGTCAGTCGATGCACACAAACACTGATGGTGGGCTACTAGAACGCTGAGTACTGTGAAATGGTCATGCTTTGTAGCGAGTGTCATCACAATGCCCACAAAGCTGCAAGGCGATATACCAAGCGTTTTCCAACTGGTCAACATCAAACTGCAGCAACTATTAACAACTGTGTTCACTGCCTCCGAGAGGCTGGAAGCATACATGCATGTCCACGATCGGGCATACCTACGAGTTCGGGTGTTATGTATTCTGAGGCTGTCCTGGGATGTGTCCTCACCCAATCCCCAAATTAGTATCATTGCAGTCACCAAAGCATGCGGATTAACAGGACGTGTTTGACAAATCCAGAATGAGTATGGAGCTCGCCCGCACCACGTCCAGCTAGTGCAAGGTTTGATGGATGGAGACCAGGGAAGGTGTTTCGATTTCTGCAACTCTGTACATAACACACACATATCTGTCACTAAACTGTTCTCTGGCATTCAGAGGTTAGCTTCCACAAAGAAAAACAAACAATCAGATAATTTTTAACTGATTATTTACCTACTGTTGCCATATCAAACTTCTCCATGTACAGCAATCTTGACATACAACTCGGGCTTCACTGACATCCATCACACGATGCACAAAAGATCTTCTATACTTCATACTCATTATCTTTTTCTCATGCAGACACTCCTGAATCTGATCCTCCTCTGCCTTTCCTTCCTGCCATTTGGGCTAAAAAAAATTTCTTAGTAAGCATCTCCTCACTCATTCTTTCAACATGCCCAAACCACCAAAGCATATTAGTCTCCACCTTGCTAACAACATTTTGCTTCGTATTACACAACTGCAACACATCTTCAATCCTCACACAATCAGAACGTGTCTTCCTACAACCCCCCCCCCCCCGTAAGTAACACATTCTCCAGCACACAAACGACTCCTATGTTTCTTCTGTAATACCCAGGTTTCACTGCCATACAACAGAGTAGGAACAATTACACTTTCATACATAGCCATACTGGACTCTCTAGAGAACCCATCATTCCTGTGAAAACCTTCCAGAGCAGCTATGACTTTCAATGAAGAATTCACTCGCCTACTAATTTCACCATCCAATTTGTTCTCTCTGTCAAATATGCTTCCTAAATACACAAACTCACTCACCTGGTCAATAAATATGCCATTTAGACTTATATTACATTCAATACTCACAGTCCCTCGCTCAAAAACCAAAACTTTGGTTTTTTTCCCTTATTTATACTCAGTTTGAATTTCATGCAAACTTCGTACATCCCGGACAACATACTCTGCAACTCACTTTTGCTCTCTGCCAACAGGACAGGGTCATCAGCATACAGCAATCTGCACACACGGATATCACCAAGACATAAACCAGTATTATCTATTTTGGCATCACACATGCATGCATACATAAATGTATTAAACAGCCATGGCAACATTACACAACCTTGCCTGACTCCTGCACTAACAGAAAACCATTTGGATAAAATGCCATTCACCTTTACACAAGCTTTACTGCCAGCATACATGGGTTTTACACTATTAAGTAGATTCCCAGTAACACCATATTCACTCAATACCTGCCACGGAAGTGTCCTATTTACTCGGTCATAAGCTTTCTCTAAATCTATGAAGGCAGCAAAAACTTTCTTACCAACAGCGAGATACTTTTCAATCATTATGCGTAATGCAAAAATTTGGTTAGCGCAGCCTTTACCAGGCATGAAACCACTCTGAACATACCACACTTTCATTGATGTAAGACCCCGTACTTTTTCAATAATGACCTTACCAAAAACTTTCCCTGGCACACTTAGTAGGCTAATACCACGATAGTTCTTGCAGTCAGTCTGATCACCTTTTCCCTTATACAAGGGAACAATAATAGCATCCTTACAATCCCGAGGGACCATTCCTAGCTCCCAGCACAACTGGCAAATTTCAGTTAACCAGTCAATTACAGAGTCACCACCATATTTCAACATATCTGCAGTTATGCCATAAACTCCCAGAGTCTTACCATTCTGAAGAGATTTTACAGCTTTACACACCTTCTCTCTTGAGATCCCTCCTGCGTTTCCATCATTCACTCTGACATCGTCTGCTTCTGCCTCAGAATGACCTTTGCTTTCTTGATCTAATAACTCACAGAAGTATTCACCCCATCTGTCACTCAACTCATTGGGCTCCCATATCATTTCCCCAATCCTATTCTTCACAAAACTTTGTTTCCCCCATTTTTTGTGAGTCTCGTGTACTTCCAGAAAGTCTTTCTATCTTTCCCAAAAGCCAATTCATGCCTTTCCACCTTCTCCTTCCTATCTTTTGCCTTACTCTGGCGAACCAGCTTAGCTGCTTCATGCTTCTTACAGCGGTATTTATCCACAGAAACTTTACCTTGCAACATCCCCGAATAGGCATCCTTCTCTCTCTTTACTGCCTCTTCAATCTCACTATTCCACCAAACATCACCTCTATTGTTGCCCACTATTGTGGTGCCACGGACCTCTTCAGCAGCAGTGACCACACAGTTCTTAAAACATTCCCACTTCTTTTCTACATCCCTTTCACATTCTGCACACCTACTCTAGCATTGAAATCACCTGCTATTATAACTTTCTCCTTAGCACCAAACTGGCTCAAAACAGCTTTTAACTCATTCCAGAAATCTTCCTTCTTATCAGAAGGTTCCAAGTCACAAGGAGCATATACTACAACAATTACTACTCTCTGAAGTTTCACTTTCAAACAAATCCAAAGAATTATCTCACTACTGCAGCCATAAGGTTAATCCAACCTCCTTGGCCAATATTCTGTGGACAGATGAGTTCCATTTTACACAAGACGGAATAGTCATAACAACCATTACCGGGCTCTGAGAACCCATTCATGGGAAGAGATGCTCAACATAAAATACATATGGGAACTAACGTTTGGTGCAGTATTTGACAAAGCATACTAGTTGGAACCATTTTCTATGATGTGACACTAACAGGTCAGCGGTACCTTCAGCTCTTACGGGGGCCCGATATCTGACTTTCCGGATGATCTTTTCATGAGAGATTTGAAGTGCATGTGGTATCAACATGATGGAGCATCACCTCACAAGGCAGCCAACGTACAGAGGTTCCTGGCTTAAATATTCATGATTGCTTATGGCGGTACAATGGGATGGCCTCCACAGTCACCGGGCTTCACACCTTTGGACTTCTTCCTGTGGAACTACTTGAAAAACAGGTGTATGCTACAGAACCTACTAGTCTAGAGGATTTACAACATCACATCATGTGCACCTGTAACACATCAACACCTGCCATGCTAGATAGTTTACAAGATGCTATCCTTGAAATGTGCATTGTAGCCGATGGTGGCCACTTCAAACCGGTTCTACATTAACTTCGTGCAGATGTGTGTTGTGCCTGTAAGTAGGCATATCTCCTGTAACCATTGTCCAGTGTTATAAATAAGCCTGCACAGCGATTTCAAATTAACATTTCAAGCAGTCCAGGTACGTAATTCATGCATATCCTGTGCCATTTCCTACTAATTCAACATTGTGCTAACATTTGTAATGGAATTTTAGTTTTGATCACTCATTGTTGACCAGTTAGGTTTCCTAACTTCTTATCTTTGCCACTAGGGGCGCTCCAATCACTTTCACATCATCCCTTTCCAATACATAGACCTAACTTGTGTACTAGTCGGACCCTTTGTTCTGCTGTTATTGTTCTGAATAAGGACTTTCCTTTAAACCCTGTATACACTTAGCCTGAACTGGGCCTGTACCATGTGAATGACTTGGCCGAAGCATAGCATAGACCAGCGAGCATACTGGTTGGGGGGTTTTCCCTGTACATCACAATTTCTACTTCATGTTCCCAGAAGGGGCAATAGGATACTGCACTGCATAACTTGCCCACTTAGTTTCACACTTGTTCATTACAATACAGTGTGGGTTGGGCCTTTTTCAGTTTAAGTAACTATCACCCTTCTGCAGAGTGCAAGATGATAACCACTCTAAATGTGCTTTGATGTAAGTGAGCAATGGGAAATTTTCATCAATTTGTTGAATACTGACATATATAGGGTGCAACAATATTCTCAGTTAGGTGGAGGAATCTTTTAAAGGTATCTTGGTAAAAATAATAGTTACTGGACTTGGAACCAGAGAATGTAATATATTTTTTAATGACTGCATGATTCAAGTGTATAGTTTTTGTAGCAACACAGATATTTATTTCACAGAACAAATACTTACCCATAAGAATACATCCTATAAGCATGCAAGTACAGAAGAACAAGTTTGAAATTAAGTCTCCATGATTCTGTAAAAGCCATGAGCCAAACATAGTTATTCCAATTCCAAAAATCTAGAAAAAATGAATAAATAAAAGATAATCTGAAGAAAAATAATTATAACTGTACTTTGAAAGATAAAGCAAACTGGATAACACTGCCATGTTTATTACTTCACAGTTTTATTCATAGAGAAAAGCTCTGTATTTTGTCAAAAACATTTGGGAAGTTTCAAAAGGGAGGTATAAATGAACGCTCATGTTCAAACAATTGTGGGGGTTCAATTTTTTTTAACATCTGAAAAATGGTGTGCCGAGATTTTGCATGTCTCTCTGACTATAAAAACAAGAGCACAACTTGACAATTTTCTGCAGCTGCATTCCGACCTTCCACTGGGCAAAGTAGTGCTGTAGCTCATCTGGTGTGATCCCTTCAAGAAGTTTGGGTGTTCTGTTCTTCACCAACGTAACTGACTCAAAACAGGTCCCCTTGAGTACAGATTTGACTTTGAAGAAAAGAAAACAAGTCGCATGGGGCCAAATCCGGTGAGTAGACAGGATGTTCAAGCACTGTGATTCATCTCTTGGTTAAAATGTGCTTCACTGAATAAGATGGCATGTTGTCCTGGTGAAGGATGAAGCCAATTTTCCACAACTCTGGCTTCTTTCTTCTGACTTGCTCTCTCAAAGTCAACAGAACCTGTTTGTAATAATGCTGGTTCACTGTTGCTGTACTGTGTGAGCCCACTCTACTGAAATTGCACCCTTAATGTCAAAGAAAGCAATTAGCTTGAGCTTAAACTTTGAATTGCACTTTGCCATGCTTTCTTCATCCTTGGTAACATTAGTGTTTCCCATTGCATCAACTGATTTTTCATTTCAAGATCATATTGGAAGATCCAGGTTTCATCACAAGTGAGAACACTTTTTTTAAAAAGACTGGGGTTTCACCTGAATTTGCCCGAGAATGCCAGCACAAATTTGCCGGCAATTTTCTTTTTGTTCAGGTGTGAGAAGCTTGAGAACTAATTTGACACAAGCCAGTTCATATTTCAGGGTTTGCACAGGACCCGGAAATCCTTGAAAACAGCAGATTTGCTTTTATGGAGTCCTGGAAAATTGTATTTTTTGGCATAAAGTCCTTAAAATCGAGCAACTTTATTTTGAAATTCAGGTGATTTTTTATTTTTGTTTTTTCTGTAAAACTCAATAGGTAACTGCTGCCATCATGGCTACCTTCTTTTTGTGTCATAAACTGGGCAATGAAAGGTCCTATAGGTGGAACCTAGGCTATTGTGCCAGAATTCAAGCATGTGCCACGATGCAAAGTGGCCTTGAAGGAAGGACTGTGTAGCAGGCAACAGGCATGCACTCGCTGATTGGCTAAAAGAGAATTTGGAGGTGAAAGCAGTGATGTGGGTGGAAGAGATGCTCTCTGTTAAAACTATCACATTTCCATCGCTGAAGCCAAAGCGTCAAGCGGTGGCCATCTGGCCTCAGTAACCAATCCCCACCCAGCACATACTCTGTCACCTGTGCTGAGAAACACTTGCGGGCTACACTAGTCGTTAGGTACTTCTGTCTTTGCCTGAGCTCCATTTTTTTATTGTTAATTCATGTGTGTTCACCTGTTTGTGTTTTCCATCCCACAGCTCACATTTATCACTTTGTTCATTTAACAACGAGATTGTAGTTTGTTGTTCAATTACCGGTTGCAGATTATTATTTTATTATTTTTCCTTCTTTCGGATTATGGCTGGAAAATGTATATTCCAAGAAGTTTCATTAGAGAACAGTTTATTTTCAGGTTGGCTGTTACCTGATACCAGTAACAAATCTCAAGCTCGTTGCAAATTGTGCATGAAAAACTTTAAATATTTCCAACATGGGTGTATCGGGATTGAGAAGCTACGTGATGAGACATAATTAATCTAAAGTGTTAACTAAAAGTCATTCAACATAACTATAATGTTTTTTGGTTTTTTTTTATAATATTTGCTAAGTAAAATAAGAATGTAACGATAATAAACTCACTGTGCAGTGAAAAAAATGAGTGGGTGATAAAAGATCAATCTATGGTGTTTCACAGTTACTGAGGTACTTTTTTCCTTTCTGTATTAATTATTTTAATAAACTAATGTATTAATATTACGTATGGTGATAAAAAATGCAAACCTGGAAAATTATGTATATTTCATTTAGGGCTGCCAGTGGCAACTAAATAGGCGACTATTGCTACTATATTTGATGACAGGCGACTATGGCTACAATTTCTTACAAAAGACAGCCAAAAGCAACTATTTTCAGAAAAACTTGAACTATTTTAATTGTAAGGCTACTATTTTTTTTTAAACGTAATTTGTGTTGTGTATATCGATGCGCTTGTATAACATCAGTTTTAATATTGATACACGTGAATATCAACTTTGATATAGACATGCAGTGGTGGAAATGGGAATTTTTCGCTGCCGGAACGCAACATACAACTTGTAGTGTTGTCGCCAAAACCCGTCAAAATGACGTCGCAACATTTTGTCTATTTCTGGCTCATTAGTCAAAAAGGCTTAACACAGTTTTGACGGGTTCTGGCGACAACACTACAACGATACAAGTGAATGCATTAAAAATTTAATATTCGCAAACCCATTTGCTGTACACATAAAACCATATAAGGAAATTTTGTTATTAAACTTTAAAATTAAATACTCACATTTAGCTAAAGTCGGAGCTGTTTTCTTTATTCAGAAGTACGTTTCTTATTAGAAAGACCACGCGAATGTGTGCCGATGCAATTAAAGGTATCACCCTTTTTGGAGGTATCCTCAAATAACAAACATCGGAGAAAAAACGTCAGCTCCTATTTGAGGCAGAGATATGTACGTAACTACTGTATATGGGGTGGCAAAGTAAAGAAATTTGGCTTTGTCTGAAATATCCATTTATTTAGCTACAATATCTATTATAACTTCGATTTGAAAAAAAAAATAATCTCCTGAAATAATCTCCGAAGTTTTTGTTTCAACAAGTCTTCTTGCATCTTTCTCTGCAAGCCAAAAAATCTGCATTTCTCCTTCCGTCACTCAACCATTTCCGTGCGTACGGCTCGGGATTGAAGGTCTTTGAGGGAGGTCCGTTTATTTTTATGAACTTGAGGTTGCTGACGTGTGTAATGTTTAAAGCGTTTCTTAAATCAGTTATTATCAAATTCATGGTGCTAAAACCTCTTTCACACTCAGCTGTTGATATAGCAACAGATTTTAATAAGACTTTTAAATGATGTGAAACTTTTTTGGTTTCCTTGAAATATCTGAACTCTTCCATGATTTTCCTTTCTTCCTCCAATCCAAATATTCGGCATAAACTTAGAACCTCTCTTTCTCCATATAAAATATCTATGTCGGTCGGCCGAAAAGACGGATACAAAACCTGATGTTGTTTTACAATGTCCTCGCTGCTGAATAATTTGGCAGATAAATTGTTGGCAACACTCCGAAAAAACTGAACACGGTTTATTTTCCCGTCAGATTTATATCCCCTTGAATGTAAGTCCACCCCTTTGAACACCATATTTTTTACGGCATCTGATGCTACTAAATAAAACTCGTCAAAACCACCATCAGCTAAACCTTAGAAAACTTTCATTGTAAGGGAAATATGCAAATGTGCTTCTGGTAACGGTAAAGAATTTCCTTGAAGACGCAGTGACAATGAACTAAGTTCCTTTAAGGCGATTTTCATTAGTGCCAAATTTTTCAGGAAGCATGTGCTCGTATGTCTTTTCAGTAAGCCAGAAAACGTGCTTCGTTTTTTACTACCCCTTGAAGCATCAGCAGATGCGGCTTTAAAATGCAAAGCCAAGGCTGGAAACATATTCCAGACAGCAGATACTGTTCGCTCACTAGATGCAACCCATCTTGTTCCAAGAACTCTCCCGATTGAAGAAAACAAAACTGCAATTTCTTCAGCACAGTGATGCAACTCGCGGGCGTTCTTTGGTGAAGTGTGATACAAAGAGTATAATTTATCGCAAAACGATTTAAAACTCTGTATGCTGTAAACCTTTTTAATTACGTCCCCGACAGCAAGTTCTAACTTATGATTTGTGCAGTGCCATATAATAAGTTCGGGAATTTTTTTTTAAGCTGTTGAGCCACACCAGATATGGAACCTGCGAAGTTTGCAGCTCCGTCGGAAGTGAAAGATATCAGATTATTTTTAATAAGCTCTATTGGAAAGTATGTCACCAAGCAGTT
Source organism: Macrothele yani (assembly GCA_039090855.1). NCBI lineage: Eukaryota > Metazoa > Arthropoda > Arachnida > Araneae > Macrothelidae > Macrothele > Macrothele yani. The sequence continues at coordinate 106,783,162 of CM076998.1, forward strand.
CATAATCGACTCAGTTATTGCTGTTGCTTTCAAATCGTGTAATTCAATCAAGTCAAAAAATAGAGTTTGGGCATTTATATCATCCGGATCTATGGACATTCTTATGCAGATTATGAGTACTGAGAGTCGGCTTACAGTTGTACACTCATCAACCAAGATACCGAATTTTATATTTTGGGAGACCATTTCTTCACAGAGCTTTTTACGCATGTCATTTCCTATAGAATCGCAAATATCCGTACATGTCTTCCTAGACTGCAATATCCTCCCCATCTCAGTGCCGTTTTTCTTTTGAAGATAAATCAAACCAGGAAAATCGGCAAAAGGTCTATTGTTCTTCGCAATGAAATATGCGGTAATGAATATTTTGTACGTATTGTCCACTTTATTTTTATTTATTTTTTCAACAATATTTTTCAAAGACGCCTCCAAAATGTGTTACGTTCATTTTAGAAGCTTCTTTATGAGCGCGACTTTCTCTGTGCTCCTTTATTTTTTCCCTTAGAGCCGTATTTTGCGTCTTCTTATCGTCAGCTGTAGATCTAACTTTGCAATCTATCCACTTCTTAGAAAGCCTTGCACCAGTTAAAAATTCTGAAACGTTCATATTCCCGGCGGTTTTACAGACGGCACATCCTAAACACCCATTTTTTAAACCAAGCCAAGAGTACACTTTCAAAAATACTTACTTTGATCCTCAGTCCAACACTCGGGTTTACCATTTGTTGAGCTTTGCTGAGATTCAGATTCTTCTAATGAACTTCCTGATGCAGTGATTTCCTTTGACTGTTGTATTTTCGGTGATTTTCTTGGTGATACTTCACACCACGGAGTCCGAGCTTGAACAGGGGGGGGGGGGGAGGTTTCAAATTTCCGAGTTCTGTTTTTTTTTTCCTTTTGACTCATCTTTTTTTCCCAAAGAAATCTGTTAGTGTTCTTTTCATTATTTTCAGTTGTTTTCTTTTCTCACACAAGAACAAATTAAAACTTACAACAACGACTATAATATCAGTCAAAACGTCACGTCCTACCACGACAGGAGCTGGAGTTGAAGTGACAGCATGTGTAGAGTGTAGTAATTAAGCTCGTTGCCAGGTTACAGGAACTGCAAAGTCATTTTATGCCAAGAGCGGAGAGAGGTTGCAAGGTCAGTCATCGAGCAATCAGCTCCTGTCATGACCTTCGCTCTCACGCAAACACTTCGCACTCATCGTCAAATTAAACGGCGTTGCAGTCGTCACCATGGCGGGAAATCGCGAAAGAAGGACGCCAGACGGCAAAGAGGAAAAAAATTGAGAACTACAGCTACAACTACGGTAGTACCTACACAAATGGCAAGTGAGCTTTATTAGAGGGGCAAAAAAAAAAAAAAAAAAAAAAAATTGAAACGACGAACAATTAATACAAGATGGTGTCATTAATTGAAATGTATACTGCATTACGAAATGTTTTATGAAAATTAAGTGCTCCCTTTCTTTTGGTGTCGATAACGGAATGCAGGGTTTTGCTCCCGGAACGCGGTGTTTCGCTCCCGGATCGGCGTTCCGGCCCATTTCCACCACTGTAGATATGCATATGTCGAATCCATGGTTCATACACATCTTGGAATTCCATTTTGTCCTGGAAAAGTCCTGGAAATGTCCTAAAATTCTGTTGTTACATGTCCTGAAATTTTATCCATTCCTGCCTTTTTGTCCCTGCACGATGTTTTGTAGTTGAGAATTTTTCTACTGACATAACTTATGTCTGACAAATTTCCTCCCCACTCCCTGAAAAATGTGTGTGTGTTCGAGGGGGGAGGGGCTTATCGGTTTTCTTGTATAGGAGGACTGAAGCTGCATTATTAGCATCTTTTGTGTCATGCTTATGTTGTCACTTTGTCTGTCCCGCCGGGGAAACAATATCTCCGCAATTATTAGTTCAATTTGTAAAATTCTTTTTGTATTGTGAAGCTTATAATGCGAGAATGGTGATCCGTTCGTTATGTTTTGTTTTTTTTCGATGCACAACTTCACCGCTAGAGGGCACAAATGGAGATCGTATCGAGTTTAAAATGCATTTCATTTCACATATTTGCTTCTAAATATCCAATTGAAAAAATTATTTTTCCTTTCAATGACATTTATAGCGAAGACTATTTTAGTTACAGTCCCTTTTTAAAATAATGCATAAATTTTCTGCTAGGGGTCGTAAAGGTAAATCGCAATTTTCCCAATATCTCCGCTTCTAAAAGTCCGATTTGAAAAATTCTTCCCGAGTCGGATTCAGCTCTTGAGGTTGAAATGTTTTGCATACAAATTCTCATTTCTGGTAAAGAATGGTTTGGCCACCAGGAAGCATAAGTGTTTATTTTGGCTTCTGATGTATTTGCAACAAAATCTGAGCTGGAAACTCGATTGAAAAAATTATTCTGTGAACCGATAACGCTCAACTCGGAAAGCTTTTTGAGAATACTTCCTGCTTAAAATAGTGCACAATTTTTCCACCAGAGGGCATACACGTATATCTTATTTTTGTCCATATCTCTGTTTCTAGGAGACCGATTTGAACAATTCTTTCTTTGTTGAACATTTTCAGTGTGAAATGTTTCTCATAAAATTTCAAATATTTCTTAACACACAAGTGTGCCACTAGAGGGCATAAGCTCACATTTCCATTTACAGCAATATCTGTGGACTAAAAACCCGACTGAAAAATATTCTTTTTTGATCCGATACCTAACTATGAAAACTCCTTATTTGTATTTTTTTCACAAAATAATGCACACATTTCTCCGCTAGAGGGCACAAATATTTAATCTATTTTTCTTAATATTTGTACTTCTAAATGTGCGATTTAAAAAATTCTTTTAACACCAGATACCATTTACCTTATGGAACACTTTAGGTTTGTGGTTCACAATTCTGCCACTAGGTGGTGCTTGTGTACTTCTGTTTGCAGGCTATCTCTGCCTGTAAAAACCCTATTGAGAAATTTCTTTTTTTACTGTATGCCATTCGCTATAATAAAGATGGAGAGTGAATAACATTTTTGCTACAATAAGAAGATCTTCTTCAAATAATGTACAACTTTCCCCTAGGGGTTGTAAAGGTCAAAACGTTTTTCTTGCTATCTCTGCTTCTAGCAGACGTATTTGAAAAGTTATTTTTCCTTAGCATAGCTTTTGCTATGAAGAATGCTTTTCTCCTGTTTCCATTATGCAAAATTCTTCCGCTGAAACACATAGTTATATAATGTTTCCTTCTATATCTCTCCTTTTAACTGATCAATTTAAAAATATTTTTGTCCCTAATACCTTTCTTCTGGTATGGGAAACGTTTTTTGCACCATTTGTTAATTTTCGTAACATATTGTTTAGCCACTGGTGGAAGTAAATAGCTGATTTTGTGTGTGTGTGTGTGTGTGTGTGTGTGTGTGTGTGTGTGTGTGTGTGTGTGTGTGTGTGTGTGTGTGTGTGTGCGCGCGCGTGGGGGGGGGGGGGTACCTTTACTGAAATTTGGCCATAAAATCAGATTGCTTTCTAATATCAGAAACTTAAATCCAGTTGTTTCTTACTAATTTCTGAGCTTCTATAATTAGATTTTTCATCATGCCCAGTTAAATTGCCATGATCACTAATGAATATAATTGCACACAGCCCTTGGACATGAGGTTTTCCCATTATTCTCTTTCATTTCACATTGGAAATTTTTGTGCATACTTTGTTTGCTGGCAAGTAAAAATTTAAAACATAGCTACAGCATCAATATTATGTTAAAAATTCCTTCCATAAATAAAATGTGACACAAATACTTGCTACCATGACTATGTGTTTAAGAAATAACAATCCCTTTGGTCCATTGAAAAAGTTCTAGATATTTCACCTTTCCCTACCCTTAAATTTCCAATGTAAGCATTATTTCAAAATAATTAAATACAAATAGTATTTTATGTATTGATTGTGTGGTATATGAAAGCATTTCAAAAGAAATGCCATATACCTATGTATTTTTGAGTTTTATGGGGTTTTTTTTATTCTGTAATTTGCTTCAATAATTGAACTAAAGCCAAAGTAGAAAAATAAAGTTTTCTCAAAATCAGTGTAGTATACTGTACATAAAGTTTAGTAGATATTAAACCTGGTCACATTTTCAGTGACAGTTTTAGTATTTCAGTATTTATCTGTGATTCTAAGTTTCTGATTAGCTGAAGCAGACATCATTTTTAACATTCTGCATTAAGTTTGCCCAAGCGTGTAGGAAGTTGTTTATTGTAAGTTACAAATTGAACAGATGTATGGTTTCACTATATTTTAAGAAAGAGCATTTGGATCGTATGTCCTGGAAAAGTCCTGGAATTTTGTGATTGAAAAAGCATATGAACCATGCGAATCGTTATTGATATGTCTTGTTCAGTTTATTGCTTTCTGCTTTATTGCAAATATGATGGAGGAAAGTCAGTGACAAGTATAGACTAGACCCATATGCGATTAAAGGAACGACCTACTCAAATCAAGATATTCCGCTGAAAAAGTGTCCCGTTTTTCTGTTTGGAATACAGCAGAGATTGCCGTATGGCAGTGCCAGGAGCGAGCACGTATCTTGCCTTCGCCATATTAAAGACTGTTGTTTTCTGTGCTTACTGAAGTTTATTTGCAGTTAAATGTATCAATTTCAAGTCAAAAATTTTGTACCTAGAATTTCATGAATGATGCGTGATTGTTTTTTCAGCTTTATTTTCCGAATGACACGGAAAATGCATGTTTTCGCCAACAGACATTTAAACTCACTTTACATTATCTACAAACTGTTTAACATAAATTAGGAATTGTTCATAACGAAAAAATTAAGTGGTAATCGTAAAAACACCTGGTGAGACATTTCTGCATATCTGTTAAAAATAACGAGACGGTACTTTTTGTCATTTGAGCAGGTCATTCCTCTAGTCATGTTGGTCTAGGTATAGATGATTTTTTCCAAACAGCGAAATTAGGATTGATCATTTTTGGAGAGACATATCGTATCAAAAGACATTTGGAGACTGGAAATATCCATCTTTGGCTAAAGTTGTGAAAGCATGCCTTGCTTTATCACATGGCAACTGCGATGTAGAGAGAGGCTCTTCTGTATCACGAACAGTTCTTTCAGATGAGAAGGCATCTGTGTCTGAGAAGATGTTGAATGAGAGACTAACAATTCGACATACACTAAAAATGTATAACAACTAAGTTTCAAAGGTGCTAATAACCAAAGAACTACTAAAATTAGCACTTAATGCACATAGGTCATGTAGCAACCATTTGGAAGAGGAGTAGAGATTAAAGGAACAGCAACTGAAAGCAGAGAAAGAAAGTGCCGCGAGATTGAAACAAGAAGTGCTAAATAAAGGATTTGAAGAGCAGAATGCAAACTATAGAAAACATGGAAAACAAGATAAAAATTCTTGTTCAAGAAAAAAGAGAAGTACAAGAATCATCAAACTCTGTGCTTAAAGAAGCCAGTGAGAGACTAAAGCAAGCATTAAAAAAAAAAAAACATACCTGCAATACGAGTTGCACATGGCATTCTAGAAGGATCAGAGAAACTCCGACAAAAGGAAAGATAACATGAACTTGAAGCATTAAAAATTAATAGGGTAGTTCAATCATAAAAATGTAAGTTAGCAATCTTAAAAGCACGATAATTAAAACACTATGCAGGCTTCCGATGAAATGAAGAACTTATTTAATGTATAAGTTAAAAGATTAAAAATAAAGCCATAAGAACTTTCGGTCTTCCTAAAGACCATCATCAGACAGAATTACTGCTGATGGTCTAGTACTTCCATCTGATGATGGTCGGTAGGAAGACCAAAAGTTCTTGTGGCTTTATTTTTAATCTTTTAACTTATACATTAAATAAGTTCTTCATTTCATCGGAAGCCTGCATAGTGTTTTAATTATCGTGCTTTTAAGATTGCTACCTTACGTTTTTATGATTGACTCATTCCGCATGAGAACGTGATACCTTGAGGGTAGTTCATAAAAGAAAATCCTCCCTAATTGATGCATTTATGCAGATAACCTCAAAAAAGGAATAAATCTAAGGTTAATGAGCAAGCTTTTTAGTTCAGCCTACCCTTATATGCACTGATGGCAGTGGTATAAATTCACACTCAATTTTTTGAAATAATTTACTACATATAACTTTTCCAAATTGCTACCATGGTATAAGAATAATGTAAACTTTAAAGAGGACCCCCCCCAAATGCTAAATGATACAAATGATTGTTTATACTTATTGGAGGGGGGAGCATCATATAAAAGTTTTTGATGTTCCATGACAATTTTCAAAAGAGTTATAATCATTTCAAAAATATTGAGCTTTGGTTTTATTATTGTCATCAGTGAGTGTAAAGATAATCTTAGTTTTACTGTTGTTAGAGCTTTGAAAATCGATCATGGTTAACATCTAGGGATTTTAACTGTCTGCGGTTATAAAAGTAGCCCAAATTAGAAGAAACTCAAGTTTTGTGTTTTCTTATTTCTGTAATTATGAGTTGGAATATTTTTACAGGATAAAGTAATTTCTTTATATTTGTCTCAAAAGCATCAAGGACACTGTGAAGAATGACTAACATTATCAAGGCAAGAGTATATCAGTGTAATGCTTCATATCACTTATACCTGACATATACAGACTTGAGTTTGAATCTTAAGACAGTTGTCCATGCCCTAATGAAATGAAGAAGTTTCAGACAGGTTTTTCACGTTTACGTTTCAAATATGGGAATCAAAATAAAATGTACTCTTGTACAACGTAATTCAAAATCATGTTAAGCACTATTATTATTATTACTTATGAGTTAAAGAGTTTCCATTATTGAAGAGGGAGATTACACTATACACAATCTATTCCTGATTATAACGTAATAAACTGCAAGTTTTCATTTTTTAGTTCTAGGCTTTGTGTTTTTGTTCCATACTAAACACATTCACAGTGTTTAGAATAAATTATCAACATTTATTCACAATTAAATGTTTTATTAACATCGACTATAGTTTCACAGAGCGTTTGGCTCGGCATCATCAGGACGAATGGAGCGTAAGCATTCAAATCATTGTGACATCATCAGAGTTCTGACGGTCATGGTTTTTGGTGAGTTGTTTCCACGCGCTTGAAAGAAATGGCGTAGACGTCATGTCATTGACAAGTTGTGAAGAATTCCGGTATATGTGGAAAGCTTCTAATAAATTAAGCTTGTTAGTCAAATCAGGTTTATCAATAAGAATAGTGTTTCCAAACAAAAATTTATGGTTATTTTCATGACAATGTTGGGCTATTGATGACTTCTTCAGTTCATAGTTCCGTACATAAGTCTTGTGTTCCTTTACACGGAAACTTAAAGCCCTGCGGATCTGTCCTATATATGAAAGTCCACATTCACAAGGTATCTGATAAATTCCCCAGGAATTTATGTCTTGGACGTAGTCTTTTGATCCGTAAAAATTAATCTTGTTTATGGGTTTGAAAATCACTTTGAAATTAAAACTTTTGAGAATTTTTGAAATTCTGAAGCAAATCTGAGGAGCAAATGGGATAACCGCCCAACTCGTTCGTACTGGGAGGCCTATTGGCGTGAGCGAGCAGACGGGCTTCGGTTTCCTAAATTTTTGGACCGCTTTTTCTATCACGGAAGGGCTATATCCTCTGTGTACTGCAGTTCGTTTAAGAAAATCAAGCTCTTTCTGTAAGGAATCCTCAGTTGAGCATATATGTACTGCACGATATACGTATGTGTAGAAAGCAGACATTTTTTGTTTCCATGGGTGATTTGATTTTGCATGTGGAGGTAAGGAAACAGCAAATGGCTTTCGATAAACTGTTGTACTAAAGGATCCTTCAGAGCGTGACACAAGGACATCTAGGAATGGTAAGCAGCCATTATTTTCAGTCTCACATGTGAACTGTATATGAGGATCAATTGAATTGATAAGTTCAACTAATTTAGGTAGTTTGGAATTCCTGCCTTTCCAGAGGACAAAGGTATCATCTACATATCGAATCCACAGGTCGAATGTAATGAGCTGAAACAGTTTGTCCTCGAAGTGACGCATGTAGACTTCGCATAAAACAGGCGACAGTGGGCTACCCATCGCAAGGCCTTCCGTCTGTTGAAAAAATCTTCCACAAAATAAGAAATTGTTTTGCTTGATACAAATTTCCACTAATCTCAACATTTCTTCAACTTCCGGTTGGCTGAAATGATAAACAAAGAAAGGTGACTTGATCACGCTAGTTACGTTAACTAAAACTTTTACAAAAAGTTCGTAAGTTGGAAGCTTTCGACCTTATCTTAGGTCTTCATCACGCCAATGGAGGACTAAGATTGTTGCCAGATTCTACATTTGAATTTTTCCTATTTTTGTTGCCAAAACTTAGAATTGATCTCCAGATTAACGGAATGTAGAGAGGAGATTCGGAGTTGCAAGTCATTGAGTTGAAAATAATTTCTATGCTTTCACGGTAACGGAGGGCAAAACGATTGTCAAACGAAGCAATTCGTTTTGCTTCGTTCCAGTGGGGAACTGCAGATGTGTCTTCCATTGTCAAAATAGACAAGGCAGTGTTGGGATTGCCTTTCGAAACATCTTTTCTATGTTCTAAAATTCTATGGCTTATGCTCCTGTATGTGCTTCCAATGTATAAGTTATCCCCAGTAGAAGAAGAGATAGGAATGCAGTAAACTCCTGGGAGGTTCAGGCTTTCAACTTTGTCCCTATCCCTTTGTAGAAGTTTCAAGATGTTTGGGGTAGATTTAATGGCAAGATGGTAACCAAAACTTCTAAAAGAATCTGTAACTTATAAGCATAGGAAGGATGGTAAGGAACAGAACCACAGAATTTCAGGTCTTCTTTCTTGTGAGGAAGGAGGCATTCGATTTTCGAATGGTTTTCATATTTCTTTACGAGGGAGTTGACTGTAACAGCAGGGAAACCATGAGAGAGGGCTATTGTAGAAATTTTGGAGAGTTCTTCTTGAAGAGAGAGTTGGCTGTTGCAAATGATATGAGCCCTGTGGATGTAGGACTTCAATGCTGCAAGCTTGTAGAGATGCAGGGTGCAAGATTTGTAGGGAATGATGTTAGTGGCTGCAGAAGGTTTTCGATAGACGGAACGAGTAATGGAGAGATCAGCGTTTCTGCAGATAGATACATCCAGGAAATCAATTTTGTGATTTACTTCCTTAGATATAGTGAAGCTTAATGGAAGGAAATTTTTCTGTAATGGAGTTGATCAGTATCTGTAGCTCAGACTCGGAATGTGGCCAGCTAATGAAAACGTCGTCTACATATCTTAACCATAGGGAAGGTTGAAAAGGGTGTAGAGGAACCTTTTCAACCTTCCCTATGGTTAAGATATGTAGACGACGTTTTCATTAGCTGGCCACATTCCGAGTCTGAGCTACAGATACTGATCAACTCCATTACAGAAAAATTTCCTTCCATTAAGCTCACTATATCTAAGGAAGTAAATCACAAAATTGATTTCCTGGATGTATCTATCTGCAGAAACGCTGATCTCTCCATTACTCGTTCCGTCTATCGAAAACCTTCTGCAGCCACTAACATCACTCCCTACAAATCTTGCACCCTGCATCTCTACAAGCTTGCAGCATTGAAGTCCTACATCCACAGGGCTCATATCATTTGCAACAGCCAACTCTCTCTTCAAGAAGAACTCTCCAAAATTTCTACAATAGCCCTCTCTCATGGTTTCCCTGCTGTTACAGTCAACTCCCTCGTAAAGAAATATGAAAACCATTCGAAAATCGAATGCCTCCTTCCTCACAAGAAAGAAGACCTGAAATTCTGTGGTTCTGTTCCTTACCATCCTTCCTATGCTTATAAGTTACAGATTCTTTTTAGAAGTTTTGGTTACCATCTTGCCATTAAATCTACCCCAAACATCTTGAAACTTCTACAAAGGGATAGGGACAAAGTTGAAAGCCTGAACCTCCCAGGAGTTTACTGCATTCCTATCTCTTCTTCTACTGGGGATAACTTATACATTGGAAGCACATACAGGAGCATAAGCCATAGAATTTTAGAACATAGAAAAGATGTTTCGAAAGGCAATCCCAACACTGCCTTGTCTATTTTGACAATGGAAGACACATCTGCAGTTCCCCACTGGAACGAAGCAAAACGAATTGCTTCGTTTGACAATCGTTTTGCCCTCCGTTACCGTGAAAGCATAGAAATTATTTTCAACTCAATGACTTGCAACTCCGAATCTCCTCTCTACATTCCGTTAATCTGGAGATCAATTCTAAGTTTTGGCAACAAAAATAGGAAAAATTCAAATGTAGAATCTGGCAACAATCTTAGTCCTCCATTGGCGTGATGAAGACCTAAGATAAGGTCGAAAGCTTCCAACTTACGAACTTTTTGTAAAAGTTTTAGTTAACGTAACTAGCGTGATCAAGTCACCTTTCTTTGTTAATATTGTTACGTGTTTTGCCCATAATCGTCAGGCTGAAATGATGTTCAATGAGACTGGCTTTCAAAGATTCGAGGGCTCCATTTAGTGGAATACTTGTGAACATGGATTTCACATCGAAGGATAACATGAACTGATCGTTGTATGGATGCTGTTTAAGCACATTGACAAATTCAGTGGAATTTTTTACAGCAGTTTTGTTTGAAGAAGTCGTTATGGTGGACAGTTTCGAAGATAGAAATTTGGCCAATTTATGCGTAGCAGAGCCAATATTGCTGACGATGGGACGGAAAGGAACGCCAATCTTGTGTATCTTCGGAAGTGCATAGAAACGTGGACAACGGGCATACGAGGGTTTCAGATAATTTTTTGAGTTTTGGTTAAGAGTAACGCAACTTGTTACTACTTTCCGAACTTCTTTTAAATATTTTTCCGATGGATCTTTTTTAATTTCTTTATACGGTCCCTCAGAAATAAGTTTTTCGACCTCTGCCTCATAATGTTTTTTGTCCAGAATAACAACTTGTCCTCCTTTATCGGCTTTAGTAATGATGATATCAGGATTTGACTGTAATTCTTTTAAAGCTTTATATTCTTCCTTATTGAGATTGGGTTTGAATGATAGGAAGGAATTTGACGTTATTACAAGGCTGACACAATGTCTAATTGTTTCTTTCTCATCAATGCTTAGATCGCTTTTTGTCAGGGAATCTTCAACTGACGCAACGATATTGGATACTGGTATCTTTTTTGAAATTGCGAAATTTGAATTGTAATGTAAAATTCGTTTTTGAATTTTGCTCGGGTTAAAAGAAGAAAGGTTAGATATTACTTCGTTATCCGTAAATACTTCATCACTTTGAGAAGTAGAATTTCCTTTATTGTTGCTATTATTCGATAGTTTTTCAAATTTTCGTTCTAATGTCATTTTATGAGTAAACGACATATTGGAACTCCTAGACCAAGTTTTGCGGTCCAAGTCCGAAAATTCTGGTAACGTTTTAGCCAGCAATAGGTGCAGGTCATACAGTTCAATCTCAACGTTTGCAATATCCTTCCTAGTATCTTTAATAATAGCTCTTAATAGTGCAAAAGAAAGCATTAGATATCGCTTTGCTGATGTTATGGGAAGGTCTTAAGTTGCATTTCACGGAAATAAAATTTAGCAATATATGGCATCTCTTGCATCGAAGTAAGAAGTTTAAGTGGTTTAGTAATTTGAACTTCTTTATCCTCATCTTCGAAAAACGGTTGATTGTCGCTGATAGAGAATTTTTCATAATCAAGATAGGAACTAGGTTTTTAAGTTCCTGAAATAAAGTCTATATTGGTATTAGATGAGTCCACAAGACGGAAGCAAAGCAATCTTTGAAAGCAAAGTCTCATTGAACATCATTTCAGCCAACCGGAAGTTGAAGAAATGTTGAGATTAGTGGAAATTTGTATCAAGCAAAACAATTTCTTATTTTGTGGAAGATTTTTTCAACAGACGGAAGGCCTTGCGATGGGTAGCCCACTGTCGCCTGTTTTATGCGAAGTCTACATGCGTCACTTCGAGGACAAACTGTTTCAGCTCGTTACATTCGACCTGTGGATTCGATATGTAGATGATACCTTTGTCCTCTGGAAAGGCAGGAATTCCGAACTACCTAAATTAGTTGAACTTATCAATTCAATTGATCCTCATATACAGTTCACATGTGAGACTGAAAATAATGGCTGCTTACCATTCCTAGATGTCCTTGTGTCACGCTCTGAAGGATCCTTTAGTACAACAGTTTATCGAAAGCCACTTGGTGTTTCCTTACCTCCACATGCAAAATCAAATCACCCATGGAAACAAAAAATGTCTGCTTTCTACACATACGTATATCGTGCAGTACATATATGCTCAACTGAGGATTCCTTACAGAAAGAGCTTGATTTTCTTAAACGAACTGCAGTACACAGAGGATATAGCCCTTCCGTGATAGAAAAAGCGGTCCAAAAATTTAGGAAACCGAAGCCCGTCTGCTCGCTCACGCCAATAGGCCTCCCAGTACGAACGAATTGGGCGGTTATCCCATTTGCTCCTCAGATTTGCTTCAGAATTTCAAAAATTCTCAAAAGTTTTAATTTCAAAGTGATTTTCAAACCCATAAACAAGATTAATTTTTACGGATCAAAAGACTACGTCCAAGACATAAATTCCTGGGGAATTTATCAGATACCTTGTGAATGTGGACTTTCATATATAGGACAGATCCGCAGGGCTTTAAGTTTCCGTGTAAAGGAACACAAGACTTATGTACGGAACTATGAACTGAAGAAGTCATCAATAGCCCAACATTGTCATGAAAATAACCATAAATTTTTGTTTGGAAACACTATTCTTATTGATAAACCTGATTTGACTAACAAGCTTAATTTATTAGAAGCTTTCCACATATACCGGAATTCTTCACGACTTGTCAATGACATGACGTCTACGCCATTTCTTTCAAGCGCGTGGAAACAACTCACCAAAAACCGTGACAGTCAGAACTCTGATGATGTCACAATGATTTGAATGTTTACGCTCCATTCGTCCTGATGATGCCGAGCCAAACGCTCTGCGAAACTATAGTCGATGTTAATAAAACATTTAATTGTGAATAAACGTTGATAATTTATTCTAAATGAACATCACAAGTGTGTAGTCTTGAATTATATATAACATTCACAGTGTTTGATATTTATTGTCATAGCTATACAAAAGGCAAGTTTGAAATATTTCCAAATGTTCATCTATTCGAATGAGATTCTTGATATACCTCATATCAGATAACTATGATTATTATGTGTGCAGAACAAAACAAGTGATCATCATAACACTGAATGACAACAACTATGACCTTTCAAAAAAGAAATTCACAACAATTTTTTCAACACAGTGTATGAAGCCCACTTGGAAAATCTTATATTTTTTTACCAACCACAAATGCAGAAGAAAGCTCTCCGTACTGGCTTGATACAGATGAGAACATTTGACCTCCAGAACAATGACAAAGAGGGAAGTGTTTTGTAATTCCAAAGTTTGTATCAGGGTAGTTTTTGATATATAATTGAATAATTTTTTTTTTTTGGGGGGGGGGGAGGTTAATTTCCATAACCTTTACAGTTCTGAGTGTCTTGAGTATAATTATATTGAAACTTAAGATGCCCAATTTTTTCCCCCACCAAAATGTGACCATGTGCTAATTTTGTCACTGTGGTTTGAAATAAATAAAAAAAAATTAACAATTTTTTTTTTTTTTGGTGTGGAGCACTTACATACTCATACACTTTGTTGGGCAACTATTTTAGTCATTAACATAAGTTGTTAAGGCTAACTATTTAGGCTACTATTTTTACCATTAGTGGCAACTATTTTCTTGGGTGCGATAGGCTGGCAGCCGTGATATTTGTCCTGGAAAAAATTTTGGACCCTGCTGAACGAACCCTGATATTTTCATGTAAAATTTGTCTAACATTCTCTATTGGTGTTCACCATTTCTACCATCATTGTTAATAATGAATCATCACTCATTTCAAACAACTGCATAGATTTTGTCCACATTGTCTTGTTTTTAAAGTGCTTGAGTGTCCCGGACATTTTGTTGTCTTCAGTGTCCTCATGACCTTCACTGAACCTCTTATGCCACACAAAAACACATGCACATGACATACATTCTTCCTTGTATGCCTTGCTGAACAAGATAAAAAATTTGGTAGGGGCTTTCTTTAATTTCACCAGAAAATTCGTGTTTATCCGTTACTCCTTTCTTGAGTGCAATATTTTCCCGATGTGTCAATACATCTACTTTCACTGACAAGTCATAGAACTAATGTAGAAAGTGAAGTGAACTTCGCATTTCCAGTTACAGACAGTTCAAAGTCAATGGTCTCCAAATCACTTTTGACCTGCACCACGGATTTCACCACAAACAAGCACAATCTCGTTATTTTGTAGCCATACCTCACATGCCTGCTTCCATATCAGCTGACTTGGATAATAACCACATCAGATGACAGCAAGAGTTATGCCGATGTCTTATCTCAGATAATCAGCATCTGAAATTTTAAAATATTGCTGATCATCTGAAAATCAGCAGAAAATGATCCATAAAACTGCTCACAAGAAGCGTCAATATAGCAATCATATTCCATGTGGGTTGCAAAAACTTCTGACGATGCAACACAAAACCATGTGTTTCTTAGGCATCAGAAGCATCTAGTGTTGTAAGGAAAAACTAACATCACCTTCCTAGACAAAATTAGCACTACTGATAAAAGTTACATACAAAAATATGAAAACAACTTCTTAGCTAGGAAGCACAAGTCCTGTTGGACACATTTTTCTATCAACTGATGATGCAGTTACTGCAGCTTAACACTATGAAAAAAATGACTTACTTTTTCTCTTGAGTAATATTATTAAAACATGTTTTAAAATGAGATCAGATAAACTGAAGAAATCTGTGGTCTTAAGAATTGGTATGTGCACAGTCATTATTTCCTCATACCTGCGTACCTGTACAGCATTCATGCATATACTTAGCACAGCCCACCTAACCATTATAAATAAAAGAAAACTTGTATACAATAAACTTTATCTATCTCTTCTATCCACTGCAATAGTTTCTTTATCACTAATGGCTGATTTCATAACTTCAGTCTACCTCTTGGTCTGGACTGGTTCCACAGAATCTAACATCTGATTCGGACCACAATCCACCATCTCAACCTGTTTCTTCTAAGGTAGGCATCAGAACTGAGCTGGTACCACCAAAGAAGTGCCCAGCTCAGTTCTGATGTCTGCATTAAAAGCCCACTATAAAATAAAGGGAACAAGAAAATGGAATAATACCATGTCAGTTCTAAGAGTACCTTATGGTATATCTTCAGGAGCATTTCCAACATATAATGGGACTGATGGTGGAAAATACCAGTGGGACTGAATGTCATATGGCCAATGTTCTTCTGTAGAAGCAAAACTCAGCAGAAAATGATGAATGTTGGTACTAAGTTCAGCAAATAAAATTTCTTTTTGATAAAAATATTGCTGCAAAATGCTAATATTTCCTATAATACACTAAAATTATTTTTCACACAGCTTAGAAAGGATAAAGATTCCATTTTCACAGTGTTGAAAATCTTTGATCCAAAACAAAACATCTATAGTTAAGTGGTAATATCTTTTCATGTGACCAATATAAAGAATGAAACAAATTACATCTACAGTGATGAGAAGCAAAATTATGTTCAGACTGAGAAACTAACTTTGACATGGATTTTCAAGAAATTTTGAGACACCATAATGGGAAGTCACTTCAAGCTAGATATGGATCAGAAAGCCCAGCTTTTCTCACAGAAATTAAATGGCTTGTTTCCTTGCCTAGAGAGACTGTATTTACAAATGATTTCATCATCTATATATGATTGTCCGTGCTGCCCTTTTAAGAGATATTTTGGCAGCAAGTGCTTCATCTAAAAAATTCTCATTACAGTACTAACTCAAGAGTGTAAAGTTGAAGATTATGTAAACATTGTGATTTTCTTCTTTGCTCATGCCTCATACATACATACATACATACATATCACTAAGCTGTTGTCTGAGATTCAGAGGTTAGCTCCAAAAAGAAATACAACTACCAGATAATTTTTACTTACTGTTGCTGTATCAAACTTCTCCATTTACAGCGATCTTGACATACAACTTGGGCTTCACTGACATTCATTACACGCCGTACACAAGATCTTCTATACTTCATACTCATAATTTGTTTCTCATGCAGACACTCCTGAATCTGATCCTCCCATGACTTCCTCTGCCTTTCCTTCCTGCCACTTGGGCTAAAAAGATTTTCTTAGTAAGCATCTCATCACTCATTCTTTCAACATGGCCAAACCACCAAAGCATATTAGTCTCCACCTTGTTAACAGCATTTTGCTTCACATCACACAACTGCAACACATCTTCATTCCTCACACGATCAGAATGTGTCTTGCTACAAACCCCCGTAAGTAATGCATTTCTCCATCACACAAATGACTCCTATGTTTCTTCTACAGTACCCAGGTTTCACTGCCATATATCAGAGTAGGAACAATTACACTCTCATACACAGCCATGCGGGACTCTCTTGAGAACCCATCATTCCTGTGAAAACCTCCCAGAGCAGCTATGACTTTCAATGAAGAATTCACTCGCCTAATAATTTCACCATCCAATTTGTTCTCTCTGTCATACATGCTTCCTAAATACACAAACTCACTCACCTGGTCAATCACTGTGCCATTTAGACTTACACTACATTCAGTGCTACCAGTTCCTCTCAAAAACCATAACTGCAACAATGGAGAAAAGAAAGTGGTACATGCCAATGTTTGAGTCAATATTCAGTGCTACCAGTTCCTCTCTCAAAAACCATAACTGCAACAATGGGAAAAAGACGGTGGCACATGTTAATGTTTGAGTCAATATGCAAGGAATCTTACATATTGACTTAAACATTTTGAATAAATTTGCAATGGACTCTAAAAAAAGCATTGAATCTAGTTTCCCTACCCTACTGCCATAATAAGGGATTGTTGGTGAAAGGTAATTGTATTATTATACCCAAGAAACCATATGCAAAGGAGTATCTTAGGCAAAAATATTCACAAACCACCAAAGAAACACAAAGTGCCAGGCTTCAGTATACTGGCCTGGTATTGTAAAATACCACTGATAGAATAGCAAGTGATCTGTCAACAAAAGAAGTGAGTTAGTTTCATCATCACTGCTGAAGTCGTCAGAGGTCATGAAAGAAAAGTTACCTGGAGTCTTTGCACATTCAGGGCTTTCGGGTATCTCTTGATATCTGCTGGAAACAGGCAAGCTTAGTACTTTTTCATTGCAAAAGTCTATAATTAAAATGCATGAAATGCTGGATATTTTTGCTGAGACAGCAATTCGCGGTATGAGTCAATCAAGATCATCAAAATGTTTTGTTTTCTAGGCAAAATAAATTTTGCTGCATATAACATCTAGTCCTCATTTTCCACGTGTGTTCATGAAGTCAGTGGTTAAATTGTTAAGATGAGATTCATTCAAGAAGTCAGTAGAATCATATGTAGCATTAATTGTTTGTCATGTGACTATTAAGTAAGGATAAAAACTACTTCATCTATTACTGCATTTTTTCTTTATTGTTCTTGTTGTTTATTTGGAGGGTTTAATGACCACTGTGAGCAACTCAGTGTGCTATAAACAGTTGTCTATCCCTAATTTAGGAACACTGGTTCCAGGAAAGGGAGAGAGCCAGTGTCTAAAGACAAACACGACATCCATGCCTCACTGGAATTCAAACCTGGATTCATATCGGAATGGTCAGAAGCCAGTGCTTGAACCACTCCACAACCACATTTTTCTTCGTGTCATCCACAGGTCGTAAAATGTTGGACGAAAAAATTGCTGTATAGTCTGTATCAGCAACGTTGATCTTGAACTGTAATTCCGTAATGAAAAGTCGCAATTGACCCATCAGTCCAAAGAAATGGGTAAAAAAAGATCTTATTAAAAAAAAGTAATTGTCATTTTTAAATTTTTTTTTTGTTACTTTCATGTGAATAAAAAACACAAAATTTGCATTTCTTCAGCATTACCACAGTCACGTAGTTAGACCTGCAGCACCCACAAGCGTGTATGTTACCGACCTTCTCACAGCATCTGATCGTCCACAAGAGCAAATAACATCGCTTTCATTGCATCTTATTTTTTCCAACTGTTTAAAGACCTCCATCTTCATATTGCATTACATTCTCCAGTTATTAAGGCATTTCTGGTAATTTTCTAAATATACGACCTCTCCTGACAATTACGACTTGAATATTTAAAAAATCTAAGTGCCACAAAAATTATATTTTGTTTTTAAAGTGACATAGAATCCACAGAACTTAAACTTAAACAAATTTTTAAACAGATTACTCACCAATTACATGATCAAAAATATGGTACATACATGTATATCTCAACTAGAAATCTGGGTAATGAATAGGAAGAGAAAATTATTTATCATTCTTATCTAAGGAAAGATTTCAATCAGTGTGGTGAAATATGTAACCTTACAGAGCTACAAAGTGGTGACAAGGTTTGAATGACTGATGTTTCCCACAGAAAAATTAAGATTGCACATCATAAGAGGTGGAGGTCATACCTTTTGCTGCAATAGGACATGTCTTATATTCCAGGTAAGAATCTTGAGCCAGAGACAAGCATTACCATCTGCTACAGTGTACCAGAAGCTACTTGTTGTAAGCATATTGCAGGTATAACACCCTGGATAACAACCAAAGCACTTAGCATATTTTTTTCAGCATAGAAGTGCCTTATTTTACAGTTTTCCATGTAGCCATCTCAGATCACCATCTTGGAAAGGGAATCAAACCTTCTCCTAGTTTTAGAGTATTCTGAAAAGATAGCTACTTGAAAAGCATCGAAAGAAGGGGCTTCTCTACCAAAAGAATAAGATGTTGGTATGCCAGTGATGTACTTAAGATGATTAATTCATTTCTGTGACAGCCAAAGTACTCTGGTTACAAAAATAGGGCAGTTCAGACCCAATATCTGGATGGAAAGTGGGCTCTGATGACAACTGAGAATAAACTGTAACTACACTTGGTGCAAACTTAACCTGGTTACAAAATGGAAGCTAGCTCAGACTTTTCATCAAAAAGATATCTAAGCATTTGCGGAACCTTGCAAAGACTTTTTGCCAAAAAGATATCTAAGCATTTGTGAAGGTTAGCAGAGACTTTTCACCAAAAATTTATCTAAGCATTCGTGAAAGTTTGCAGAGACTTTTTACCAAAAAGATATTTAAACATTCGAGGAAGCTAGCAGAGAATTTTCACCGAAAAGATATCTAAGCATTCATGGAAGTTAGCAGAGACTTTTCACCAAAAAGATATCTAAGCATTCATGGAAGCTAGCACAGAATTTTCACCAAGAAAATATCTATGCGTCCGTGGAAGCTAGAAGAGACTTTTCACCAAAAATGATAACTAGGCATTCGAGGAAGCTGGCAGAGACTTTTCACCGAAAAGATATCTAAGCATGCGAGGAAGCTGACAAAGACTTTTCACCAAAAAGACATCAAAGTGAAATTAATGTTCAAAAACACTGTTGCATGCTCGCCATGCAGAGAAAGAAGAAACTACTTTACACAGAATGATTTTCCTGTCTGCTGATGTAATAAGCAATGGGAAACCATGCATTTTCAGAGAATTTAAACTTCAAAAAGTTCTGTCATCATCGACTCTAGAAAAACTCCTTAAGTGGATTTCCAAAAATCTGTCTGAACCCTGCACAGCATTTGATAGTCTGACTCACTGAGTTGTACCCTACAAGAGCCAGATATAGGGAAAACAGGCACATGCAAAACAAGACATGATAGGAAAGGTTGGGTTTTTATGTCTGATCACATTAATTTAATTATGAAGTGAAAATATAGCTTAGTGATTAACTTTGATTTCTGTTGGAGAGTGGAGGAGGAATTCAATCTAACTATACACTAGATTAAAGTCTACAAAAAGAGAATTATACTTAGTCACTAAGTATAGCTGTAATGCATAAGAGCCATGTGCAACAAGGGTGCAATAATATAGCTTAGTGATTAACTTTGATTTCTGTTGGAGAGCAGAGGAGGAATCCAGTCTAACTATACACTAGATTAAAGTCTACAAAAAAAGAGAATTATACTTAGTAACTAAGTATAGCTGTAATGCATAAGAGCCACGTGCAACAAGGGTGCAATAAACAGGACTTGTCGATGAAAGGATAAAAAAATATAGGTTGGTCATAAGTGGACTTCAGCTGTCCTCCAAACAAATAATAAACCAGTTATTCTCATGCAGAAAATTGATGTTGAATAATAAAAATATTTTGATATTTGATTTCACTTATTACAGTGTTTAGTCTTGTGTTTGTTTACTAAAGAGTCCTTTTTTTTTTTCCATCATAAAACACATTTTGTTTAAGTTCATGTGATTACCTGCAATGCAAGGTTTAGCAAAGAAGCTGATGTTCCTTCAGGTTCTGGATATGTCATTTCAGCTCCAATTTCAAATCCTACTGGAATGAAGCCACTAACAAAAAACCTAGTTAAAACAGAAAGAACTATTAAAAAAGCGCATACACAATTTCACATGTCAAATAATAATTTGCAGAAATATACACAATAAGAATTAAGTAACCCTTTCCTTTTGACTCATCCCCCAAAATGACCACTTTGAATGACAAAGCAGAGGTGGAAAGCAACACTTTCTGGTGCTTTAGTTTTGTAGGTCACACATTCAAGCAGCATTGGTACCACTACACATACTCCAAATCAATTCAAATTTGTTCCAGCCATGTTCAACCCACTTCTCAGACACAAAATATATTCCTTCAAGCTGATTTCTGCCCATTTCGATAATCCAGAGTTAATTCATTCTAGTTACTTAAAAGTATGAAATTGTAATCAATTAAAGCATTAAAATAACTAGTCAAAACCCGTCAAAATAAACTGTTAGTTTTTTTTTAAAGAGCAAACTTTATTTGATTGACAAAAAAATGTTACAAATTCATTCAAACACTTCAGTAAAGACAATATTTTGAGTCCATTCAGGTGCATCTTCATGAGTGGTCTTTACTGCAATAGAATCCTTTGATCTTGCTCAACATAGGGCGACGTAGAGCATACAGTGTGAGAAGACTGGTTCTGGCAGGTATATTCTGCTTTTGGCAAGTGTCTGTCCTTGACTCTTATTAATTGTCATCACAAAGGGCAATATGATCAGAAATTGAATTCGTTTGATTGTGTAAGGGAAAGTGCTTTCGCTTGGAGTCAGTGGAATGGGTGGCAAGGTGTGCAACAACCCCTTATGTTCTCCGCACAAAATATCCACAGAAATTGTATTTTGGAAGAGCGACTTTATGATCATACGTGTGCCATTGACTAAACCTTTCCTTGTGTCCAGGTTCCTGATGAGTAAAGGGTAAATATTCAATAAAGTATTTACTTACTTTAGGACTGATCATAGAACACCATGCACACACCAAGTCTGACACTGAACTGAGCGCCTGATGTAAATAAGGGCTGCACACTTCTACCATGGGAAATTTGCCACTCCACCACACCCGAACCATTGCCCCAATCTTATTTTTCTCTTTGACTGGCACATGGTAAAACCTTTATTTTGATACCTCAACCATATTTTTACGTTCAACCATTCTCGCAAAATAGGTCTCCCAGTAAAAAACCTTATAGAATTAATATATAGATTCTTTCTGAAGTTGTTAAACATTTTAAATTACAAGTCAAATACCTTTTTTGTGATTAAATCACTTTATAAACATGTTTGTTAGTTGGGGAAATGTGGGTAAAACAGAGAAAATTTTGTATTCCATAGGATCTCAGATGACTAAAACATATTTTGGAAAGGGGATAATATCAATAAAAGTTATAATGTAAATAGATTATATGGCGGCATGATCACTCAATAATGAATACCCCTATCAAAAGCGATGCAGCCTATTGACCCCACGATTTCCGAGATAGTGTGATTAGTTGGCAGATGTAGCATATATCAAGTGTGAGTGGAGTAGTAGGTAGTAAAATTCAGAGTGTGATGGATATGTGGAAAGATTTATTGGATTTTGTGAAAGGAAGATTGCGGAAGCTCAGAGAGTGGGTGCCTCGATTTTCCAAACGGCTGAACTGGTGGGATGTTCATGAACTGCCGTAGGTCAAGTGTATCAGGACTGGCGTGAAAATGGTCAAAGAACGACCCAGATGCAAAACTGCACAGAACACTGAAAGGTTGATGTCAGAGGTAAGAGTCAGGTCCAACAACTTGTACAGGCCAGCAGACATCACAGTTCAACAGTTGACTACCCAATACAACAGAGTTCAAACTGGAACAGGATGACCACACATCATATGCTTGCCTGTATGGGGTATAGCAGCAGGCGACCTCGACAACATCATCTCCTAATCAGGGTTCATCAGCACAAAAGACTCGCCTTGTGCAAAGATCATGCAAGTTGGATGTCAGATGACTGGGAAAAAGTGTGCTTGTCTGACAAGTCACGTTTTTACTCTATTCCGTGGATGGCTGTGTACGTGTTTGGCGCAAACAACATGAGGCACCTGCATCATCTCCACAATGCAGGCTGGTGGAGACAGTTATATGGTATGGGGCATGTTTATTTGGTAGGAACTTGGACCCCTGGTGCATGTGGAACAATGTATACTGATGCCCACAATCATGAATTAATTGCCGACTCTGTACATCCAGCAATGTTGCACTTTTTCCTGAATAGCGATGGTGTCTTCCAAGAGGACAATGTGTCGAGTCACAGATCCAATGCTGTGCAGGAATGGTAGTAAGAACACACTTCAGACTTCCAGCATATCGACTGGCCTCCAAACTCCCCCAACATCAATTCCATAAAGCACCTCTGGGACACTATGGAACAGCATATCACACATGTGGATACCCCAATCACCTCCATACCTGCATTTAAGGCCACATTACACACAGCTTGGTTGGCCATACCTACCAACTGCTTCCAGTATCTAAATGAATTGATGCCACGTCAATTAGCTGCTGTACTGAGGGTGAAAGGAAGACCTATGAAGTATTAGGTAGGTGGTCATAATTCAGTGATCACTCAGTGTATGTTGAATCCATGCCACATCGAATAGCTGCTGTACTGAGGGCAAAAGGAGGGTCTACGAAGTATTAGGTAGGTGGTTATAATTCAGTGATCACTCGGTGTATGTTGAATCCTTGCCACGTCAGATAGCTGCTGTACTGAGGGTGAAAGGAGGACCTACGAAGTATTAGGTAGGTGGTCATAATTCAGTGATCACTCAGTGTATGTTGAATCCATGCCACATCGGATAGCTGCTGTACTGAGGGTGAAAGGAGGACCTACGAAGTATTAGGTAGGTGGTCATAATTCAGTGATCACTCAGTGTATGTTGAATCCTTGCCACGTCAGATAGCTGCTGTACTGAGGGTGAAAGGAAGACCTATGAAGTATTAGGTAGGTGGTCATAATTCAGTGATCACTCAGTGTATGTTGAATCGATGCCACGTCGGATAGCTGCTGTACTGAGGGTGAAAGGAGGACCTACGAAGTATTAGGTAGGTGGTCATAATTCAGTGATCACTCAGTGTATGTTGAATTGATGCCACGTCAGATAGCTGCTGTATTGAGGGTGAAAGGAGGACCTACAAAGTATTAGGTAGGTGGTCATAATTCAGTGATCACTCGGTGTATGTTGAATCCTTGCCACATCAGATAGCTGCTGTACTGAGGGTGAAAGGAGGACCTACGAAGTATTAGGTAGGTGGTCATAATTCAGTGATCACTCAGTGTATGTTGAATCGATGCCACGTCGGATAGCTGCTGTACTGAAGGCGAAAGGAGGATCTACGAAGTATTAGGTAGGTGGTTATAATTCAGTGATCACTCGGTGTATGTTGAATCCTTGCCACGTCAGATAGCTGCTGTACTGAGGGTGAAAGAAGGACCTACGAAGTATTAGGTAGGTGGTCATAATTCAGTGATCACTCAGTGTATGTTGAATCGATGCCACGTCGGATAGCTGCTGTACTGAGGGCGAACTGAGGACCTACGAAGTATTAGGTAGGTGGTCATAATTCAGTGATCACTCAGTGTATGTTGAATCGATGCCACGTCGGATAGCTGCTGTACTGAAGGCGAAAGGAGGATCTACGAAGTATTAGGTAGGTGGTTATAATTCAGTGATCACTCGGTGTATGTTGAATCCTTGCCACGTCAGATAGCTGCTGTACTGAGGGTGAAAGAAGGACCTACGAAGTATTAGGTAGGTGGTCATAATTCAGTGATCACTCAGTGTATGTTGAATCGATGCCACGTCGGATAGCTGCTGTACTGAGGGCGAGAGGAGGACCTACGAAGTATTAGGTAGATGGTCATCATACACTGAATCGCGGCAACAGGCAATGTGCATTGCAGATTTAGCAGAATCGTGGCAACAGGCAACGTGCGTCGCAGATTTATTTTTGTCCTGCAGACAAAAACTATATCCCTAGAACCCCATTAAATCCTCTTGCAGATTCCTGATCATGGATGAAAATTTTTCGTATTTCGAAATTTCGGAAAACGGAAATTAGACGGAGTGAAGATTTCTCCCGTAATCATGATTTTTTTCTAGCGATGTTCCAAGAGAGGATTGTCAGGTATTGCTGCTCAATATCATTTTATTATATAAATGTTTGTGTTTCAGTTTGAAAATGAGAGTGTTCTTGATCCTGTTTACATTGCAATCGCTGTAAGTACCCAGGTTAAAGAAATATAAAGTGGTCAGTTCTTTTGTCTATTTTTTAAATTTCTACCTGTGCAAGATTTTATTTATTGTTTTTGCATCTAGTAGTTATTTTGCCTAGTGACAACTTGCGGAATATTTTGTGGCACCACATCTGTCGCAGACTGACCTGGAAATCTGCTATGGGGATTGGAAGGTTTAAGCAAACATGAAATTTTGTTTCAAATTCAGTAACTCTGCTAAAGACACTAATGAGAAAACTGCAAAGACTATGGGATTGATGCTGTGGCCCAGAAAATTATATTCAAAGAGTTTTGAAGGTTCCACGAAGGAAGCTTTTTCACCTGAAAATGACGAAAAGAGTTGTCTGTCAAGTACACTGAATGATGAAAACAATAATGAAATCTGCACTTTTCCATTCCAGCCATCATTTGAGTAATAGAGAACTAGAAACAAATAAGTACAAGATTTCAAAAGGTAATCTGGTCTTATAGATGTAAATGTGATCATACATGATCTGCCAAGCTTTCACTCACCAACATGCAGTTTTTTCAGTGCACTAGAACAACAGACTAGAAACTGAAAAGCAAAAAATAGAACAGAGAGATTTTAAGAAAATGAACAATTATCACATGAGGTAACATTAGATTAATATCTTGCATTGTACATCAAATATAGTTACTTTTTGTTTAAGTTCAGTCACAATAGAGCAGTCCATGCACTTTGGTAGATCTATCAACACAAAATCATTGCAGGCCTCTTTGTGAGAGAGAATCTCTAGGGTCTCCCTTAATAAGGTTCCTTTTGTGGTGGTGTATGGAAAAAATGCCCTTGGATGTCGCACCAGAGTGGAATTGCTTCATTATTCGACACTTTGCTTGACAGTGCAATTATGAGCCTGCCATATTTGACATCCGTTTTGTGTTCTTCAAGCCTTGTAGAAATCCAATGTAAACCTTCTTGGATCCATCAGGATACATTATGAAGATGGACTACATTCTAGCAAGTTCAGACAGGATAGGTTGGAGATTGTGGCACACGATCATATTGGAGATGCATCTAGGTGATTTTATCCCCACACTATAGTTACATATACACACATTATCATCATCAACCATTATCAATCCACTGCTGGACGAAGGTCTCCCCAAGTTTCCTCCACAACGGTCTGTCTTGTGCCAGTCTCCTCCATGTCACACTCCTGCATACTTTCGAATTTCATCAACCCATCTCCCATGTGGTCTTCTGGGTCTTTTCTTGTCCCTTGGAATCCAATCTAAACTTTCGGCTGTCCATCGATGGTCTGTCCTTCTGGCAGTATGTCCAGCCCATTGCCATTTCAGGGATTTAACTCTGATCATGATGTCTTCTACTTTTGTCATTTTTCGGATCCACGAGTTCCTCTTCTTATCTCTCCTGGTTACACTAAGCATGCACCTCTCCATGGTGTAATAACCACAGAGATTCACCAAGCTCTTTGTGATTATTACACCATAAGAAATAAACGGATTTAATATGCTATATGCGTTTCTTGAGTATTCATGTTGTGGTGTATTAAAAATAATGTTAGCTCTAAAATATGCAACTATGATGTGGGGATAAAATCACCTAGATGCATCTCCAGTATATATGTAACTATAATATGTATTATGTTTTATAATACATAATACACATTATAGTTACATATATATTGGAGATGCATCTAGGTGATTTTATCCCCACATCATAGTTGCATATTTTAGAGCTAACGCTATTTTTAATACACCACAACATAAATACTCAAGAAACGCATATAGCATATTAAATCCGTTTATTTCTTATGGTCACAAAGAGCTTGGCGAACCTCTGTGATTATTACTCCATAAGAAATAGATGGATTTAATATGCTATATGCGTTTCTTGAGTATTTTAGAGCTATTCTGAACCAGAATGAAAATTCCTAACATATGGGATGGATCCAATGAATCTTGGTGCCGGATTGTCAATGCATTCATTATCTTTTTTACCTACATTTCTCACTTTAATTTTATTATCCTGTGGATCCTATGTGGTTTTTATTCAGAGAAAACAGAAAGGTTTAAGATAGTTTTAATCTCGGTTTTTACAGTCTCACCACCTGTGTGCTCAGATGGTGAGACTCCAACCTATCGCATCTGAACATGCTGGAGTGTACATCATCCCAAAATGTACCCTGATGGATCCAAGAAGGTCCACATAGGAATGAAAAAGATCCTTTCCTACAAGATCTGTAGAACATAACAGGGATGTCAAATATGGTAGGCTCACGACTGCACTGTTAAGCGAAGGGTCAAATAATGAAACAACCCTACTCTGGCATGACATCAAGGTTATTACCCAATACACCACAACAACAAAAAAAAACCTTACTAAAGAGCAATTTTGTATTAATAAATCTACCACATGCATGGACCACACTGTTCAGGCTAAAACATGGCTGCACTTAAAAAGCAACTACATGGCCGAGTCACATTATTGTGACCACCACCTAATATCCAGAGTAACCGCAGTGTGCAGCACAGACGGCAGCTAGATGGGCTGGGAGCAGAGATCGCGATAATGCATCTACACGCGTATTTAACGCCTTAAAAACGCCGAATATGCTTTAAAATTCAGAAATGCGTATTTTTACGCATTGTTTTTCCACATGCAATTTTCTTTTATAATCAGTGATTACACAGGGACGGTGTTTACACCGGGATTTTGTCATAAAAATGACCATTTTTTTTTATCAAGAAATTATATGTTAACTTTTATGTCACTGTTTATGAAAAAATCATGATTTGGTTCCCATTGCCGAGCTAGTCAGCTAGGGATCGGCTTTTGGCAATAATTCGGAAGAACCTTCAGGGCAGAGCAGCTCAACCGATGGGCATGTGCATTGGTTGGAGGTAACGATTCAGCTGAGTCGGGATTGAGACGCTAGTGTATCGGTGCAGCATGATGCAGTTATGCGCTGGCGTGGAGGAAGTGAAAAGCAACGTGTTTTGAAGTTCGTTTAATTGCCATTTAAGGGCTGGATGGCGGGTTACCCGCCGAAACAAAGCTGTTAAGCGGGGTTCTCCCGCCTTACGAAATTTTAAGAAAAAATATAAATAAATATAAAATCTTGGGTCCATTTTTTGGATGGCTTGCAAAATTTGCACGTTAAAAACGTATTCTTTGTAAAAATACGTGATTTAGAAATGGGCTGTTCAGAGTTCTGAAAATTGCAATCAAATACATCCGGAACATAATCAGTTTATGGACCCGTGAATCGGCTTCCATGCGTAGCGATATGAGCAGTTCATTTTGCATATCACAGACTGTTACTAATCAGGCATGAGATTGTTCTTCGGATTCGCAGAATTCCCCATTTCGGTTATACTTGAGAGCGATGAAAAAAACAAACAAACTGAAGGTAATGTTTTATTTTCTGAGGATTAGGGGGGGGGGGGTCGTTTTCCGCCTGGGGAGCGGTATTCCATTTTTCAAAACTTACGAAAGCTAAACGGAGTGAAATTTTTTCATGCGATCATAATTTCTTTTTCTCACGAAGTTTCCTCTGTCCAGTATTGTTATTAGATATCAATTTATTGCATAAATGTTTGCATTTCAGCTTGAAAGTGTAGAAAATACAGCTTGAAAGTGTAGACAATAATTTCCGATAACGGAAGTTCGACGGAGCAAAAATTTCCTTGTAAACTTTAGGCACGAGTTTCTTTCGCGGATTCGAAGAGTAACTCTGACTTTGTTGTCATTAAAACTGAAGATAATTTGGGGGGGGGTGCGTGCGTGTGTGGTGGCGGTGGGAGGGGCGTTTTCCGGCTGGGGACGGAATTTCGTCTGTCAAAATTTCGAAAACGAAAGTTAGAAGAACTGCAGATTTAATCTTTAATCTTAATTTTTCTTTCCCTCGCAATATTTCTTCTGCTCATTTTTATTGTAAAATATAATTTTGTTTGATAACTGATTGTGTTTCAGCTTGAAAACAGAGGGAAAATTTCCAAAAACGAAAGTCGGACGGAGTGAAGATTTTTTCGTAATCGTAATTTTTTATTTTGCGATGTTTCCACTGTCCTGAATTGTTGTTAAATGTTATTTTCCCTCTATAAATAGTTGCAAAGGGAGAAACTGGACATTCCTCATATCAGAAGACTGGTTGAATCAACCAAGTCTCAATTATGTGAACTGTAAAACATCTCATACATGGTATTCAAGAACATATTTTTTTTTTCAGAGCTGAAGGAAAACATGCTCAAAAATAATAAATTAGTTGACCTTTGTGATACTAAACTTGCACATCACAATGCCCAATGAAGGTTTATTTTATCTTTTGTGATTGAGATAGACTGTAGATTTCCTTCCTCCACAATAGAACTCTTTTTGAAGTTTAAGTGTGTAGAAACTGAATCTGTGAAGCAACACACACACACACAAGTTTTGGTAGAGTCTTTCAAAAGCAAAACAAAAATTTTTGCAGCGTCATGGATAAAACAAGACAAGTATGTAAGCTTTTGATAAATTACGATTTACTTATTTTATATAAAAGAAATCGAATTACATGCTAATTCATGTTGACATATTTATATATAGATATAATTATTTGTTTTTATATTAAATATTATTTAGCTAAAAATTTAATGCGATAATTGTTCGTTCTCTAAAATTACTCCTTTGGAAAGAAAAATACTCTTTCAAAAAATGTGAAGGAGTATTTTTACTCTTTTGAAAAAATCCTAGCACGATCTCTGGCTGGGAGTGACTCAATAAGGTGCTGGAAGGTGTTCAAATATATGTGGAACCATGCTGACTGCAGTGCATCTAACTACTGCTGAAGGGTGCATGGTGGAGGATCCATAGAGACAACAACACAATCGAGGTGGTTCCACAGATGCTTAATTGGGTTTAAATCTGGGGAATTAGGGGTCCAGGGAAGTACTTTGAAGTCTTCATCATGCTCTTCCAACCACTCTCGGGCATTTCTAGCTGTATGACACTTCATATTGTCATGCTGGAAGATCCCATCTGCCCCATGGAAGACAAACAGCATATATGGGTGTACGTAATCTGCAAGGATGGATTCATAACAAATTCGGTCCATAGTGCCTTCTATAGGTATGAGTGGACCTAGAGAATGCCAAAAAACATTCTCCAGACTATAATACTGCTTCCACCAGCTTGTGTTCTTTCAGCAATGTTTGAAGAGTGTTTGTTCTCCAACGTTTCTCGCCTTATACACCAACGCTCATCCGTTCGATGAAGCAGAAAATTTGACTCGTAGGAGAAGGAAATCCTTTGCCAATCAGCGGAGGTCCAATTCCGATACTGTCGTGCAAATGTAAGCCTTTTCTGTCGATGCAATTTTGTTAGCATAGGTGCAGTGACCATCAGTCTGCATCGGAGCCCCGTACGCAGCAGGGTTCGCTGAACTGTCATTTTAGACACACTTCAGGTAGCCCCCTGGTTCATTCGGCCAGTGAGTTGCTCCATTGTAGTGTGTCGATCGGCACTCACACACCTTCGCAGCCGACGTTCACCTCTCACATCAATGGCACGTGGTGTTCCGCAGTTTCCATGTCGCTTATTCGCAATGGCGCCATTTCACCAATCACGATACACTTTAACCACAGCAGCACGCAAACAGTTCACAAACTGCGCTGTTTCAGAAATACTGCCACCCTTGGCCAGAAAGCAGATAATCGTCCCTTTTTGCAAATCTGATAAATCACTCATTTTATCCATGACAGCAATGAGTGATATGTCTTCGGATTGCCTACAGCACACCTTATATACCCTCCAAGCCAGCTCACGACACATGCCTTCTTTCATTGGCTACGCACTGTTGACGCCAAAAGTAGGAGGTGGTCACAATAATGTGACTTGACTGTGTATATCCGATGTACAACGCGGGATATTAAGCTAATATTACTTCCCGTGACCATGGTTTAGCTCATTTAAACCTCTCTGTTCTATTTATGCTTTTCATTTTTAGTGTATGTTGTTCTAGTGCCTTGAAAAAACTGCCTTTTGGCAAAGGGAAAGTTCTGCAGATAAAACTGGATTTAACTTTTGGCATCTTGCACTTATTTGTATCTAGTTAACTCTGGTGTATCCACAGAATTTTAGACTGTCAGAGAACTTCTGGAAGAAACAGTTTTGTCATTCAATAGCATTTAATCAAATTTGACTGAAGATTTGAAAATGAAGCATGCAATGCAAGTGCCAAATTTGCTCCATGCCTGTTCATGCTGAGCAAAAGGAAATATGTGTGTCCATTTTCTCAGTTGAGTTATTTCAGCACTCCACTGCAGACCTATAATTTCTGTGTAAGGTGGTAACTGGGAATAGGTCTATGGGTTTGACCCTCTTAAATGAAGGTACAGAACTACTACTAATGGTAAACGACCACCTCACTCAGACCAAAGAAAGCATAACAGTCAAGATCACAATTGAAGGTCATGCTGCTATCTAGCATTTCAACAAGGAAAGTCTTGTTCACATAAAATTTCTCCCAAAAGGTTGTACTACAACTATATTAACAAAACATTCTGCAGGGTTTTTTGAAATATTTGAAAAAAGCACTGAAATAGAAAAAAAATGGATGGCCCCCTGCACCACAAAAATTTGCCATGCTATGCTGTACTCTCCATCCAGTAATTTCTCACAAACGTATTCATTCCATTGCTCCAGCACATTCACTCACCTGATCTGGCACCATGCAACTTCTGCTCGTTCCCCAAACTGAAATCAATGATAAAGGGGAAAAGATTTAATAACATGGAAGGCATCAAAACTAACACTGTGAAGGTTCTAGCACTGAATGCAAGATTGATTTGGATGGTGCAGAGTTTGATCATGTGAATAAGTTCATATATTTAGGAAGCATGTTTGACAGAAAAAAAAAAGAAGGTGAAATTAGTAGGCAAATGAATTCATCTTAGAAAGTCATAGCTACCTTTTAGAAAGATTTCACAGGACTGATGGGTTCCATAAAAGGTCCTTAATGGCTGCATATGAAAGTGTAATTGTTCCTACTCAGATGTACTGCAATGAAATCTCGGTCCTTAAGGCTTGAAAAATACTGCCCAGGGCATGTAAATTATTGACTTGGGCAGGTAAATAAAATATCTAGTTGCCCTATCCAGGCAACTAAATTTAAAAATAAAAAAAGTATGGAATAGAATTTCCTGCTACAAGAAAAAAAACAGTAATCGCATCTCGTGTTTCTTTTCTGCTAACCACTGGAAGTTTTATGATTGTTATGGAATGCCAAGGACAGAAGAATATCACTTCTTTAATTGTATTATGCTCTAGGTCCAGAAATTGGAACCATATGTAGTTTTGCTCCAAATGCAGTTTACAGTCAGCGACAGGATACATGCCTGTCATAGAATTATTCCTCAGTGTTTAGTGACAAAGGGCAAAAACTTCAATGAAAAAAACATGGCAGAAACAGTAAAATACAATGGCAGAATTTCTCAAATACCAATTTCAGCTTCATCATCTTAAAACTTGAGATACACGCATTTTTGCACTGAACATTTTGAATATAGACCCTTAAAATGGAAATGCAAAATATGTAAAATAAAGTTCATAGTATTTTTTAACTTAAAAAAAATGGGAGATATGATGTGTTATCTTAAGAGATAAATTTTCCTGGGTATCCAGCTTTGCTTAGTTGGCAAGTAAAATATTTCTGCACATGCTCAGCTGGGTATGTAACTTTTCAGATATATTTCAACCCCTGGTACTGCAGAAGAACAGCAGGAATCGGTTGTGTAATGGAATGATGCATTACTTGCGGTGGAGGTTGTGGCAAGACACATTCTGATCATGTGAGGAATAAAGATGTGCTGCAGATGTGTAATGTAAAGCAAAATGTTGTTAGTAAGGTGGAGACACATATTCTGAGGTGGTTTGGCTGTGTTGAAAAAAATGAGTGGCAACATGCTTAAAAACGATTTATTCAGCCTCAATGGCAGAAAAGAAAGGTAGAAGAAATCATGGGAGGACCAGATTCAGGCATGTCTGTGAAAGGTAAGAGTATTAAGTACAAAAGGTCTTGCTTGTGTGAGATGTGCGATGGATGTCAGTGAAGCTTTACTTATGTGCCAAGATCACTGTAAATAGAGATGTTTGATACATCAACAGTAAGTAAAATGTAGCACCATCAGTTTTAATGTAGCAAATGAGTTTTCCTTGAAGAGCTAACCTCTAAATCTCAGAAAACAGCTTAGTGACATGTATATATGAAAACTTCCAGCAGTACTTCGAGGGATTGCCAGACATGCTGGAACAAGTGTGTGTTCAGAAGGGGAGCACTTTGAAGATGTTTAATGCTGTACTTGTGGATTGTGTTACATGAATATAATTTATTTCCACATTCACCAATTTTTTTTATATAACACCTTGTATTTGTGTACAGAATTACATATGGAATTTAGGTTGATGAAATTCTGAGAAAAAACAAAGATTTCTTAAAATTTATATCCTTTATTACTAAAAAAATTCCAGTGTTTTCAAGCTGGATCTGATTTGTCTTAAGTCTGCAGTTTCTGAGCTTATGAACTCCTGTATAGCTGTTTTCAGAACAATTTATTCTTATTATACATAGAAATTAAGTGATCACAAATTTTACCAAAAATGGGACTTTCACCCAACTTCCAGAGGGGTGTCGCTCCAGGTACGAGTACAATAATTAGACTGTTTTTCAATTTTTGGATATATACTTCGGAAGCACTTTAGACCTCGGCCCTCTATCTTCTGCTTCAACCAATGCGCGGATGGAATCACGGGAGAAACGTTTCGCGATTGGTGGCGCTGCAGCTGCGTTGGGCGTTGTTTGCTCCTTCGCTGCGTGCATTACGTAATCGGTGTGTGGCTTGTGCGGGACGAGTGTTAAGGACCCGAAATATGCGCCGTAGGTGATTTTTTAAAGGAATGGGTTTATAGAATGTGAGTAGTTCAGGTGTTGTTAAATATTTATAACGACGGAAAAGAAGTGGTTCCTCCTCATTGAGAACCTGTCTATCTAGTACGAATATTGAAGTGGAAAACATTACGTACTAGGGAAGAACTGTTTGATGATACCAATCATCACCTGAAAACAGTGTTCAGAGGAAAGACTACAATTTCATCGGAATAAATATTCCAGAATGTGGTCTGCCAAATGGTCTTTGTGAATTCCATTAGATAGCGTGCATTTGAGAGGCCGCCAATTGCTCTCAACACCTTGAGAATGCGCCCCAGTAGTCAGATCAACAAAATTGAGCGAGTGGTTGACTGAAAGATGTTGGAAAGCACAGGATGGGAGGTTGCGGCACGCAGCCCAATGATCCATCATTACAGTACTTCCAGGTTGAACATGTTTCTGGATGAGCGGCAGCAATGTCTGAGCAGAGCGGTTATTCTTCGGGCAGATCTCTACCCTGAATCGTTTAGAATCTCGTTCAAAGATGCCTAGGATCCAGGTGCCCTCAACGAGATGACTACGATTATTCCTCCAGTTTTTCAAATTTCGCCTCATCCACTTCTACGATTAAACCAGGGCCTTTAAGCTGTCCTTCGACTTTTTCGTAGGCTACCATAAACTCTGCGACTAGTTCTCTGGAAGACTGATAATAGTCGCTGACTGTCGCAGAGGATGTGGAAATCCCAACCTGGAAATATTTCTCAATTGCATCATCGTAGGAAAAATCATTTGCGAAACAATCTACAAGAGTCATCACCTTATCAAGAGGAATAGAAGCAGCTTCAAACCACGTCCCAAGTAAACGCGAACACTGCTCACTTTTCCCTGTAACATGATTCTTCCTACACCTGAATAGTCCTAAACGATGACATATATCCACTCGCAAACCCATTGGATGACATGCAGAACATCTTCGTTTGGTTAGAAGCACGGCTCACGCACTAAGCAAACAGCGATTACGTAATGCACACAGCGCGGGAGCAAACACAGAGTACAAGCAAGCAGCTGCAGCAGCACCTATTGCTACACGTGTCATTTCCTGTGATGCCATCCACGCTTTGGTTGAAGCAGACAACAGGGGGCCGAAGTCTAAAGTGTACCCTATACTTTTTGCCAAAAGCATAAAAAAAAAAATGCAAAGTTTAACAGATTCCCTGATATAATTCTGCTTTATTCATTTGGCATGAAATAACCCAGCATATAGATAATCATAATTTAAAAGAAATGCAGGCTACTTACCCCAGTAATGCAATCATAAGATACTGTACCCAAAGATGAAGTTCTACTTGTATCAGCACGGTATACGCTACCATGCAAACTAAACTTATGAAATTGATAACAACAGATGTTAACCTAGTAAGAGTAAAAAACAACATTTAAGTAAAATGTTCAAAAGCAGCTTTAGTCACTATTTAGTACAGAATTAATACAGCACAAAGTTAAAAAGAGAGAAACTAAACATTGTGTGGGATGCCACACACAAATGGTCAATATTGGTAGAAAGGCCATGTCATGTAATATGAAGAAACCAATAATGAAAAAAAAAATTTCACGGATGATTTATTACTGTACTAAACTTTAGGAATAGTAAGATCTTTTGGCTGAAACATCAATCTTGTTCACATTAGAAGCAACCACTCACATGGTTGACATCGTTTCTTTAGTTGTTGCCAGTAGAGATTTCCAAATTATCATAATATTAAAGGGTGTGTCCAAATTGCAAGAGTTTTTCTTGAAGAGAAATTTCCTTATGCTACAGAGAAAGCATTGAAATTCTCTTCAATAAAAACTCTTGCAATTCGGACGCACCCTTCAATATTCTGATGATTTGGAAATCTCTACTGACAACAGCTAAAGAAATGATGTCAACCATGTGAGTGCTTGCTTCTAGTGTGAACAAGGCTGATGTTTCAGCTGAAAGATATTACTATTCCTAAAGTTTAGTATATAACAAATCATGCATGAAAATTTTTGCTTCATTAATGATCAGTATTTTGCACAAAATAATAAATATGAGATATTGGTTGTATGGTTCAGCACATTCATATCCTTAGCTTTAAAATAAAGTGATGTTTCATAGGGTTTGCTCGGTTGTGAAAAGAATGAGATACACTTGAATTTTACAAAGACCACAATGATTGAGAACTGATGAACACATATCCAAAGAAAATTCATTAGCACTACGACTGCTTTTAAGAGCCATTGCTAGATACACTGAGTTAGCTTTGCATTACAAACATGAACTTAATAACCTTTCTGTGCAATTGCTGCTTGAAGATGCCTAGGAACAGATTCTACCAGGTGTCACATTTTATGGAGCTGTCCACTGCAGCTGCTTCATAAGTTTATGCTCATTCCATGGAGGAGGATTAGTAGTTCTTATACCCCATTCTAGAATATCCCACAAATGTTAAATTGGGTTACAGTCAGGGAGTTTGGGGGCCAAGGTAACGTGGTGAATTTGTTGTCAAGTTCCTCCAACCACTCAGTAGTCATACGAACCTGATGACATGGTATGTTGTCCTGTTAAAAGATGGCACTGTGGTCCTGGTAAATCTCCTGCAGACGTGGATGGAGATGGTCAACTAACAAGTTCCTGTAGCATCCACCATTCAGTGTTTATAGAACGATAACCAACAGACCTAGGGCTTGCAGGAAAAAGCTCCCCAGACCACCTCCACCAGCCTGTTGAACCCCAACTGTGCAACCAGGGAATAGGGCTCATGCTGTTTACGCCATATGTGAACCCAGCTATCAGCATGGTGCAGCAAGAATGGGACTCCTCACTCTGACCACCTTCCATCTGCCAAGGGTTCGTTGCCGACATTCCTTGGCCTGTGTGAGGCGCTGTTTGCAATGACTGGGTAACATCATGGGTAACCTTGTTGGTCTCCGGCTGTGGAACCCCAGGCGAAGCAAGGTATGGTGCATGTGGAAATAGGTCGAACTGCACCGCTGTTGTACTGGTAGGCGACTGCTGTACATCATTGCTGAGATACCAGTCGTGACACACAATGCTCACCTCTATGATCAGCCATGCACGGGTGACATATGTGACCACTTCTGCTGGATGTCTTTGCATAGTTGATCTAATCCTGGTACACCCTTGATACAGTTGTATGGGAGAAGCCAACAAGTACAGCTATTTTCAAAATACTGGCACCTGTCATCCGAGTCCCAACTATCTGGCCATGGTCAAATTGGCTTACATCCTCACGTTTCCCCATTATTGGCAAACATTTACTATACGTACAGAAGGTAGGTGTGCACAATTTATAGCAGCCGCAGGTGATGTTAATCACGGGCACTTCATTATCACTCCAAATATGTAAAACAGGGGCTGTTCCTAATGCAAAGCTAACTCAGTGTAAGTTGACCATGATGCAACCTCTGAACAACAGAACCTCAGAATGGTAAATGAAGATTGTCGTTAGTCTTGAAGGAGAACCATAGTCACCTTGTATGCAGCCTTGTGATTTTTTGTAGTTCACCAAGTTAAAAAATGAAGCCATCTATTTATATGAGGTGCTTCATGGGTGGGAAATCAGTGACAAAAAATTCTGCTAAAGAAACAGTCTCAGTCTGGTTTTGTTGCAGTATGAGAGCAATGCTGTGGCACACTTAGATGAAAAAGATGTCAGAGCTTAACCTGAAGGTCACCTAAGGGCAATGAGCTTTCGAGTGCAATAACAAGAAAGATTTGTGCACTTAAATTGCCAAAATCATGCTTGTATTGCAATTGATTTCACTGCATCAAAAACTTAGGAGCAAACCTTTTTATTCCTACTTCTTTATTGTTCAAAATTTTTAATCTTGAACTAAGGACAGTTTTTTGCAGGTTAATTCAAAATGATTGCCCCAATTACAAATGAGACAATACCTGGTTTATGAACGTAGATACAGAGATCGCATTGTTGCACAATAAAGAACGAAGTTTAGAATTTTGTTTCGATACCTTACAAATGTTCTATGTGACTCCCCTGGGTCACGTGGACAACATCTTAACAGCAATCCATTTCACGCCATACATTATGAAGCATGTCCGTAGTCACTGATGCCAGTGCAAGCTGAATGCGCATCTTTAGTTCTTGCAGTGTTCTCGGCAAAGGTGGCACATACACATGGTCTTTGACATACCCCCATAAAAAGAAGTCACAAGGAGTTAAGTCTGGGGAACCACTTGCAGGAAACCCTGTGGACAATGACCAATCCAATGGTTTGGAAGAATTAGCAAGACGATACCATTTCGTAAGAATTTTCGAAAGGCCATAGCAACACAACAGTAGGTTCCAGTAAAATTCTAAACTTCTTTCTTGTGTACGGATATCAGCTATCTACTTATCTTCATGAATAAGTTATTGTCATTTGTATTTGGGCCAATCATTTTGAATTACCCTGTATTATACAGTTTGCGTTACCTCCACACTACAAGCAGGAACTCACCGGATTTACCTTCAGTTCTTCATTGATATCCAGGATTTGCTCAGTTCCATAGATTTCTGCCAGATAAATTGTTTGGTATGCTACAGAAGACTATTTTCTTGTGAGGTGTGCCCCTCCCCACCCACTTGCTTCAAGCTTAATTGAAGACCTTATTGCAACAATGGGCTAATCAACAACATAGCAGAACATGTAATAATGGTGGAAATGGATGAGTGTTCACATCCTCTATTTTTTCCAGAGAGAGAGAGAGAGTTTGGGCTAACCCACTGTTATTACAAGGTATCTATTGGAATATGCTACTATCTAGTCTATCCATGAATGTGTCCCCAGTCACTGCAACAGTCGGCTATCCCACAAGTATGTTGCATGTGCCTCACCTGTAGCCAATGAGAGCTACAGGTGATGCCCGTGAAACATTGTTAGTATATGCAATCATTGTTAGTACTGTCAATGTGGGTGCCATGAACTTCGCTGTGTGGAGGAAAACATGGCGAAAAGAGCAGATTATTGTGAAAAACCGAGTTCATACATACATACATATCACTGAGCTGTTCTCTGATATTCAGAGGTTCTCCACAAAGAAATACAAACTACCAGATACTTTTACTTACTGTTGCTGTATCAAACTTCTCCATTTACAGCGATCTTGATATACAACTCGGGCTTCACTGACATACATCACACGCCATACACAAAATCTTTTATACTTCATGCTCATAATCTTTTTCACATGCAGACACTCCTGAATCTGATCCTCCCATGACTTCCTCTACCTTTCCGTCCTGCCACTGGGGCTAAAAAGATTTTCTTAGCAAGCATCTCATCACTCATTCTTTCAACATAGCCAAACCACCGAAGCATATTAGTCTCCAGAGTAGCAGAATGTAGATGTACATGCGTATGACGTATGCAGATAGTTTCCAAATTATTAACAGATTTTGCATAGTTTTTGCTTGCAGATTAAAAAAAAATAAAATGTTATTTACCTCAATTAAAACTCTTATTCAAGGCTTCACTCCAATTAATATATTTAATTCTAGTATTTTAATCTGAAGAACTTTCACTTAGTTTTCACATCTCCTG
This sequence comes from Macrothele yani, assembly GCA_039090855.1. NCBI lineage: Eukaryota > Metazoa > Arthropoda > Arachnida > Araneae > Macrothelidae > Macrothele > Macrothele yani. Next base: position 106,822,463 of record CM076998.1, read on the forward strand.
AATTCTTTTGTTTTTAGACTTTTCTGGCCTCCAGATTTTATCAAGCCCTGTTATCATCGTATAGAAACTGTATCAAAAGTTTTGTTTGCACAGAAAGAATTTAAATTTTATTGCCAGGTTCCTCTTACAGTTGCCAGTTATTCAATTAACGTCATTTCTTTATGTATTTTGTAAGTCTACTATTTTTGAATTGATTTGTTGAAAATGCTATTTATATTTTTTTAAGGTTCATTAATGCAACTGTTTTTCTAGATATAAAAACTTTCTTTAATTAGTCTCTTGTTTTTATGAGGTTCATAGTTTAATATTTTGCCCTAAAGGTATTTTTTGCACACATTGCTGCACATTCAGTTGTAATGTACTTATTTTGTCCTCACTGAAATCTGTAATGTTCTAATAATTATTTATTGTTTTATTAATTTTTCTTTATATTATCTTATTCTACTGTTATCATGCATGTGATTCGTGGGTTTGCAGCAAGTTTTCTGTTTCAATGGTTGTGTACGCAGATACATTTTATTTTTATACAACTCTGTTAGTCTCCACCTTGCTAACAACATTTTGCTTCACATTACACAACTGCAACACATCTTCATTTCTTACACAATCAGAACGTGTCTTGCCACAAACCCCCCATAAGTAATACATTTCTTCAGCACACAAACAACTTCTGTGTTTCTTCTGTAGTACCCAGGTTTCACTGCTATACATTAGAGTAGGAACAATTGATCCAATCCTGGTACACCCTTGATACAATTGTATGGGAGAAGCCAACAAGTACAGCTATTGTTTTTAGACTTTTCTGGCCTCCAGACAGCCATGCAGGACTCTCTTAAGAACCTTTCATTCCTGTGAAACCCTCCCAAAGCAGTCATGACTTTCAATGAAGAATTCACTCGAGATGGGTTTGCCTCCTCGGGGCGCTCGGTGGGAACAATGGCACACATAACAGCAACAAGGGCCTCTGAATCTTGGAGAGGTGCCAGCTAGTTCTATGTAACATTGGCGAAAAGACCCCAACTCACTGGGTTTTGTTCCAGAATCCTTAGGTTGAATGACTAACTGGAACCGTCAGCTGTGGGCTGCTAATCCTCCACACTGATGTACTTACCTGATTAAAAAGACACAAAGTGAGAAGCGGAGTGATACTGAATATTTGTTGTTCACATATAATGACTGTGACCCACCATACATCCCCAAGTGTGGTGATTCAGGATCCACAAGTGACAGTAACAGTTCAGGTGAACCAACAACAGCGGACAATGTGACTACTTCCCCTAGGGTGTAGCCTTGAAGATTGACAGACAATAGACCAAACAAAGAGAAATCGCAGAATGTGAAGAAATGGAAACAAAACCATGGTGAACAGTACATTGACAGAACAGGGAAAGATGTTACCAAGTGAAGTGTCGGGTCATTGTGTGTGTTTCAAATGGCATAGTGTTGCTTGGAGAACAGGTGTGTACAGAACCAAAAAGGGCCTTTTGTGCACTGGGTGATTTTAATGCGCAAATGTAACATGTAAAACATTACTGGAAGTGTGACTATCGCTACAAAAAAAAAAAAAAAAAAAAAAAAAAAAAAAAAATGGTGCTACACAAAACAACCAAATCACTGAGCAAACACAATGCCCCATTATGTTTATGTGAATGGTTTGAACAAAGTTGTAAGTAAAAATACATTTCTCTGGATTCATGGGAACTCAAATGGAGGGCTTAGCCATGCCCTTCAGAAAAGGAAAGAACAATCAAACTGTGGACTGGATAAAAGGGCCATCAGCTAAATTGAACATCATGTGATGCAATCAAAGCAGTTAGAGCATATTAGAAAACTTCCCAAACAGCAATGTAACCATCTGATGCCGCAAAAATCGTTTTATAATATTCCTTATTCATGATCCTCAACCTGTAATAAACTCATCAAACACGTGTCAAAATATAAGAGTTTTTGTAGCAATGTGCAAATAAATGCATTTTCCCCATCACTTTAACTTTCATTTTCTCCATTATTACAAAATGTGGGTTAGCCCACTATTACTGTAAGGTCTTCAATTGACACCCAAAATCTCCTGTAATTCCCTAGGCAAAAAAAAAAATCTCAACAATTTCAGAAAGTACATTTCTCCTACACTACTCAGCATAGAAAATGCCACACAGAAAATATTTGTCAGATTGCCATGCAAATTGAAGGGCATGTGTCAACAGCTGGGTTATGTAAATGATTGCAGTTGCGAACCTATCACGTGGTAGATGAGGGTGACAAAGGAACAAAATGGCTTGGCACAGCTAAGTTTGGTTGTCCCCACTTGGGCGTGTAAACTAAAGCATCAGAGTGGTCTTGGTAGCAAAAGCACAAGTAAGGAGTTGAGAATGTTTGGATGACATCATCAGGAATCTTGCCATCACACAGACACCTTAACCAAAGGCTTCATAATAGGGCTATATACAGCTGGTTGGTTCCTGCTTCACATCACAATTCAACAACTGCCAGCTGATTGTGGTGACAGTGGTTGGAGGAAGGTAACATGTGTCACCATAATGGGACCAGTGCACATAGAAACACATCTGAATGCCTCAATCGCAACATTAGCCGGCAAGTTGTAGCAGCCTCACAATCCACAGCAGACAACATTTGGCAAATATATCTTACAGTATTTCTGGATAAAATAATACTCGTCCTTCCATACTTCTTATTAATAGATTTGACAAGGTGTACAGGATATCCCCATATTGACATGGACTGTGAATCGCAGGTTTGCGCTCATGCCAGCCACTGCGATGACTGCCACTCACCAACACTGTTGCACATGGTTGCAGCAGTGCTGTACCAGATATGCATGGCAGGACAAATGGAACCAAGTCACATTTACCAAAGTGTCTCGCTTCTGTCTCAGTGCCGACGACTGGTCACAGGGCTGATATTTGTGCCATCTGTGAACGTCATACAGCTCCTCAGCCTGATGCCATGCTTTTGGCACTAGTAGTTTCAACAGCCTTTTACTGCTCATACACATAGTCGGTATAATGAAAGCATAATGATATGCCGATGGCGTGCCGTAGCTCATTTTGTTGCTCTATCTCCGTGGTATCCCTGATGCCCAGTTTCAACAAAGTGTTTAGGTGCTGTGCTGGTCAATGTGACCCACAAATTTCTCCCAAATAGAGAACCTGTGGAGCATCATTGGCAGAAAAATTAATGCCCCTGCATGACCCCTTGCACTGTCAAAGAACTGTGAACACAGGTCAATGACTCATGGTCGACGATACCTCAGGACATCGGGGACTTTCCCACTCAGTGTTGCCCTGTGTTGTCCAGTAAGGCAGTCATACAACCTGGCCACATTTTACTGTCTCCTAACCCACTGCATTCATGTAATCCCTTAGATAGTGATTAATTTCTTTCCCACCTATTTGTCTACATGTATGGTAAGTTTCATCTTATTTCATACATTCCTTCATGGTGCGGAATTTCCTAAGTCAAATAGTGTATTTCAAAATTTGTGATGTTTGCATACTTCTTTAAAACTGAGCAAGAAACAGTGAGAGAAATCTTATTCCTAAATAGCAAAATGTGGATATTCTTAATGGTGATGAAATGGGCATTTTTCTATGCTATGCCTGACAAAACATTGTCTTCAATAGCTGATGCCAATAAAAAAGGAAAATGCTCTAAAGAAACAGTGCTTGTGTTTTTGTGCCAAGAAGATTAACTAGTTATAGTGCAATGTGTTTGCATTGCAGTTTTTTGCACTCAAGAATGCCCATTATTTCAACTGAGTTTTACTTTTAAAAAGGGATTGGTATGGCAAAGCATTTGCTATGTACATAAGTTTCATATAACCAATTTTTCTTTCATGCAAAACAAAAACAATATTAATTTCAGCCTAAGCTCTGAATTATGGCTACCTCCAAGCAATGGTCGCTTTTATGAGGTTCCGGTGATGGTGTGTTGGTCCTATGGCACTGGTTCTATTTCTTCTTCAGAACCAGTGGCCCTAAACTGGGGACAGGCAACTCTTTATGGCCTTTACAAGTTGTTATCCCCAATAATAATAATAATAATAATAAAAAAGCAAATATCAAGTTGAAAACACATGGAATAATTAATACAGACATAAATCAAGCTGTTCTTCCATGTAATGTAACCACAGAAATTTGAATATTTCATCGTCCTGGAATGGGAATCGAACCCACATCTACCGAGATGCGCTTGAGTATGCTGAATCGGGAGATGCGGGTTTGATTTCCATTCCAGGACGATGGAATTTTAAAATTTCTGTGGTTATGTTACATGGAAGAACAGCTTGATTTGTGTCCATATTATAACAAACAAACCTGAACACAAAGCTGCAATTAGGAACATTACAAGCAAAACAGGCCTTGATAAACATGTACAAAGTACTGGGCATTCAATGAACTGGGAATCTTTAAAAATTCTTGCACACCAACAACACTATCTAAAACGGAAACTTGAAGAAAGTCTACACATTGAGAGAAGAAGAGGTTCCACGATTAACAAACATAGTGGTATGACATTACCACTTGAGTTGCAGCACCTTCTATCTTAGTCAGTCCTGACAAAGAGTAGGGGTACAACCCGAAAATTTGACAAAGTGAAAACTTATATCCTAGTAATCCCCGTAATGAACAATTTAACTACAAAAATTCTTCACTAGGATTTGGCATGTCTTCATTAATTCACAAGAAAAAAAAAAAAAAACTTAAGTGGTGCAACATTTTGAAAAACTAGTATAACTGCAGATATCTGAGAGTCAAAAGCTCTCTCAATCAATATAACCAATGTACAGAAAGAGTTCATTTGACTTGTTTTCTTTTCTTAATACATGGACAAAGTTTATAGCTACTATCAAGTGTAATTTTCTTGGGTTGGCCACATTCAGTGGGTTCCACTATAATGTGTGTTAAAAAAATTAAGCAATGGTAATTATAAATCTGAAGTTCTTGAGATCTATGAGGTGTAATTAAAACGTATCGAGACTAGTTGCATAAGTTCATAATTGTGCGACACAGCACATAGCGGTTTGGCACAGGTTGACCTTGGGTTACACATGTATTGTGAGTCAGGTTTCCCACCTGCTTGTCCATATTTTTACAGTAGTGCTTTGTTCTTATATGTGGGAAGCTGTTCATCAAATTTGTCATGTCAGAAAAAACTGATGCACAATTTTGCATCAGATTTTGTCATAAACTTGGTGAAACTTGCAAAGGCACATAGTTCAAGTTACAGAAAGTCTATGACGAGGATTGTATGAGTCATGCACAAGTTCATGAGTAATATAAATGTTTTGAAGATGGTCGTCAAAGTGTTGAGAGTGATGAATGGTCTTGGAAGGCTCATAACCAGCAAAAGTAAAAATAATGTCGAACCTGTGAGCACAGCTGAGTAAGGAAAATCGCCGAATCACTATTCATGAGTTATCTGAAGACTTCAACATTAGTTTCGGCCCAGTTCAGTCAAATATTATGGATGATTCAAGTATGAGATGCATCTCAGCCAAATTTGTGCCCAGTCGTGAAAGCTAGTGATAAATGGTCTGGAAGGCTTGCAACCAGCAAAAGTGAAAGTAATATCTAACTTGCGAGCACAACTCTATGGAAAAATTGCCAAATCACTATTTATGAGGTATCTGAAGACTTCAACATTAGTTTCGGTTCAGTTCAGTCAAATTTAATGGATGATTCAAGTATGAGATACATCTCAGCCGAATTTGTGCCCAGTCATGAAAGCTAGTGATAAATGGTCTGGAAGGCTTGCAACCAGCAAAAGTGAAAGTAATGTCTAACTTGTGAGCACAACTCAATGGGAAAATCACCGAATCACTATACATGAGGTATCTGAAGACTTCAACATTAGTTTCAATTCAGTAGAGTCAATTATTACCGATGATTTGTGTACAAGATGCATCTCAGCCGAATTTGTGCCCAGTCATGAAAGCTAGTGATAAATGTGTTATCTATATGTTAACAAATCTGTTGTCATATAATTCACTGTTTCTCACGTTATCACAAAATTGAGCACGGGAAGCGTCAATATTTATAAATATATACCAAAATTTCAACATGTTACTCACATTCTTTCACGAGGTCTCCAAGATATTGTATATTTTCAGCAGTTGAAGTCATTAAACTGGTATAGAAAAAGTCTTCATATGGATATCCGAAGGCAACATAAATGTGGCCAAGTCTTCAAATATGTAGATAAAAAGTAGCAAGTGATTATCACTATTTCAGATTCGTCATTTAAAATATGATTTATGAACTTTAAAAGAATTAAAACTTCCGAACCTCATGCTGAAGGTGAGTTGAATTGGCAATAAAATATTTTGTATCGATGACGGTTCAATCTTTGCTTCCCATGGCACAAGCACCCATACTAGTTTCAATTACTATTTTGTAATCATCTTCAGTGGGTATATACAAGTTATTTCTCATTCATGTTGTTTCCTGGCCACCTAAATTTAATCTACTGGCAGAGTCCCGTGTTCTACGTTGGTCGAACCATTGCGCATTCGGTTTTTGGTTTCATTGCGCATCTCTAGTCATGCGCGTTTTCAATTGGATCGTTCGAATTTTCTTCCGATTCCAATTCGTTAGGTGTCGCCATCTGTTTGTTGATAGATCTATACTTTATCCTGTTTCTGTATTTTTTATTTTTATAATGGTTATTTTCTTTTTCTTTTTCAATAAGATATCTCCAAGCGTACGGAAGATCCATTGGGTCGTTATTATTACAATTTGCTGCCTTAGTTTATTCCATCATCACTGCCTCCGATGTAATTAACTTTGTTTCTGACCAATCTGGGATAGCCTCATTTTCTATGCAATGCTGTATCAAAGATGGTTTGTTCTCTTTTTGTTCCAGTTGGATATGTGTTCACCTAATCTGGTCTTAAATCTTCTTTTAGTACCTCCGATGTATACTTTATTTTTTTCTCCATTTCCTTTTGTTTCCGTAGAGTTTTCTGTTGGTATGCAGTATACACCTGCCCTATCAAGTATTGATCTTCCTTCGCTTCCTGTTGTTAATATGGATTCGTTATCTATAACCGTTTCCGCTAGTATCATTTTTTCTCTAGCGCATTCCTTCTTTAGTATATTCATTATTGGTGGAATGTAGGGAAATTTACTCGCAAATTTTATTTCAGTTTTTTGTTTAGTGTTATTTTTACTAAAAGACTTTTTTGTATTTTCAAGTATTTCTTCAATAATCTTTTTTCTGTATCCCAATTTCATAGCAGTTTCGGTTATCCAGTTGATTTCCAAAATTTCTTTATTTTTATTATATGAGTGGGTTAAAGTTCTTCTTGTATAGTATTGAAGTGCTGATCTTTTATATTTCCATCGATGATTTGAATTTTTAGACATTTCTTTATTTAGAAGCAATAATATGGTTGAATACGAAGTATATAGAAAACCAACGTTTATTCCAGCAATTATTCCGATCGATTCAAATCATCCATGGAAATATAAAAGATCAGCACTTCAATTCTATATAATAAGAGCTTTAACCCGCTCATGTAATAAAAATAAAGAAATTTTGGAAATCAACTGGATAACCGAAACTGCTATGAAATTTGGATACAGAAAAAAGATTATTGAAGAAATACTTGAAAATACAAAAAAGTCTTTTAGTAAAAATAACACTAAACAAAAAACTGAAATGAAATTTGCGAGTTAATTTCCCTACATTCCTCCAATAACGAATATACTAAAGAAGGAATGCACTAGAGAAAAAATGATACTAGCGGAAACGGTTATAGATAAGGAATCCATATTAACAACAGGAAGCGAAGGAAGATCAATACTTGATAGGGCGGGTGGGTACTGCATACCAACAAAAATCTCTATGGAAACGAAAGGAAATGGAGAAAAAAATAAAGTATACATCGGAAGTACTAAAAGAAGATTTAAGACCAGATTAGGTGAACACATATCCAACTGGAACAAAAAAGAGAACAAAACATCTTTGATACAGCATTGCATAGAAAATGAGGCTATCCCAGATTGGTCGGAAGCAAAGTTAATTACATCACATAAAACAAAGAATCAAATATTAACATCGGAGGCAGTGATGATTGAAAAAACTAAGGAAGCAAATTGTAATAATAACGACCCAATGGATCTTCCGTACGCTTGGAGATATCTTATTGAAAAAGAAAATAACCATAATAAAAATAAAAAATACAGAAACAGGATAAAGTATAGATCTATCAACAAACAGATGGCGACACCTAACGAATTGGAATCGGAAGAAAATTCGAACAATCCAATTGAAAACGCACATGACTAGAGATGCGCAATGGTTCGACCAACGTGGAACATGGGACTCTGCCAGTAGATTAGATTTAGGTGGCCAGGAAACAACATGAATGAGAAATAACTCGTATAGTGAGCGATTGGTTTGCCTTCTCGGGGCGCTCCGTGGTAGCAATGGCACACACAACAGCAATTAGGGCCTCTGTGAATCTTGGAGAGGTGCAAGCTAGTTCTGTGTGACATTGGCGAAAAGACCCCAACTCACTGGGTTTTGTTCCAGAATCCTTAGGTTGAATGACCAACTGGAACCCTCAGCTGTGGGCTAATCCCCCACACTGATGTACTTACCTGATTAAAAAGACAAAAAGAAGTATTAAGAATGACTCAAGTGTGGGATATGGTGGACCTACCACACTTGAGAAGGACGGTCCACCACGGAATCGACCTGGACTTTCTAAACGGCGTATGAGAAAGCGATCTCGGCTGAGTGAATGTAAGATTGGTGTATGGAATACTAGAGGTATAAATGGCAAGATGAGTGAGGTGATTGAGGAGATGAATAAGTATAGACTGGATGTGCTGTGTGTAAGTGAAACCAAAAAGAAGGAAATTGGGGTAGAAGAAGTGAATGGCACGGTGAGTGTGAGGTCTGGAGTATTGGGTAATATGAGAGGACAGGCTGGTGTAGGTGTGATTTTAAGTGAAAAGATGAAGAACAACTTGATTCACTATAGTTGCATAAGTGAGAGAATTCTCTGGATTCGTTTGAAAGTGAAACTTCAGAGAATTGTAATTGTTGTAGTGTATGTTCCTTGTGACTCGGAACCTTCTGATAAGAAAGAAGATTTCTGGAATAAGCTAAAAGCTGTTTTGAGTCAGTTTGGTGCTAAAGAAAAAGTTATAATAGCAGGGGATTTCAATGCTAGAGTAGGTGTGCAGAATGCAATTTCTGACAATGTTCTGGGTAAGTTTAATTATCCTTATGTGAATGATAATGGTGAAAGATTAATTGAACTCTGCATTGAGAATGATTTGTGTGTATCTAATACATTTTTCAACCACAAGTATATACACACATATACTTGGGAAAATCGTACTCTTGGTCAAAAGAGTGTGATAGATTTTGTTGTTTATGATCAGCATTTGAAACACTTAGTTGTTGACACCCGTGTGATGAGAGGTGCGGATGTTGGTTCTGATCATTACTTGGTAGTGTCACGAGTGAAACTTAATGTTGGTTGGAGGAAAAGGAATAGGAAGAGACCCAGGATAGAAAGAATAAAGGATGATAGGCTCCTTGAAGATCATCAGTGGTATTCTGACTTACTCAGAGAACGACTGAAGGATCTGAAATCTTGTCAGAGGGATGTAGAAAAGAAGTGGGAATGTTTTAAGAACTGTGTTGTTACTGCTGCTAAAGAGGTCTGTGGCACCACAATAGTGGGTAACAATAGAGGTGATGCTTGGTGGAATAGTGAGATTGATGAGGCAGTAAAGAAAAAGAAGGAAGCCTATTTGGGGATGTTGCAAGGTAGAGTCTCCGTGGATGAATATCGCTGTAAGAAGCGTGAAGCTGCTAAGCTGGTTCGCCACAGTAAGGCAAAAGATAGGAAAGAGAGAGTGGAAAGGCATGAACTGGCTTTTTGGAAAGATAGGAAATCCTTCTGGAAGAACATGAGACTCAGGAAAAATAGGGGAAACAAAATTGTAAGTTGTGTGAAGAATGAGATTGGGGAAATGATATGGGAGCCCAATGAGTTAAGTGACAGATGGGGCAAATACTTCTGTGAGTTATTAGATCAGGAGAGCAAAAATGATTCTCAGACAGATGCAGATGATGTCACAATGAGGGATGAAAGCACAGGAGGGATCTCAAGAGAAGAAGTGTGTAAAGCTCTAAAATCTCTTCAGAATGGTAAGGCTCCAGGAGTTGATGGCATAACTGCAGAGATGTTGAAGTATGGTGGTGACTCTATAATTGACTGGTTAACTGAATTTTGCCAGTTGTGCTGGGAGTTAGGAATGGTCCCTCAGGATTGGAAGGATGATATCATTGTTCCCTTGTATAAGGGAAAAGGTGATCAGACTGAATGCAAGAACTACCGTGGTATTAGCCTACTGAGTCTGCCAGGGAAAGTGTTTGGTAAGGTTGTTATTGAAAAAGTACGGGTTCTTACATCATTGAAAGTGTGGGATGTTCAGAGTGGTTTTATGCCTGGTAAAGGCTGCACTAACCAGATTTTTGCATTACGCACGATGATTGAAAAGTATCTGGCTGTTGGGAAGAAAGTTTTTACTGCCTTCATAGATTCAGAGAAAGCTTATGACCGAGTGAATAGGACACTTTTGTGGAAGGTATTGAATGAATATGGTGTTACTGGGAATCTACTTAATAGTGTAAAAGCCACGTATGCTGGAAGTAGAGCTTGTGTACAAGTGAATGGTATTTTATCAAAATGGTTTTCCATTGGTGCAGGAGTTAGACAAGGTTGTGTAATGTCACCATGGCTGTTTAATATATTTATGGATGCATGCATGCGTGATGCCAAAATAGATAATAGTGGTTTATGTCTTGGTGATATTCGTGTGTGCAGATTGCTGTATGCTGATGACACTGTCCTGTTGGCAGAGAGCAAAAGTGAGTTGCAGAGTATGTTGACTCGGATGCACGAAGTTTGCATGAAATTCAAACTGAGTATAAATAAGGGAAAAACCAAAGTTATGGTGTTTGAGAGAGGAACAGGTAGCACTGAATGTAATGTAAGTATAAATGGCACTGTGATTGACTAGGTGAGTGAGTTTGTGTATTTAGGAAGCATGTTTGACAGAGAGAACAAGTTGGATGGTGAAATCAGTAGGCGAGTGAATTCTTCTTTGAAAGTCATAGCTGCTCTGGGAGGTTTTCACAGGAATGATGGGTTCTCTAGAGTCCCGCATGGCAGTGTATGAAACAGTAATTGTTCCTACTCTGATGTATGGCAGTGAAACCTGGGCACTGCAGAAGAAACATAGGAGTCGTTTGTGTGCTGGAGAAATGCGTTACTTACGTGGGGTTTGTGGCAAGACACGATCTGATTGTGTGAGGAATGAAGATGTATTGCAGTTGTGTGATGTAAAGCAAAATGTTGTTAGTAAGGTGGAGACCAATATGCTTCGGTGGTTTGGCCATATTGAAAGAATGAGTGATGAAATGCTTACTAAGAAAATATTTTCAGCCCAAGTGGCAGGAAGGAAAGGCAGAGGAAGGCCAAGGAAGACATGGGTGGATCAGATTCAGGAGTGTCTGCATGAGAAAAAGATTATGAGTATGAAGTATAAAAGATCTTGTGTACGGCGTGTAATGGATATCAGTGAAGCACGAGTTGTATGTCAAGATCGCTGCAAATGGCGAAGTTTGATACGACAACAATAAGTAAAAATATCTGGAAGTTTGTATTTCTTTTTGGAGCTAACCTCTGAATCTCATAGAACAGCTTAGTGATATGTATGTATGTATGTATGTATGTACCCACTGAAGATGATTACAAAATAGTAATTGAAACTAGTATGGGTGCTTGTGCCACGGGAAGCGAAGATTGAACCGTCATCGATACAAAATATTTTATTGCCAATTCAACTCACCTCCAGCATGAGGTTCGGAAGTTTTAATTCTTTTAAAGTTCATAAATCATATTTTAAATGACGAATCTGAAATAGTGATAATCACTTGCTACTTTTTATCTACATATTTGAAGACTTGGCCACATTTATGTTGCCTTCGGATATCCATATGAAGACTTTTTCTATACCAGTTTAATGACTTCAACTGCTGAAAATATACAATATCTTGGAGACCTCGTGAAAGAATGTGAGTAACATGTTGAAATTTTGGTATATATTTATAAATATTGACGTTTCCCATGCTCAATTTTGTGATAACGTGAGAAACAGTGAATTATATGACAACGAATTTGTTAACATATAGATAACATATATCATAACCACGTAAAGAATTCGTTGAATAGAAATATTTGATGAATTGATATAATTTAGTGATAAATGGTCTGGAAGGCTTGCAACCAGCAAAAGTGAAAGTAATGTCTAACTTGTGAGCACAACTCTATGGAAAAATTGATGAATCACTATTCATGAGGTATCTGAAGAGTTCAACATTAGTTTAATTGTTGATACACTCATCAAAAGAACAATATAAAAAAGAAGAAATTGAATATATTGAAAAAATTGCACATGATTTTGGTTACCCTAAACAGGTATTAAAGAAATGGATTTATGAAGTAACTCAAGCAAATAATAAGGGCACTAATGGTAGAAAACTATTAAAATATGTAGGAGCAATTCCATATGTTGAAGGTATTTCTGCTGAAATTAATAAGGTTTGTTGCAAATATGACATACAAGTAGGAAATCAAGTGCATACTATAAAAATATAGTAATAAAAAATGAAAAAATCATCCAACTAGATAGAGCAGGTGTATATGAGATTCCTATAAATCAGAAACCACCTTTGTCATATATAGGCAGCACTAAGAACAAGTTAAAGTATAGATTACACCAACATATGAGTAATTGGAATAAAAAAGAAGCTAAGACAGCATTAACCCGGTATTGTCTAGAAAATCACCAATGTTCGAAGTTCGAAGATATTGAAATTATTAAGAGCTGTAAAAATGAAAGGCAGTTGAGAATTATGCGGAATCAGTATTAATTGAAAAAAATAGATCAAGAGTGTGTAACATTAATGAACCAAGTAACTTAAACGCACAGTGGAAAGACTTAATAAAAATTGAGCAACCATTAAGAGAAAAAAAAAGAGAACAGCACTGACAATAGATGGTGCCAGAGGCACAGAGATGCAGAGTTTGCGACTGAAGCCAGAACCTCAACGACTTTGCTCACTTGAGCTGTGGTTGGCTGAGAGACACATCAACCTCCTGAGGACGACAGGGTTCTGTTGAAAGCGCTAGAGGATTGTGTATGACTGGTTGAATGAGGTTGACGTTTGCTGTGGGGTTTGTGCGGTGTATGAGGCAGATGGAGCAATACATTAATCACAGTTGAAAACGGTTTGACTGCCGTGGAATGTAAATAGTGTAATTATGTACATAGTGGTTTTAATTGAGTGTATGAATGTGTTGTATATAGTGTACCTTTGAGTGTTTTTATGGAGAGTATAAATTGTTGAGAGTACTAATTGTGAATTTTAAGGCCACGTTGCATATGGAGGAGTGAAAGAGGAATACGATAAAAAAGAAAAATAGGCATAATGAATGTTGACAACAAATGAATGTTGACAAAAAAAAATGAATGTTGACAAAAAAAAAAGAGAACAGCACTGACAATAGATGGTGCCAGAGGCACCATCTGGTTTTAATTGAGTGTATGAATGTGTTGTATATAGTGTACCAGTGGAAAGACTTAATAAAAATTGAGCAACCATTAAGAGAAAAAAAAAAGAGAACAGCACTGACAATAGATGGTGCCAGAGGCACAGAGATGCAGAGTTTGCGACTGAAGCCAGAACCTCAACGACTTTGCTCACTTGAGCTGTGGTTGGCTGAGAGACACATCAACCTCCTGAGTACGACAGGGTTCTGTTGAAAGCGCTAGAGGATTGTGTATGACTGGTTGAATGAGGTTGACGTTTGCTGTGGGGTTTGTGCGGTGTATGAGGCAGATGGAGCAATACATTAATCACAGTTGAAAACGGTTTGACTGCCGTGGAATGTAAATAGTGTAATTATGTACATAGTGGTTTTAATTGAGTGTATGAATGTGTTGTATATAGTGTACCTTTGAGTGTTTTTATGGAGAGTATAAATTGTTGAGAGTACTAATTGTGAATTTTAAGGCCACGTTGCATATGGAGGAGTGAAAGAGGAATACGATAAAAAAGAAAAATAGGCATAATGAATGTTGACAACACTCACGTTATAGTGAGTATACACCTAGTGATGACGAGCTATATTACATCTCAGAAGGCAGACTAGTCAGCGTTTTTTGTCCTGTGAATAAAAAAACAAAACAAAAACGATGTTTCATGACCGGAAGAACAAATATAAAACAGCGCCCTATAAGCAAGAAGTTTTCATGTTAGAAATGACTTGCAAGTAAATACATGCACTTTGCTGGTATTAATGCCGTTAAAGTTGCAAATAATATGTTAATTTTCACTTGAAAAGTACACAATGCGAATGTAACATGCACAAGGCATGTCCATCAAGTTCAATGAATGCACAACAAAAATTGACAACAGGTACATAAGAAATCTTACTCTACTGGAAACAATACTTAAGAAAATTTACTTTACTGGCCTTCAAAAGGATCTCCCTTCCCCCTGGACACGATACACGTTTGGCATCATTTGTATAACTGCTGAAAGCTATGGAAAATACTCTTTGTTATCATCTACAGCTGGGTCATCATGTTCACTTGAATGTCAGAAATTCCTGCAAATCTGTTTTCTTTCAGCACCAATTTCAGTCGGAGAAACAAAGAAACAAAACGTAATCAGTTGGTGCTAGATCAGATAAATTCAACCCGGCAATGGCTTGCTTGGCTAGAAATTTCTTTACTATCACTGCCAAATGTGATATTACATTGTCATGCAACAACAATATTAAACATTTTGACCATACAAAACACATCCATATTTGAGGAATACGCTTCAGCAATCGTATCAGTACTTGAAGCTATAGTACAGCATTTGTAACTTATCTTTCTGGAACCAATTCCTTGTGGATGATTGTCAAAAAAGACGACAAACATGGTCTTCACCCTTGATTTCTGGAGACTACACTTCTGCTGCTTTGCAGAAACGGGACTCTGCCATTCCATGCTTTGGCACTTTGTATTGTATCAGATGCACAAAGTCTTATCTCTTGTAACAATCAACCCCAAAAATGAGGGTTCACTCTCAAAACATGCCCCAAAATCTGTGGAGATTTTGCACTATGGTTAGATGGTGTGGTAAAAATCTTGAGCAGTTCTTGCACTTCCACAAATCCTCTTTTAAAATCATACAGACTGTTTCACGATCAACCTGTTGTTAGTTGGCTATAAGCATTTCTCTCGCACTTTGCATATAAAACGCGCCATTTATTTGGAAGTGACCCTGGGGCACCACCCCTGCTCTAGCTTTTAGAATCATCCCAACAATCTGTTATCAGTTCCAATAAGGATTGGTGCATCTTTGACCTTCAAACAGTCTGCTCATTGCTCCTGTGTGCTTTGTGTGAACATTTCTCTCATCATGCGACTGCTGGCATTTGCATCATGTGAGAGCTTTTCATCAAGTGACCACTGGCATTTGTGTTTTGTATTTTTATAGATAATGCAACGATATAAGTGTGTTTTCCCCTAATTTGATTTGATTTGTAACTATATTTCTAGCAAAGAAAGAATTCTGAAGGGTTATTGTTGATTAGACTGCTTAAAACTGGGGGAAAGGTAGTATCAGAAAAATTCTCACATGCGACCATTGGCATTGTTTAACGTGTAGCGACCAATAATGTGTTAATATCCAGTTCCTCAGCATTCATTCACCATGTGGTCAAGCATTTTTTCAATGTTTTTATGATTTTTTGGAGGCCACCCACCTTCCTCTCTGGGAGTCATCTTCAAAGGAGTCCCTTCCTTTGCAGCTATGCTTGAACCAGTCAATAACACACTTCAAAGTTGCTGCTTCATTTTCCATAAATTTTTTTCAGTATTGCATGAATTAACAATGCAGATTTTGCCAATCTGAAGCAGAATTCAGTGGTGTTTCTTTGCTCTAATTTTTTCCTGCTAACAACATGCAACTACATCAGCTGCCACAACATGCTCTATAAGCCATACCCTGTCTCCCAGCTCTGTGATGATTACATATAAGTTCGCTCATGTATTGGACTACATCCTGCAAGGTTCCTCATATTTCACAACCTTTCCTTTTATATATTATGACAGCAATCACAAAAACTTTATTAACCCATCTTATATACCTGAAGAAAAATACACTTTCAATATTTAAACAGTGGTTACAATAAAAACTACAAAAATGGAAAATAAAGAACAGAATGGGAGAAGGAACTGACTTGTAGCGATGCGACTTGTCTAAAATATAACCACACACAACAGCTCCAGCCATGCCAGAAAATACACTAATCAAGCCCATACGTCCAGCATCCACTTCCCTTCCCTGCAAAGTATTAAAACAGTACCATCATTTATTTTTTAAAAATGTAAAAATACATTACCATGGGAAATGAGGATAACATAATACGAAACAAAACAGTGTGAACCTTAAAAAAAGCTAAAAATACTATAAAATTGACCAGGTGAGTGAGTTTGTGTATTTAGGAAGCATGTTTGACAGAGAGAACAAATTGGATGGTGAAATTAGTAGGCGAGTGAATTCTTCATTGAAAGTCATAGCTGCTCTGGGAGGTTTTCACAAGAATGATGGGCTCTCTAGAGTCCTGCATGGCTGTGTATGAAAGTGTAATTGTTCCTACTCTGATGTATGGCAGTGAAACCTGGGTACTGCAGAAGAAACATAGGAGTCGTTTGTGTGCTGTAGAAATGCGTTACTTACGGGGAGGAGACACGTTCTCACTGTGTGAGGAATGAATATGTGTTACAGTTGTGTGATGTGAAGCAAAATGTTGTTAGTAAGGTGGAGACCAATATGCTTCGGTGGTTTGGCCATGTTGAAAGAATGAGTGATGAGATGCTTACTAAGAAAATCTTTTTAGCCCAAGTGGCAAGAAGGAAAGGCAGAGGAAGGCCAAGGAAGTCATGGGAAGATCAGATTCAAGAGTGTCTACATGAGAAACAAATTATGAGTATGAAGTATAGATCTTGTGTACGGCGTGTAATGGATGTCAGTGAAGCCCGAGTTGTATGTCAAGATCGCTGTAAATGGAGAAATTTGATATGGCAACAATAAGTAAAAACTATCTGGTAGTTTGTATTTCTTTTTGAAGCTAACCTCTGAATCTCAGAGAATAGCTTAGTGATATGTATGTATGTATCTAAAAACACATAACAGTGTTTGAATTACCCAATGGTCTGCTAGCCATTGACCAGTAAAACTTCCGTCGGACCACTGAACTATTGACTTGACTGGACCGGATGGCCAGTAAAAAAAAATTCTAATTTGTCACAAGTTAAAAAGTGAAATTCTATTTCTTTTACCTTGCTTTACAGTTTTCTTTTTAGGCTGCAAACTAGTGATAGGTCATGAAATGCTATTGGATAACAGCTATTTTTTTTTTTATCCTTCTTGATTTGTAAAGAGTGAGAGAAACAACAAATACAGTTTTGTAATGGCAACAGCTGTTTTTGGTTACCTCCGTCTCCACCATTCGTAATGAGCAGAAGTAAACAAAATAAACGTCCTGGTCTTCCTTGGATTTGCCCGCCCTAGTGATGTGGCAGATACTGACACCAGACACAAGCCAGCTTTTGTTTCTGCCCCAAGAAAACATACCAGCAGAGGAGGTCAATTGGATGTGTGAAGTTAATTTTTGCAAAAGAGCAATTCACATGAAACAGTGTTCTATGGCAGACTGAAACTAACTGGGAAAATAGGAGGGATGAACAATAAGGCTAAAACAGATACTTTTCAATATCATCAATCCATTGGAATCTTATTCTAGAAACATTCTTTGTCCTGTGAATTATCATTTCAAATTACATGTTTTAAAAACAAATATTGGAGATAATTCCATTGAAATGATAGTTATTTTCTACATATATTGTAAATGCCAGTTGTTGTTTTTTTTATGCACCAATGGGCATTTTGGTGGACCAATGGCTTGCAAATTCTAGTGGTCCCACTGAACCAGTAAAAGATTTATTTCTAATTCTAACACTGACATATATGATGAGTCAAGAACCTATTCAGGATTCCCACTCTTTTTCTCCACAAAAATACATATATACTAGCATACAGGACATTTTTTTTTTCTTTTGTAAGAAATAAGAAATCCTGCTTTTAAAGTGTGGGGTTGGCTTATACAAGATTCAGTAAAAAATAGGACTGGGCTAACAAAGTATTATGTGAATTCTCCCACGAAATTTGTAGGCAGGTTTGTTTACATTTTAGACCACAACAGTTTTCTGACCTTCTGTCAGTTATGTTCTCAGCTGTGCCACTTTGAAGAGGGAAGGGGGCTTCAATTCTGTTTTGCATTTCACTATTTATATCACTTAGTGGCACACAGAAAGATGTGGTCTCAAAGTAAACAAATTACTGACAGCTGCAGCAGGAGGATTCACATAACACTTCTTTGGAAGTAAGCAGTATGGAAGAAATATTCTTCACATAATATGTGGTAATACATCTGAATTATTAACACAGCAGTCAGACAACTCTGAGTTGCGTGTATAGTCATTAGCAAAAGTTTAAGACCACCTGTCAATTTATTGAAAATTAAGATTTTTCAAAGAAGCAACTAATTATAATCAGAGATATTTGAAAAAATGACAGCACAGATGAATACTTATATTCTTTAGAAAACAAAAAGACCAAAGAATCAGCACTTTGCGCTGCCACTTTTGTTTTTTATAATGGACAGAGTATGATACAGCTTACTCTCAATGAGGGATTTGCAGTCGTAACTTGAAATGTCTTTGCACCACACATGCTTTATTGCATCAGACAAAGCTTGGGAATTTGATGGATGTTTTTCTGCTACTTTGTCTTTTAAAATGGTTCACAAATTTTTGATGGGATTAAAGTTGGGACTGTTACAGAGCCACTCAAGCATAGTCGTTTTTCCTCTGCAGGTAGTCCTTTAGTCCTTTACAGTTACTGTCTTTGATCTGTGACATGGAGCACCATCTTGCATAAAGACTGTGCATCTGTGCACTTGCATATAAGTTAACAGCTTCTCACGTAACATTTCCACATAAAAAGGACCAGCATGTCGGCAAAAAGGATAATGAAGCAGTACCAGATGCTGCCATTGCACCCCATATTATCTGACTAGGCAGATGTCTCACAGTGCTAGCGGTGCATTTTTCATCAAACCTTTTGCCTTTTGGTCATCAAACATGTGCTTCATGTGATACAAATTGACGCACAGAAAAAAGAACTTGGCTTTAATTTCCAGCAGTCCACGATTGATGACGCTTCACAAACTAGTCTCTTTTTTTTTTTTCATGACAGAAATTAGTTTTAGGTTTATATGCAGGTTTATAAGACTTTAATCCAAAATCTTTGCTAAGACATCGGGAAACAGTGCCAATATTAATATCAGACCATTTTGAATGTAGAAAGGCCTTGATTTTCTTGCATGAACTCCTCGGAGAACACATAACTATTTGCCTTATGGTATTGTCATCATGTGGGGTTGTTTTCCTTGGATGTCTATTTCTCTTTCGATCACTAAATTCACCTGTATCTCAATATTTCATGATCGTATTACGAATAGCAGCCTCGCTCACATTCACCTTTTTGCTTTTGTCACGTTCGGAGTATCCTTCCATGATATAAAGTCACTATTTGTGCCCTCTGAGTAACACTTAATGATGCTTTTTTTGCTGATTTTTCGCTATACAGAAAATACGTATAAAACGGTAAATCTCTTAGCAGTATGTTGTCCTGGATGTACGAAGTGTGCATGAAATTCAAACTGAGTATAAATAAGGGAAAAGCCAAAGTTATGATTTTTGAGAGAGGAGCTGGTAGCACTGAATGTAATGTAAGTGTAAATGGCACAGGGATTGACCAGGTGAGTGAGTTTGGGTATTTAGGAAGCATATTTGACAGAGAGAACAAATTGGATAGTGACATCAGTAAGCGAGTGAATTCTTCATTGAAAGTCATGGCTGCTCTGGGAGGTTTTCACAGGACTGATGGGTCCCGCATGGCTGTGTATGGCTAAGAGAGTCCCACATGGCTGTGTATGAGTGTGTAATTGTTCCTACTCTAATGTATGGCAGTGAAACCTGGGTACTGCAGAAGAAACATGGGAGTCGTTTGTGTGCTGGAGAAATGCGTTACTTACGGGGGTGGGGTGGGGGTGGGGGTGGGGGTGGGGGTGGGGTGGCAAGACACGCTCTGATTGTGTGAGGAATGAAAAGATGTGTTGCAGTTGTGTGATGTGAAGCAAAATGTTGTTAGCAAGGTGGAGACCAATATGCTTCGGTGGTTTGACCATGTTGAAAGAATGAGTGATGAGATGCTTACTAAGAAAATCTTTTTAGCCAAAGTGGAAGGAAGGGAAAGGCAGAGGAAGGCCAAGGAAGTCATGGGAAAATCAGATTCAAGAGTGTCTACATGAGAAACAAATTATGAGTATGAAGTATAGATCTTGTGTACGGCGTGTAATGGATGTCAGTGAAGCCCGAGTTGTATGTCAAGATCGCTGTAAATGGAGAAATTTGATATGGCACCAGTAAGTAAAAACTATCTGATAGTTTGTATTTCTTTTTGGAGCTAACCTCTGAATCTCAGAGAACAGCTTAGTGATATGTATGTATGTATGAAAACCAGAAACAAACTGACTCTCACACACTTCCCCCAACTCTATCAACACAGCTGCCGCTGTAGGATGATGCAATACCGACAAGGAGTTGAGTAATACAGACAGTAGCTGACGCAATCGGCAGATATCTCCTAATACCAACAGGTGGTCTTAAACTTTTGCAAATGACTGTATTTTACTGTTTCTCACGTAACATTAATCACATCAGAAAACTTTAAAATTACATTGCCCTGGACTGGGTATCGAACCTGTGTCTCTCGATTTTCATTTGAGCATAAAATTGGGTTTGATTCCCATTCCAGGGCAACGTAATTTTCGAATTTTCTGATGTGATTAATGTTAAGTGAGAAATATTAAAATATGCACAACTCAGAGATGTCTGATTGCCGTGTTAATCATTCTTTCGACGTACTTCCAAAAATTAAAAATTAAAAATTAAAAAAAAACATGACAGTTTTTCACTCTGAGTAGGATTCCCATGGGAATAGGTGCTGCCAATATGATAAGGGCACAGCCTAATACCATTTCAAATTTAGACCATGGAATTTCTTACTTCCAAACATTAAGAAATACCTCATATTTCCCCTGTGCAAACACAGGCCACCATCTTTTGAACTGGTGAGTCAGACACCAGATAAATCATTTAGATGTTGAGGACCCACACACAAGCAATCAGGCAGCTCTCCTCTCCTGAGTTTTCAAAGCAAACGGGGGCATGTGTGGTCTTCGGCCCTCACGCTGGCAGAAGCCATCAGTGTAGTTAGTGCTATGGAAGAACAAAGACACAGTGCTTTACGAAAGGTGGTAACTTGGAAAAGGCCAACATTTGCTTTGTTTCTTCTTGGATGAAAGAACTGTGAAATGCAATTTCACTAGAAATGGTAAAAAGTCTTTAAAAAATGCTGCATAAATAATGCCATGGATGTTACAGAAATTATTTGGAAACTCCTACAGTGAATTGTACTTTGAAGGTTTTTACAGAAGGTAATCTCAAAAATTTGCATAATTCAGTTCAGTAAAATGTTTTCCAAAATCGTAAAGTTCAAGGTCGACTTGTTTGGAAGTCGTCAAGGTTTTTTTACAAACTTTTAGCTGTTGAAGAAGGGGAGTTAGCTTATATGCGAGTATATACACTGAAGAGCCAAAACATTATGACCAGCACGTTTTTATGCAAATCGAAACAACTGCAGGTACACAACTGTGTGTGAAAAGATCATGAAACAGTGTAAATAACACCTGATACCGAGCTCTGTTAATCAGTGTTATTCTTGTTCTTCAGATGGAGAAGGCAGCAGACTTAAGCAAGTTTGAAAAAGGCCAAATTGTAATGGCCAGACAATTGGGTCAGAGCATTTCTGAGACGACAATGCTTGTGGAGTGCTCACAATCAGATGAGGTTAGTATCTTCAAATAGCGGTTCAAAAGAGGAAATAAACTATGAACCACCAGCAAGTTGTGGGCCAACCCTGGCTCATCAGTGCTAGAGGTGAGTGAAGGTTATCTCGTAAGGTATGAGCCAACAGAAGGGATACTGTGGCACAACTTGCCAGTAATTTGAGTGCCAGTGTTGGGTGTAATGTGTCACAACACATCAGAGATGTAACTAGGGATTTCTGCGCCCAGGGTAAATGACAAAATATCCCCCCCCCCCATTGTTAAAATGAAAAGACTTTACCGCCTTAAATATTATAATCCTGCTTGTTGCAGGAGTTCTTAGGATAGTAAAACTGGTCTTGTGTGTTGTTACACACAGATTTGCATTACTCAGTGCTCACACATATATGCAATTACAATATTTTTAAAATAACACTGGCTGTCAGAGTTTGCTTCGACTTTTCCCTTCACACTGTATTGTGCATTTTCTTTTTTATCATATTTTTTTGCAGTTAATTGATAACTAATAATCACTAACAGACAGTTGTGCAATGGATTTTAAGAACAGGCTACTTTTTGGCAGACCAGGAGAACCTTTGTAAAGTTATTGCCATTTTAATTGTAGTTTAACAACCTTAAGTATTTTTATTAGGATATAATACTGCAAATAGGGTATGAGGGAACTACCGTATATACTCGCGTATAAGTCGACACCACCACCCCACACACACACACACACACACACACACACACACACACACTTTCAGAGGAAAAAATCATAAGAAATCGGAAACTCGCGTATAAGTCGATCCCGGAATGAGAAAAAAAAAATTTCAATGAATTTATTCAAAAACATTTGAAAACGAAAAAAATTATATATATAATACTAAATTTAATTTGCATACCCAAAAACTTCATCGGAACCCTTCAAAATCCAATTCTGAGTCAGACTTGCAAAACAGTTAAAAAAGTCTTTCTTCGTCATCGGCGCATCATCATAAACATCAGTATTCCCATCTATGCCTGTGTCATCGGAATCACTGTCATCAACACTCATAAAAATCTCATCATCCTCTGTGCCATCAAGTTTGTTACTAATGCAACATTTCTTGAATGATTTCACGACCATTTCCGCAGGTATCGCATCCCAAGCATCCTTGACCCATCGCGCAATCAAAACGATATCCGGCTTCTTTAGATTTCCGCCCTTGGTTTCAGTCGGCAAATCGGAACTTATCCAATCTGCCCAATACCTCCGCACATTGTCCTTGAAGGGCTTATTAAGGCAGACATCTAGTGGTTGAAGAACAGGTGGCAACCCACCTGGGATGACAGCAAGAGTTGTTTTTTAATTTTCTGCAGTTTTTTTCACTTCTGCACAACGGTGTGCAACAAACATATCCCACCCCAAAAGAGAAGGTTTCCTCAAAAGTGCACCTGGCCTTTTGTTCCACACATTCTGTAACCAGTCAATTGTTCCGGATTCGTTCATCCATCCTTTTTCATGGGCACGAACGAGCACACCAGACGGAAAGACAACGCTTTTCGGCAGAGTTTTGCGTTTGAAAATAATTATCAGAGGTAGCTTACTGCCGTCGGCCAAACAGGAAAGAACAACCGTGAAACTGGATTTTTTGTGGCCAGTCGTTTTGATCAAGATATTTTTTTCGCCCTTTTGGTTCACCGTCTTATTTCCAGGAAGGTCGAAACACATGGCGGTTTCATCCATGTTCCCTATTTGGGAAAGTTCAAAAGCAGTCTCTTTTCTCTTTTGAATTACGTACTTTTGAAATTCCATTATCTTTGTTTCGAGGTCACGAGGTAACTTTTGTGCAATTTTGGTGCGCTGGCGTAGACACAACCCATAGCGGTTCATGAACCTTGTGCACCAACCTGGTGAGGCACGAAAAGTGTTATTTGCGGCTGCAAACTTTTCATCTTTTGCGAGCTTCATTGCTCGCAAACTTATACCAGTTCGCATTACAATGTAACCATTTTGTCTGCAGCCCACAATCCAATCATTCAAGACAGTTTCCAGCTCTGGGAATGATGTCGTTCCAGGGTGCAGCGCCTTTTGCGATTTTCACCAAGTCCGGGTTTTTTTACGCCAATCTCAAATCAGTTTTTCGTTAATGCCAAATTGACGTGAAGCAGCACAGTTGTTAGTATTTTCTGCAAAAGAAACCACTTTCAACTTAAATCCTGCGTTATAGGACATCCGTTTCTTTACACAATCCGTGTCACCCCTAATAGGAGAAGCGAGACTTGTGCGATTAAGAACAAGCAGCACCTAACACTGGTTGTCGCATGGCTCCGTTACCAAAGAAAAACGCTTCGCGTGATATTCTTTGCTGTTACGTCGAAGATCAGTGCAATCAACTGGTAGTCGGAAGGGCGGAGCTTTCTATGCGCGGCTGTGACTGCGCTGTGGATACGCAAAGCCAGGAGAGAGACTTCTCAAAGCACGGAGAAATTCTTAGGTTTGCAATTTCGTAATTCTACCACATCGGCGTTTTTTCTTTCTTTTTTTTTCTTTCTTTCGGAGGGTTGCCATTTCGTAATTAATACCGCATTGGCATTGGGGGGGATGGATTGCCCCTTTTGCCTCACGGGAAGAACTTTTGGACTTACGATTTTTTTAGACCCCGCGTATAAGTCGACCCACCCCATTACTTTGAAGCTCTCATTTTGTCCCAAATTTCTCAACTTATATGCGAGTATATACGGTAGGTGTCATTTCTTATCCCAACGGGAATGGCATTTTACCCTCATTAATTGCGTCGGGAAAAATTAGGGGGAGGCAAGCATTCAGCAGAAGGGTTCCGTGCATTTCTCTTACCCTAACTTACATCAAGGATGTTCTGTGAAGTGAAGCTGAACTGCATGCAGAAAGTCATTTAGGGCTGTAAAATACAAAATGTGAAGAGAGCAATGAGATTCCCAACTGCTCCTGAGTTCCGACCTTTGGTACTACATTAAACGGACCAAATGCAGCTTGTAGTAGTGGAGGTAATGATCAAATTGCCTGCAGAGAATCTTCAAAAATATGAACGACATCCTTATCTTGTAAAGTATGAACAACCGTGCCACCATTTCAGATTGTGAGGAAACATCCCTCCACGTTTTGAGGAAGAAATGTGTATTTTAAGCCGCCAAGCTACCACAACTGGCAAACGGAATGATTATAGGTAAATTCTGTACCAGAAACTGGTGCAAAAGTTTCAATTTCAACCAGACTGTATGCAGTGATATTTTTACCCTCTTTTGAGCTGCACTTGGGGTAGCCGCCTTGCCTGCCCCACCATAGTTATGCCTCTGCAACACATAGTACATCAAACCCTGCTGAAAAGGCAGCCTGCGTAGCAGCAGGTGACTCCAAGTTCTCATGCTAAGCTCAGTTCACCATCGAAAGAGCCCACAATAAGCACGCGAGCATTAAAATTGGACTTTGAATGATTGGAAGAGGGTTGTCTGGTCCAATGAATTTTTCTGTTGCACCGTGTGGATGGCTGGGTACATGTGCATCATTTTCCTGGGGAAATGTTGGTACCAGGATGCACTGTAGGACAAAAACAAGCCAATAGGGGAAGTGTGAGACTTGGGCCAATCTTCTGCTGGGAAACCCTGGGTCCAGTCATTCATGTGCAGGAAACTACTACATGTACTACCTACCTAAACAGCATTGCAAACCAGGTACACACTCTAGTGGCACCTTATTTTAGCAAAATAATGTGCCGTGCCACACTGCGTGGATTGTTCGAGAATGGTTCACATAACACGAGAAGGACTTCCAGGTATTGCCCTGGCCACCAAAATCCCCAGACATCAATCCAATTGAGCATCTGTGGTATGTATTGGAACAGCAAATCCAATCTGCATGGCTCAGCCACATGACTTACAAGAGTTAAAGAATCTGCTGGTAAAGTGTTGGTGCCAGATACCACAAGACAACTTCAGAAATCTTGTAGCATTCATGTTTGGCCAGTGAGAGCTGTTTTGGCAACACATGGAGTACCAAAATCATATTAGGTAGGTGGTTATAATGTTTTGGCTCTCCAGTGTATGGTAAGCACTTTTTAGGGACTTTTAAACACTTTTTCAACTGCATATGCAACAATGACATAAGCATAAATATACACTGAAATGCCAGAAAAACTGGCACACCAGTCTAATACTTGGTAGGTCCACCACGAGAGCGCAGGACTGCAGAAATACGACAGGACATGGACTCCACTAGCTTCTGGAAATATGCTGTAGGCAAATGCACACCATACTTCCTGCAGAGCGTTCCACAATTCGGGTGTATTCCGAGGTCTTGGATTCCTGTGTTCGATAGCGCATTGCATGGCATCCCAAATATGTTCTATCACGCTCAGATCTGGAGACTTGGGTGGGAATGGCAACATCCCAAACTCAGATGAATGCTCCTCTAACCAGAATGTGACGTCCTGACACTTGTGTGGAGGTGCGTAGTCCTGTTGGAACAGACCCAACCCATCAGCATGAATGCAGGACATGAATGGGTTTACCTCGTCAGAAAGGATGCGCACATAGCGTTAACCGGTCACAGACATTTGTAGACGTACCAGGGGTCCCAGTGAAGTCCAGCTAAACACACCCCATACCAATACGGACCCCCGCCAGCCAGTACAGTTCCTTGTAGACAGGCGGGATCCATGGCTTCATGGGGCTTGCGCCACACACGAATCCTTCCATCTGCCCGACACAGTTGGAAACGCGACTCGTCAGACCAGGCTACTTGTTCCCAGTCATCAAGTGTCCAGTGGTGGTGTTGCCATGCCTAAGCAAGGCGCATAGCTCTGTGTCGTGCACCCATCAAGGGGACTCGAGTTGGGCGTCGGCTCCCCAAAGCCCATATCGTGCAGGGTACGTTGCACAGTCCGGACGCTGATGCTTGTTGAGGCTCCAGCATTGAATTCCGATGATACCTGCGAGTGTCGGGTGAAGCGATTCTTGACAGCCGACGATGGTCACGTTCACCCAATGTCTTTTTACGGGCACACTGGTATCGTAGGTTGGAGGTTTTGCCAGAATTATTGTAGTCACGGTACACCCTTGCAATGGTCGTCCGTGAAAATCTGAACTTCGTTTCTACCTCCAAAATATTATGTCCCATCTCACGAGCGCCAACTATGACACTGCGTTGAAAATCACTTAAATCGCTATTACTTGTCATTCTCATGCTAAAAACAGCTCTGACAGCTGGCAAGGATGTCTATCGCTTTATATACGCACTGGCAGATGCAACCGAGTACGTGCATAGGTGACATTGCTATGTATTTTGTATAAGCTCGTCTGTACCAGTTTACCTGGCACTTCAGTGTACATTTACACATGAAATTGTAGAGTGCTGATGAAGTTTGCAATATTTTCCCATATAATTTAAGCTTGTGGATGTCATGCAATTTAAAAGAGAGAGATGTTGGCCAAATCAGTTTTCCTATCTGAGAGCATAATCACATGTGCAATAAACTGTATATATAAAATATAAAACTGTAGTTCAAGACCTGAATTTTGCATATAATCATCTCAAGGTTTAAATTCAAAATCAAAGTTAAAATTGCATTTTTTATTTAAGATTTGAATTTTGCACTTAATTTTTTTGTGGTATAACTGAATAATTGATATTTACATATACCAAAATGAAAGTACCAAGCGATGGTGATGGGCTTGTTCAATGGAACATAGTGTTTAATTTTGTCCATGGTCTTTCACTTTTTTTTTTTTTAATTACCTATCTCAACAATGCCCCATGATTCCCATGGGCTTTCAACTAACATCACATGATGTCATCATCAACTAACCTGCCTAGCCTTTGCACAATGGCATTGTTTCTGTATGTTCTTTTACACAAATTCCAGATCAGCTCAATTAATTTCTCTTCTACTCCAATATCCTGCAAAAGAGAGAAGAGCTAATGCCAGGATATTGTTTCAAAAGCCTTCTATAAATCATATGAAAAGGTTAAATCCTTGTTCAATCATATTTTCTCCTGGATGTCTTTAAGGCAGGATGGTATCACAGATTCTGTGATCCTTTCAAAAACTGGTTCTTCTAGACAGGCTTCAACTTTTGAATCAATTCTGGATTTTATTATTTTAAGAAGAATCTTTGACATGTGACTAACAAGGCACATAGTCCTGTAATGGGTACATTCTGATGGTTTAGTCTTTCCAGGAATGGGAACCATTAAATGTTGCTTTAGTTCTTTTAGAATTGATAATGCTTTCACAAAACTCCAGAGGATAAAGCATTAAGATTACTACCTGAAGAGTGGTCCAATATAGTGGGAACTTTATAGTGGAGAAATCAAAAATTGAAGTTGATACTTTCAGTACCTTGAGCTAAAGATGGAGTGACTGAATGGGAACTGATGCTTCAAAAGAAATAAAAAAACAACAACCTCAAACAGCAAAAATATTATTTAAATAAGCTTTGCTATATTCAATCTTTTTTTTCTTTTCTTTAAACTGTAATTTATGATTTCCCTTTATATTTCATTACAACTTTTTGTCTCATTATCATCATCAGAACCATTACTCTTGTTCGGCATAAGCTACAAACAAGCATACTTACAGGATTATTTAGGTATGTGGTGCAGTGGTCTTAAGTGCTGGCTTCTGACTGTTTGTCCGAGATGGGCCAGGGCTCAAATCTCACTGAGGCATGGATGTTGTGTTTGTCGTACGGCACTGGCTGTCGCCCTTCCCTGGAACCAGTGGCCTTAAATTAGGGATGGGTGACTGCTTATAGCCCATCGAGTTTCTCACAGTGGTCATCAACTCCTCCACCTCCTCCCCTCCCCGCCCCCTCAAATATAGTAATAAAACAAGAGCTTGGATTAACTGACTACAAGGTCATACTATACTTATAGGATGTTTAATTTTTCTATGTGGCAATGTAAAAAGTACAGAATAAATGATTTTAATAAACAACATGAATTTAAGTATCAGATACAAATATCAATTCAAGGTAACAGTAAAGAATCAGACATGATCTTAGCAACAAAACTCTAATAAATTTACGTATATACTTACTGGAAAATGCAAAACAACCATCTGGTTAAGCATTGTTGAAATAGCAAAATACACTGATAGAATTAGTCCTGCAAAATCAGAAAAGTAAAAAGTTTCACTTCAGCAAAACTATTGGTGTAAAAACAATTTACAATTTTAGAACTGAAAATACAGGGAATGGCAACGGTCTTAAGAAAATCATTTATGTAAAAGCTATTCACCATTTCTAGAGCACAAAGCAGAGGTGATTACAACGGTCTTAAGAAACATAAGAGGAAAGCAGACAACAATTACACACAAATAATCTCAAGCCAAATGTGTAAATGAAACTGTCTTCTAATATGTAGACTAATTCTCTGGAGATGTAGGCTGTTTGTTAACATGCTGGTTATATAGAGAAATTTTGGAAATGCAGAAGTACTTTTAAACCAACTTTTGGGTCTTAATCACCTGTAAACAATCAGAATGAGACTGATTGCCAGATTTGGATTACCTAGTTCTTTATTATGGTTGTTTCTAAAAGATAGGAGTGATATCCAAAAGATGGGGATAAAATAAGGACTGTCAATATTGCAGTTTCAAGAGGTAGATATTTCAATGCTCTCTAAAAAAGGAAAAAAAACCCCATAAAGCCCTTTTGTTGGGGAAAGGAGCAATTTTCTTAGTATTTTTCCAGAGAGGCACTGCTGAAGTATTTAAGAGGGTCAATCAAGCCAAGGAGGAATTAAGTCTACCTTGGGTAATGCCATTTTTGTGCTTAGCCAAATGTTTAGTAATGTTGCAAAATATCCGACTGATATTGTGGTACCAACTGAAGTGAAAATAGGAATTTTGTATACACCGAAAACTTCTAGTGACCAAAATTTTCAATTCCTATTTCCACTTTAGCTAATTCCATAGTTTACATAGGCAGCAGAAGCACACTTCACAGCATTACTAAATCTTTGGCTGAGCACCTCCACATATGCAGATGAATGTACAATTGCAAAATCAGTGGTTTTCTTCTGTGTTTTTTTCCTGTCCCTTGGCATCCAGTCTATTTCAGTTATCCAACAGTGGTTAGTTCTAGCAACATGTCCAGTCCATTGCCACTTGTGTATTATTTGCTTTGATCAAGATGTCACCCACTCTTGTCATTTTCCTGATTCATGGGTTCCTTCTCCTATCTTTCTTGGTTACACCAAAAAAAGGCATCTCTCTCCATGCATTTTTGAAATGCCTGTAGCCCAGGAGTCAAAAAATCAGGTAGTCTGATGCATAAAACTGTTGGTTTTTATGTTCAGACTATAAAACAATATTTTTTATCTGGATCTAATGTACTCATTCATGGTTTCCTTCTCCTATCTTTCTTGGTTACACCAAAAAAAGGCATCTCTCTCCATGCATTTTTGAAATGCCTGTAGCCCAGGAGTCAAAAAATCAGGTAGTCTGATGCATAGGACTGTTGGTTTTTATGTTCAGAATATAAAACAATATTTTTTATCTGGATCTAATGTACTCATTCATGAGTTCCTTCTCCTATCTTTCTTGGTTACACCAAAAAAAGGCATCTCTCTCCATGCATTTTTGAAATGCCTGCAGCCCAGGAGTCAAAATATCAGGTAGTCTGATGCATAGGACTGTTGGTTTTTATGTTCAGACTATAAAACAATATTTTTTTTTCTGGATCTAATGTACTCATTCATGGGTTCCTTCTCCTATCTTTCTTGGTTACACCAAAAAAGGCATCTCTCTCCATGCATTTTTGAAATGCCTGTAGCCCAAGAGTCAAAAAATCAGGTAGTCTGATGCATAGGACTGTTGGTTTTTATGTTCAGACTATAAAACAATATTTTTATTAGCAGCAGACTACTGTTAAAGGTTGTTCTTTCAAAGATGTGCTGCTTAAGACAGTGTATCTTCTCAGATATTTTACATGCTTTTTTTCTTTTATGAGGTATACATACAGCTGTTGAACTTTACACCTTTTGATGTTTAACATTACTCTTTCAGGAACCACACCTCCTGCAGTGTGGAGTATGAGTGTTGTCTGTGTATGGGGATCGGGGGTAGGAGAAAAAGATATATTGATTAAGGGTGCCCGCTTTCCAGTGTTGGTCAACAAACAGCCCCTGAGATTAGATGTGGGTAGACTCCATTGCTAGGGTAGATGTGTGTTTTGTCTGCATGTCATAATTTCTATAGAATTATAACTCAGCGATCAGACATCTCTGAATTGCCTATATTTACTGTTCATCATGTAACATCAATCACATCATGAAAATTACTTTGCCCTGGAGCAGGAATTGAACCCTCATTTCCTGATTTCTGTTCGAGCCTGCTATCCATTACACATATCTCGATCTCCATTTCAGTGTGCTATCCATTTCCTGCACCAGGACGAGGTAATTTTCAAGTTTTCTTGAAGTGACTGATGCCATGCAATGAACAGAATATACAGGCAATTTAGTGATGTCTGATTGCTAAGTTAATAATTCTGGTGTACTTCCACACATTAGGAGAATACTTCTTAAACAGAATTTATAGTTTGTATAATTGACATTTTTTAAATTATTTTAATTTGACTGGGACTAGATGAAACTAAATTGGGACTTAGTGAATTTTCATTCCAGTTAGTCCAGGACTAAATGGGCAAAAAATTATTTTTGATCCTTAGTAGTCTCTATGCATCTTTCTTAGTTAGGTTCCATATCTCTTATGTTTAAATAAAAACTGGAATGATGCAATGATTAAACAACTTTTCTTTAAAGACACAATGGTACATTTTCCTTTAAAACTGTACTGTTTATTCCAAATGCAGTCACCTCAAGTTTTATTTGAGCCTATTAATTCTTCAATATATCACTTTGAAATAATATTTGGCTGCGTTTTAACAACCTTAGCAAATTCATTTTACACTGGATGGTGCTATTAGTACCATCCATAGATGATCTGTGAGTTACACAGAATACTGTTTTATACACAGTATGGCTACAAAATAACAAGACTGTGCTTGTGGAAAATGAAAAACACACTGCAGGTCAACAGTGAGTGTGAGGCCATTGACTCTGAACAGTTCATAACCATAAATGCAGAGTTCACCTTGCTCTCTGCATTAGTTCAGTGACATGTAAGACATGTTGTTGTTTGTCATGCACCACGAAAATTCTTAGTTCAAGAAATGAGTAACAGATAAACATTAAATTTCTGGAAAAATTAAAAAAAAAAAAGCCTGATGAATCTTTTTGTATATTTAGTGAGGTATATGGAAAAGAATGCATAGCACTTGAACATGCTTTTGCATGGCATAAGAAGTTCAGTGAAGGCCAGGAGAACACTGAAGACAACGAAACATCTGGGATGCCCAAGCACTTCAAAAACAAGATAATGTGGACAAAACCTATGCAATTGTTTGAAATGCTTGATGAATGAGTATTAAGAATGATAACAGAAATGATAAACACCAATAGAGAGACAGTTACACAAATTTTACACGAAAATCCGAATATAACAAAAGCTTGTGTCAAATTGGTTCTCAAGCTGTACATGCCCGAACAAAGAAAATCGCAAGCAACTTTGTGCTGACATTCTGGGGCAAATTCAGGTGAACCCCAACCTTTTAGAAAGTGTTTTCACTTGTGATGAAACCTGGATCTGCCAATACGAACCTGAAATGAAGAACCAGTTGATGCATTGGAAAACACCAATTTTACCAAGGATGAAGAAAGCACAGCAAAGTGCAAGTCAAAGCTTAAGGTCATCATAATTGCTTTCTTTGACGTTAAGGGTGCAATTTTGGCAGAGTGCATTTTCTGATGGAGCAACAGTGAACCAGCATTACAAACAGGTTGTGGTAACTTTGAGAGAGCGAGTCAGAAGAAAGAGGCCAGAGTTGTGAAAAATGGCTTCATCCTTCACTAGCTCATTCAGTACTCTCTGTGAAGCAGTCTTTTGCCGAGAAACACATCACAGTGCTTCATCATCCTGCCTACTCATGACCCCGTGTAACTTTTTTCTTTTCCCTAAAGTCGAATCTGTACTCAAGGGGACGCATTTTGGGTCAGTTACTGTGGTGAAGAATAGAACGACCAAGCTTATGAAAGGGATCACACCAGATGAGCACTGCTCTGCACAGTGGGAGATCAGAATGCAGCAGTTTGTTGATGCAGAAAAGGATTACATTGAAGGTGATAAGTTTAAAATGTAAGTTTATTATGTAACTAAAGTTATAGAGCCACTCTCATTATTTAATTGCCACACCTCATATCTATTAGTAGCAATACATATATATTTCCATTTCTGCCTAAACAACATCAACACAGAAAATAAAATTGTATTGCACTTCTGGGGAACTTACCATAAGATAAAAATAACAACAAAAACTGAGTGTTTTTCATCATGTTGAAAGCTGACATGCTGGTGTTGGTAACCTCATTTTTGTGCTTTCTAGCTTCTGCGAGGCTTGGGGGTGTCTTTGGTTTATCTTTAAATACTAGAGAAAAATATAACAGATTCATGTATAGTTAAATAATCTGAAACCCTAATAACATTTTTACAGACTTTACAAAACAGAAAGAAAATGTATATGAATATAACCTCTGTCAAAAAGAAATTGCAACACTGAGAAGTAGTAATGCAATTTGCATGCAAAATTGTAATGTATCAATATGTAAATGATTGAGTTATTGAACCCATCTGGTTAAAGCTGAAGCTGTTATAACAGCGTGAACACAATAATTTGCGAGTACAAGATCAATGTTCGAACATTGCCAAAAATTGTTCAAAAGTGACACCTGGAGGAAAACCATCACAGAAGGGCAGCTGGTCAGAGGAGTCAAGGAGGCCAGGCCTCCCCAATGATTCTCTCAGTAAAGTATTTGTATAAAGTAGAAGAATAAATTACATTTAAGCAGAAAAACAAAAATGCAATACTATAAAATACAGCATTATTCAGTTACGCAGAACGCCTGTTCATGCAAGCACTTTCTTGGACTTTCATAGCTAACTATATGTGATAAAGCTCTCAGAGAGAGGCCAGTTTTCCTCAGGTTGCCGGAGTTACCATGGTCACAGCGCGGGAGCCAATCAATGCATGACATCCAACAAAAGCTTGCCACTTCTATTAATAGAGCATGGGAGGCACAATTGCAAATTAACCTCCATGCATCCTAAAGTTGTCTTCTTAAGTTTTTCGAGAGTACTGCATCAGACGGTGTGAGTACTTTTTTGCTACTTTTACTGTCACAACAATACATTTTGCATGTAAATTTTTGGATTTAGCTGTACAAAATCAATATAATGGATGAGGAAAGTAGTGGCTGTAGTGTATCAACATAGTAATACTGACATTATTACTTCTTTGTTAGAAGTTCCTTTCTCAAGAAGAAATGACACTGAAAGACATGCAATTAGAAAACAAGGGAGACCTCTTCCCAAGTTTTCTCTTATGCAAAAAAGACAAAGGCAAAAACAGAACATTCCAATCTTCATGGTACAATCAACATAAATGGCTATGCGGTAGCATAATGGTGAAGTTATTCTGCTGGCCTTGTTTGTTATTAAGCTCGAATAAAAGTGAGTGGTCTTCTGAAGGATACAACAACTTAAAAAACTTATCTAGGGCAGTGGTTAGACACAAATCTAGTAAAGATCATTTGAATTCATATGTGTCATTTAAGGGCTTATCCAAACAAGTATACAATATCTCAGGATTATTAGACAAACAAAATAAATAAAATTGCTAAAAATTAAATGCAATGAAGAGGTGAAAAAGAATACAGAGATATTGAAAATTTTAATTGATGTTACATGTGTCTTATATGCAAGCAAAAGCTTGCTTTCAGAGGCCACAACAAATCAGAGGAGTCACTAAATCCTGGGAATTTCAAAGCTATATTTCAGCTTATATTAAGCAGAAATGAAGAATTAAAAGAACACTGGGGGAAATGGGATACTTGAGAGCTTTATCCAAAACTATTCAAAATGAACTCTTGGAAATCATTCAAGAAGATATTTAGAAATTCATTGCAAATAACATAAATGAAGCCCCTTTTTATGCTTGCATTGTTGATGAGACTGAAAAATCTCAGTGTTCGATAATTGTGAAACTAGTGGACTCCACTGGTGAAATTCAAGAATACTTCCTTGGATTTTATGATGTTAGTGAAAACAGAAGTGCTGAAAAGCTTTACAGTGTTTTGCACAGGGTATTTGAAAAGTACAGTGTACAGAATAAACTGGTTACTCAAACATATGATGGCACTAGTGTTATGGCAGCAGAACTGAATGGCTTAAAAGCAAAAGTTCATGAATTTGCCCCTCAAGCACTTTTTACTCATTGTTTTGTACACCATTTGAATTTAGTTTTGCAACAGAGTTGTTCCACAATAAAGCCCATGAAAAAAAAAATCCACTCTTCAGGGCATGCCCTCTTTTTTTATCACTCTTCAAAACTTACTTCTGTTCACGACAGAATTGTAGAGCAACGTATGCCTACAAACAGTGAGGTTAGGTGGAATTCTAATGCCAAGATCATCACTGCAATACATACAAACAAGCTGAAATTAATCCAGGTGTTCAATGAAATTATGAATTCTCCGGATTCAAATGTAGCGACAGTCAGAGAGACACAAGGCTATAAAAACAGCCTTATGGACTTAAATTTTATATTTCTACTCGCAGTTTTTCAAAAAATCTTTCAAAAAACTGATTTACTTTTCGATGAGATAGAGAAAAAGACAAATGGTGTTTGGTTCTGCATCACTGCAGTTTCAGAATGTATTTCATACATGAGAAACCTGAGGAGTGAAGAACAGTACGACAAATTTATGGTTTTTGCCAAAAGTGCTATTGGGTCAATGTCGTTAACTTCTCTGAAACGTCATGAACGAAGAGACGAACATGTTGCCACTTCCAAGTACAAACAGGTGTTAAAGTTTATACAACAGTTTTGTTGTAGTGCCATTTACAGTTTCACACGTTAATTTATAGCATTAGCTATCCGGGAGCATTATTCATTGTATTTTGAGAACTATATGTAATTATTGAACATGTTTACTACAAATTGAACATAGTTTTTTGTTGTTGTTGTTCTTACCTTTCTTCAGCATAGGTCGATATTCCCACTCTCTATTGTTCAGTCAATGGTTGTGGCCATCCAAGTGCACATGAAGTATCACATTGAAAATTTGCTGTCGTTGTCACTTCACTTCTATGAAGTGACAACGACAACAAATTTTCAATGTGATACTTCATGTGCACTTGGAATAGCCACAACCATTGACTGAACAATAGAGAGTGGGAATATCGACCTATGCTAAAGAAACTGTAAGAACAACAACAACAAAAAACTGTTCAATTTGTAGTAAACATGTTCAATAATTACATATTGTTCTCAAAATACAATGAATAATGCTCCTGGATAGCTAATGCTATAAATTAACATGTAACAGTAAATGGCACTACAACAAAACTGTTGTATAAACTTTTAACATTTATAGAGCCACATAATATGGTTCAAAGTTTTTGAACAAAGAACAAACAGGTGTATCACAAAATTTTGGACAACATTTTAACACAACTGGAAGTAAGACTTTTACACTGTGAGAAATTAATTTTTTTTTAAATTAAGTGACACGACACAGTTCTCAACCTATAATGAAAATTTTCCTGTGGATGCTTTGGTTTCATTAATGGAAAATTATGGGGCATTTTTCAACAAAGAAAAATTAAGCGCTGAACTTGAAATGGTTTTCTCCCGACTTCAAAAAGAAACATTTCATGATTTTAGTTTTGGACAAATTAATAAAAAAAAAATGATTGAAAACGAGACTAATGAAATTCTTACAGACCTTTAAGTTATTCTGTCTAATAGTGACCATTCCTGCTACAAGTACTTCCACAGGAAGAGAAGTTTTTCCTGCCTGATGCGCATCAAAACTTTAAGAAATTCTATGACTCAAGGTAGTCTCTCAGCATTAGCTTGTGCATCAATTGAAAAGGGAATTCTCAGCAAACTTCAGAAACGATGCATGTGACAAGATGAAGTTATAGAACGATTTGCGAGGAAGAATGATCGTCAAGTTAATTTACTGTATAAGTAATATCCATTAGAATCAAAACAATATGTTGCTCCGATTTTGGTTGCAACGAACAAAAACTTTGCTTTTTAAAACATTATTTAAAAGGCATTCTGTGGATCTACATAAAATTCCATATTTTGGAGCTCTAGGAAACAGAAATGTGTCGAACAAACCTTGTGTGAAACAGTGAGCAGAATATATTCGTACGTATATGAATGAACATATGGTTGTTCGTATATATGAAAAAGATATGAGAAGGACACTCCTTTTTTTTTTTTTTTTTTTTTTTTTTGTTGTGGCTACTGACAAATTGTCGTTCTAGCCTCCCCAGAGTTTGAAGCTACCGTCCTCCACTGAATCACAGGTAAGATGGTGAGAACCAATGATTTCAGTGATTATCATCAGATAATGAACTTTGAAAGAGAACGTGTTATTGGCCTATATAAAAACTGGCTGCTTGATTCAGCATATTATGTCGCATGTTAGCCACCAAAATCCATCATCGCTGCACAAGGTGGATCACAGAAGGCATGCACAGTCATCAGTTTAGAAGCAATTAGCTTATAACAACTACAGGATGAGACCATTTGATCAAACGACGGATCCTTACAGAACCAGCGACCTTGTTCTCGATCATGAGAAGAGTGGTGACATTGAGTATCAGTCACTCAATCACATGACAAACCATTTCAAACTGTCTACAGGAAATATCTCATCCATTGTGTTACCTACACTGACCCCAACAACTATCATTTGTGTTTGGAGTGGTGCCATTTCAGAGGAATATGGGTTGAAGAATGGCATCATGTAGTGTACAGTGATAAATCTCACTTCTGCCTTCAACCAGATAATCAGCAAATATATATGTGGTGCAGGCATAGTCAACGCAAGAATCCAGCTGATGTCAAATAACACACTACCCGAACAGTGAGTAACATAGTTTGGGAAACTATTTCTAATGATTCACACTCCAGTTAAGTGTTCATTACAGGAATTTTGATAGTTCCTTGGCATATGAAAGCAATTCCTGAACCCATTGCAATACCATTCATGGCAGGATTAAACAACACATTGTTTCAGCATGACAATGCCTGCTCTCATACTGCAAATGACTCAAGACAGTGTCTACAAGGTGTCAACATGCTACCTTGGCCAAACTGATCTAAAGTTCTGTCACCAATAGAACATGTATGGGACATGCCAGAATGACACTCCTTGCACTTTCAAGTACACACTATGACGACTTATTTTCGAGCACTAAATTGAAGATAGGCTGTATTTTTGCAATAATAAAAATCTGGTATATGGTGGAAAGTGTTTTCATAAAAACACAAATATAAGGGTAAATGAAAATGTAAAGGAAATTTTGTTGTATTTACCAAAACAGTGAAGCTTACATAGCTGTAGCATTACTTTTCAATATAGTCCCTGAGCAATTCCTCCTAGTTTTTGTAATGGCCAACAAACTTCTTGATCTCATTGGAGGAAAAGTTTTTCAGCTGTTCCTGAGGCCATGTATACATCATTTCAATCACTGCTGACCACATAATAATTCTTTATGAGGGCCAAAGAGAGCATAATCACTTGGTATGAGTTCCTGCCTGTAAGGTGGATATGAAAGAACCACATACTTGAGTTTTTGAATTGTTCCATGGTTGCATCTGCTGTACTGAATTGTCCCATGGTTGCATCTGCTGTATTGAATTATTCCATGGTTGCAGCTGCTGTATGGGAGTGTAAAGCAGCTGGAAAGGTGAACTCAAGCATTGTTGTGGTACAAAAGAACAGTTTTTGACAATAATCCTCTGCTTTTATTGAGAATTGAAGGTTTCAGCTTATCTTTTAAACATTGCTAAATATATTGCACTGTTAACAGTTAATCTGTGTCCATGATAATGTTCCAAAATAGGCCCTTATATACACTGAAGAGCAACTGAATTAGAGACAGCTGGCATTATGCAAATGTGGTGCTGTGGGCAGCCCTGTAAACAGAAATGACATGACGTATGCAGCGATCCGACAATATAAGGAGTGAAGCGACGGGAATCAGTAAGAGTCAGACGCAGTATGGGTAAGATGAAGGATCTAAGCGCACTTGATCGTGGGCAAATTGTCTGGGCCCGACGAATGAGTCACTCCATCTCGGAAGTTGTGCAGGCACTGGGATTTTCACGAGCCACTGTGTTACGGGTGCACCGTGAGTACATCGAATCCGGTAAAACCATCCCTGCAAGGGCCAACTGCCGTGGACAACAGCGTGTGGATGAGCGGGGTCATCATTGGCTAGCTCGCATTGTAACATTGTAACAGCAGATAGACGGGCCACAGTGCAAGAAATCACTCTGCAATTTAACGCTGGTGCACAAAAATGTGTAAGCAGCCACACCATCCAGAACCATCTCCTCGCTATGGGGTACAGAAGCCATCATCCCACGAGGGTACTGCTGCTGACCGTACATCACAGGGTGCAAAGATTAGCATGGGTGCAAGAACATCACCACTGGACCCTAGACATGTGGGAAAATGATGCCTGGACTGATGAGTCGAGATTCACGTTGGTACATGCGGATGGCAGGATACGAGTACGGCGCAAACCACATGAAGCGATGGATCCTTCTTCCTGCGCCCATGCTCTTTAAGCTGGTGGGGGTGGCATTCTCGTCTAAGGACTGTTTACGTGGACTGAAATGGGACCCCTGGTACATGTGACATCGTCCCTCACAGGTCAACGTTACCGGGATATCCTGGACGACCATTTGCTCCCGTTTGTGCGTCTTCAACATCCCACTGGGGACCTCATCCTGTAACAAGACAATTCACCGTGCCATCGCTCCCGAATTGTATCCGAATGGTTGGACAAACACTCCACCGACGTGACCTCGATTCCTTGGCCAGCTAGGTCACCTGACCTCAATCCCATCAAGCACATCTGAGATGCCATCGAGAGAGATGTTCGAGGCTCTGACCCCCTCCATAAAATCTTCATGAACTGTGGGAGCTTGTTCAGGGGTCATGGATCCATATGGCTTCCCAACGCTTCCGGTGTCTTGTCGAGTCCATGCCGAGACGAATCGTCACCATCATCAGGGTGAAAGGTGGTGCTACATGTTACTAGACAGGTATCTCTAATTCAATTGCTCTTCAGTGTATATACCAAAACAAGGTCAGCTAAATTATTCTGACAGAGAAGACACTTTTGAACTTATCTTTTGCTGGGGATGACTACAAATATTAACATTCAATCACGAGCAGATGTTGTTCACTGTTCACGAGTGATTTCACTTCCCAATACATATTTCAACAGTTCTCTTTAATCCAGGATCTATCAAAACTTTTTTGATGAGGGAATTTATGAGATATTCCCTTGTAGAAAAATGCATGTATTTTTATGGTGGACCACATGCCAAAAATCTCTGCCTAAAAACCTCATCATGACAAAAATCCCCAGCACTCTGAGCTCTACAATAGTGACAGATTGTACCAATCTGTCCTTATTGTAGAGCTCAGAGTGCTGGGCCTATTGTAGAGCTCATTGTAGAGCTCTTAGGGACAGATTGTGCAAATCTGTCCCTATTGTAGAGCTCGGAGTGCTGGGGTACTCCCTGAAACAGTGCCCAGGTACGTGACAAAATTTATAAATCATGCCTGTTGCTTAGTAGATGACTGAGCATAAAGCAGCTGGGAAAAGGTGAACTCAAAACTGCCACTAGCAGGTGAAGGGAAAGCATCAATTCTGAAGAAAGAAAATATGGAGAAGCTCCCCTACCATCCACTAAATAAGCAACAGAATACATTGAAAAATTCTGAAGTACAATGATTTCTAGGAGTAAAAAAAATTGTTTTCCCAGGAGCCACAATTAAATTTATGGACTTTTCCAGGAATTTGACAGGGAAACAAGGAGAAAAGGGCACATTTAAGGAGTTCTTAAATTCAAGAAGGGTGTATGAACCCTGCAGATATAGGTAGCACAATTGAAGCACTGCAGTCAAAATTATCTTTAGGAAAGAGAGATATAGGTTTCACACACACATAGGTGGCTAAATATTTTAGAATGGTCATGCCCTGATTTTAATTTAAAAGTTCAGCCAACACATTTCATATGTAATAACTAAGTAAAAACATTAGTTCATAGTAAATCCCAGCCCTCTCATACGACTGAGGATTTTTTTTTCACTTTTTTTTTAAAAAAACATTGCACGATTCAAGGATAATTTTCTGCTACAAACTACTTTATTTTGTAATGTGCTACGGCAGCAACTACATTTTTTTTTAATTTGTAGCAACACTACACACAAAGCTACGGTAAAAGTAGCGTGCTTCTTCAGACTGTATTTTAGAATGGGCGTGCCCTGATCTTACTTTAAAAGTTTAGCTTACACATTGTATATGCCATTACTAAGTAAAAAACAGTAGTTCATAGTAAATCCCAGGCCTTTCATAAGGCTGAATATTTTTTTCCACTTTCTTTACCTATGAAAAAAAAATGTTCACTTTCTTTTCCTATAAGGATTTCTTCTTTACACTTTCTTTTGTAAAGTGCCACAATTCATAGCGTAACTCTCTGCCAGAGTTTAAGCTGGCTCAAAAAATGCTGTAGCAAAAATGCTAAAATGGGGGGACAAGTTGTAGTAAAATGCTAAAGGTAGTTAGCCACTTTTGTCGCTTGAAAAATCGTAACCTCAACTGAATCGTTCACACCAACAATGCTTCAGTCATCAGTGGAAAACTTATGTTTTATGGCATTGGGGGAATGCCATAGATGTCACAGCTGACTCTGATTCAACTTGAAATTTGAATGGGGGAAGGGGTCTAATCCCTGTAGCCTCTATAATCTTACCTCTCCCCACCCTTTATGAAGTGATCTACAGTGTATGGATGGGGAGAGGGTGATTGGGCCAACAGGTGTTGTAGCAATATAGCTTAAGGAATAAGAAAATAACATTAGTGGAGTGTGCATTGCTGCCAGGATTTTGGAAACTAGTTTTCACAGAAATAGAAAAGCCAGAGCAAAATCTGCTGATGGGTTGATATTTAAATGGCTGGCGCCATTTTACTAATGAAATTTTTCTCTCGCATTTTGGATCAACTCATAGCATTTTGTGAAAAATAGTGACTGTAGCTAAATCTCTGCTTTCTGCTACAAGCTACTTTATTTTGTAGCATGCTACTGTTACAATCACATTTTTCTATTTGTAGCAATAATACATGCAACACTACCGTAAAAGTAGCATGGCTCTACTTCCTGTCACTGATGTGTAGTTTTACACATGTGAAACATCCGAGTATTCTTTCACGTGTAAGTCTTGGATAATCAACAAATATTTAAGAAAGTAAAACACCAATTTCAATAATAGTCTGAATTACTTACCTAAAACAATGACTAAGAATAATATGGTATTCATGGTCATAACTACAAAGGCTAAATACATTAAACCAAGTTTTATTCCAGGTTTATTGTGGCAGTCATTATTCACAAGCACTGAAGGAATGAGAAAGCCAAGAGCATTTCCAAGCTGAAATAAATTGCAAATTTACAGCTATTGTCATCACATATACACAAAAATATCCAAAATACTACAAAAATAGAAAACTGTGCATAATGTCAATTCAAAACTGTCTCAACAAGTAGGCCTATTAGTACCTTTCCATTACAACACAGTCAGTCACTTGTTTTCTATTACTAGCCTCTTCCCACCAGGCTCAAAAATTATATGCCCAGGGCATGTAAAAAATCTATACTCCAGGCACACCTAACCTGATAATAGGAGATACGCTAGAGAGACCTGTTCACACCCACTGCACGAGTATCTCTACACCACTTCAAATGAATTGGTGAGACTCCAGACAGCAGAACCGGTTTACCAGAATTCCACTGAATGCCAGCCATGCTCCAGCAAAGAGAGAGAAGCCATGGGAGTGGTCAGATTATTGTATGATGTCATACTCTCTCTCTCTCTCTCTCTCTCTCTCTCTCTCTCTCGCTGTAGTAGATATACTTTCGTAAATACATTACAGACCATGTTTTAATTGCACAAACATCCCTATGTTTTATCAATTCAACCATTATTTTAATGTTTTATGTCTGAAATGTATATTTTTATCAACTCTGTTAATAGGCAAAAGTGCAAACAATATTGCAATGGCAGAATCATCCTGCTCTAGGCTTTCCACCCATTATCAGGTTAGGTGTATAACTCTTTACAGGAAAAAATAGTTCCTAAAAAGTACTGCTTTTTATTTCCCAGTCAATTTTCTTAGCACCCAGAGGATCCTTACTCTGCTTTATTTAATAAAATTAAAGGGGTGAATTTTGAGAAATTAGAGGTCAAAATACATGACCTTGAAAATTACATTATCCATAATGATATCTCAAAAGAAAGCTTGTGTAATAAAATTTCAAATGGGGACCCTATATGAGCTCTGTTGACCAATTAAGTCTACACAGTTATTGTGACAGGATGGTAGACACAAAAAAATGCATTTTTTTGTCAATTTCAAAGTCCTATAACTATAGAAGTATTGTATTTAGGAAGCTGAAATTTTGCACTGATTAGTTTATTTATAAAGTCTGCAAGTTCAATAAGTTTCATGAAAATCAAAAGAGTTCAAAGTTACATTTCTTGTGCTGAATTGACATGGAATGGCCCAAAGGCAAGTTCATATCTTACTGCACAATTTATGAAATGCAGTGAAATACAGGTCAGTTCAAATTTCATTGCAGGGGGCTAATTTATAAAATGCAGTAAAAGTACTTTTGTTTCTCACGTTTCTGAAATGTTTAGAAAAAAAATAGGACAGTATACGCATGATGAGGCACGTATTTTTATCAAAAAATTATCCGACTGAGATTGTTACATTTTTGAAAATTTTCTTCCCCTGCTTCCCACCAGGGTCATCTTTTGTGCCTACTTTTGAGCTAAAAGATAGCAATTATGAATTCATTGCCTAAAGAAGCCAGTAATTAATTAGTTTCCAATTTGCATCTGCCAGGAAGTTTTCTCTAAATTCACTCAATATACACAGTAAGAACAAAGCATAACAACCTTCCCCCTTTTCTGACGTTTGGAGCATTTCTGGCATGCCAGTGCCAACATGTGAAGGTCAACTGCATAAGCAGCACTGTCTGTGACATGTGCAGTATCTGTCATTGCTGAGATTGTGATTGTAAAAGGTACAGGATGAGATTTGACCTTCTTGGAAAAGGTTATGATCATCAGATACAGAACAAAGGGTGGAAGCATCCGGGAAACAGTAAGCTTTAAGCTTTGTCAGCTTTTCACAGGCTGCTAAAGTGTACTGAGAGTGAATGGAAAGAGCTGAAATGCATTATCAGCAAGTGGGTACTGAACAGCCATGACTGCTTAATGCTCAGGGAGAGAGGTGACTGTTGTCCAGAACAATAGAAGAGCTACTTTA
This sequence comes from Macrothele yani, assembly GCA_039090855.1. Taxonomy (NCBI): domain Eukaryota; kingdom Metazoa; phylum Arthropoda; class Arachnida; order Araneae; family Macrothelidae; genus Macrothele; species Macrothele yani. The sequence continues at coordinate 106,867,100 of CM076998.1, forward strand.
ACACAGATGACCATGGTCTGCAACCAGGGGTCAAAGAGGAAGTGTACCTACTAGCAATGGCATAAATCATTCCTCCTTGGGAGTTCATTCATCATTCAAGCAAAACACAGCAATTCACATATAGCCATTCAATTTCCAGGTTGTCACTATGCTTACTGAGTAAATCATTCATTGCAGAGATCCAGTGTTTACAACCAAAGTGCTTTCAAGGCCACAACTCTTTTTGGCAAAATGCCCAAATGAGTGCAAGCTCTTCACTGTTCACAGTGAATGATTTGACAATTCAGGCACACCATTTAGAAGCCAGGTGTAACCAAGTCAAATTTCAAACAATAAGGCCTAACCAAAAATGTGTGGTGACGATGCTGGAACGATAAGTGGTAAACTATATTTGTTGTCACTTTTTTTTTTTCCTTTTTACTCAAACCACTTATTGCAAAATGAAGTTCCAATTTTCTTCATAATTTTCTTTTCCCATTCTTCCAGTTGCTGCTCTCAAAAAATTTAAATTTTAGATTTTGATTTTATTAAAACACTATTTGTGGAAGTTCTATTTTGTACATATTAATTGAAAGCACCATATTTTTCTTCAAATAATCTGCAGACCATAAAATTAAGAAAAAAATGTTTTTTCTAAGATTTGGGGCATCATGTAATCCACAGACAGTGAAAAAATAAATCCGATGTATAATCTGTGGTGGCATATATTCTGTAGATCGCGAAATTCTGAGTAATTTTTTTTTTCCTTCACATATTTGAGGTGGCAGGTTGCAGACCATGAAATTCAAAAAAAGAAAAAAATTGTTGTATAATCCACATGACACCTGTCCTGTTAATCGTGAACTGTGATTTCTGACAGAAAAGCTGCGATTCACAGGATGACCAGCTCAGAAGTCCAAAAATGTAAGAAAGAAATTATTGTCTTATTAAAAAAGTAGCTGTCATTTTCAAGTACAATAAAAACAAATCCCTAGCTTTTGTGGCATTACAGTGGTTCATTACTTAGACCTAAATAATCCGTAAAAATTACGAAAAATCTGCAGTATTTGTCCCTTTTCTGAATATGTTTCAACTGAATAGCGAAAAACATCATATCTAGTACGATTAGCGCAGCAAATCTAACAAATGCGATTCCAAACTGGTTACATGCCGTGGAATAGCTCTGCGGGTTTCTCATAGCACGTAGGCTTCCACGAGTGCAAAGGTAATAGTATCCCCTTCGTTGCATATATTTCCAGTCAAAATGCTTGTTTAAAAAAAAAAATTCTTACAATTTCTTTCCGGTCCTCCATCTCCATGATGCATTACATTTTTTCAGTTACCACATTTTTGGTACTTCTTCCAATAATACCACCTATCCTTACAATTACACATGGATTTTTCAAAACGGCACACTAACGTTTTCTTGTTTTTTTCTCCTTTACCGGTATATTATCTGGAGTACCTAAATTTAAAACTTTTTAACAGAAAATCTGAGGATTATACAATTGAAATTATGGTATTTACTGCAAAATATGAAATCTGAAGTAAACGAAAAATTGGGCGCCAGATCCAAATTCTAGGCGCCTGGGTGATCTGGCACCTGGGATATGTTGAGCCCTGTGAATGGTATTCATGCATCATTCCCCTTCTTAAGTTTCACCGTTATTTTCTAGCTGACTGCTTACTCACATAATGGTTACCAATTATTAATTCCCGACATTGCTTTTCTTACTAGGAATTTGTTTCCAAACTGATGTGGGTAAAATAAATTTAAACATGCTGCAACTTTAGTACGTGTTGCAGTAATGGCAGATTGAATGATCATTCACAGCTTGTTTTGGCAAACTGTCCAAACGAGCAGAGGCTCTCCAGCATTCATCATTTATGATTTGCCTCAAGCTGGCTCATGGTGAACAATTCAGGCACACCAATCAAATGAATGGCATTCACATACCATTCCCATTCTTAGGTTTCACCATTACTTCCTAGTTGACTGCTAATGGCTCACTTACATAACAGATGATACTTATTAGTTCTCAACATCCCTTTTCTTAATAGGAATTCATTTCTGAACTCTTGAGAGCAGAATAAAGTTACACATGCCACAACTTCGACGCGTGTGTTGCAATAATGATGGACTGAATGATCATAACGGAGAGAGAGAGAGCCGCTCACAATTTGCAGTGAAGAGTCATTTGTTGTGAACGAATCATTCACAAATGGTCCATCACTAGTATCCACAGCTACAGTACGATGATCTGTCTACTGTATATCTCTCTCTCTCTCTCTCTCTCTCTCTCTCTCTCTCTCTCTCTCTCTCTCTCTCTCACACACACACACACACACACACACACACACACACACACACACACACACACACACACTAGAGAGAGAGCCAGATTAATGAAACCAGCATACCAGATCATATAGTGTGGCTCCTGGAGCCAGTCACTCACTAGCAAGGGCCAATGGGGTGGAGCATTGTCCTGTTGAAAGATCAGAACTTGGTTCGGACAGAGACACGTAATGAAAGGGTGGAGATGGTCGGCCAGGAGCTTCACATAGCTGGAACCAGTGGCAGAAGACTCAAGAGGTGCCAAGGGACCCAGGCCGGACCACATGAAAGCTGTCCAAACAGTTACACTGCCTCCAGTGGCCGGTAGTACCCCAACTTGGCATGCGGGATCCATAGCTTCATGTGGTTTACGCCACACACTCTGCCTGCCATCAGCACGCTACAGTGTGAAACAGGATTCAACAGACCATGTGATGCATTTGCAATCATCCAGGTTCCAGTTTCCATGGGCCTTCGCAAACTGCAGCCGAATCATGCAATGCTGTGCCGTTAATATTGGGATATGAAGCGATACGGTCGTCGACTGCCTTAGCCGAGTTGTGCCATGCGTCCACGGATTGTCTTTGAGCATCGGCTTGTTAAATTGTGACGTCATTTGCTGCAAACAAGCCTTCTCATTCCTCTGTATGATATGGGCCAATCATCAACGCCCTCAATTATCCAATGCACCTTTATGGCCACATTTCATCCAACTGTTAGTGGTTTTGCCGGATTTCATGTATACCTCAGTGTGTCCAAATGTCCTTTTTTAAAGGACTGTCCTTTAAAACTGTGACTACTGATAAAGTCCTTTATTTGTCCTTTATTTTAAGTGAGTTGAGAACATCAACTATCTACAAAAATATTAAGGGTAAGTAACAAAAATGCATTTTATTTTAAATTAACCTAATTCATTTTGTCTTGATATTTTTTGTTTGTAAGGGCAATAATGAACTATAATACTGAGCCCTTATTTCTTAACATTGCTACTACTTTTATTATTTTGTTTTAGTTCTGAAGTATTAAAGTAGCATATGACTCTGGATATCTCTGTGGTGATGCTTCCTTTCTTATATGAGCCTTTGGTTTACCACATGAATTTTTTTTTTCAATTGAGTTTGTTTTGTAGCTTTTTTAATGATGAAATGAAGACTAATTTTTATCTTTACTCCACAGATTTCTGGTTCAACATGTCTAAATGACATTGCCCCTATCAAAGTGATTGGTCCTCTTCTTGTCAGAAAGACAATAATGATGATGAAATTGGCAAATGGTGCAGACCAGGAAAGAAGAACACTCAAGCTTCATGTGTGTGGTGCTCAAAAGAATTTTCTGTGTCTACAATGGGTGTTCAAGCAGTTTTACAACATTCAAGAAGTGAAAATCACAAGAAAAATAGAGTTGCTGTAACAAAGTCAAAGGACTTGACAAAAAGTTTCAAAAGTCAAACATTAATTAGTAATCAGGTTACTACTGCGGAAGTTTTGTGGGCCTCTGCACTTGTTGAACACAATATTCCATTCAGGTTTTGTGATCATTCAACACAGTTGTTTCAGAGAATGTTTCCTGACTCTAAAATTGCTAAATCATTTTCAATGCACCCAACAAAGATGTCTTACCTAGTTAGATATGGTTTGGGGCAAACATATGAAACCATTTTAAAGGAAAGTTTGAAAGGGAAATATGTGTCAATTGGACTAGATGAAAGCAATGACAGTGGTGTACATAATAAAAAGAGCTTGAAATAATCGTACGATATTTTGATGATGTGCAACAGTGAATTGTAATAGATTTTCTTGAAAGGGTATATTTGCCAGAAGCTAAAGCACTTCCCATGAAAGAAAAATTGATTTCTGTTTTACAAATGTTTGGCATCAATATATCTAAGGTAATATGCATTATGACTGATAGTCCACAAGTTATGGTAGGCTGTAAAAAAGGCATGCTAACTCTTTTAAAGCAAGAAAATCCCCACTTGCTTGATGTAGGTCGATGTTCATTACATCATGTCATTAATGCTGTAAAAAAGGCTGTAAAAGAATTTGATTCTTCACTTTCTGAATTTGCAGTGGATGTATTCTACTATTTCCATGGCAATAGTGTAAGATCAGCTGATTATGGCAAGAGTCAGGAACATGTAGGTGCTCCAAACCATGTATTTATGAGACCTGTTGAAGCTAGATTTTTAACTTTTGGACCAGCATTTGATCGTTTATTGGAGCAAAAACATGCCTTGATTCACTACTTCTTATCCTTTGTACCTGCACATCGTTCCAAAGAACTGAAAACTAGTGAAAAGTTGCACAGAATAATTTCTGCATTGAAACAAGGTGACATTTTCATCCACTATCAGTTTATGCATGGTGTGTTTAGCATTGTAAATATATTTCAGTTATTTTTTCAGAAAGAAGAACCTCTGATTCATCTTCTTTATTATGAAATGACTTCATTAGTAAAGATGGTAATGAAAAGAGCTATGGTAGATGAAGTTGTTGATAACACTCCAGGCCATAAACTTGCAGATTTAGATGTCAGTCAACATTCGAAACCTTTGGAAGGATGGCTATTGGTGTTTTGACAAAGAGTGCAATGAAGTCTCTAACAGAGACAAAGAAAAAAAGGCTACTTTTACAGTGGAAAAAATTCTACAATGTGTTAATTAAAAAGTTGCTGCACTATCTTCCATTGCAGAACAAAATATTAAGAGACTTGCATGTACTGCAGCCAGACCAAAAGAACAGCCCAAAAAGTGTTGTTTCACTTATGAACATTGCTAAAAGCCTTCCTAATGTTGCTCCAAACCTAAAGCTAGATGAATGTCCATGGAATGGGATTTGTGCAAGCTGGAGAATGTTGATGGCAAAAAGCACATTGATGAATATTGGGCAGAAATTTTCAAAAAAGCCCTCAGAGATATGCAACACTTCAAGGCTTGATCATGGCATGTTTGACCATACATCATGGTAACAGTGATGTGGAGCGAAGTTTTTCAGTTGACAGATACATTTTGACTTGTAAAAGAACTCAACTCATGATGAAACTGTGACTTCTTTAAAAAGAGTTTCATCAAGTCTCATATGAAGAGGACAAAAACTGTATGTAATGAAATCGAAGTTACGCCACCTCTTAAAAAAGCATGTGTGGATGCTCACAAAATGTTTGCTGAACATCTAGCTGAAGAGAAACATATGCGATTGGAAGAAGAACAGAAGAAACAGGCCACAAAAGATCAAGTGGCAGCTCTCCACAAACAAGCTGAAGAATTAAGAAAGAAGGAAGAAAAACTTCAAATAAAGGAGTGAGAAAAGAAAGCGGATGAGAAGAGACTTAAAGCAAATCATCAAAGACAAATTGTCAACGATTTAATGGCCAAAGTACAAAAATCACTGAATGAGGCTGATAATTTGGAAAAAGAAGCTGAAAAGGAGATGACGAAAAATACAGAAAGATAAAGCCAAGATTAAACAAAGTGTCTTATCCTCTTTTGTTTTTGTTCAGGAAAAACATTAAAGGTGTGGGGTTTTTTTTTTTTTGCAGAAAAAGGCATGAGTAAGAAAGGAAAGATTACATAGTTTTGTTTTGTGTGTTTGAAATATAACAGTTACTTTCAGTTTTTGTGAAGTTATGACATTTAAAAGGTATTTGTGTAACATTTTCCAATTTTTACCCACTAGGCACTTGCACATTATATTGTTCACTCTTTTTCATACTGTATGTGATGTTGTACTTATTTTTATTTGGGAAAAAAAGGTTGTGCATTAGAAACGTTAAGTTGCTGGAACTTTTTTTATAAAATGTATTCAATTTATATGTATTTTGTATACCGGTACCTACATCAATGTATATTATTTTATGTACCAATCAATTATAAGTGTAGAAAATATTTTTTTTTTAAATGTGAAAATTGAATTATAACTGTGGGAGGAACAAAATGGCTATAAGGGGTGAATAGGAGGCCATTTTGAAAAATACAAATTCTTTCTTTTTTTAACATGTTTAAAACAGATTTCAGCTGAAAACAGGAACCTTTTAATTCAAAAACAAAAGTTGTGCCCCAAATCGGAGGGGGGGGGCACCGGTACTTTTTTTCAGATGTCCTTTATTTTTTACATTTGCTGCTGAACACTCTGTATACCTCCTGTCGCGGAATTCCTAAGTTTTGCTGTTGTACTGATTGAACATCCAGCCTTCCTGGCTTCCACGACTTGATCTCGATCAAACTCACTCAAGTCTAATCCTTGACACTTGATGGAATGTATTCCTGTGCATACCAACCCACTCTATTTATAGCCCCAACCGGTTTTCCTACACACTGTGATTTGCTGCTGTCCTGCTGCTTTGCGTATTTTCACCAGGGTGTACGTAATAATTTGTCCTTTCAGTGTATTACTTACTACTAAACTACAACTGAGATTAGAGATTGGGGTATTATTTCCAGATGCTTTACTTAGACTGTAATGAGCATTTTGCTCTTAATTTGTTATTTAATATGACTGCTCATCTTTCTCTTAATTTTTTTTATGATTTAGGCCAATTTAATAGGCAATCACAAGACTATTACTATACAAAGCACTGGGAAAGTTGGTTTTACAGGGCACACTAGTTGATTTCATCCATGTTCAGACTCTTTAGGGGAACTATCAGAGGGTCAGAATTTGGTGATATACAACAGCAAATCCTACACCGCATGTAGCATAGATATCAATTAAAGTGGTGCCATAAACTAACTCATGTGTAGCATACGAGGTCCGATCAAAAAGTTCCGAGACTAGGCCGATATACAACGAAGTACTTACATTACTTAAGTCTGGCTATGATGTCCCTCAAAGACTTAGTCTCCTTGGGCAGCGATACACTGCTACCAGTGTTTTTGCTACTGTTGGAATGTTCCCTGGAAGTCCTGTTCGCAAATTGTGTTAAGCACCGTCTGCGATTCGTGCTGGATCTCGTCCACGGTTTCAAAACTGCGACGCCTGAGCTTCAGCACCATCTTTGGGAGTTCAACAGAGTTAATCAAGAGTTAATCTTCATCTTAGAGAGTTAATCTTCATCTTTCTAGAGTTAATCTCCAACTTCAGGAGTTCGACAGTTAGATCTTGACAGAATTCGACACGGAGCGCCTTCTGTTCGGGGTTCAGAATCTTTGGCACAAACTTTGCAGCAATGGCTGCATGTTCAAAACCGATGTCAGAATTTCTTGCACTGTTTTGTATGACACATTGACGAGGTAGCAATGTCTTGAATGCTTCTCTGATGATCCTCATGGACTAGTTCCTTAATTGTGTCCACATTTTCGGGGGTTTTGCTCGTGGACGGTCGTCCTGACCTCTCGTCGTCTTCCAGTGCCATTCTGCTGCTCTTGAAGCACGAGTGCCACTCAAAACACCTCGCATGACTCATTGCTTCATTGCCATAAGCCTGCTGCAACATTTCATGTGTCTCCATTCACGATTTGCCGAGTTTGATGCAGAATTTGATGTTCGCTCGCTGCTCTAGTTTGCAGTCCATACCAAAATCGCAGTTCTGTTCTACACGTGGTCACCAAATATCGTGTAGCACAGCTCCCGATGTTCACGGAACGCCACTCAGCACAATGACTCATGAAAGTCACTGCCCTCAACCGCTGCTCACATATCCGCGTACTGCGATCTTTGGCGCGCTACCTACCTAGTCTTGGAATTTTTTGATCACACTATGTATTAAGTGCTAGTATTGTGCTTCTGTGGCCATCCTTATAAAAATTCCAATTTTTCTTCCGTAAGGAAGGTTTTTCCAGTTGAAATTTTTGGTATTTCTTTCCCACCAGGATACTACAAAACCCTGAATATAAAATTTCATCTTGATAACTATAATGGTTTATCAGTTATGACAGCAACAAACCACACACACACACACTCTCTCTATTTGTTTCATATTGCAACAGTAAAGTGATCCTTAAAACACTGAATCACATGGCTGACCAAAGCCCTTGCATAATACTGTTCATGAATGGTATTTCATGCAACTGCTGAACAGGTCTTTTTATTCACTTGTGGAATGAGTATTTTAGAACAGGTCAGTCACAAAGGACCCATCTCTATTCAAGAGGTACGACTCAAAATTTTTACCAGTAGATCAGTCCCCATCTGACATCAGATCAAAATGTTCTGTTATCCACCAGGGCATATTTAGAGAGGGGAACCTCAAGGGTAGCTGTTGCGAAGGTTGGTAGCCAGTCACAAAATGGCAACCAGATATTTTTTAGCGGCTAGTAAATTTTTCAATATAGTAGCCAACAATGGCCAGTAGATCCCCCCCCCCACACACACACACACACACTTGTGAATGAATATTATTGAGTTCAGTTTTCTCCCCCATGTTCCTGCAGCTGCTTTGCAAAAATGAGTGGAAGTGAAGTTGGGCTTTGAGAGAAACTTAATCTGCTGACGGATTAGCCTGGAGCGACCAAAGGGTCAAGATTACTAAAGCAACCTTTGCCATGGTATATGTATTTTTGCCATGCCATATCTTGCACAAAGTATGTCATCTACAGGTAAAAGAATTACCTTTGAATCTCTGCTTAGCTGCACATATGCTGAACAAAAAGAAATAAACTGTTGTGGCAATGTTTTTAAGATGATGCAGCTGCTACATCTAATGCCGCAAAATGCTATTCAATTGTGGTGGGCAGATACCTCTGATGGGAAGATCAGACACAGTACATATTTTAACTAAATAGTCCCAGGAACCTCTTATTTTTTAATATATTTTTCACTGCAGTATCTAGATAGTTACAGTTTTTTCATACATGCATTAAAGTGAAACTAAACTACTCACATGAAAGAATGTGCACAGAGTTTGAAATAATGAGAACTGTATTTGAGAAATACACCTCATGAGATCAGTACATATCAGCAGTAAACTGTATCAACATTATTAGTGCCACTTTACGTATATATATATATCCTAGCTTTTGTGCCTTTGTTTTAAATATTATTAAAGAAATTAGATATCTAACTCCAATAGCCTCTCAAAAATAAATTATATATGTGTAAATTAAGATAGAGTAATGATATTACAGCACTGAAAATAAATTGTCAAAAAATCAATCTTTTTAGAACAAAAGCATGTGTAATACTTGCAGTCAATCTAATGATCCTATGCAGTAACTGCTCTGCATCTGTTTTTATGAAGTTAATGGGGAAGGAGGCCTCTCATTAGAAAGAAAAAAACATTCACCCATTTAATTTCATAGAAATGTAAGTAGAGAAGTTACTGAATTATTTTTTAGCTTTGCTTGGCTAGTAGATTTCATCATTTGGCTAGTAAAATTTTTATTCCACTAGCTACAATGGCTAGTAGAAAATTTCAGCAGTTTTGCAAGGGCCTTGGCTCCCCTGAAAGTGTTTCATTTTTTATGGTTTTGGTTAAAATGCAATTTACATTATGCTTTAATTTAATAAAAATGCATCAATTTACATTGGAAATAATGCTTTAAATTTTTCCTTCTATTTTTCATTAACTTTTTTTTTGTTATGGTGGATTGCAAAAACTTTTATTTTTTATCGTTGCCACCTGAAAAAAGATCTTTATATGCCCCTGCCATCCACAGATGAATTTGACCCATTGCAGACAAGTAGGTATCCAATTTCTATTGACTACTAAAAAGAGATTCACAATGAACGTTGCAATGATGAATGTGTGACTTGCTAGGCTGTATAACAGTGTTTGTAATAATTTAATGGAGGTAACTTTGTGATTTGTCGTAAAAAGTGCTCATTCAACTACATAATATATGAACTTTTCTCTCTCTTTGATTTACCAAAATTAATATGGAGCTTACCTGATTTCCAAACACTCCAATTGAACATGCCAGTGAAACCTCTTCTGAACCAAACCATAAAGCAGCAAGATAAGGTGGTACACTTAATGTAAAACACTGAGATATGGAACAAATAATTTGAGAGATCATCACAACATAGAACCGATCAGGACTAAGGGACAAACACTGGACACAGGAACCTAAAACAAACCAAACAAATCACTATGTATTACTGCTTTCTCTTTACATATACATTGGAACATTTAATGAGTCATAAAATGGGTAAAAATATTCACATAATGAATAATTAATAATACTGTTACATAGCTGATGGCCCATTCTCATAATTTAATTTTGCAACATCACACATACAGAATAAGCCTGGAGTGGCCCAGTTCATACTCCAGATCAAAGAACAATTATGAAGACAGTGCGATGCTAATATTCACTGGAGAGTGTAAAATCTGAATAAATGGCTAATTTAATTATGGTAATACGACCTAAAGAGAAATGAACACAACTACACTACATACCAAAACAAGTTAGAGCAAGCACATGCAATTTCAAAATAAGTCAAATGCATCAGAGATCTGAAAAAAGGTTTTCCTTTCTCCGAGAATGTCCATGTCAATACAGGCTTTAGCGTAATTACATGACGATAGTTTCCGGCATCGACAGCCAGCATACCATATAAAGCTCGTGTATCTATATTTGTTTCTTTTACTTTCTGTCACAGTCACATGGTTAATCTGTCACACATGCCAGATCCAATTCCAGCACTCATTGTTCTCTCTCAGTATCAACTAGTAGCTCTTCTCAAGACATGAGTAAAAAGCAGTCACAAATGTAAACATGCTGCTTGGTTCTAGAAGTATCACTTTTGATCAGCCATTATCCACGTGACTGGTCCAAACTCTCAACTTTAGCAGAGTTAATGGGCTTTTTATGGTTAACAAAACAACCATGATGAAAACTTTGCTCTCGTGCTCTTAAGAGAGGAAGGAATGACAACAAAGAAAGGTTCTCTTGTTATCATAGTAGCAAAGCCAACTTCTGGTAAACACCAATTACACAAAAATAAGCAAGCACTTAATTGCCTTCTCAATAGACATCTTTGTCTTTGTGCTTCAGGAACACAGATTCTCTCATTTATAGCAATGTTTCTGCATAGTTAACAGAAAGTATCAAACTTTTAAAAAACAATTATGGCTGGACTTCCAAAGTGCCATAAGGTGACGGGTTCATTTAAATTTGTCATTGTGGCTCTCTGTGAGCTACATGATGTAAATGCACGTAGTTCTACATGGAAATGCAACAGAATGCATGCATGGAAGCAGAATAAGAACAGACTTTCATAAAGACAAATAGTGGTTTCCATTTGTTTGGATGGTCTTTAATGTGCAGTTGAACTGACTTTCTAAACTTGCTTGCCTTTAGGAGACAATGATGAAGTGTGACATTAGCAGCTATCAATCATTCTTCATTGGTTTAGACAGTCTTCTTTATTGCACAATTTAATGAATTGATAAATGTACTTAAAATAACTGAAAGGAAGAAGGTAATTTCTATTTAAGATGCTGGTAAAGTTAGTTTATTAACTTTTGTTTGATTGAAATTTATGTGTTTATTTTTTAAAATAAGTGTTTTACTTACATTGTAGACCGACACTGTCTAGCCCAGCAGGGGGTCAAGATACCTCTGAGGATATAACTCATTTCAAAATGAACAACCCGAAAGGTCAATATTTTAAACAAACCTACTGACAACTGCCCCTGGAAAATTATTGTGGAGGCATTAACGGCACTCACAATACATGATCTGAAATGTAAACATATGCATCAGAGAACACCACGAAGGGATACCGGCAGCACTTCAGAAGTACTTTCAATTTTATTTTTACATGTTCTCTAATGTAAAGCATCAAAATTAGAAAATCTAACTCAGTTAAAAAACTATCTACACCATCTGATCTTAAATTATAGCACACATATTTTTAATCACATGAAGGATGTAAAAATTTATACCATTAGTAGTTATCTAGATTACAGATGCAATACCCTGTTCATGAGTTCTTTCCATTCACAGCATGCAAAGACTATTGAACCTGTTTATCTGCTCATACAGCTTTGTTATAGATATATGCTAACCTTTATAATGGAAGGCTGACAAGCTTTGTTTTGCTGGAATGTGGTGTGATTGCCATCTGTTCCATCTTGGTAATAGTTGATCTTTCCATTTCAGAGTAAATGTAATACTAGCTACAAGGCCACAGGCCATAAATAATCAAACTTTTATGTCTATCTGCTGCCTGGAAAAAGCTCCCAGTGGAGAGCGAAAGCTCAGCAATTCGACAGTATTTTTTTACACCAGTAAATAAATGGATTTTTACTAGGCTATAAGCATTTTCAGTAATGTGAAAAGTAACATTCAACCTGTTTTTCTATTCATGTGGATTCATTATAGGTACAAATAAGCCATATAAGAGCAGACTGAACAATTTTGCTCTACTTTGTGGCAGTGAAGATTAGAGCCTGTTCCATATTTTCATTTGGCTTAGCTTAGTCATATGAAAATGTGTCAGCAACTGTATAGTGACATTGAATGCAGAGATGGTCATGGGTCGACAATTTCTTGCAGGTCAAATGGGTCACTGTGGGGTCAAGCTTTTCCTGACCTGATTTTGACCCAGTTTTGTTTCCATTTTATTTTTGAAAAGAAAAATGTGTACTGTGGAATTTTGTGCTCCGTGCTGGTGCCAGCGAGTGAAAACTGTTTTGCAATACAAAAATAATGCTGGCCGTTTCTTAAAGCAAAGAAGATTTCCACTGACTGACAATACCATATCATAAAATGTTACTTCCTTCGCATTTGTTTTCAGTGCAGCAGTCCGGAAGAAGACACAGGCAAACATCTGTCGCCTGCCTCTCTGATGATTCATTCTCTCACACCCCACATATCACATTGTAAGACTGAGAGTTAATTTTCACATCGTTTGCATTGAGCATTCAGAGGTTTTTGTTTGACATGCTAACATTCCATTCCATTCCATTGCATGTCATGTGTGAATTAATGCCTTATTTGTTAATATGGATGGATTTAATATTAAGGGAATTGAAAAAGGCATTGAGGCCAACAAATATGTTCTTGTTGAAAACAAAAAGAGGAAGAGTGAATGCTGGAAGTTGTTTCGTCTCATTAAGAATTAAGAAATCAGAATATGTCTCACAGCAACACCAATTTTCACAAGCTTGGGATGAGTTGAAAGTTTCCGAATGTGTACAGAGATGGAGCCTGGGGGGAGGGGGTGGGGGTACTTGGGTTTGGACCACTACTTTTAGGGAAATTCAGTACAAATTTAAAGTTATTTATGTGTAGTATGATGCTTTCACCAATGAATCAATAAGAACTTTTTTCTGGCTATGCCACTAAATGTGAATGTTGATTTCATGAGTGTTTCCTTCCTTCTAAGGGGCAATGATGAAATCAACATCCACATTTGGGAAACTTTCATCTCATCAGAAGTTGTGAAAATTGGTGTTGCTGTGAAACATATTCTGAGTGTGACATGTTATCGAGAAAACAACAAACACTGAAATTAAATATACAAGTTTCTTAATTCAAGAATTTTTACTGTAGCACTATCAAATTATGAGGAACAGCCTTAACATAACTGCAAAGGGACTTTTTGACTCTTGCATATGTGTTTGAAAACATGTGTAAAACATGTTAAGTGAAGGAAGACAGTTTCAGCACTTCCTGTAAGTGAGTAAATTATACATTTCTGTAATACAGTTATATGATTTCTATATAACTACAACCATATAATCTACGATACCCACTGGGGAGAGACTTTTTAAATGGCTGGTGTGTGTGTGTGTGTGTGTGTGTGTGTGTGTGTGTGTGTGTGTGTGTGTGTGTGTGATTATGTATAATTTTAAATTAAGTTTCGAATTCATAGTTCAAAGCAGACTTTTCAAGGTCAGGATCAGGTTGGGTTTGGTCCAGTTATGTGATGCCTGGGTCCAAAATTTTTGACCCGTTTCCAACTCTGAATGTGCATCCACATTTTCAATACACTGGTGCCCAAAAGTTACACATATTCAACATAATGGACAAAAGAAAAACATAAGATGTTAGAATGACATGGGCTACGTAGAGCAGATAGAATAAAGGATGGAGAAACAAACATGTGATGTAAGTCACTTAAAATATAAAAGATAAACTGGAGCAATGCACTGTAGTTCAGTATGTTGGTAATTGGAGAAGTTTCCTGGATATGCATCAGCTCAAGCTAAAAAAGTTCAGAAAGGTCTTTGATGATCCCTTGTAACAATACAAGGGTAACATCAGCATTGCATGCTGTTGACAAGAGCAGTCTGCAGCCTTAAATCTTGTTCCTGAAGTGTTCAGAGCCCCAGGAGAGTTCTGAAAGGAGGGTGACAACCTGATATTGGTCTTCCTAACAAATACCACACACATGCTTCATTGATTGAGATCTAGTGAATATTCTGGCTATGACATATGCTGGATATCTCCACTTTCAAAGAAATTATCCACACATGTTTCATCCTCTATAAGCAGGAATTGATGGCCAACTGCACCCTGAAAGCCTCATTGAGGTTTGAGGATTTTGTTTCTATATCTAATGCCTGTCAGAGTTCCTCCACAAAAGACATGGAATGGCACTACTACGTGACATACTAACACTCCAGACCAGTAAACCATCACATTTGTAGTGGTGCATTTCTTTGATGTTTGAGGAATTCTAGGTTTCCTCCAGATGAAAACGCAATTACTATAACACTATAAACTGAATCTGAATTCATCACAGAAGAGGACAGTGACCCATTGGTTTCCCACTGTTGTAGACACCACAACAATCTGCCTCTTCTCCCTGATGTAGTAAGTGGGATACAAGTTGTAGTCAATGATAAGATGTAATATGCTGTATTTACTGTAGCATCGCATGTAGCAGTGCTACAAATAGAAAAATGTAGCTGCAGCAGTAGCACACTATAAGATAAAGTAGTTGGTATTGGAAAATTGTGCTACAAATCGAGCTACTTTAAAAAAAAAAAGTACAAAAAGCAATTCTTCAAATCACATGACTCTTCTATATTTCTGGAAGCATTATTTGCTAGAACAGGGAGACTAAATGTGCCTGAATAAAATCATGTACCTGACTTGACTTACACTGTGAAAGTTTGCAAAACTGTTAACCATAAGTCTAACCATAAAGTATAATCTTCCTTACTTTATGCTATTAACCGGGAAATCTCAGTCAATTGCAAAGACAGTGCAAGTAAGATGATCACAAAAGGGATTTTGTTCAGGACAGTTAATAGTGAGATTCCCGGTCGCAGAAACAGTGCGACGCGGCGACGGGCGTCGCCGATCGCTCAACAAATCTTGCAGATCAATTTACTCTTTTCTTTTCCGATATAATTTGCACCAAAAAAAAAAAAAAAAAAAAGTCCTCTTTTTTTCTTTTCTGCAGCTTTGCTTAACAAATTTGCAGACAAATAAATGTATCCAAGTACCGTTTTCATTTCCCCCACCCCTGCCGCCGCCTTCCTCCTGTAGACGAAATGTTAGTGCCGTGTGGGTGGGTGGTCAAGGCACATCTCGGCACAGCCGTAACCACAGCGGGGGTGGGGGTCACGAGGGGGACTCCGTTCTCGAGGGTGGAATTAATGTTGGCTCCCGAGTGGACGCGAACGCGCAGCTATCAGATTTCCGGAAAGAGCGAAGTCACAATTTCAGAGGGAGCAGGAAACTGCTCCGTCAGAATTGTTCACTCGCAAAAAGAAAAATATTTCTCCAGTCCGTATACACCCCTCAATTCTTATTTCATGATAAATCAACCAGATCAACGGGCTAGTTTTATGAAGTTTTAAGCAAATGAGTGAATCTGTTTTCTAATTTTATTTTGTTCTGCTGCTTAAACAAACATTTCTGATGGCAGAAATTGTAATTCGCATGTTTTTTCAGTCGTGTAATTTCGTCAAAAATATGTGACCGCTGTTCGGCGGAAAAGTACCTTCCTGTCTGTTTACGCTTTCACGGCTCTCGTGTGCGACTCTTAGTATCCATAGCTTCCTCGCCCCGCTGCTTAACATTTCTAATAGTGTATTTTTAGCGGAAATTATATTTTTTCAAATTTTTGTTTCTTTATTCATACAACTTTATCAAAAATACGTGGCCGATGTTCGGTGGGAAAGCCACTTCCAGTTTATTTTCATTTTTGCAGCTATCTTGTATGGCTGTTATTTATTCATAGCTTTCCCTGTCCAACATATAACAGGGGAAAAGTAACAAAACTTTCATATGTTGAATAGCAAAGCCCAGGTACCGTATTTTTTTACTAACTGCGTCACGACTATCTAAGCCTAACATCTTTTATCGTTACCGATGCGACAGTAAGTGATGGATTGAGTTCGCGCTTCAGTCAAAATGCAAATAAACTATATGATACTGTTCTGACATTTTTCCAGTTGTGTCCTCAACTGCGCTCTCTCCCGTATGGGGCGGGGCATAGATATGGGTAATAACTCTCACCTATGACAGCCGGCGGATTCGATAGTCGTACAAGCGAAACAAATGGGACCCGCCGAACATCGGCAACACATTTTTGACGAAGTTGAATAGAAAACACCTGAAATGTATTTTTTCCTCGCCAAAAATTAATTTTCGATCGGCAGTGGCAAGTGGGCGAAGAATATTTTGTGCCCTGAAACTTCCTGATTACACCATAGTATTAATACAATACTGTAATCAGGAAGTTTTTTCTGAAATATTTTATTTCTAAAAAGGATTTTTTTTCTTTGGAAGAAACTTCCTGTTAAAATTCAGGGCGGGATGGTGGGATTCCCGCAGAAAAATTTAAACTCCCGCCAAAATAAAGTTGTTACCCGCCTCCCGCCTGAAGAAATTTTAATAAAAAATATATATATATATATACACTGACGGAAAACAAAATCCCAACACCACGAAAAAATAGCTGTAGAGGACTGAAATGGCGGCAATACATTTGTATAGGTAACATATTTAATCGATTAAGGTTTCAAGATCACAGCTTATTGTAAGCGCGAGAAGAGCCATTTTAAATGTGAAATGCTGGTACATTAATAACCGGTGTAACCGCCAGAATGTTGAATGCAAGCACGCAAACGTTCATGCATTGTGTCGTACAGGTACTGGATGTCAGTTTGTGGGATGGAGTTCCATGCCTGTTGCACTTGGTCGGTCAATACAGGGACGGTTAATGCTGGTTGGGGGTGACGCTGGAGTTGTCGTTCAATGATGTCACATACGTGCTCGATTGGTGAAAGATCTGGTGATCTAGCAGGCCACGGCAACATGTCGACACTCTGTAGAGCACGTTGGGTTACAACAACGGTATGCGGGCGAGCGTTATCCTGTTGGAAAACACCCCTGGAATGCTGTTCATGAATGGCAGCACAACAGGTTGAATCACCAGACCGACGTACAACTGTGCCGTCAGGGTGCGTGGGATAACCACGAGAGTGCTCCTGCTGTCATAGGAAATTGCTCCCCAGACCATAACTCCAGGTGTAGGTCCAGTGTGTCTCGGCCGCAGACAGGTTGGTTGCAGGCGCTCACCTGGCCTCCTTCTAACCAACACACGGCCATCATGATGGCTGTGTGTTGGTTCGAAGGAGACCCAGGCAGAACCGGCTTTCATCAGAAAACACAACAGATCTCCACTCCGTCCTCCAATGAGCTCTAGCTTGACATTACTGACGTCGCAAACGGCAGTGGTTTGGAGTAAGAGGAGTGCACGCTACAGGGCATCTGGCTCGGAGCTGTCCTTCAAGTTACCGATTTGTAACAGTTCGTTGTGTCACTGTGGTGGCAACTGCAGCTCGAATTGCTGCCGCAGACGCGGTACGATGCGCCACTGCCATACGCCGTACACGGCGGTCTTCCCTCTCAGTAGTGCCACGTGGCCGGCCGGAACCCGGTCTTCTTGAGGCAGTACCTTCCCTTGACCACCGCTGCCAACAATCATGCACAGTGGCTACATTCCTGCCAAGTCGTTCTGCAATATTGCGGAACGAAAATCCACCTTCTCGTAGCCCTATTACACGACCTCGTTCAAACTCCGTGAGCTGTTGATAATGGCTTCTTCGTCTTCTTAAAGGCATTCTTGACTAACATCAACACACTACGTCGAATCTCAACGATAACTAACGCTCACGAACGTTACAGCGCGTATTTACAGCAAACCTGCTTTGCATGTTCCGAGGGGCGCTACTAGTGCCACACGTATGCGCCGAGCGCGAAATTTGCATAGACGTCATCTTACAGATGTACTCTCACCGCCTACCAACTGTCGTTTATCTAACACAACCCCTTCTTGGTGTTGGGATTTTTTTTCCGTCAGTGTATATATATAAATATATACTAAAGAGCAAAGCCGAAAACATAAGAAAAACTTCAGAATTTAAAACGAATGATGCAAAATTATATATATAGGACAGGAAAAGACCCAGAAAAAGACCACATGGGAGATGGGTGGATGAAATTGAAAGTGCCGCCCCGGTGGCGCAGTGGTCTTCTTTTTTTTTTTTTTTTTTTGATTGGAGGTTTAACGACCGCCGTGAGCAACTCAATGGGCTATAAGCAGTCGCCCGTCCCTAATTTAGGGTCACTGCTTCCAGGGAAGGGAGAGAGCCAGTGCTGTAAGACAAACACAACATCCATGCCTGACCGGGATTCGAACCCGGACCCCTTACGGACGAATGATCAGAGGCCAACGCCTTAGACCACTGCGCCACCGGGGCGGCACGCGCAGTGGTTGGTCTAAGCGATGGCCTCTGATCATTCGTCAAAACTGGGTCCGGGTTCAAAATAGTCCAGGTGAAAGATGGATGTTGATGTTTACTCTACGGCACTGGCTCTCTCACTCCTGAAAGCAGTGACCCTAAATTGGGACATTATCATTTTAATCCAAAAAAAAAAAAAAATTCGAAAGTATGCGGGAGTGACATGGAGGAGACTGGCACAAGACAGACCGTTGTGGAAGAAACTTGGAGATACCTTCGTCCAGCAGTGGATTGATAATGGTTGACAATGATGATGATGATACATGATCTTTAGGGTGAGTGATTGGTACTTTCTAATGGTTTTTTCATTTATGAATTCCACGAAAATCACAGCTAGCCTGGAATATAAGCTACTGAATCTCTTATGTTACATATGATGATCAGAGCAGAGGTAAATACAAAGATAAGTGACTTGTATAATTTAACTTGGCATTTAGCTCTGAATTCCATATGTACGAACATACATGTATAAAGATCATCTTCAAAATTTGCACTTGAGACTAAATGCAGAAAAAGTAGCTAATTTTTAGAAACAGTGGTGTAGCTAGGGCTACTTTTCAGAAAAAAGTAGTTGTATCTGTAGGAAGTTACTTTTAAAAAAGTAGTATTTCAATTACTGGCTGTAGCTCATGGGTGCCAGTAAAAGGTGCTTAAGCCAAGACTGAAAATTGAGGCGCACTCACCGTGAGGAGTTTGGTCTTATCAAGAAATGCAGCAAAGAACATATACTGGATGTTCTGCTTAGACATATAATAAAAGAAAAATTTATAACATACAAAGTACTAGTTTTAATGACAGAATTTGGGTGCCACTATAAAGAGCACCTGTGAAATTTATAACCAAGTGAATTTGGGCATGCAGCACATGTGCAGAAGCTATGTACTTCTGCCACATTGTGGCAGATGTAGATGGCTTCTGTGTAAGTCGCCTTCCGCTATGGAGTCCACATGGACCCCATAGTGGAAGGTTTGTGCTATTGCTTGTGAAATTGAAGTTTGTGATGCTTGTACAGCACTGTTTTTGCCACAAGTATTGGGTTGTCAAAAAAGTCATGGCGTATTTTGGCACCCGATGGCAGTTGGGCAGTTTTGGAAGTACTAGAGGCATGCGCAGCTCTGTTATCACTATGGCATTCGACAGGTGTTAGTTCTAGCTGCAGTCTAAAAGGAATAATGAGCGATTTGGTTGATTTGCAGACATTTGACATCAAGCTGAAGATGGAAGACCAACCTATGCATTTTCACCATATTTTACTGTTTTACTTCCGTAAAGGGAAGAACGCATGTCAAGCTTGTGAAAAGTTGCATAAAGTGTATGGTGATAATGCTCTACAAGAACGTCAGTGCCAGCGGTGGTTCGCAAAATTCTGTGCTGGTGATTTTGACCTCAACGATGCTCCTCTGTCAGGGAGGCCCACCGAGGTTGATGACAACGAAATCAAGGCATTGATCGAGTCAAACCCACGTTACACAACACGAGAGATTGCAGACACATTGCACATCCATCATTCAAGCATTCACGACCACCTGAAAAAGCTGGAATACGTAAGCAAGCTCGATGTGTGGGTTCCTCATAAACTCCAAAGAAGCTCAATTGACAGCACGTATAAACATCTGAGATATGCTCATTAAACGTGAGGAAAACGATTCTTTTTTTTGAAGTGACTGATAACTGGTGACGAAAAGTGGATTGTGTACAACAATGTGCTGCGCAAATGGTCTTAGTCCCAACATGCTGCTTCACCTCAAATGACATCTAAAGCAGGCATTCATCAGCAGAAGGTTCTGGTCTCAGTGTGGTGGGATTTTAAAGGTGTCGTGTTTTTCGAGCTCCTACCACGGAACCAAACAATCAATTTGAATGTGTACTGGCGGCAATTGGACAATTTGAACGAATCCATCGTCCAGAAACGTCCAGAGCTCGTTCATCATAAAGATGTTGTGTTCCACCACGACAACGCGAGACCACACACAAGTTTGATCACTGCTAAAAATTATTGGAGCTTGGGTGGGATGTGTTGCCAGACCCAGCATACTCGCCTGACCTTGCACCATCAGACTTCCACTTGTTTTGCTCTCTTTAACAGTCCTTTGCGTGGTATAACGTTCAATTCAGATGAGGCTGTAAATCAGCACCTTGTACAGTTTTTCGCCACAAAAGACAGGTCCTTCTATCAACGAGGCATTCTGCAGCTCACTGACAGATGACAAAAGGTTATCGAACAAAATGGGCATTATATCATTGATTGATCTTTGTTCTTTCTATCAATAAATGACCTTTGCAAAACATGGCTAAAATACGTCATGAGTCATGACTTTTCCGACGACCCAATACAACCTTGGTATGATGGCAAACATTCCGACTTACGTGTCCATTATGATATAGAACAAAACAACTCAGAGAAATGGAAAGTTTGTTACTGACGACTGGTAAACATGCTGTCTGAGAATAATGTTGAACAGATTTGAAAGCCATTTCACAAAAATCCGAGAAAAATCCATCCAAGAGACTAGTGTTCAGCTAGACATCACACCAACAACAGTGCATCATACTACATAAAAGGTTGCATTTACATGCATACAAGATTCAATTGCGTAAACACATTAAGCCACATAACAGGATGGCACACAAAAAATTTGCAAAGACAATGCTGGCCAAAATTGATGCCAATGATATATTCCTAGACCGGGTATGGTTTTCAGAGGAGTCAACATTCCACGTGTCTGGAAAAGTAAACAGACATAACTGCCACATCTGAGAGTCCAAAAATCTGTATGTTGTTCATGAACTCGAACGAGATTCTCCGGAAAAATGCAATGTCTGGTGTGGGATCATGAAGGACAAAATCATCAGTCCCTTTACTTTTGCAGAGGCCACAGTAACTGGACTAATGTACCTAGACATGTAACAGGAATACACTGTGCCTTAGCTGCCTGAAGGAACAATATTCCAACAAGATGGGCCTCCTTGTACTTTACCAATGATGTCCACACATTCTTGGATGAACACTTCACTACAGGAAGGATTGGGGGAGACTCAACGTTCATTGCATGGCCCCCAGATGATCAGACCTAACTCCACGTGACTTTTCCCTCTGGTGGTTTGTGTATGCTACACTGGTGAGTAATCTGGAAGAATTACATGACAGAATTTGAGCTGCAATCAACAATGTGACACTGCAAATGCTTCTCAACACATGGGCTGAGATAGAATATTGTTTGAACATTTGCCACACCACCAGTGGACCTTATATTGAAGTTTATTAGACATTTAAAAAAAAAAAATTTTCAGTTTGTGTATCTAGAACAATGCATGTTGCAAATAAATACTGTTAAGTTCAAAATTTATACTTCCTTTTATTATACATCTAAGTAATTATAGTATGTATACAAAGGCCATTCCATAAAAACTCAGAGTAATTTTTTTTAGTTGGCAACAGTGCAAAGTGGAAAGATAACTAGGCAGACAACATAATTAAGGAAGTACCTACGGCAACAGTTATTAGCCATGGCTGACGATTCTGGTTTTGTTAATGTGCAGTTGTTTAAGGTATGTCTGCATTTCACCATACAGCTATAGAGGTGAGTGATTCATATTTAAGAAGTGAAATGCATTGTGCGAAAAAAATTTGCTATTGTTTGGTTAAAACGACTCTAGAAACAGTTGATTTAATGAAAAAAGCTTTCAAAGATAAATGTTTGGGTGAGTCAATGATTCTTAGATGGCACCGTGATTTCAAAAAGGGCGTTCGTCAGCAGAACTCACTCCTAGGCCTGGACGACCTGAAAGTGTTGTTAGAGAGCATATTGTTAACACTGTTAGGGCAATCCTGCAAGAAGATCAATGAATGGCATGTGAAGACTAGCAGGCATCAACTGATATTAAAAAATCTCGGCATACCAGATCATATGTGACAAATTACTGCTGTATTGTGTGTGTGTGTTCCAGATGGGTACTTCATCACCTGATGAGAGAACAATTCTTAGCCAGAGTTCAGGTGTGTCATGAGTAAAAACAAATGATTGCAAATGATCCAAACTTTCTAAACACAGTAATAATTGCCAATGAAACATGGGTCCACTATTTCAACGCCCTCACGAAGCGTGTAATGAGTATCTGGAAACACACAGGCTCGCCTCATTCAAAAGAAGTCTGCCAAACCAAATCACTAGGAAGGTGATTATAATTTTCTTTATCATAAAGGTGTAGTCTACCAGCATGCCATTCCTCCACAAATTACTGTCAATGCTGAGTATGACATTTCAGTCTTGAAGCATCTGCGATGACACACATTGATTAAACAACCGGAACTGGTGGGAAAGTGGACCCTACACCATGATAATGCCCGCCCACAAGTGGCTGCTTGTGTTCAACAGTTTCTTACAAAATGCAGTATTGAAATCCTGCCACAGCCTGCCTACAGTCCTGACCTCACCCCGTGCTATTTCTGGTTGTTCCCAACAATGATGAAGTTCCGTGATGCAACATTCAACGCAGATGCTGACGTTATTCAAGCTGTACAGGGGTCACTAAAGCAGCTTCCAAAAAATGCCTTCGCCACATGCTTTGAAAAGTGCACTGAATGATGGGACTGTTGCATATCATCCAAGGAAAGATACTTTGAGAAAGAATAACATATATTTTGCTGTACTTACATTTCTTCATTTTGTGTGATTTCAATCTCAGTTTTTATGGAACGACTCGTGTACATATAACTGCCACCCCACAAAAAATAAATCATTTAAAAACACTGCTATGAAAATTGATCGACATCAGTCAGCTGCCTTTGATGTATTCTAATGATTACTGGAAGACTGGTCTAGGTACCTGTTTCATTATACTTCTTTTCAAAACTTCCATTTCTTGAGCCACTGATAATAATCACAATTGAAAACCCTCATTAGATATGAGGAGTGGGTTAATGTGAATTACAAGTAATTTGCAAAAAAAATTAAAAACATACCTAGTTAGAAATATTTTTTTGAAGATGAAACTATTACCTGAATGATACTTTTTTTTGAAGATGAAACTATTACCCAGTATGAATTTTCTGTTAACAGCTCTGATGAAGTAATTCAACTAATTCAAAATAGAAATAATAGTATGAAGAACAATAGCCAAACAATACTTACCAGTTTAGATATTGTATCATTATATCCAAATACTCCCACGCTCTAAGCTATAAATCTTATTGAAATAGAATTGCATAGAAACAATATCCCAATAGTACAAATAGAAGACATCAAAAAAGCATTGATTTTTACTGACCAAAACAATTACTTTGATTTTGAAGGTACAATATACAAACAAATTGCAGGTGCTCCTATGGGCTCTCCTATTTCAGGTTTGCTTTCTGAAGTAATCTTACAGCAAATTGAAAAATTTGTGATACGAAATAATAATATTCCACAACCAGCATTTTTTGTAGATACGTGGATGACATCTTTATGATCTAGGAACGTAGTGAACAAGAATTGCAGGTCTTCCTTGAAACATATAACACATATTATGCATCAATTAACGTGACAATAATATTTAACCTTACTTAGATATTTTATTTCACAAAAACCAAAATAATAGAATTGATTTCCAGATATACCGTAAAACTAACTATATTGCTAACATTATTCCAGCTAATTCTAACCATCCTGTTTCATATAAGTACGCAGCTTTCAGGTCATACATCAATAGAGCGATAACCCATACCTCCAATAACCGATTGCTAAATAAAGAATTTAACTGGATCAGAAATACGGCCTCTGCTTTTGGATATGACATCAGAATAATAAACAATCTCATAAAGCGGGTAACAGAGAAGACAAGAAATAATCATTTCAGAACACCAACTGATAAAAAAGAAATGAAGTATTGTGGATCAGTATCTTACAATCATGAAATTAATAGCATATTGAAAGAAACATGCATGCAAGAAATTTGGCTTGGGCTTTGGTATAAAGACCAGAAATATCGAGGACACATTAACTTCTGGTCACGGAAACACACCGATATTGCAGAAAGCGGGTGTTTACTCAATTCCAATAGGGGACAGCCAAAACAAAATTATCAGCCAATATATAGGAAGCACCAAAAGAAATATCAGGATAAGACTATCGGAACACATCAGCAATTGGTTCAGAAAAGAAAATAAGACTGCACTTATCGATTTCTGTATAAATAATCAATGCACACCACTATGGGAAGAAATAAAATTGATAAATCAGCAAAAAAATTGGAAGACCATCCAGATTGCTGAATCCATCTTAATAGAGAAGACCAAAACATCAACTTGCAATAACAATTCACCATATGACCTTTCATATGCCTGGAGGAATTTAGTGGACACCGAAAAAAGATTAAAAGAGGAACATAAAAATGAAATCAAAAGACAACGACAAATACAGGAAAATCAAACTATGACACCAGATGGCACCACCATATAGGATAAAAACTGACCCATGCGCAATGTACATCATGACTTCTGGAGGTATGAAATGTAGCCACTTTCCAACAGACGTTTCATTTCCCGTTGAAAACATCTAGGAAGAGACTAGGGCGAAATGCGTCCGGGAATGCTAGTGGACATAAGGAGGTGGTGCATGCATTATGTAAATAGTTCATGCGTCGTTTCTTCTGACCATCCACATTTCATTTTGTTCTTTTAAATTCAGTCACTATCAGCCTTTTAGATTTGTTCGCTATAGTTCTTTTGGATTGTTCATTTTAACTTGCCTATGACATAGGCCATTACAGGGTTTTCATTCTCAGTTATATTATTCTTTTGAGCTTACGATACAATATATAACAAGATTCTTTGGGTTGAATACTACTTTGGCATTGCTGAACACCATATTATAGTCACCGTCGGACTTTTTGCAACGCATAGCCGCTGAACACCTGAGACCAAACAACTTGCGAAACTACGGTGGTATGCAAACAAAAACGACCTCTGGATGAATATATGTGAGTAATTGCTCTTGTTTTCTTTTAGTCTTTATTTTTTCAATAATAAACATCATAAATAACTGCACCACCATAATCACATGTCCATATTTTAGCGTGTTTAATAGCAATTCAAAAAGAGATACTGAATCTCTATGTATTATATATTTTAACCACATATAAGTTGTGACTTCCTAATACGGAAGATATACATGAAGTATCTATATTACCTTTAGGTTGTTCTATTGTTCAAGATATCACCAGAAGTAGACTTATCATACATTTTTTACAGGTATTTATTCCGGTTTCTGCAGTTCGACACTCATCTAAATATAATGCTCACAAACTTCAGATGGAATGCAAATTCTACAGATTTTCTTTAGTAGTCTTTTCTTTTAAACAGTTCATTATTGAGGGTGATATGTTGAACATAGATGCTCCTTAAAACTTATATACTGTATTTTCCTTCATATAATATGCTGTGATGTATAATCTCCAGACCATGAAATTCAGGAAAGAAACTTTTTATCTTTTGTATATTCCACAGCTACACAAAATTCACAAACTGTGAGATTTATAAATAAATAAAAAAATCACCAAATGATCTGCACCTGCAATGTTGACCACGGACTGTTATTTCCTACAGAAAAGTTGTGATACATGGGATGATCAAGAAGTGCAAAGAAATATGAAAGAACAATCTCATTAAAAAATTATCTGTCATTTTTAAGGGCTTTTGTGTTACTTTCAATTAGTAAAAAGCAAAATTCACGAGTTTTTTTCAGCAGGTGTTACTCAACCATTACATTCACAATCCCACCCATCGTTGCTGGATAGCCTCTTGCCATTGCCGAAGACACTCAAACCCTATCTCATCACAGAAGTGCCAAGTTCCTGCCAATGCTATGAGTACAGTAAGGTAGAAGTTCAGGTCTGTTGCATCACAGTAATGCTGAGTCCCTGCCAATACCAAAACTACAGTAAGGTAGAAGTTCAGAGGAAGAATTTGTAAACAACTGGTAACTGCAGCTCTAACAACAAATACGTCAGTTTTTAAAAATCTTTCACTTTATAACATTTGATGCAACTCTGTAATTTCAGTGATCACAGAAACAAGATTCAGTATAATTTTCAGAAGGAAAATAAAAATAAAATAAGAAACAAAGTTAAAATAAATCTGACATGACAGACTTCCACAAGATGGAAATCTGTCGCCACGACATAAGAATGGTGGCCATGCTATTGGTTGCCTTACATAAAGTTTTGGTTCATGAAGCCTTCTGTACATCATTTTACGAGGGTGTGACGATAAGTATCTGGATTTTTATTCCTATCGATACAAAACCGTGTATATGAATGATCATATGTATGCGTGAAACTATTACGACTACTTTCAGTAAAGCACCGTAAAAGCAGAGCATCTTGATACTAATATTAGATGGCGCTGTTGATCAAAAACAATGGCAGCTACATTAAGTGTTCAGTTCAAGTAGTGAGCAGAATGAAATTTTTAACAAAAGACTGTATACAGGCTGTAGACATTACGAGGAGACTTTGGATGGTGTATGATGATGCGGCTATGTCTGGTTCCAGTGTTTATGAATGGGTTACAAAATTCAAAGCTGGCCAGGAGAGCCTTGAAGATGAGGCACAATCAGGTAGGCCTAACATGGCGATGACTGATGAAACGATTAAACGGGTTGATGATTTGATTAAAGGTGACAGACACATTTGTGTTCGGGATATTGCCATGGAACTGGAAATCAGTAAAGATTCTGTTGGACAAATATTCATGAACATCTCGACTACAGGAAGATCTGTGCCAGATGGGTGCTCCGAATGCTTACAGCAGTGCACAAACGCCAAAGGCTAGACATTTGCAATGAACTGGCACAGTGCTACGATGAGGAGGGTGACGTATTCCTGGGATGCATAATCACAGGCGATGAAACGTGAATTCATCACTTCAAACTGGAGACGAAACAGCAAAGTATGCAATGGTGTCATCTGAATTTGCCCCCATTAAAGAAGTTCAAAGTTGGTTCGTTGCCATCCGAGGTCGTGGCTACTGTCTTCTGGAACAAACACGGTACCCTTCTGGTTGAGTACTTGGCAAAAAATGAAACAATAAATGGGAAGGCCTATGTGAAGACACTGAGAAAACTTGTGCAGCGTATCCGGACCAAACGACCAACATTGAAAAACAATCAAGTGTTGCTTCAGCACGATAACGCTTACCCGCATATTACTTAACTAGTGCAAGCAGAAATCGCAAAAAAAAAAAAAAAAAAAAAGACGGACCGTTCTTCCGCACCCTGCCTACAGTCCGAACTTGGCACCTTCCGATTTTCATGTTTTCCATCTCTTGAAGGATAGTCTTCGTCGCCACCACTATAAGAGCATGGACGATCTGCGAGCAGCTGTACATCAATGGATTTGCAACACCCCTGCTGATTTCTTCGCTACCGGAATGAATCAACTTGTTGATCAGTGGAGGAAATGCATTGTGCTGAATGGAAAATGCGTGGAAAAGTGACGTTGACTGTTCGTACCACTGTATTACATATATGAGTATCATATTTATGCATCCTGTACTTTTTATTTCTCTCCTGTAATTTATAGGAAGGAATAAAAGTCCAGATCCTTATTGGACACCCCTTGTACTTAAAAAATAAAAGAAAAATACTGCTCATCCATAAATCTAGTGGCAGATCCAATAGGTGGGTGACTAGGACAATTGCTGCCCACCCCCACCCCCCACCCCACCAGCATGTTCTTCCTTTTTTAATGGCCAATAGCTAAATAATTAATACATTTATTTTTGTAAAATTATAGTAGCTTTTTTTTAATGTTTTCATAACAACTAAAATTTGGAGATAAAATGATCTATTCTCGCTTCAGTAGAAAGAGAAAAACAAAAAACTAGAGGTTCAGAAACACAGAAAAATGAGAACGGGAGTGAAAACAGATTTTGACTAATCATGAAAAGCAATGGGTGAGCTTTGTCCTGTTTTTTCAGTATTGTCTGGCATCATTAGTAATTGGGAGCAGGGAAAGTCACCACATGGGACAGACTTTGATGTGTGTGGGCAATTGTGTGAGTGACAGAATGAAGTATGTACCTTGACTGGGCCATAAACAAAAACTAGTTACAAATTTCCAAGCTGGATTTTTTTTCTATTAAATTAAACCATCTAAATAGAAGGAATCAAATTTTATTTTGAAATCATGTGTATTAATGAAGTCATGGCAAAATCCTAGTGATGAAATATCTTAAAAGTACAATTATGTAACGCAGGGAATACTAGGATGACATGAAAATCACTCTAGAACAGCGGTCTCAAATTCGTGGCCCATATGAATGATTACAAAATAAAAATGAATCACCCTTTTTTCAAGTATATTATAATACAGTAAAACTTCAAAAATCCGGCATCCAGAAAACCAGCAACTTCAGAAATCCGGCACTTTTGTTATTTCGTTTTCATGAGGCCATCGTGAGAACATCCGATGTTTCCCCAATAACCATGGAAATCTCCAAATATACCGTTTCAACAACACATCGCGAGATCATCCGATCTCAGCGTGCAAATTGTTAGCCGCCAACATGTAGCATCGGGAGATTTTTCAAATTTGTCATCTCATTGGACCACGCTGAAGTGTCACGGAACAATGAGGTGACGAATCTGCGTGTGCGTTTGAAATGCTTGTCGAACGTGTGATAATGATCTGTGCTCTGTGGTGGCAGTATGTGGATTCGATCGTGTAATGAAATCTACATCGGCCTTCACGATGCATCGCTGTAATCGTCTTCGCGATGTATTGTAGTTTGTTCAGTGGAAAAAACGTAACATCGATGTAAAATTCACATCGGTTTTCGCGATGTATTGATACATTGCCCAGCCCTAGCAGTTGCCGTGACTTTTTTCAAGTTTTTGCCTAACTATTCACCAAATTCATTTTTTTCCATAGGGTTTTATAATAAATAGTACAAAAGGGGAATTGTCAATATTTTCTCCAAACATTTTTTCCATCACCAATGCGATTACGTTTTTCGCAAATTGGGAAGAATTCGATCAGCAGCCTGATCCCCGCATCTCTATAAGTGGTAGACGCGCAAATTTTTGTTGAAGTGACCTGTTACGTGTAAGTACGTGCTTTACGTAATGACCATTACACAGTTTTTGGATAGCTTCAGATAACCAGAATTTTCATAAATCCGGCACTCGTGCGGTCCCGTCGATGCCGGATTTTCGAGGTTCTACTGTATATTAAATATAATATAAACATAGTAATGCTTAGCAAAGCCATTCTCTTTATAAGTAACAAGTTTGTGTATGAAGAATATACAGGGGTTGTCCAAAATAATGGAAACACCTTGAAACAATAGGTGCTATGCACCTAATATGGTGTGGGAGCACCTTTGGCATTTAAAACTGCTTGAATCTTCCTTGGAATGGACACATTTAAGTCATGGATGGTGGTAAGTGGTATGTTGTACCATTCTTCCTGCAGGAACTGCTCCAATTCCTTGAGAGACGCTGGAGGAGGATAACGGGATCGCACTCTGTTTTCCAACACAGACCACAGGGGCTCAATGATGTTTAAGTCTGGTGATTGTGCAGGCCAGAGAAGGTGTGCAACTTCATCCTCATGCTCTTCAAACCATGATTAAACAGTTCGACTTCTGTAAATCGGGGCATTATCATCTTGAAAGGTGCAATCCCCTGACGGAAACAATGTCTGCGCCATTGAATGCACATGGTCGGTCAAAAGAGTGACATAGTCACCGCTAGTGATCCGTCCGTGTAATGTGATAATGGGACCTTCTGCAAACCAGAAGATCATGGCCCAACCCATTATGTAACTGCCCCCATGCTTCACTGTAGGAAGGAGACAGTCTGGGTTGTAAACTTCTGTGGGGGTTCTCCACGCATAAACCCGTCCTGTGGTGGGGAACAGTGAGAAACTTGATTCATCTGGAAACAAGACATGTTTCCATTGATCCGCAGTCCACGTTTTATCTTCCTGGCACCACTGTAGTCTCCATTTCATATTCATCTCTGACATTAGGGGTTTTGCAATCGCAGCTCTGCCATAAATATTGTGCTTATGCAATTCCCTTCGCATGGTATGGGTCAACACTGGGTTTTGGAGATGTGCATTAAGCTCGGCAGTCACTTTCGTCGCCGTGGTCTTCCTCCTTGCGGTCACAATCCTCTTTCATGTCCTCCTGTCTCCCGCAGTGAGTTTGGTTTTCCTTCCACAGTTGTGTCTCGCAGATCACGTTGTGCCATGAACATTTTACGCTGTCATGACCTTCGACGCGGTACCTCTCGATACCCCCAATACCTGTGCCACTGTGGTTACTGATGCACCAACCAGACGGGCTCCTACAATCTTCCCTCTTTGGAACTCCGACAGGTCACTCATTGTGCCTTCACCTGGAATGAAATTATGCAAACACCGATTTACAATGCAATCACACAGACCCTTGAGAATATAAGCAACACTTTTTTTTTTTTTTAAATTGTAGCTACATGTTCGTTTTACTCAAAAAGCAACACATACCAAAGTCACTGTTTTTAGCAAGGTGTTTCCATTATTTTGGACAACCCCTGTATCTGCATTAAGCAAAATATTCAAGTCTCCATTTTCCTATAATGTTGACAATGCACCTGAAGAACTTCAGCTTGAATTAATAGACTTTCAGTGTGATTCTTTCCTTAAAGAAAAATTCAACAGCTGCAATCTAACAGAGTTTTGCCAGTTAGTTTCAAAGGACAAGTACGTAAATATTCATAACTTTGCTGCACGTGTTCTGGCTATGTTCGGAACAACATACTCATGAGAACAGTTGTTTTCAAGAATGAACCAAATAAAATGTCTTGAAAGGAACAGGTTAAATGACAATCACTTATGCTCACTTTTAAAAGTAGATTGTTTTAAGGACATTATCCTAAATATTGATAAGTTAGTGACAGAAAAGCGAGCCCAAGTTTCTGGTCAGAATATGTAATATTTTCTGTACCATGTTCAATTGGTAAATTGTGATTATTTTAAGATTTATGTGAAAATAATTGTAACATAAAATTGATTGTTTTTAGTGATTGATGAAGCAGTTGTTTTTACTATTTAATGATAATTAAAAATAATATTCAACTCTAGTTCTAAGCCATTGGTGTAGTTTTGTAAGGTTGATATGTATTCATAAGAAATTTAGTAATATTCATGTGGCCCCCTAAGTTCCTTCAAAATTGGAAAGTGGCCCTTTCAAAGGGTCTGAGTTTGAGACCACTGCTCTAAAACTTCAGTAAGACAATAGCCTAAACTTTCTGGATGTGACCCTTACAACCTCAGAAAATAAAATTACTCAAAGTACTATAACAATAACAATAATCCGAAATCTCTTGGCGTAGAGTAGAAATAAAACTTTCCAAACTTTCCGATCCTATGTGGAGTGATGTAAAGAAATTAGCTTCATATTCCACACAAAAATCTACTGCCATTCGTGAAACCTTGGAAATCCTGACCAGCAGCGAGGCTTGCAATGATAGAGTCTCTCTGAAGTTGCCAGTTGCCATGTATTTGGAATCAATTCTTCAAATAATGCTGCGTTTTGTAAAAATGTACCCATGTCCAACCAACGTGACCTTGTTTCTTTGAATTATCCCGTTTCTGCCTATTCATTTATTTTTTAGTCAAGTCACCATGTTCAAATTGTTGAAATGTTCTATTTACCCAGTTTTCAGTTAGCTGTCTACCTTCCTTGAAAAAGCCATTTCGCTTATGTGCAAAGCTTGGGAAGTTTTATTTCTATTCTACGGCAAGAGATTTTGGATTATTGTTATTGTTATATTATTTTGAGTATAATTGGTGTACAGTTCCTACTTATTAATTGATAAAATTACACCATTATATAAAAAACCTACATAGTACAAACACTAATAAAGTTCTGAACTACCACTATTACCATCTCTCCTATATTAAATTTAATGTGGACTCACAATTCCTGGAAAAAATAGAAGCACTGGATTCTTCAGAAACTTCAAAGAAAATGCATAAAAAATTATTAATAAAGACTCTGGCTGAAAAGAATTATTTTTCTACAATAATAGAGAAAAAACATAACAAAAAATCAAATCATAATCAATCAAGAAATAACATTGAACTTACTAGAAAGTCACTTACAATAATGATATATTTGCAAAGCATCAGAGGATTAGCTTTAAATTCTAGATTTGACTTGTTTCACACTTAAATAATAAAATTCAAAATGTTTTCCCTCCCATAAAAAAAAAAGAGAATAATGTTCTGCTACAAGAAGGAGTGGTCTACAGTGTATACTACAATTCTGGTAACACATATGTAGGAGAAACTGGGAGACAACTTCACTCCTGTGTGGTTGAACATAAAGCTGCTATTAGGAATGTTTCCAACAAGACAGGCCTTGACAAACACATACAGAGTACCGGACATTCAATTAACTCTTTGAAAAAAAATGTTGCATCAACAACACTGTGTAAAATGGAAATTGGAAGAAATTCTACAAATTGTAAGAAGTGTCATGATTAACGAACATAATAATGGCTTTGTATTACCGCTAGAGTGGCAGCACCTACTATCTTGAGCCAATCCCAACAATGGATTCGTGTGCAACCCGAAAATTTGACAAAAAAGTAATTTTTATGTCATCCTAGTAATCCCCATTTTACAAATTTTACTTTTCAGATATTTATTTTGAAAGATTTTGTCCAAATACGAGATTCAGAAAGTATCAGTTTGGTTTCCTCAAAAATCAGGCAATTTAGCACCATGAAAATAATGCCGATTTTTCAGTTCTTTCTTGCAGTTTGTGATTTAGGAATTTAACACAATTCTTTAATGGAAAAATTTTGAAAACCTTGCAATGCCAAGAAGGGGCAGGCAGCACTGAAAGTTCATAGAGTGTGTGTGTGCCCTCCACAAAGTATCTCTTCTTTTTCTTGACCAGAGCACCATAGACAGCTCTAAAAAGAGATCTCTCACCGATGGGTTTGTTTCATCTTACTGTTAGTCAGGGCAGGTTCAGCTAATAGCAGGATTCATACCCTTTTCTGTGGAAAAAATAAGGACTTTCTAAGGACCTACACTGCAATTGATATTTTGCCTCATTGGAATATCACCAGGTGTGTGTATGTACAGGGCTCGACAAATATGTTCTAGATCTAGGAACCAGCTCCAAAATTTAGGCGCCAGGTGAAACGAAGTCAATAACACATGAACAAAAACAAGTTTGGTTTTGACGCTGGAATGAAAAGTGGTTTACCATATTTGTTGTCAATTTTTTTCTTTTTACCCAAACCATTTATTGCAAAATAAAGTTTCAATTTGCTTCAAAATTTTCTTTTTCCATCCTTTCAGTAGATGATCTCAAAAAAATTAAAATTTCAGATTTCGATTTTATTAAAATACTATTTGTGGATATCATATTTTGCACATATTAATTCAAAATACCATTTTTTTCTTCGCATAATCTGTAGACCAAATGATTCAGAAAAAAATTTCCTTTGCGAGATCCACAAGGGCGTATAATCCAAAGGCTGTGAAAAAAAAAAAAAAATCCCACGTATAATCTGCTGCGCCATATGATCTGTAGATCGTAAAATTCTGAGAAAAACAATTTTTTTCCTTTGCATAATCCGCGGCAGCATGTCTCAGACCATGATATGAGGGGCAGTCAAAAAGTTAGTTGCACTCCTCCGTAAAACATTTTGGTAAAAGGATATTTTGTTGACACTTTGTGGCAACACTGCTGGCATTTATCTGCAGAACGTGCCGCAATTGCTTCTACGCAGTGGTTTTAGTTTGCTCACTAACAAGTCGTGAACATGCCTCAGCAGCTGGTGGTGGCGTCCAAATTGGAACTGCGTGCAGTGATTTGCTTTTTGTGGGCAAAAGGGTGTAACTGCACTGAAATTTTTCGGCAGTTAAACAAAGTGGTACGGTGAGAATGCAATATCGCGTCAAGCTATCGCAAGGTGGTGCATCTTGTTAGAGAACGGACATACTGATATTGAGGACGATTACCGCAAGGGAAGACCGTCAACTTCGACAGCGGCTGAGAACGTTGCGCGCGTGAATGAACTCATTCTTGCAAACAGACGAGTAACAGAAGACGAAATCGCAAAAGAACTGGATATTTCACATGGAAGTGTGCATACAATTATGACGAGGTGAAAGCTGCAACCAGCAATGGTTTTATCGGACATTGGATGGAATTTCTTAGCAGAAGGCATAGAAAACTTGTGCCACGCCTCGACAAATGTTTCAATAAACTAGGTGATTATGTCGAGAAGTAACTTTTGTATGGAACTTTGGTACATATAACATTTTGCTGTAATTTCGATCCTGTGTTGTTTTATCAAGCAGTGCAACTAACTTTTTGACTCACATACGTATTTCAAAAAAAAAAAAAAAAAAAAAAAAAGAGCCAGTACAATCTTGCCAACATTGGCAACAGCCTTCTTACTAATAACTAGTATTGCGTGTTACTCGTAGACTATTTTTTTAAATGATCCATCTCTTTGTAAAAAACAAGTATACGCCCCAACAAAATGTTGCAACAAACAAGGACTCTAATGAAACAAACTTAACATGTGCAAAACACAAAGTTGATTCCCCGGCGAGGCCATGATTGTGATATTTAAGTTCGAAACTTCCACCAGTAAAAATCAGTAAGATGCATTCAGAATTCCACATTGCTTGACAGACAGGAAATCCAAGCAAGTGAATGCGCAGTGCACTAACCCCCAGTTACCATATGATCATACTGCCTCTAAAATTGCAGTTTAAGACAAGATGAGACCAAAAAAGGGGGGGAGCTGAACATTTTAACTGGTGAAAAATCAAAACAGACAGCAAGAATGCAGACTACTGTCAGTTTGTGTATTTTGTTGACTCTGCAACTGCACAGCACCATTGCTTAATTTTTCTTTCTGCTGATATTCTCTCGCTACTTCTTCATTGTCACTTTTTCTTTCTTTTCTTGTTTTTTATGCCCTCTGATAACAACCATCAGCCTGAGCACCATGAGTGCATGATTTCAAAGCTTCAACTATTTTAGATAAATGGTGTAACTTTGGGAATATTAATACTTTTGAACACCATGCATCAACTTTTCCAAATTTTCCAAATTCATCACTTCTGTTTTCTGGAATTTCCTTCTCTCCTTATCAAGGTTAAATGTAAAAACTCATGGGGTGAGGGAAATTTAACAACGCTGGAGTGGGAACATTGCCGGGGGGGGTTACGGGAAATCCGTCCGACTCCCGGTTTTGAAAATTTTTCTCCTATTTTCAAGGTGAAATACAAAAATGTATGCAGTAAAATGATACTTAAAAATACTGAACAAAGGCTACATTGCAAGAAAAAAGAAACTACAATTATGGAAAACCTGAACTCCATCGACTTTCCGTTTTCAAAAGTTTTGTGAAGATGGAATTCCGTTCTGTCCTCCTACGAACATCTACCTCCCCCCCCCCTTCTGTTTACTTGTGCATCGATCTCCTGTGTGGCCAAAATAACAAAAAAGGCGGAATTTATCGAATTCGCGAAAGAACCTCATGTCTGAAGATCAGGAGGAAATTTTTGCGCCGTTTAACTTCCGTTAGTGCAAATTCTTGCCTACAGTTTCAAGCTGAAATACGAACATATATGCCATAATATAATATTTAACAGGAATATTAAACACAAACGCAACATCAGGAGAAAAAAATTACGATTAGGGCAAAGTTTCAATTTACTTCCGATATTTAACTACCATTTTTGAAAGCTCTGAAACACGAAATACTGTCTCCAGAAGGGAAATGACACCCCACTCCCAAATTCCCTTCAACTTTGATTCAATCTTGAAAACTATCTAGATGATGACAAAAAAAAAAAAAAAAAAAATACGTGGGAATTCCGCGAACCTGCTGAAGAACCTTGTGTATATCATAAAATAACAAAAAAATTTTTTAAACAAAATGAAAATTTGTAAAATCCGTAGTTTCAAGACTGAGTTCCATAGTCAGACAACTAAATCCGTAGAATCTTTTTTTTTTTTTTAATTGAAGGTTTAACAACCACTGTGAGCAACTCAATGGGCTATAAGCAGTCGCCCGTCCCTAATTTAGGGCCACTGGTTCCAGGGAAGGGAGAGAGCCAGTGCTGTAAGACAAACACAACATCCATGCCTAACCGGGATTCGAACCCGGGCCCCTTTCAGGCGAATAATCAGAGGCCATAACTTAGACCACTGCACCACTGTAGAATCTACGGACATTCTGTAGTAATTGGCATGTATGACAGTCGTATAATCTGCACCTATCATGTTAATCGTGAATCGTAATTTCTGACAGAAAACTGCAACTCACAGGACTGACTCAGAAATCCAAAGATGTAAGAAAAAAATGATCGTCTTATTGAAAAAGTAACTGTCATTTGAAGTACTTTTGTGTTACTTTAAAATTAATAAAGAACTAAAATCGCTAGCTGTTGCAGCATTATCATAGTTCATTAGTTACACTAAAAAATCTGTTGAAAAAGTAGACAGTGCAGCATTGTCTTATTTCTGAATATGTTTCAACCGAATACCGAAAGAAAAAAAAATTCTTAACTAATACAATTAGCGCACCAAAACTAAGCAATACGATTTGCAGAATGGTTACATGCTACAGAATAGCTCTGCGGGATTCCCAAGAGTCACGGATTCTCACACAAAGTAGGCTTGCAAACGTGCAAATAGTAATGCCTTCCTTGCGTCATATTTTCTGTCAAAATGCTTCTAAGTAAATATGTATGTATATATATATATATATCATCATCATCATCATTGTCAACCATTATCAATCCACTGCTGGACGAAGGTCTCCCCAAGTTTCCTCCACAACGGTCTGTCTTGTGCCAGTCTCCTCCATGTCACCCCTGTATACTTTCGAATTTCATCCACCCATCTCCCATGTGGTCTTCTTCTGGGTCTTTTCCTGTCCCTTGGAATCCAATCTAAAATTTCGGCTGTCCATCGATGATCTGTCCTTCTGGCAGTATGTCCAGCCCATTGCCATTTCAGGGATTTAACTCTGATCATGATGTCTTCCACTCTTGTCATTTTTCGGATCCACGAGTTCCTCTTCTTATCTCTCCTGGTTACACCAAGCATGTACACCTCTCCATGCTGCTTTGAGTTGTCTGCAGCCTTTGTATGTCTCTTTTAGTTAAGGTCCACGTCTCTGCACCATACGTAAGCACTGGAAGGATGCATTGATCAAAAACTTTTCTTTTAAGACATAATGGCATATTGCTCTTGAAAATTATGCTGTTTCTTGCAAAAGCTCTCCAGGCAAGTTTTGTACGCCGATTAATTTCTTCATCAATGTGACCCTCACTAGATATCTGCTGTCCAAGATAAACGTACGTGTCTGTTATCTCCAGCTTTTCTCCATCAATCGATAAGTCTTCATTTCTTGTAAAAGCATTGAACATCACTTTTGTCTTCTGAAAGTTCATTTTTAATCCCACTTCTTTACTCTTGTCAGCAAGTTCCTGGATCATACTCTGCAGCTCTGATGGGGTAGTTGCAAAAATGACTACGTCATCAGCAAAACGAAGGTGGGTTAGATAATCTCCATTAATCTTTATCCCCTTGTTTTCCCAGCTCAGCGACTGAAAAACACCGTCCAATGTGGCATTAAAGAGCTTCGGAGATATTATGTCACCTTGTCTCACTCCCTTTCCAATTTTTACTTGTGTTGTATTTTCAAACAGCCTAATCTTTGCACTTGCATTTTCATAGATGTTATTAATAATATTAATGTATGCATCTTCAATACCGCAGGTTTTCAGAGCCATTGTAACTGCTGATGGTTTCACTGAATCAAAGGCTTTTTCATAATCGATAAAAGCCATGCACAATGGAAGTTCATATTCCCTCGCTCTTTCAATTAGTTCTCTCAGCACATGGATATGATCTATTGTGCTGTAGCCACTCCTGAATCCAGCTTGTTCTCTCGGTTGAGCCATGTCCAGTGTTACCTTCAAGCGGTGTGAAAGAACTTTAGTGAAGATTTTATAAACTACTGATAGGAGGCTGATAGGTCTGTAGTTTCCAAGATCCTCAATGTCACCTTTCTTATGTAGCAGGATCATTGTAGCGGTGTTCCAATCCTCAGGAATCTTTCCTTCATTAAGGCATCGAGTGAAAATTTGGGCGAGTACTGTTTCGATTTCTCCACTTGCTTCTTGTATGATGTCTACAGTAATTCCATCTTCTCCTGGAGCTTTTCCCCGCTTCATGTTCTTGATTGCATGTGCAACTTCTGCTGGAAGGACTGGAGGAACTCTGGTACTGGTATCTTTCATGATGTCTGGAGTGCATGTATCATCCCTTTCATATAATTTGGAGTAGAAATCTTTCACTCTTGTCAAAATTTCGCCTCTATTTCTTGTTACAGAACCATCTTCTTTTCTCAGTGCCATAATCTGTTTTCTTCCTTTACTGAGATGTCCCTTTGCTATCTTTAGGCTTTGGTTGTTTTCAATTGCTTTCCTCACTAGTTCACAGTTGAATTTTCTTACGTCTTCAGTGATACTTTTCCTTACTGTCTTGCATAGCTCTATATATTCCACTTTGGAAGTTACATCTTCTTTAGTTGTCCTCATCTCTCTTCTTTTTTGCATCAACATTTTCGTTTTTCCTGATAATTTATTTACATGCAACTTGTTCTTAGACCCAGCTAATTTTGTTGCTGTTTCCATAAGAGCTTTGGTTACTTTTCTGTTAACTTCAGAATATATATATATATATATATATATATATATATATATATATATATATATATATATATATTCTTACAATCTCTTTGTGGTCTTCTATTTTGTTGTTACGTTACATTTTTTCTGCTACCGCATTTTCGGTACTTTCTCAATGACACCACCTCTCCTGACAATTAATTACCTTGCGGACTTTTTAAAATGCAGCACCTTTTTTTTTTTTATACAACAGAAATCACAGTATTTACTGCAAATTACAAAACCTCAAGTAAGAAGAAAATTAGGTGTCACAGCCCGAATTTTAGGCACCTGGGCGACCTGGCGCCCAGGATTTGACGAGCCCTGTCAGTATGTATATATCGATATGTAGGGGATTAAACAGTGATAGTGGCTATTTACCAGGCATTTTGCCCCAAAAATAAACTACTGTGCTCACAAAGAACAAAATTAAATACACGCCAAAAAAAAAAAAAAAAAGGACAAGCAGGAGACACAGTGACAATGAAGCAAGGTGAATTGTGAAGAGCAGCAGACACTAGATAGATCAGACCACATGATACAACTGACGCCATAAATTGTGAAGAAGTCAAACAGAACCCCACCCCCACCTTTGCTTTGACCCTCTGACCCCTGAAAAGGCACACAACACAGATATTGATCGCACTGGTAAGGTCACACAAGGTAAGTAATGCCGGCTACAATGGGAGAAAAGTGTGTGTGTGGGGGGGGGAGTTGAAGGCAGATCATTTTTAAGAACATTCCAGGGGATTATCTCCCTTCAATGAGCTAGAAGAAAGCTCCCCTGGTGAACGGGTTAGCATATTTACAGAAACACAAAC
The DNA here is from genome assembly GCA_039090855.1 of Macrothele yani. NCBI lineage: Eukaryota > Metazoa > Arthropoda > Arachnida > Araneae > Macrothelidae > Macrothele > Macrothele yani. The sequence continues at coordinate 106,907,636 of CM076998.1, forward strand.
AAAAATGGAGGCAGGGTTGGGATGCCCATTACTGCAGCACAAAAACAAGACGGAAAAAAATAAGCACTTGTTTTAAAAAATAAGGACTTTTAAGGGCCTTAGAAATGGAAATAAAAAATAAGGAGCTCTTAAGGATTTTAAGGACCGTACGAACCCTGTAATAGGCAAACTAGGTGGCTGCCTAGGGTGCTAAAATTTAGAGTTGATAAAATCAAATGAATTAATACATGAAAAAATAAAAATAATATAAACATTAAAACAAAGACAATTTTTTTTCTGTTGTACTTTTGATATTCAATATATCCTGCAAATTCATATTCTTTGAGTAAACAAGAAACTGAGACCTATGGTTATAGACTGGATAAGTCAGCTTGCAGTAAATCCGAAAATGTGAAAGCGCATCTGTCGAAAAACTGCCATAAACCAGTCCCGTCCAATGCAGCATGCAAATCAGGCAACAATACACAATTATAAGAAATTGGATTCTGTACAATCCAGCTTTAAATGGATATATCAAGACTGTCTACTTCTTCTATCACAAATAGTGGCAATGCCTAAGGGTTAACATCTGTCAGACTATTTTCAAATAAGAACAGGCCAAAAGTGGTTCTACCACTATATTCAGAACAGGCCAAAAGTGGCTCTATCACTATATTCATTCTGCCAGAATCAGTTTTTGTTTTGTTTTTTTCTGTTAGAGGATCTAGGATAGAACCTTCTTGGTGAAATTAGGACATAAACACACCTCCAGCAAAACCTCTTTGAAAATCTGCACTTCTGTGGTCCTTCCCTTGCTACAAGCTCAAGAAAATGTTCAAGAAGTTTGGATATAATCTGGCCATCAGTTCCAACCTTCTATCATTATATTAATTCAGGATAATAGACAAACTTAGCCCCCTTAATCTACCTGGAGTTTACCTCATCCCCATACCTGCCAATCTGAGAAAATTCAAATATGTAAAATTGTGTGCGAATAACATTTCTAAGGATTTTTTTTTAAACTATGTGCGAACAACATTTATAATAAATTTAGCTATGTACAAGAAAAAATAAATGCAAATATTTGTGCATTTTATAATTTTTAGATGTTTATAATATAAACAAATTATATCACATTTTGATACCATACTCAACGTTTTCCGTTGTCCGCAGTAGACCGACGATTATCATAGCATACTCTATGTTTTCCATCATCCGTAGTGGATCTACGATTATCATAGCATGCTTGATGTTTTCCATTGCACGTAGCGGACCGACAATTTCCATAGCATACTCGACGTTTTCCATCATCCGTAGCAGACTGACGATTATCATAGCATACTCTATGTTTTCCATCATCAGTAGTGGACCAACAATTTCCATAGCATACTCGATGTTTTCCGTCCTCCGTAGTACACTTATGATTATCATAGCATACTCTATGTTTTCCGTCGTCCGTAGAGACTATTTCCATAGTACCTACGTAAAATCCGCAGTAGTTGGAGTCTCTGAATCTTTCTTCCCAATGCATAATCTTTATTCAGCATCAAGCATAACAGTGTGCATGGAGAATTTACTGTGCCGAAGTCCCGACGATTACGACAGGGCACTGGTGTTCTGGCGCACAATGGCGCAAAATCCTCATGTCTGTTATATATTTTATTTATAGGGATATTTTTAACAAAAAATACAGAAAATTAAAAAATCCTGAAGAAAAGTTCTTCTGGCCAGAAAACCGGAAGACCATATGTATAAAAAACCGGAAAACTTCCGCAAATTCCGTATGAGTAGGCAGGTATGATTTAACTGAAACATTAACAAATATTTCTCAAGGAAGATTTAAATATGGAAATGCGTAAAAAATAGCGATTTATGCGTAAAATCGTAAAGAACAGTTGAAATGCATAAATTTTATGCGTAATGCGTAAAAGTTGGCAGGTATGCATCCCAATCTCAACATCATCTGGTGAAAATTACTACTTTGGAAGCATTCTCCAGAGCATCTACAGTCATTTATCTGAGCACAAAAACTATGTTCCGAAAGGAAATTCTGATACTTCACTGGCATCTCTAACTTTGGAGGACACTTTTACTGAACCTCTTTGGAGTGACACCAACCAATTTGCCCTGTTCATTAATCATTTTTTGTTAGGCTATCAGGAAAGTTTGAAAATTTTTCTCAGCTCTAAGAACTGCAATTCTGATTCCCCTTTCATCATATCATTAATAGAAGTCAATTTTTAAAAAAGAAATAATATATACAACTTTATGGATCTGGCAAGAACTATCATCGTCATTGTCCATTTGTCACAAAGCTGATGAAGACTTAAGTAATCAGTCAAAAGCTCCCTTAAATTAAAGTTTCTTATGTAACTTAATCATGCTTTAAAGTTTCATAATTCTTAGAACCTTCTTGGTTTATCTCCATTATCGATTGAACAAGAAATTACTCGACATAGATTTGATGACACTTGACAGTAATTTTCTGAACAATAAAACATTTAAAATGAAATTTTAATTTACACTGGGCCAGTATGTAAGTAGATGGAATTTCCATTAGTCTTCCTATTTAGCTTACATTGTAGTTTTGCATCTTAATATTATTGAATAAATGCAATGTTTAGCCACACAAATGGATAACGTAAATTTTTGGTTTGCAAGGCTGATCACTTGCTTAAGGCACCAAGCACTGTACCACCAGCCCTACTGTTAGTGCAACACAGCAATCACCCTGAGCCCCATGAAAGCCCTTTTGCCACAGTGGCCTATGTGTCAGCTTTTGGACATGTATCTGAGTAGACCCAGGTTTGACACACAGATAGAGCAGGGGTGATGCATTTGCCTTGTTCTCACTTCCTGGAACTAGTGACCTTAAATTAATGATGGGAGATAGTTTATAGCCATTAGAATTGCTTATGGAGGTCGTTAAACCCTGAAACAAAATAAAGAGCCCCTTTTCAAGGTCCTTTCACACAGATCTGTGGGAAAGGCAAAATCAAAAATAATTTTGGCTAGCCTTCTGATTATCAGAGCATAATTTAGAAGTTCTGTAAGTGGAACCAAGAATTTTTTTCATTTAAATAATTATATTATTTATTATTCAATATTTTATTTCTACAAAACAAATGTTATTTTTATTTACAAAATTGCTACTTGAGACTCAAACAAAAATTCGTACAAAACATACTGAAGTTGTCAGTGCATCAAATTATTTCCATTAACGAGGAACAGAAACTAGAATAAATAAGATATTTATTATGTTATTCAAATTTAATTTCTATACAGCAAATCTTATTTTTCCTTACAAAATTGCTTATTTGCTTTTAAAGTATAGAAAAATTGGCACCAAAATAACAGAATTACTTTATGAGCTGATAATCAAGAAGGCTAGCCATCATTTTCTTGTTATTCCACGACACTAAAAAACATTCAAATAGAAGACATCCTCTTAAAATATACAGGGTGTCTATAAAGTCTTTCCCACATTACAAAAGTTATTATAGAAAATGTATTACAGGTACAAGAAAGGGAATGCATGACAGTGATGGTGCTCAAGTTTTTTTTTCCAGTGTCAGTACAACTCCACATGGGCACCATTTGTGGCCCCGAGGACATCTAAGTGATACTCGATTTCACGTAATGTTTTGTTTAACATCTCCGCAGAGACAGAACCAATGACGTCCATTATTCTGCTCTTCAACGTCTCGACATCCAGAACACTGCTAGAGTAAACTTAGTCTCACACATAACACCACAGAAAAGTTTAGAGGGGTTATGTCAGGCGATTGAGGTGGCCATGTCATGGGACCATTGCGGCCAATCTATCTGTCTGGAAATTGGCACTTAAGAACTCACGAACCATTATTGACCAATGTGGTGGGGCACCGTCATGTTGTAAAATAACCAAATGTTCGAGTGCATGCAATTGAGGTGCTATAGTTCCAGCATGTCCAGGTACAGGTTACTGTGGGCTCTGTAAAAAAGAAAAGTCTGATGATTCTGTCATGCATCAGGCCGCACCATATGTTCACTTTTGGGCTAGCCCTCTGTTGTTCAATGACATACTAGCAGGGTTCATACCCTTTTCTGTGGAAAAAAATAAGGGCTTTCTAAGTACCTACACTCAATTGATATTTTGCCCCATTGGAATATCACCAGGTGTGTGTGTGTGTATGTATATATACATATGTAGGGGATTAAACAGTGCTAGTGGCCAATTACCAGGCTTTTTGCCTGCAAAGAACAAAATTAAATACACGCAGAAAAAATAGGACAAGCAGGAAACACAGCGACAATGAAGCAAGGTGAATTGAGTAGAGCAGTAGACACTCATAGACACTAGATAGATCAGACCACATGAGACAACTGACACCATTAATTGTGAAGTCAAACAAGAACACTCCCCCCCCTTTGACTTTTGTTTTGACACTCTGAAAAGACACACAACACAGATGTTGATCCCACTGGTAAGGTCATGCAGGCTACAATGGGAAAAGTGTGTGGGGGTGGGTGTGTGGGGGTGGGGGTAAGGGAGATCATTTCTAAGAACATTCCAGGAGGTTATCTCCCTTCAATAAGCTAGAAGGAAGCTCCCCTGGTGAACGGGTTAGTATATTTACAGACACACAAACAAAAACGGGGGTAGGGTTGAAATGCCCATTACTGCAGCGCAAGAAGATGGGGAAGATGGGGGGGGGAAATAACCAGTTTTAAAAAATAAGGACTTTTTAAGGGCCTTAGAAATGGAAATAAAAAATAAGGAGTTCTTAAGGATTTTTAAGGACCGTACGAACCTTGAATGGAAATTTTCTGATCCCCAGATTCGCACATTGTGCCTATTTATTGTAGGCCTACCAGAGACGTGGAATGTGGCTTCATCTGAGAAACAGACATGGTGCAGATAATGTGCTGCAGCATCTCTGTCATAAATGCAACACGACAAGGCCAGACATCAGGCTAAAGAGCTTGAATTATTGGTACTTTATACAGATGAAGACTTTGTGTAAAATTTTGTGAACCATGTCACGGGAAATCCCAGTTTTCAGTGAAGCACGACAAATGGATTTTTTGGGGCTTTGCAGAAATGTCTCCTGCCTCTTGTGTAACAGGTGGTCGGTCCACTCTGGGGAGATCGCCAACCCTACCCGTCACTTTAAACTTTTCATACCAAGCTTTTATGCTTTTTTGGTCCGGTGGTTGTCATCTGTACTCTTTTCTGAAACAATGCTGAACAGTAACTGCCAGTTTGGTCTTATGGAACCACAACATGCATGCCGCTTTTAGTTGCATGGAATCCATTATCAATCACATGTTCCTCTTATTCAGCAGTAGCGCTCACCTAAAGAACAGAAAAAAAGAACAAAAAACTTTATAAGTGCTGCTATATTATGTTGCCAACCACTTTAACTTACATAGATTTTTTATATTAATTTTTATAATGTGGGAAAGACTTTATGGATACCCTGTATAATAATCTGAACTATCTTTATTTTACATTTTTTTTGTACCTTACAGGGTCAAAATTGCCTTGAAATACTCACCTAAACAATTGCCTGCTGCTCCAAGTATGATGGTATAACGCAGTCCTTTGGTATTCATCAGGTTTATAATGGGGAAATTAACCGGTATGTACATCACCATGAAAATGACTGATGTCCAGTTTACAGAATTAACACTAACGTCATAATAGCAACACATGATGCTGGTGATAACTGAATACTGTATCCATTGGAAACCATTCATCATAGTACATAGTGAGAAGAGCAACAACATTAAATACCTGGATGCATACACCTTGGGTTCAACACACACTTCATCACCAGGACATGTCCCATAATCATTCACAAATTCCTCTACTTCTGAATTCCCATAATCTCCATACTCTTCAGAATCACCATTTATTAACCCACGCCGTACAACAGGAGTGTTTACAGAACCTTTAACTGAAATATATTTATCATCTTCATCACTGTCGTCTGCTTCCACTATGGGATGATACATCTCATCTTGGAAAAGTTTTGATTTTATCACATTAGACATAATGCATCACTCTGGTTTTCCAATTGAGAAAAATATATATTTTTCTTTTTTACTTGAGACGTACGTCTCTATCTAGAACTTGGATGTCACCAGAAATTCATTTCTTCCACAGGAAAAATTAGTCAGCAAAAATGAGAGATCACACGGTGTTAGAGACCAAAAGTAGTCATAATTATCACAACAGTATTCCTTGTCTAATCTTACACGAAAGGTATCATCTGTAAATGACTTCATCCATTGTCTGAACAGCGAAGGTCAAATATGACAGCTATATAATCAAAGAACCGATCACTTGTTCACCCTTTCACAGACATGAACCGATACACGTGCTCACGTCACTTATTATATTTTGTTGTTGATGTTGTTGGATGGTTGCTGCCATGGAGGAAGTGCTGCTAAACAATTTACGGGTTTTCCGGTTAAGCTCGGTGTCCCGTGCCAAATGCAGTTCAGGGAATTTTCCGTAAATTCCCTGTCACGTGTTGCTACGGTTTTCGTGTGCTATTTCCCTAAATGGAAGTATATGTCCACTGACCTAGAATTTCTATCTATTTGAGGTCAGTGGATATGCCACACAAATGCAGGGCTATAAAAGAGAGAAGGGCTAGTCCGTTGCTTTGTGAAACCAAATGCCGACACGGTCCTCATGAGAGAGGCGCTGAGCGACCAGTTGTGACGTCACTGTGCTAACCTCTAATCTCCTTGACTTGGACATCTCCAGTGCTGCTGGGCTGTCATTGCGCGAAGAATTTTCTAACTTACGCTTTATTCCATCAAACTAGATTATTTTATTCGTTTGCGATGCATTTAGTAGTGTACATACAAAAAAAAATATTGTGTGAAAATATTTGATAGTGTATCATGCATGTATATAAATAGTTAGTTTAGCTACGTAAATCGGTACGCCTTTTTGTTTTTTTAACAAATGTTTTCGTGTGGCGTTGCAACGTGTCGGAATAAATACACGTACCGGAAAGGACAAAATATTGTATTACGTGTTTTTCCCTGAAATAAACCAGTGCTGGTAAAAAAATAAACATAAGTGTCAAAGACTACACCAGAATTTGTAGCGAATATTTCAGAGTTGTTATTACGAAGATAATGTGAAAAATTGATTACTTCAATCGCCTTTGCGAAAGGCACTCAAATCTGACGCTGTGACCAGCGTAAGTGTACCTTCTTTAAATTATCCTGAAGAAATAGCGCAAAGGACAATTGAAAAACATTTGTTCGAAGTACTTTGGAATAATTAAGTGAATTAAGCCCGAAGAAAATCAATCTGGATACTAAAGGTGTAACGAACGCTGGAATACGAACTGTGGAACCAGTGGCAATATACAGACGACAGAATGCCGTGACTGCAACTTTTTTACAAATTTGTAATGATAATTTAATGTAAAAAAAAATCAACACTTGAGAAAGATCTCCAAACCAAAAGGCAGGAAAAAAAATATAGAGAGATATCGCAGTTTCTGCTCGACGATTGAAAAGATGGGTCACTTTAGGAGATCTCTAATTTCTCAAATTCAGTAATTAAAAAGCAAGATGAAAATACAAATACTTTAGAAAAGAAAAGGCAAATTGAAAACTTTGAAGAAGTGTGTCAACTGTGTTTTCAATAAGACTCAGTTTGACATACCCAATACTGTAATGTTGGAAATATATGTTTAAAGCAGGGGCGTATGCAGAATTTTTTTCGGGGGGGGGGGCAAAAATTGGAAGTTTCTGAAATCCACCAGGATAAAATGGAAGTTAATAAAAAAAGAAAAAAACATGTTAATAATAAAAAAAAAGGTATTTCTTTTTAGGTATATAACATACATATATACCTAAATTAAGCTGATGAGTACATATTAAAAAAAATGAGTGACAGAAACAAATTTCCTCCTTGAGAAATAACGAAATTGATAGGACTCGCCTAATTCTTAAAAACTCAGATTTATTCTTCTAGGCACATTTCCGAATTTGTCAATGACTTCTTCATCTTCAACTTGAATGTCTCTATGAATAGATAATAAAGCTAGGCCATTCAGTCTTAACTCTGATTTACTATTTCTCAAATAAGATTTCGATTGACGAAGATTGGAAAAGCTTCTTTCCACTGATGCTGTGGTTACAGGAAGAATTGCCTAGATGTGAAGCAAAATATAAATGTTGGGAAATAAGTTCTTATTGCATGATGCCAAACTTTCAACTGCGTTTTGGGGGTGCACGTCTGCTTTTTCCCTTTCCCATTTTTGACACCATAATTGATACTCGCTTCCTGTTACATCAGAATATCCTAAATCAGATTCATACATTTTCACCGCAGATAATATTTGGAAATAATCATTCTTCACAGCAAAAACTGGTAGAATGCTTTGCAATGAAGTTAGTATTTCTTTTTGTAATTGAAACCTTTCATTTAATGATTCAATTATATCATCCACAAAGGGTATAAATATACTTCTGTGGAAATATTTTTCTGGAGTTGAATATGGGACATTGCATCTATTTTTTTGTATACTGCATCTACGTGGAACTTCTTCTGCTACTTTGAGGCCTACAGCCAATGTTTTTACAGAATCATAAATTAAGCTGAAGGATTTTTCTGCTTTAGTTCTCATGCTGTTTAGCAGTGTTGTAACTTCTGATATTTTTTCTAATGCATCGACTAAGTCGATTTGCTTGTTTTGGAAGTTTTCAGATAGGTTGTATATGATGGAACAGTGGCTGCGGAACCGCCCGGGCCACCAGGGCCCGGGCCCGGTCAATAATTTTAGCCAATATTTTTATTTGGCATATGTGCGATTTTTTTGTTGTGATGTGCCTTAGAAAGTTGCTCTAGGTAAGTGGTCAGGTGGTTCTAATCCTTAAAAAAATCTCCGTAGGCATTGTTTTTTCTTCTGTTTGTTCCGGAAAGCGGGAATAGAGGGGGTGCACCACGATTCGAAATTTCGTGCCCGGTCAACGAACTTCACTTTCCGCCGCCCCTGCTGGTCTGGTCAATTAGGAGTTGGCGCCGCAAAAACTTACAGCCGTCTTCCTGACCACGGATATGAGCCACCCTTTTTTCTCTGTTTCCTTCGCGCAATAATCTTTCAATGAATCCGTACCTAGCAGTTGGATTTTTCCAGCAGTAAATATTCATGATTCAGAAACTTTTCTCATAACACAAATTTTGATTTAACATACATATATAAAAATTATATTGGAAAGCACAGTATGATTATTTAACCTTATTTTGACAGATAACATAAAAATGAAACAGATTTCGGGGGGGCTTGCCCCCCCTCTAAATACGCCCCTGGTTTAAAGAATATTTTGTTTCTTTTAAATTACGATGATGACAGAGAGTTTAGTTCGTTCTCGTTCCTTTTACTTAAGGGCTTCAGGTTTATGTAATTTTTCTTGCCTTTTCCACGGATTGTTTGCAGTCCCCGTGCAGCAGTGGCTTCAGAGAACCCACCACCACCCACCACCATGCTACTGCTGCAGCATGTCTACGTCATTACCTCCAACTTCTGGCTTCAGGGGAGCTAGTGCTACGGATCAGCGCTTGTATTTTATAGCCCTAACATAAATGTACCACAAAAGAAAAAATCAGTGGCGTTTCTAGGCCAAGGCCAGGAGTGCCCGTCTCCAAATATAATCAGATTTTTAATTTTTCTTTTTGTAAATACATATTCATTTTAATTAATTACAGGTGCATGCAGGAACTTGTGCCCCCCACCCCCATTTTTTTTTTTTTTTGTCTAGAACTGCCACTGGGAAAAATAATTAAAAACTCCCTTTTCTTCAATAAGTTTTAACTTAATTCAAATAACACAGCGACGTTATTACCTCCATTCTACGATGCCGCGCTCTAACTCTGTATTTATCATTAGGAAGAGCTTTTTTTTTTTTTTTGATTGGAGGTTTAACGACCACCTGAGCAACTCAGTGGGCTATAAGCAGTCTCCCGTCCCCAGGGCTGTAACTAGCAGGGAGGCGGGAGGGGCCTGAAAGGCAAACAAGCAGCCCCCCTACCCCCCTGGAAGAGACGTTATCGTAATTTTTTTTTTTTTTTTTGTGGTTTATAAAAACTACTCTTCTATTTCATTATAAGCATAAACACCATATTTATTTAAGGTTCGCGTATTGAACTTTAAAAAATAAGCGAGAGATGATATGATACAGTACGAACAATAAATGACTCGAAAAAAAAATATTCTCGGGGTCAATCTGTAGAAACAGTTGCGCCAATGACACCTAACCGCACAGGGCTTGGTGTTAAGGGTCAGGAAAGAGAGAAATGGCTTCAAGTGGTTGAGGGGGCATTAGACGCACACTACAATTATTATCAATTGCCACCTTTGATGACCGGGGGAGGGGGCATTAGACGCACACTACAATTATTATCAATTGCCACCTTTGATGACCGGGGAGGGGGGAGGGAAGTGCAAGCTGTTTTTTCTTTGAAGAAACGATCACGCGATCCATTCCTTCTGAGAGCTGTTTTGTGTTGGTCAGTTTTATTAGAAGACTTTGGGGAAATGCGATGCTCACTTACTAACCATTTATTTATTTTTTTTGAAATCACCGCTTGTATGCTGCGAAAAAGGGTCCGTGGGAAGAGGGGGCGTGGGGGGGGGTTGGAAAGTCTTCAGGTCCTGTTTACAGTGAAGTCAAGCCATTAAAAAAGTTTCCGGGATCATCCACAGAAGATGTCTGCACATGATTTCTGACTGCGCCATGAATTTCAAGGTATGCCAGATCAAAAAAATATACTCTAAATAAATTTTAACCACATATGCCGAAGTTTATTGAAATCTGAATTGTACCATTTGTTTGCGTAGTTACGAGAATTCACCACAAAGCCTGTATGGATAACAACGTTAACATGTCATGGTTCCAGAATACCGTGGACCATTCGTCTGAGAAGGGTTCGGGTTCAAATCCCCGTGAGACATGGATGTTGTGTTTGTCTTATGGCACTGGCTCTCTCCCTTCTCTGGGACTAATGGCCCTAAATTAAGGACGGGCGACTGCTTATAGCTCATTGAGTAACTCATGGTCGTTAAACCTTCAATAAAAAAAAAAAGATTAGCGTGTCCTGTTCTCATAAAAATCTATTACTACACAATCCGGAAATTTCAAAATAAAAAGAAACAAGCATGAAAGATGACATCGAATTTTTGGGTGTAATGAGCACGTTTTTTGAATCCATTCTAACGCGAATTAAATTTATCAAAGCTATTAAAAGTCAATGGAACCGGTATGAAAAACAATGGTATCTGATCGAAGAAATAAGTGTTTCAACTGGGGTTTTAATCCCGCAGATACTGCTGTAAACGGAATCATGAACTTACGCTCTCCAGCGGCTCACTTGTTCTCTATGAAACGTTTGAAATATATGAGAAACATTTCGCAGCGGAAACGTTCTCCAACAAAAAAAGAATTTTTCAAATCGGACTCTTAGAAGCAGAGATTTTAAGAATAAAGTATTCTCAAAAGATTTTTCGATGCGAGCGGTATGGGTCCAGGAAGTAATTTCTTCAGTCGAGTTTTCAGAAGCTCAGATTCTGCTGCAAATACATCAGAAGCAGAAATTGACACTTATGCTGCTTGGTGGCCAAACCATTCTTTACCAAATATTATAAATTATATGAAAAAAAAATTCGCATCTGGCGCTGCATGCGATACAGAAAGAATTTTTCAAATCGGAGTTTTAAAAGCAGAAATATCGAGGAAAACGCAATTTACCTAACGCCCCCTAGTGAAAAGTCTATGGGTAACTTGAAAAAGTGACTATACCTAAAATACTCTTCGTCATAAATGGAATCGAAAGGTAAAATAATTTTTTCAATCGGATGTTTAAAAGCCAATATATGGAATAAAATGTACACTGCCGGACAATTGCTAAGGACGGATGACAATAGCAACGATAGCAACCATAAAATGGAAGGCAGGAAAATGTGGAAATTAGCATAAGTGCGGGATACAGTAAGACGTGTTGTGCGTATGCAAATTTTGTATTGCTGAACTTGTTCGTGACGCCATAGCGCTGATAAGAGATATAAAGGATTTGACGCGTATTGACCGTTGTTGTTCAAACGCAAAGTTGAAAGGGAAAGAATCAATTGACGAACTTGCAATTTTCAGTATGTCTTTCCGACATCACCTAGATGATTTTACGCGTAGCAGTATTATTGGCAAGATTGAAGAAGGGCGAAAAATAACAGATGTTGCCAGGGAGTTCGACGTCATCCACAGTGTTGTTTCAAGGCTTTGGAAATCATTTCAAACAAATGGAGAGTGTAGCAAACGTCAGGGGAGGTCGTGTTCGCAGTACGACACCTGCAGAAGATCGGTACATAGTGCTATCAACAAAAAGACACCGGCGCAACACAGCTAGTGAGGTAGCAAATCAGTTTATGGCTGCTACTGGCAAGCGGATCTCCCGAAAAACTGTCGCCAGACGTTTGCATGAAGGAGGACTATACGCCCGCCGTCCTGTTGTGTGCATCCCATTGTCCAGACGTCACCGTACCGCCCGTTTGCAATGGTGCCATCAACATCGCAATTGGACTGATAACGACTGGTCTGCTGTCCTCTTCTCAGATGAGAGTAGATACAGTCTATCGTCTGATTGTCGACGACAACTGATCTGGCGTGATAGTGGTACTGCATATTGTTCAGCAAACATACAGGAAAGGGACCGATATCCGACATGTAGTGTCATGGTATGGGCTGGCATCATGATCAATGGCCGTACGTCCCTCTATGTGCTTCCAACTGGGACTATGACTGGCCAACGATACATTAATGATGTTCTGCTACCTCATGTTCGCATGTTCCGTGGTGCTGTCGGTGATAGATTCATTTTCATGGACGACAACGCAACATGTCATCGAACAGTCGCTGTCCAGGAGTGTCTTGAGAGCGAGGATATTCAACGCCTCGTATGGCCAGCACGTTCTCCAGATCTGAATCCCATTGAAAATGTGTGGGATGCTTTGGGGAGGAGTCTTGCTGGTCGCCAATGCCCTCCAATAAACAAGGACACCCTCATCTGTGCACTGACAGAGGAATGGGATAAATTACCCCAACAGCTGCTTGATAATGTTGTGCAAAGCATGACACGACGTGTGGAATCTTGCATCGCCCTCCATGGTGGCCATATCCCGTATTGACATCTTACGCCGGAACGCCTGCGGACGGTAATTGCATTTTTTTCACGTTTACGTATTCTGCACAAAATGGCCTGTTTGTCCCTTGAACACGTTCCAAAGCCTTCTGGATTTCAGAGCACAATAAACTGTCTTTCTTGTAATGTCCTGGCATTCTGACATTATCTTATTTCACTTGGCATCCAACCACACTTACTTTTTTATGCGCTATATAGCCGTTTATGATCCGTCCTTAGCAATTGTCCAGCAGTGTATTTTGAATTCGATATCATTTGCATTTACGCCCTCTAGCGGCGAAATTGTGCATCACAAAAAAAAAAAAATGAAGGATCATCATTCGTATATTTCAAGCTTCCTAATGCAAAAAGAATTTTTCAAATCGGACTAATATTTGCAGAGATATGGTGTCCATAGACGGACGGACGGACAAACCGATAACACGAGCACGAATTTTTTTTTTACAAAAGACGTGCTAAAAAGCAATTTTCTTTCTAGGAAAGTTTGTCTAATAAATAAAAATACAAAGTGAATAGTATCATGAGGAATACGGGATTACACCATACAATACAAAGTTTGAAGACAAGAATCTGTTTTTTGATGTAAATATGATATGGGTGGTAAGTCAGATAATATCCGAAAATTTCGTCTGCCTGGAGCGAGAATCGACTCCGCGTCTCCCAGACAGCGCCCGAGTATGCAAACCACTACACCACCCAGAACGACCGAGTTCCAAGTTTTTGATTAATTTGAATATAACCATCACAGGATTCGCTAGTCGAAGCAACCGGCATTCATGTTTAGCGAATCTGGAGGTTAGGAATTCTATCCCGAGATTGCTCGGAGGAGCAGATAAATCATGAAAGGAATACGGGATTACACCATACAATACAAATAATCGAAAACTTGGTTGTCCGGAGTGGTGTAGTGGTTAGCATACTCGGGCGCTATCTGGGAGATGCGGTTCGATTCCAGCTCCAGGACGACGAAATGTTCAAGTTCTCGGATATTATCTGACTTACCATCCATGTCATATTTACACCAAAAACGAATTCTCATCTTCAAAATTTGAGTGAATGGTATTTGTACTTTGCAAGGGAATTAAAAATAATACCAATAAGGGCCATGGAAAATTCAAACTTCCTGTTGCGACATACACTATCTACCAACAAGTAATTGGACACCTGTAATAGCAAAGGAAAACGAAGTTTATTCACCTTCAGTAGTTGGTGGAGCCTCCACGAGCGGCGATTACAGCTGCGACCCTCCGGGGCATACTCACAACCAGGCGTTGTACGACGGCTAGCGGTATTTTCTTCCACTCGGCTTGGAGAAGACAGGTCAGTTCCTTCACCGATTTCGGACGGTGGGGGCACCCCTTAAGTCGACGCTCCAACTCGTCCCAAGGGTGCTCGATAGGGTTAAGGTCCGGGCTCTGAGCAGGCCAGTCTATTTGATTAATCCCATTGTCACCATACCAAGCCATGGTGGACCTCGCAACATGACAGGTGACATTGTCATCCTGAAAGTAACATGGGTCCACCCGTAAAACTGCCACAACGTACGAAGCGCATGGTCATCTCGGTGTTGAGTCTACGAGGAATTGCGACCAAGGGTCCCGTGCCATACCAGAAGAAACACCCCCATAGCATAATTCCACCGCCGCCGAACTATACAGTTGGCACAATACATTCCGGCAGGAGGCGTTCTCTAGGCAGACGCCAAACCCAGACCCTGCCATCCGAACGGTACAAGGTGAACCTTGATTCGTCGCTCCAGAGAACCTGTTTCCACTGTTCAACGGTCAACTGTCGACGTTCTTTGCACCACGTTAGCAGAGCAACGCTATTGGACTTGGTGATCAAAGGCTTGTGGGCGGCAGCACGCCCATGATAACCGAGCAGATGGGCTTCCTTACGGAGGGTATTCATCAAAAGAACATCCCCGGATGCCTGTTGAAACTCCTCGCGGATGTGGCCCATCGATTTGGTGCGGTTCTTCCGAATTTCTCTGGCTAGCACCCGTCGTTCTCTAACTCCCAGTTTTGTGGGTCTGACGGGTCGGGGCACATTCCGACAGTCCCCTCTCATCTTCCACTTGCCAATCACGTAGGCCACTGTCGATTTTGGGTACTTCAACTCGCTGGATATGTCACGTAATGATCGGCCATTTCTGTGATACCCGACGATTACACCTTTCTCGAAATCAGAGAGCTCCGAACTGCGTGGCATCTTGCATGCGACTGGTTGCGTTGTTGTTTCCCACACGATATTTAACGGCGGCGGCCGTGACGTGTATCAAAACCGCAGATATTGTCGATGGCAGGGGTGTCCAATTACTTGTTGGTAGATAGTGTATTAACTTTCCAACTTCTCATGCAAAATGCTAGCATTTGCGTCACTATGCCTTGCGCATTTCTACTGTTCTTAACTTTTCAAAGGGTTAGTATGGTGGTCACAACTTGAATTTAAAGGAATCAGGACTGCATTTCAAGTTTCTAAACTAAAATTTCGATTAAATATTCGTTCTCCCTGAAAACCATTATAACAGAGATTTGAGTCAATATATGAATCATAAACGGAATATCAGCTAATCAGTACTCATAGTTATCGTTGAATATCAGTTAGTCATTAATATCAGTCGTAGGCGAAGTGTTAAATTAACCAAAAATATTACTCTTTATTATGCAGATCTGTTTTCTTTTTCTTTTTTCATGTTCACATTTTTTATTATCTATGGAGTTCTGCCAGATTATTTTAAGTTATTCAAGAAAAATATGAAGGCCTACTTACAAGGGTGGATGGATCTATCAGTAAATCATGGGACTGGCGATGAGCTCGCCAAATTTAAAACCTACTGCAACATTTTAAACGCGGAAGGAACTCTGAGGAAATTATACAGAATTGATTCCTGTAACATACTTAACTTGGATCCATTTTGATTGGCACCCGAGAGATTGGTACCCAGGAAACAGGTAGTCGGCAAACTCGTGCACGGAAGACTGGTACACACGCAGTTTTATCCGGTTATCGGTAATGTCCTCCACAGGAAAACTCCTCCACCTTTTCAAGTGAGGTACCGTGCACAAATTGCTTTTTGTCAGTGTTTTCCATCGTGGAGACTTTTCTGCGATCTCTATTTCTGAGCCTGCGTTTAACCTGTATTTTCTAACGTGGAGGAATTTTGCGGGATGCATTTCTGATTTTATCCGACTTTTCTATTGTAGGTGAGTTTTATATAAAAATCAGAAGGATGTGTGGGCAGAGAGGTGGCAGTTTTATATCGAATGTGGAAGACTTTTCCGGGATACTCATTTCTAATTTTATCCAAAATTTCTGATGTTGAGGAGATTTACAAGTAACAGAAGGACGGGTGTGTATATGGGGGTGGGGGGTACAATTTCCTAACGTGTGAAACTTTTCTAGGGTACCCATTTCTGATGTCATCGACTTTTTTTTATTCTAGGTGAGTTCTTTCAGTAACAGAAAGAAATAAGATAGAAGTCTTTTTATTAGTAATAACAATGTGCATACATATACTCAGCACCTCTTATTTCCTGAAATAAACGCAATCTCATATTCTAAGTAAGCAATGCTTTTAATTTTGTTTTGCAAACAACGAAAAATTTTGCTTTGTTTCTTTAAAATATTTGAAAATGATATTCCAGTATTGTTTTTATATACACATTTCACATCAACTTCAAACTATATTTTCTTTCGCTGTTATTTAATTTTTATTTTTAGAAGATGTCAACACGGTAAAAATTTGTAAAATATGATCAAATGTAGAGGATTTTAGGAAGGGAGTGTCTGAACCCAGGTCTTAAACAACCCTTAGAAATAGGAAGCTAAGAGATTTGGGCAACAGTGCCCGATAGGAAAGTGACACGGAAGCGAGGTAGAAAGGGGGAGGAAGGCGCCAATATTTATTACCGGGAGGCCAGTACCCGGGTCAGAATGAAAATTTGTAAAAATTAGATTGGGAAAGCTAAATTTGAATGACACGGTCACATGGATGCAAGTGAACGAAATCATGGGAGGTGAGTGCTCCATCCCCTCATATCTTCGGGGGTAGGAGTGCTCCATCCCCTCATATCTTCGGGGGTACTGCTGCCAATAGCCATACCACTTTTCGAGAGCTTCCGCCGCCATTGCTTGCAAAAAAAGGAAATATGGAGGGAAGGGGATATGAGTGGAAGCTAAATATACTGTTAAGTTGTTGATTTCCACTTAATTCTAATGAACAGACCAACACCATAAATGTTATCACAATCTTTCGTGTCTACTGGATAAGCGATCCCCAATTATGTGGTGGTATTATGCGGGATCAAATTCGCTGTAAAATGTAACTCTTTGTAGTAATAATAATAGACTAATTCGTCTCGGGGTCAGTGGTTAAAGTTCGGCACGTAGCCACCAACGTAAAAAACTAAAGAAAAAATGATGATAATAAACAGCAAGCTAAATATTTCAGGAGATGACTTTATCGCTTAAAAACAATTTATTTTCTTATCTGCTGAAGTATGATTGTCCACAGGCTAAGCGCTAAAACTTCTCTTTATTTTAGCTTGCAAAGAATTTATCTGCTCTCCCTACGGTGCCTACTTTCAGTCACGCTTTGCTCGTTTCTCTCCCGCGCTCGGGAAAACGCCTTATTCCTCAGCCAGCCTAAAACATCGTGCCCGAAAAACCCTACCCGTGGTCCTTTCATGCGACCACCCTTTTTTTTTTTTTTTTGATTGGAGGTTTAACGACCACCGTGAGCAACTCAATGGGCTATAAGCAGTCGCCCGTCCCTAATTTAGGGTCACTGGCTCCAGGGAAGGGAGAGAGCCAGTGCCGTAAGACAAACACAACATCCATGCCTGACCGGGATTCGAACCCGGACCCTTTACAGACGAATGATCAGAGGCCAACGCCTTAGACCACTGCGCCACCGGGGCGGCGACCACCCTTTCCTCTTCCTCACCGCTGACTGCCTCCCCCCCCCCCCCCAGGAAATAATCCCGTTTGCTCCAACCTATACCATAATATCGCCGACGGATTACAGGCGGCATATTATTAAAAAATTCAAAGCTGACTTTAATCGCTTCCCGCGTCCCTTTCAAAGTTAGAAACAGCTCAAACATTTTGCATCCGGACCTGGCCATCACATAACTGGACTCGACCCGGACAAATCTGCTTTGAACTATAAATTTGAATATATCGTCATCATCAACATTGTCAGTCATTATCAATCCACTGCTGGATGAAGGTCTCCCCAAATTTCTTTCACAAAGGTCTGTCTTTGAGCCAGTCTCCTCCATGTGACCCCCTCATGCTTTCGAATTTCATCCATCCATCTCCCATATGGTCTTCTTCTGGGTCTTTTCCGGTCCCTTGGAATCCAGTCTGAAATTTCAGTTGTCCATCGGTGGTCCGTCCTTCTGGCAACATGTCCATCCCCTTTTGCGATTTCGTGGATTTTACTCTGATCACGATGTCTTCCACTTTTGTCATTTTCCTTATCCACGAGTTCCTCTTCTTATCTTTCCTGGTTACACCAAGCATGCATCTCTCCATGTTTCTTTCAGTTTCCTGTAGTCTTTGTATGTTTTTTTTTTTATGGTCCACATCTCTGCATCATACGTAGGCATTGGAAAGATGCATTGATCAAACATTTTTTTTTGTAAGACATAATGCCACATTGCTCTTAAAAACTGTACTGTTTCTTCGAAAAGCTCTCCACCCAAGTTTTATACATCGATTCATTTCCTTATCAATGTGACTCTTGCTTGATATCTGTTGTCCAAGGTAAATGTAGGTATCTGTTGTCTCCAGCTTTTCTCCATCAATCGATAAATCTTCATTTCTTGTAAAAACATTGTACTTCAGCCGTGTCTTCTGAAAGTTTATTTTTAATCCCTATTTTTAACCCTTCTTAGCAAGTTCTTGGGTCATACTCTGTAACTCTAAAGTATTATTTCAGACATCTGAAGGGTTCTTTGAAATATTTTTTTTCTTTTCAAAGATAAAACGGAAATAAAACCGGGTCGAAATCGGGTCAAGAACGCCTTGACCTGCAAGAAACTGTCGACCCTTTGACCCGTGACCCGTTTCCATCTCTGGTCTCTTTCGGAAACTCTTTATCAGAGACAGCGAAAGGTGCTAATTGCACTTGAGCAACCCAAGGTGAGCTACAATGCACAGAGCCATGTCTTCAAATGGCTCCTTCTATTGTGACATCTTTGGAGACGAAACGCAAGAATGCGACTGACGTCACAGGCGTTAATTTGCGGAAGAATATGCATGTTTCAGCTGTCTACGTAGCACTCGCGTTTTCCACGTTTCGGCAAGATATCACACGATTGACTTGCATAATGTCGTCAAAGTCACATACTCGCTTAATTATTTTGAGTGGTATAATTTATCCAGCAATAGAGGACTTGCTGCTCAACCACCATCAAACAAATTCATAGAATGGGATTTTTTATATATATACGTATTTCAAGAGAGTTCATTTTTCTTCCAGCCACTCGTTTTTTAAAATTTGCATTTTTTTTTTCTTATTTACTTTTTGTCTTGGAAAAATTATTCACTAATGAAGTAAAGTAACAAAGGGAGCGAAAAAAACAAAGAAAAGCTTACGAATGAATTAGTGGAAAACGTTAGTTTTTAGTGTAACACCGAGCTCCCCCCCCCCCGCGTCTGAGCCCGGACCCTAGATACTGCCCTGTCCGTCCCTAATTTAGGGCCACGAACTCCAGGGAAGGGAGAGAGCCAGCGCCGTAAGACAAACACAACATCAATGTCTCACCGGGATTTGAACCCGGACCCATCTCGGACGAATGACCAGAAGCTATCGCTTACACCACTGTGCCACCGAGACGGCGGCGTCGACTTCACCAAATTATTGGGCGACAGACGTGAACAGATTAGACGTGGGAGGAGGTCTTTTCCATTGTCTCAGAGGGAATATAAAAGAAGATCACAACACTCCTTTCAATAATCATCAGTTTATAATACAACGCTCTCGTACAACGCTCTTAATAATCGCTCTCTTCAACGCCCCCTAAGCAATCGATCAGTCCTCGTTTTATCTCTTGTTCTTATCTTATATCAGGCATACGTCACATGCATTCAACCTCAATTGTGTTGTCAAACGTATTCGTTTGAGGAAAAGATATTTCGTTAAGCGTGAAGAATACTGAGAATAAACTCAAGATTTACATAGGGGAAGAAACTAAAAAAGGAATCTTAATCTAGTATATACGTCACAACACTGAAGAGCAATTGAATTAGAAATATCTGTCTAGTAACGTGTAGCACCACCTTTCGCCCTGATGAAGGCGGCGATTCGTCTCGGCATGGACTCGACAAGACACCGGAAGCGTTGGGAAGCTATACGGATCCACGACCCCTGAACAAGCTCCTACATCAGTTCACGAAGGTTTGATGGAGGAGGGTCAGAGCCCCGAACATCTCTCTCGATGGCATCCCAAATGTGCTCGATCGGACTGAGGTCAGGTGACCTAGCTGTCCAAGGAAGCGAGGTCACGTCGGTGGAGTGTTCATCCAACCAATCGGATACAATTCGGGAGCTGCTTTGTCTTGTTGCTGGATAAGGTCCCCAGTGGGATGTTGAAGACGCACAAACGAGGGCAAATGGTCGTCCAGGATATCTCGGTAACGTTGAGCTGTGATGGACGATGTCACACGTACCAGGGGTCCCATTTCAGTCCACGTAAACAGTCCCCAGACGAGAATGCCACCCCCACCAGCTTGAAGAGTAGCCTGCTGGCAAGAAGGATCCATCGCTTCATGTGGTTTGCGCCGTACTCGTATCCTGCCATCCGCATGCACCAACGTGAATTTCGACTCATCAGTCCAGGCAACATTTTTCCACATGTCTAGGGTTCAGTGGCGATGTTCCCGCGCCCATGCCAATCTTTGCACCCTGTGATGTGCGGTCAGCAGCGGTACCCTCGTGGGACGATGGCTTCTGTACCCCATAGCGAGGAGATGGTTCTGGATGGTGTGGCTATTTACACGTTTTTGTGCACCAGGTTTTAATTGCTGAGTGATTTCTTGCACTGTGGCCCGTCTATCCGCTGTTACAATGCGAGCTAGCCGACTATGACTCCGCTCATCCACAAGCTGTTGTCCACGGCAGTTAGCCCTTGCAGGGATGGTTTCACCGGATTCGATGTACTCACGGTGCACCCGTGACACAGTGGCTCGTGAAAATTCCAGTGCCTGCACGACTTCCGAGATGAAGTGACCCATTCGTCGGGCCCCGACAATTTGCCCACGATCAAATGCGCTTAGATCCTTCGTCTTACCCATACTGCGTCCGACTCTTACTGATTCCCGTCGCATCACCCCTCATATTGTCGGATCGCTGCATGCGTCATGTCGTTTCCGTTTACAGGGCTGCCCACAGCGCCACATTTGCATAACGCCAGCTGTCTCTAATTCAATTGCTCTTCAGTGTATATATCAACAGTTCAGGTAACATCACAGTTTGTAACAGTTTAGGTAATTTTACAGTTTTGGTAGGGAGTTTTATAGTTTAATTTTAGTTTCAGGTGCTCTTTTTTGTATATTCTACAGTTCAGGTATTGAAGACAGAATGCATTGAAATATATAACACAAAATTTTAATGTGGACGCCTGTTGTTGCTTTTTTCGAGATATTTGGAATTCTCACGAAACCTGAACTGAATTTGTTTGCTCAGGGCCTCTGGATGTCTTTCCCTGAAGAGTGGTCCAGGGGTCCTGAGTGTGTAGTTATGATAATTTACTTAACATTATTTTGTCATTCTATAATTTATTTTACTGTGCTTTTTTTGTTCATCTGGAAGTCATAAGGCCCTAGTTATTGGTTTATGAAAGTTGGTTGCTTGAGTGTTAATATTCTTTTGCATATACCTTGTGCATCCGTTTTATTATCTTAAAAAAATGGCGTTATTAGTCACTGATAGTCACTGATTATATCAATCATATTTTTTCATTGTAACGAATATGTATTATTTACACCGAATATTTGTTTTCTTATTTTTTGTGGAATGACAGCGTATTATTTAAATAATGAATATTTGCTTTTTTTTTTGTTTCTTGTGAAATGACAGCGTAGTATTAAAATAATGAATATTTGCTTTCTTGTTTTATATGGAATGACAGCGCAGTATTTAAATAATGAATATTTGAATTCTTGTTTTTTGTGGAATGACAGCATAGTATTTAAATAATTAATACTTCCTTTCTTGTTTTTTGCGGAATGACAGCGCGGTATTTAAATAATGAATATTTGCTTTTTTTGTTTCTTGTGAAATGACAGCGTAGTATTAAAATAATGAATATTTGCTTTCTTGTTTTACAATGAATGATAGCGCAGTATTTAATTAATGAATATTTGCATTCTTGTTGTTTTTTGTGGAATGACAGCATAGTATTTAAATAATTAATATTTCCTTTCTTGTTTTTTGCGGAATGACAGCGTAGTATTAAAATAAAGAATATTTGCTTTCTTGTTTTTTACGGAATGACAGTGCAGTATTTAAATAGTGAATATTTGCTTTCTTACTTTTTGTGCAATGACAGCGTATTATTTAAAGCAGAACTCTATAACCTTAATATATGTTTTCCTCGTAACATTCTCTCTTTCATTTAAAATTGCAGAAACTAAGCAGTTTTAGCGAACAATTGGCAGAATTAATCTGTAATAAATTAAAAACAAAACCACTGAATAAAAAGAACAAAAGATCATGTTTCAAATTGCACCTGAAATTTTTCCGAGTCTTCTTTCCGGCTAACTTTTTACTAAATCCGTTTGCCGTCACGGCACTATTTTGTTTAGAATTAATCTCTGGTGATGAGCACATCCTTTCGAGAAAATCTGAAACTTACTATGCCACTTTCAAAAGAGTCGGATTAAAACAAATTGTGACTCCTGAGTGATACGTGGCCCACCCTTCTTCAGTTTTTCTCCCTCACCCATCCTTCTTCAGTTTTTCTCCCTTACCCCAAAGTTTTATGTCAGTTTTTGTTCCAGTTCACTTATGTAGACGTAGTGACGTGAGAACAACGGGTGACTTATCAGCTTATTTGCATGAAATCATATAATGATCGAGGTAGTTGCCTTCAATGCACGATCTTAATAACAAGAGTCACTCACAATACAAATTTAAATTCGTTGGCTGAATTTAAAGATTTTATTGTATATACAAATATATGAACTTTCGAGTTTCCCTAGAACGCATCATCAGATACAGAAGAAGGAATAAGTACATACAATAAAATCTTTAAATTCAGCCAACGAATTTAAATTTGTATTGTGAGTGACTCTTGTTATTAAGATCGTGCATTGAAGGCAACTACCTCGATTACTTCGGACTATTTCTGCACGAATTTGAATTCTCCTGAAATCATATATATGACTTTAAGAAATTTACCACTCAGTGTATATTCCCAAGAATGAACTTGCCAAGTGTTTTTTCATTCTTTCTTTTTTCCCCTTTGAAATGTCTTTGAAAATTATTACACGCTATATATACATGTAGAAGATTTCTTTAGTGTTTCCCTCAAGGAATCAGAGAAAGAACTCTGGGATTGATTATTCTAGTTGGTCGCTATTGCCGGTGAAGATTTGTACGAGAAATGCTTTCGCAACCATAAACACTTGTCACTCAGCATCTACGCCTAAAATTTTCTCTGTTGTCTTTACTCCTAGCAGTGCAGTTGTATAACCGACGGAAAAACCACTTCCTATGACTTTATTTTTAGGACTACCTTCTCGGCAAGTTCCCATTTTCTTTACTTTGGAACCCATATGATTGTGAGATCCTAACTGCGTTATTCAACTGTTTAGTCTCGTACTTGCAACTTGCAAGACAAACATTCGTTATGCTTCCCATGTGCTTGCGCAAAAATCGGTTTCTCACAATTTCTGCATGCATGATATAAAAAAGTTTCCTTTCCGAAGCTTCTCTTACGAAATAACCACGAAAAGTGCCTTAAAACCAGTCCCGGTGGCCGTGGAGTATGAGGCACTGAGTGACGTATTCAGCTATTTAACCTTCCTTTTGGGTTTCTCTTTTCTTAAGTAAATTCAGTTACTTTTTGGTTAAAAGTTTTCTCACTCAACAGCGCAACAGTCCCCCGAACAACATTGAATTTGGAAACGCTGACAGTGAGTCAGAGCGACGTAAATTGAATGCACTGAATGTAGTAGATGAGAACTAAGAGAGAGAGAAACTCCTCTACAGGACTTCCTCCAACAGCATTTACAATTTGGCAACCCTGGCATTGAGTCAAAGCGACATAGAATGACAACACTCTGAATGTACGGGTAGTAGATGAGAGCAAAGAGAGAGAGAGAGGGAGAGAGAGAGAGAGAGAGAGAGAGAGAGAGACGAGATCTATGAGAGAGAAAGAAAGAGGTAAAGATTTGTGTAGAAGAGAAATTGTGAGGAGTAAATTGTAAAGAGTTGATATTACGAACTAATAACAATGTGTTTGGTAAACACTGATTAGACAGAATCATGGGATATCTATCTGGTAACGGGTAGGACTACCTTTCGATAGGATAAGGACAGTCACACGTCGAAACATTGAGTCCACTAGGTCACGAAAGCGTCCCCTCAGGTACCTTCATCCATGCTTGCTCCACTGCTGTCCATAATTCCGTCCCATTCCCGGGTGGAGAATCCAAAGCTCGAACGGACCTTTTCTCAACATTCGAAAGATTTTCCATAGGGTTCATGTGCGGTGAATGTAGAGGCCATTCCAGGGTGGGAACTTCTGCAGAATGCTCTTCTAATAATGTTCTTGTGACCAGGGCTCTGTGGGGAGGAACATTATCCCTCTGAAAGAGTCCATTGCCCTGTGGATGCATGAACGGAAGCGATAGTCTCCAAAGATGGACACGTATCGGGGATCGTTGGGAGATGCATCTAGACGTACCAGTCTCCAAAGATGGACACGTATCGGGGATCGTTGGGTGATGCATCTAGACGTACCAGTCTCCAAAGATGGACACGTATCGCGGATCGTTGGGTGATGCATCTAGACGTACCAGTCTCCAAAGATGGACACGTATCGGGGATCGTTGGGAGATGCATCTAGACGTACCAGTCTCCAAAGATGGACACTTATCGGGGATCGTTGGGAGATGCATCTAGACGTACCAGTCTCCAAAGATGGACACGTATCGGGGATCGTTGGGAGATGCATCTAGATGTACCAGTCTCCAAAGATGGACACGTATCGGGGATCGTTGGGATATGCATCTAGACGTACCAGAAGTTGCAACGTGGGCCAGATGAACATCCCCCAGACCATAACCGAACTGTCACCAGCCTGAAAAGTGGAACTGAAAAGTTCCTCGTTGACGGGCTGGAGTTCACCGCTTCGAGCAGTTTACGCCAGATCTGCACACTCTCGTTTTCGCGAAATAACTGGAAACGGGATTCATGGAACCAGGAGACCCGTCTCCAATCATCCAAAGTCCAGTGTCGATGTTTTTCCGCCCAGATGAAACGTACACTCCGATGACGTGGCGTTAACAATGGGACTCTGGTGGGTCGGTGGCTCCCATTACCTTTTAAGGTTAACGATCGCCTGATGGTCTTTGTGGAGACATTTCTGGTACTTCCCTCGTTGAAGTTGGCGGGCACTGCCCCCTAGTAAAATTATTGGAGGGGCAAGATTGACCGTACCCCCCTCCCGCCAGAGTCAGCGCCTATGTTTTACAAAGCATGTTTCAACAGTTCTCTTTCATCCAGGATCTAAGAGAATTTTTTTCATGAAGGAATTTATGAGGTATTATTCCCATGTAGTTGCATATCTTATTTTTGTGGACGGCAAGACAAAATTTCCCGGCCTGGTTTGATCGTCCCAATCCTCCCAGGCTCTTGAAAATTTTACTGTTTCTCCCAAATGCACTCTAGCCAAGTTTTATACGCCTAATAATTTTTTCTTTGATGTGGCCCTCGCTTTATATCTGTTGTCCAAGGTAGACGTAAGCATCAGTTAGTTCTAAATTTGACCCATGTACCGTTAAATCTTCAGATTCCCAGTAATGTTCGATTGAAATAACAGATTTTCCAAAATCTGAAAGCAAAATAAATGGAAAATTAATTATTTGCAGTATTGGTTACTTAACCCGTCGCTGTGAGCATTTCTCTCACGTTTCGCATATACCAAGAGCGTCGTTTATGGTACGACTCCCGCTCTATCAGACTTTTAGAATCATCTCAACAATCTGTTATCAGTTCCGATAAGGATTAGCGTGTCTTTGACCTTCAAACAGGCCCATAACTCCCACGTGCTTCGTGTGAACATTTCTCTCATCAAGCGACTGTCGGAGTTCGTGTCACGTGATAATTTTTCTCATCAAGCTGCCACGCGCTTGTGTTTTGTATTTTCATATTTAACGCGATTATACGAGTGCGTTTATCGCCTAATTTGATTTGTAACTATGTATATTTCTTGCAAAGAAAGAATTCTGAAATGTTGCTATTCAGTAGACTACTTAAAACAGCGGAAAACAGTAGCATGGGAAAAACTCTCACGTGCGACCAACTTGGGTAAACGCATGTGAATTTTCGGAATTAATATACAAAATGAATTTCCTGTTGAATTCAGTGTTTAACTATTCTGTAAAATGGAGGCAGTCTCTTGAGTGAATGTCTATGAGAATTGTAGAAAATCACTATTTTTGTAAAAAGCATCCACCCTAAAGGTGTAGACATAAGCTGTTTCAGCACGAGGGTGGCTTAGTGGGCAACGTTCGTGACTGCCATGGAGAAGACATCAGGTTCGATCCCAGGCAGGTACGAACGCTCGATCCACTAAATATCCGCCGTGAGTCGGATGGGCACGCTAAGCCGTCGGACTCCGGTAATAAATAAGGGCGTCTTCCTTTCCCTTTCTATATACTTCGCTTCCGTGTCACTTTCCTATCGGGCACTCTAGCCCACATCTCCTAGCTTCCTATTTCTAAGGGTTGTTTAAGACCTGGAGTCAGACACTCCCTTCCTAAAATCCTCTACATACTGTATGATCTGATCTGTTTCAGCACGATACCAAAGTGTTAGCCTATCCCACTGAAAAACCGTCTTCAAAATACATTAAAAACGTTATTTACAATAAAAGGTTAAAAACACATGCGAGATCTTTCGCGGTCACTCTGACCACATCATCAGGCGTGGGTATGTATCGAGCAGGTAATATAATTTTTATACAGCACATACTCTCAAGTATTTATGCAAACAAGTTACTCATCGGTGCCAGTTCCGATAGTGTTATAATTATCCGAGGAAACTATAACATCTGCTCGGGATTGATTTAGAATTAAAGTTCACCAGGGTGAACGGACAATAGAGGGGAGTTCCTCATTACAACAATTCACCCCATATTTAATAATAAATAAACTTTCCACCATGTGCAAAGAGGGTTTTGACCCCGTACAGCCCAAAATAGAAGCATTGTCCCAATCTGGAATGTAAGAACCTGAACGGACTGTCTTTACTAGTGCAGAGAGGGAGTTCAAAGTTCTCAATGAATATTTGTGTTCCGCAATGCGCACACCGAGATTACGTATGGTAGAACCCTCGTAACAGAAGTCGGTCGTTTCTCCAAGACTGGTGCGGAACGTAATCTTGTACACTCCATGGCGACTCATTAGAGGTTTCAAAGGTTTCAAAATCGCTTTATTATAATTTATCATAAGAAAACATAAGAGGGAGACGTACAGTATTGGGCGTCTCACTGAGAAATAATACAAAACCGTTAAAACATGATGGTATGTACACTGCAATGACAATGGGGATGAATAACAAATGCTGCAAGCAAAGCTTATTGAATAAAAATTGCAGAAGTGACAGAGAGAAACACATCATGTCACATGACATTGGCTGGGCATGATTTACAGGATAACACAGGCGAAACAATAGTACACAATTAGAAAAAGAACAGCACAAACACCGCCGTGAAGGTAAAACATTACATACATGAGATAAAAACACAGCGTGCACAATTGTGCAAGTTATTTAACGAGGGCACCAAAGCAACATAATACAGGCGGGGTGAAAGTAAGTAATGTACACGAGTAAGCATGAAAATACACTGAGATGGCATTAGCATTTACAATTCAACGGTAGCGTGGACTGCACGAGTCGTAGAGTGGAGGAGGGGCACCAGGGTGTCACGGAACTCAGCAAAGGAGGTGTAGAATGTCCTAGGGTACTGATAGGTGTAGCAGTCCAGAATCAACCGCAAACCATGGAGCGGCCGGCGCCCAGGTAGCATAGAAGGTGGCTTCTCGACGACTGGAAGAAGCCGACTGGTACTCCAGGCGGAGTCGAGAAAGCAATCGATCTTGAAAATGGCACAAAAGTGCTGTGCTGGCCTGGTGTAAAGAGACCGGCGAGGAAACGCTGCGGAGTTGTTGAAGGTATACGTAAATAACGTGTTTAACCAGCGCGAAAAGATAGGCACATACTGACGGAAGAGGCGTAGGTGGATGAGCCCGCAGAAGAAGATGTCTGTAGGCAGTGAACGGAAGATCTTGAGAACAAGAGCGACTGGCAATCCGGAAAGCCTGGTGGAGGAGAGGCATCAGGATGGGACAGTAAAGGTAGACGTGAGAAACGTCTGCCTCCTGTGCGCAGAAGGAGCAGAGAGGGGAGGAGAGAAGAGACATGCGAAAGAGAAAATACGGAACAGGGAGGCGATTATGCAAAAAGAGCCAGTGGGTATTAATTTCAAGAGGGGAAGATAAGGGTGAGCGGGCAGCGGCCCAGACAAGAGGAAGAGAAGCAGGGGGAACCTCCAGAACAGAAAGCGGTGAAGGGGTGGCAAGGTGCACTAGAAAACGATAAAGAGATTTAGAGGAGAGAGAGGAGAGAGGAAGAACCGAGTTTGTGAGTCGGAGGAAAAGCGGCAGCGGAAGAGGGGCAGAAAAGACAGAGACGAGACCGGTGGGGGAGACAAGATCAGGGAAAAGCGAAAGAAGTGCAGTTAGCAGAGAGTCATAGACCAAATGGGCGGATGGGGACGGGAGAATAGCAGGGGGAGGCCAGAGAAAGGGCGCCAGGATAGATCCGAGTTAGTGAGGTCTTGTACAGTTACTACACCTGCTCGGAGCCAAGAGGGGTATGAAAAACAGGGGAGATGGGGGGATGAACAAGGGAGTTGAAGAAGAGGGGTTCAGAAAGAAGCTCTAGAGTTGAAGAGGGAGGGGAGCGAATGAGGGGGAGAGAGCAAAGGTGAGTTAGGGCTTCAGAATATGCAGGTGGGAGTTTGGAGGGGGGGGAAAGGACAGCAATCGATGAGAACTAAAGAAAGAAAGGAAAAATGTGGGTTACGCAAGGAGGCAAGAACGTCACGTACCTGAACTGCGGAAGCCACTGGAGCCGTGAAAAGGTGAATGAAGTTGATCACTCGGCTTGCTTTGTAGCACAGCGGGACATCAGGTAGGCCAGCACCACCATAGGAGGGAGGAGCACAGAGCTTGTGGACGTTAATCCAGTGATGACCCGCCCACATTACTCGAGTAAGGCAGCGTGTAACCTCCTGGAGACAGAAAAGCGGGGTCGTAGATGCAATCCAAGAATGCTTGCAGATGGACAGAAGGCATGTCCTGGTGAGATTTGCACGCTGGTAGTAGGACGTACAGAACTGCGCACGACACCAGAATGCAGCTGTGCGGAGGAGGCGAGGATGGAGTTCCGAGCGAGTTGCACTGGATGTAGCTTGTGGTGCGCCTAAGTGCTCACCCAGGAAGCGTTGGGTAGTGGATGACCATGTGGCCCCCCATGGAGCATCCAAGCGATTGGACCACGACCCGCACCACAATCCAGTGCTCTTAGACGTATTCAGTTCAGCTGCAGAACATGAAGCATATGCGGAGAACAAACGACGAAGCAGTTGGAACTGTGAGTCGCTACGAATGCAGACGGTGATGTCATCTGCATAAGCAGAGTAAATGACTGAGTGATGCCGTGAGCTGGCAACTGGTGGTGGAAGTTGTGCTAGGAGAGATGTTTGCAGAGAGCGTAGAAAAGGCTCGACGGCAATCGCAAACAGTTGACCAGAAAGCGGGCAGCCCTGACGAACTCCCCTCTTGAAGGGAACATGTGCTGTGAGAAAAGATGCCGTCCTGACATGGAAAACGGCGTCCCGGTAGAGGGAGAGAAGAACGGAGACAAATTGTGGAGGAAAGCCAAAGTGTAGCAGGGTTTGTGTTAAACAGGCGTGTGAGATATTATCGAAAGCGGAACGGAGGTCTAAGGAAAGGAGAGCAAGAGGTTCAGAATGAGTCTTGGCAAGATGAATGAGATCGCGAAGAAGTTGAACATTGGAGGAAAGAGAACGGGGTGCAGTGGCGTAACCATGTTTCAAAATTTGGGGTGGGAGTCCGATCACACATGCACACATTATATATATACACTGCTGGCCACCCAAAATGCAACACCAAGAAGGACACGAGATAGCAAAGCCAGATTTACTGGACACATAACAACAGATACAAAGACGAAACGATTGAGCTTACAGGCCAGTGCGACTTGCGGAACACGCAGACATCAATAGTTCGTGTGGCCCCCATGGCTGGCAATAACGGCCGCTACACGCCGCAGCATCGAACGAAAGAGGCTTTGGGTGTGGGCTTGTAGTATGTCGGTCCAGGCTGCTTCCACACGTTGCCACAGTTCATCAGGCGTAGCTGCGGGTGGTGCTTGCCGGGCCACTCGGTTGCCGATCAGCGACCAGACGTGTTCGATGGGCGACATATCGGGAGAACAGACGGGCCACGGCAGCAGTGACACCTGGTGAGCCGTGAAGAATTGTTGCACGATACGTGCCACGTGCGGGCGCGCATTGTCCTGTTGAAACGTGGCCTCTAGCAGGTCCTGCAGGTAAGGGATGACTACAGGCTCCAAAACGTCGGAGATGGTGCGGTGACTGTTGAGTGTACCGGCGATGCGTACCAGAGTGGTGCAGGTGTTATATCCAATTGCGCCCCAAACCATAGCGCCAGGCGACGTACCGGTATGGCAATGCATAATGCAGGCGTCATACAGTCTCTCGCCACGGTGCCGCCACAAGCGGATCCGACCATCGTGGTGTTGCAGACAGAAGCGGGATTCGTCGGAGAAGACAATGTCGTGCCATTCCGTAGTCCAGGTGCGGCGTTCAATGGCCCACTGCCGCAGCACTCGCCGGTGGTGTAACGTCAATGGTAATCGGAGATATGGGCGCCGTGCGACAAGTCCCTGCTCCTGCAGAGGACGTCGAACGGTACGTGCTGATGCAGGTTGTTGCGCTAACCTAATTCCTGCGCTAACGTCCGTGCTGTTGCGGTGCGAGCCGTCAATACCCGCCGCACAACATGCCGGGTCTCTCGTTCGGTGGTGTGCCGCGGCTGCGGCAATCGCTCACGTCGGTCCGTCCGTCCCTCCTGCACCCACCGAATCCATATTCGCCTCACTGTGGCTGGATGTCGTCCCACACGGGCGCCGATGTCTCGGTACGATAAACCGCTGTCGCGATGAGCCACAATTCGTCCTCTGTCGAACTCCGAAACGTGCTGGAATGACTGCCTTATTCTGCGACGAGGCATCAGGAAGCTTCCCACGCACAGGTCCGGTAGCACAACACACTTCCACTACTTACACCCCGCCTTCTGTGCACCCTTCTTATAGTGCTTCTCGGTGGAGTGCCTGACGCACATGATTTGCCTATGCCCTGCAATGCTAATCGTTTGCATGTCCTCTCGCGGGTGACGCATGCTGCGAATTTCAGGCCAATCGGATGCTTCCTCCTTGGTGTTGCATTTTGGGTGGCCAGCAGTGTATATATACAGTATATACATAAGGATCCCCGATTCTGAAAATCTGGGGTCCTGACACCCCAGTGGTTACACCTATGGAGGGTTGGGGTCTCTATCCCTCCTAATTAAGGAGAATAGGTTGCGTGTTCATATCGCAACCTATTCTCGTTAATTCATCATCATCATCATTGTCAACCATTATCAATCCACTGCTGGACGAAGGTCTCCCCAAGTTTCCTCCACAACGGTCTGTCTTGTGCCAGTCTCCTAAATGTCAATCCCGCATACTTTCGAATTTCATCCACCCATCTTCCATGTGGTCTTCTTCTGGGTCTTTTCCTGTCCCTTGGAATCCAATCTAAAATTTCGGCTGTCCATCGATGGTCTGTTCTTCTGGCAGTATGTCCAGCCCATTGCCATTTCAGGGATTTAACTCTGATCATGATGTCTTCCACTCTTGTCATTTTTCGGATCCACGAGTTCCTCTTCTTATCTCTCCTGGTTACACCAAGTATGCACCTCTCCATGCTTCTTTGAGTTGTCTGCAGCCTTTGTATGTCTCTTTTTAGTTAAGGTCCACGTCTCTGCACCATACGTAAGCACTGGAAGGATGCATTGATCAAACACTTTTCTTTTAAGACATAATGGCATATTGCTCTTGAAAATTATGCTGTTTCTTCCAAAAGCTCTCCAGGCAAGTTTTGTACGCCGATTAATTTCTTCACCAATGTGACCCTCACTTGATATCTGTTGTCCAAGATAAACGTACGTGTCTGTTATCTCCAGCTTTTCTCCATCAATCGATAAATCTTCATTTCTTGTAAAAGCATTGTACATCACTCTTGTCTTCTGAAAGTTCATTTTTAATCCCACTTCTTTACTCTTGTCAGCAAGTTCCTGGATCATACTCTGTAGCTCTGATGGGGTAGTTGCAAAAATGACTATGTCATCAGCAAAACGAAGGTGGGTTAGATAATCTCCATTAATCTTTATCCCTTTGTTTTCCCAGTTCAGTGATTGAAAGACATTTTCCAATGTGGCATTAAAGAGCTTCGGAGATATGGTGTCACCTTGTCTCACTCCTTTTCCAATTTTTATGTGTGTTGTATTTTCAAACAGCCGAATCTTTGCACTTGCATTTTCATAGATGTTATTAATAATATTAATGTATGCATCTTCAATACCGCAGGATTTCAGAGCCATTGTAACTGCTGATGGTTTCACCGAATCAAAGGCTTTTACATAATCGATAAAAGCCATGCACAATGGAAGTTCATATTCCCTCGCTCTTTCAATTAGTTCTCTCAGTACGTGGATATGATCTATTGTGCTGTAGCCACTCCTGAATCCAGCTTGTTCTCTCGGTTGAGCCATGTCCAGTGTCACCTTCAAGCGGTGTGAAAGAACTGTAGTGAAGATTTTTTAAACCACTGATAGGAGGCTGATAGGTCTGTAGTTCCTGAGATCAGAACTTTGTCAATTCTTCAAGCATCCTGAATAATTCTGGTTCCCGTGGCTGCAGTCCCCCTAGCACCCCCCTCTTAAATGGGCTCTGGTAGGAGGGTACGCTCTCTCTCTCTCTCTCTTCAAATTTCTACTTAGGGATGGCATCCCAACGTGGAGTAAAATTTACATGAACGGAATTTTTTTGTAAAAATTTCTGCCAAGCACTTCAAAATTAGTAATCCGCCGTAAGATTCTTACCCTCCCCTAATACCCACCGCCCCCAAGTTCTGAACTGCTGGCGTCGCCACTGCTTAAATCTGGATCCCCCACTGAGTTTGAGCGAGTCTGTGTTCAGCGTTTGGAATAATGCACCTCATTGAAATCATTCTGCGTTTGCTGACCGGACAGTAGAAACAAAACCACTTGTCTCTGAATTTTGAGTTTCGGAAACCGATGAAAACTTCTACAAAATTATATCACGTGATAAATAACTTTCTGTAACTTCTTTGTGTTTCCTGAAGTGTGTGTGTGGGGTGGGGGGGAAGAAAATGAAAAACAAAATGTAACGGAGTAGCTTTTGACGATTCGAAACATTTAAGTTAGACTGTTTCCGTGAGCTCTTGTTGTTAATAGATTTACCATCCCGGTAAGCAAAATACCGCAGTTTGGCAGAATCATGACAGACATTTTTTTTTTTTTTTTTACTCTTCTGTGGAGAGGCACATTCCGAGCTACGTGTAGACGCCCTAGTTAACAGGGTGATGAACACCACTAAAACTCGTTGTCACAATGAAACGACATTCTTTAATAAATTCGAAGTTCCGAAGCAGCAGTATATGGCTGCCGACGGGATTTAATTGAGTTAAGAAACAAAAATTCGAATGGTTCGGCAGATCTACGTTCGTTTTTCAGGACAAGGCTGTTTATGTTTTCCTTTATGTTTCCCTCGTGGCAGCAACTAGATCGTGCTTCTTCGCAATCTTTCCTGTCTTCCTCCACTTCATATCTGTCAGAGCGGAGTCTTGCAGATGATGTTGATGATGATGGCATTCGACGACACGCCGTAGCATTTCGACTGCGGCCGCCGCCGATGCACCATTTCCCTCCCCCATTTTTCTTTTCTTGGTTTCGCGTGACGTCACAGTGCCACCCTCTTCAGAATGCTGGCACGCGCTACTAGCGATGATTTCCCCGAGTTTACTGTCCCATTGCAGCAGCTCTGGACAGACTGCGGTACGCGCCGAAAGTGAATGCACTTTTATGGAAGCTCTTTAAACCCCAGAAATCAAATTTATTTATTTTTTTATAAGCTGTGATCTGTGCGCTGTTCGTGTTTGACTATTCTTCAGAACAGTACTGTTTTGACTGAACCACCTCGGGAGACGCTAATTATGAGAAAGCTGAGCTGGGGTTGGTTCCGGAACACGTCTTACAGCCCCAACGATTCAGAGAGGCAAGATGTTGAAGAAGATCATAAACCAGCAGGTTACGGTAGGATAAGGCCATATTCAACTATACCAGAGGATAGGCGAACGGAAACTCAAAACGTAAGTTACCATTCTTTTTTCATTATAAACGAAGAGAGGGAAAAAAGCTCGTTAGGTAACAACAGACTTGCCAACTCTCGGAGAATTTTTTTCTTCCTTTGTTTGGGAAGGATAAAATTTAGCTAACTCTTTTTAACTGGCGCATTTTTAGTTTCAAATTAAATCGCTAGGCTTCTGCTCGGAGAACTGAATATTTTGGCGAATTTTTCACCCTCAGTTTAATTACTCTGTTCGGGGCACAACTGAAAGTTTCAAATTCTGTTATCTAACTTGGAAGGGCGCTGTTTTGGTAAAAGAGTTTTTAGCAAACATGTGACATTAGTGGCGGCCTATGAAATATGAAGCATGTTGAAATGATTAAAGTTCCAGATGTGCAGCCCGTTCGTTGTCACGGGGTCTGACTGGAGACAGAAACATCTCGTTTTTTTTTTGTTTTGTTTTTTTTTGTAACGGAGGAGCAAAGGACAGGAATAACTTTGTTACAATTATAGATAGTTAGCTAAAAGTGCGAAGCTGAAAAAATGGAAGCACACACGTTTCATTACCTCAAATATTCTGCAACTCAAACATTTTCCCTAGAAACTTGTCAACACTTTCTTGGCCCTGAAACACGGCCGGACATGTACGCCCTTTCACTACTGGGCAAGATATTTGTCCACCCCTGGAAATCTGATAATGGAATTTCTGTTTTTGGGAGGTATTACAAGGATTTTCCTGATAACTCTAACTTTGACTGTTCATTTTTCTGTTGAACTTCTGGATATGTGTGTATGCAGTTAAAATTCAAAAGACGTTGAGGATTTACCAGAAAGTAGTAACATTGAAATTTTGCTTTGAATGTTAGAGCACAGAATACATATTTACAGTATGGAAAAGCATGAAAGACTAAAGTATGAAATATATATCATCCTCTGCAGCACCCATTCACTGCTGGGCAAAGATCTTCCAGTATTTTTATTAATTAATTAATTTATTTATTTTTGGGTTGGAGGTTTAACGACTACTGTGATCAACTCAATGGGTTATGAGCAGTCACCCGTCCCTAATTTAAGTCCACTGGTTCCAGGGAAAGGAGAGAGCCTAACCCAACATCTATGCCTCACCGGGATGCCTCACCGGGATTAAGACTAACCCAACATCTATGCCTCACCGGGATTCGAACTCGTACCCACCTCGGACGAATGGTCATAAACCATCGCTTAGACCAGTGCACCACCAGGGCGGCAGTTTTTTTTGTTTTTTTTTCCAGAACTTCTGTTTTTGAGGGTATTATAATATTTCCTTCTTAATGGTCGATTGAGTGACCGCTCGTACTTCGTGCCGGGCGGGATCTCAGCATACTGTCTAATTTCATTTATCCTATTTCTTTTATGATGGTTTTCAGTGAAATCTGTATGTTGAGTGCCTGGTAAAAATGGATAACAAGAAGGCACAATGAAATTTTATGTATGGTGTTTGCGTATGATATTTGTAGTTATAATTCCTGTTTGCCGCCACCTGGAAACGAAGCAATGGGCGCCCATGGGGCTGGATGGAAACTTTTGCGGGGCCCGAGGCATAATTTTATTACTGGCCCTAGAAAATATATCTTATATGCAAAAAATGCCCGTAATGAACACACTCGAAAACTATCACGAAGAAAAAGTTTATCTCAAAGAAGTATTTGCTTTAAGCTTAAGAAACGGAGATCGTAATGGGGATTGAAAGTTCAGGGAGAGAGAGAGAGAGAGAGAGTAAACCGAGTGAAAATCTATGATTTACTTTGCTGGGAGAGTGCGGTTGAGGTTACGTTGTGATTCTTATGAAAACTGTTTTACAAAATGATAAAAATATAACTTGCGTAACTAATGTGCATACAGAATATTTTTGAGTAGCCAATAAGGATCCCTACAAAATAAATTGGTATAGATTTTTTCTCTGATACATGCTTTAGTGTTTGATGGAGTAACTGACGAAAAAGGTAATTTTTTTTTTCATTTTAAACGCGTGCATATATGAAAATTGCTTTAAAAAAAAATTCCAATTGTTTTTGAAGTAAATGAACAATGGGCTTCCATATATAGCACATAAACAACTCTGATTGCACATAAATTGTTGAATCTATAAAAGTTGGGAGCCACAGAATGATTGAAATGAATTCAGAAAAGATTTAGATGGTTCATGAAAATATCGTCTAAACGCTTGTGACGTGCCTGCCCCGCAGGACGCACATGAGAGAAAGGCAGATAGCAGTGAGAGCACCTGCCAGTGTAGTATAGTGGATAGCACTCGGAGCTCCGGCGCCGAGAGTTGGGGGTTCGAATCTCTCCCCTGGCATATAAATGACGGAGAAATTTACTTCGTCATATTGGCGTCCAACTCTTCCAGGATGGTCTGGCTGTTAGGTTTCTCGCAATGGTGTGATGTTCTTTCCACACGGCGAGTAGGGAAAAATGAGAATCCCTTCAATGCTTAAAAAAAAAAAAAAAAAAATCAGTGTGATACGGCCGCCCGCGGGTAGCCTAGTAGTCAACTTTCGTGACTGCCACGGAGAAGACCTCGGGTTCGAACGCTCGAACCACTAAATATCCGCCGTGAGTCGGATGGGCACGTTTAGCCGTCGGGCACCAGGTACCACACCCCCCCCCCCCCAGTAATAAATAAGGGCGTCTTCATCCCCCTTTCTGCCTCGCTTCCGTGTCACTTTCGTATCGGGCACTCTAGCCGAAATCTCCTAGCTTCCTATTTCTAAGGGTTGTTTAAGACCTGGGATCAGACATTCCCTTCCTAAAATATCATGTACTGATGATCATATGAAAATGAGTGTGATGTTACGTTCCACGCACCAAATTGTCTGGGATTTCTGAAATGCACGTTGTTCATCACATGACTGCCTACAGCGACACATGGTTCTGGTTGACCCGTGGGACATGCCCTCGGCCCTCATTCGGGGGGGGATGTTACGTGCCTGCCCCGCAGGACGCACATGAGATAAAGGCAGATGCCAGTGTTCTATATTGGATAGCACTCGGAGCTCCGGAGCCGAGAGTTGAGGGTTCGAAATCCCTCTCCTGGCATAAAGATGATGGAGTAATTTACTTCGTCATACGCTGGCATCTGATCGTTCGTCCGAGATGGGTCCGGGTTCAAATCCCGTAAGGCATGGATGGTATGTTTGTCTTACGGCACTTCCTCTATCCCTTCCCTGGAACCAGTGATCCTAAATTACGGACGAGTGTCTGATCATTGACTTGCTCATGGTGGTCGTTAAATCTCCAAACAGCAACATCGAGCAAATCTGAGTACGTGTAAAACGAAGACAATAACTATTTGGAAGTGATGACCTCCCCCCCCCCAAAAAAAAAAAATTGTAAAAACACTTGTTAAAGGCCCAGCGCCCCAAAACTTTAAAAAATATGTATATAAAAAATATAAAAAACATTCTACCAATTTTTTTTTTTTTTTCCATTTCCAAAAGTGGAGGGCTTGGTGCTATTGCCCCGATTGTTCCGATGCTGCTTCCGGCCCTGTCTTAAAATATGAGGTTTTAATTCTTTTATAGCTACAGTTTTAGATGTAATTGGTTAATTGAATAATGTTCTTGAATAGTTGCACTGCACATGAATTACACTTTGTAATAAGTAACCAAATGACCAGATATATGAATCAATATGAGAGAATAACTTACGTCATACATATGTCCACTGTTTTATTCCTTCATTCAATGAAAGGTCAAATGTATCGATACATCGTGACTCTCAGGTATTCACATAGAATTCGATCCAGTGACATCAACAGTCAGTATCGAATAATTCAACAAGATTTATATCAACATTTTACTATCTCAACATTTAACATTTCCTCGTAATCACTACAATGTAAACAGATGTCGACACCATATAGATTTGCTGAATCAAACACTACCATCTGCACTTCATAACGATCTACATTCTACCCACTGTTACAGTCATACTAGACATTTTATATTGACAAATTGCAAGAGCTGTTCGGGGAAATAATGTGTCATTCAGTGAGAAAATGTTTAATCAAGAAGTAACTAAATGTACATAAAAGAACAGAAATACAAATAGAGGTATACATCACAGTCTCTCGTTTTCTTTTCACAAACAAAAAGTTACCCAGTTTCTAATAGACATCACACGTGTATATTTGATATGCAAAAAGAAAAAAAAATTCTGATAAATAAGAACAAAAGATTGTTCCGTCCATCCGAATAAAACTTCTGCTTTATAGTTGAGCCATTCCGCACTTTAGCGAGGTTCATTTGTGCTTCGTCATAAGTTCACCAACACGAGAATTAAACAGTAATAGCATGGCAAATTTTTCTGTAAAAAACTCTACATTCTGAAACCTATAACCAGTTGTCCTTATATCATTATTATATTGCTAAACCTAACTTTTAATTCGACTCTAAACAGAGACGAATTTAAATTTCTTGAATGATTTGTTTTTAATTTCTTTCCTTACATAAAAAAAAAAAAAAAGCTTAGAGAATGCATCCTAATTATGATGATATTTTATTGTTATCCTCCCTCCCCATTTCAGTGCTGTAAAAAATCCGCTCTCTGTCTGTAAGGAACTTCGTTTTTTTTGTTCTGTTTTTCAGGTTTTCAACATCAATCATAAGGAATCAAAAAATTTTCGTAGTAACATTTTTCATGCAGTTCATATTTTTCCCACTAGAGCTGTGAAATTCAAAATTATGGAAGTTTTGAAATGATTCTAAAAAGAGATTATTTCAGTTGGACAGTATAAAATAGCTAACGCGGAACGATGAGTTTTTGCACGTTTTAATTTTCCATTCAGAGCTTCTAAATTTTTTTTTCTAGGAGTGCTGAAAGCCACGCATTTTTTTTTTTTTTTTGAGGTGTCGAGGAGGAATTAGAGAAACCACATGAGCAACTTCAAAAGAATTTGAACCCTCCCTATCTCTAATTTGATGCCACTGGTTCTTGTGAAGGGAAAGTGCTGCCGGCGCCATCATTGCCTCACCCCTAACCCGGCACTCGATCCTGGGCCCAACTCGGACGACTAGCCAGAAACCAACTCCTCCAACCACTCGGCGACCTGGGAGGTGTCATACATATTATTGACCAGATGTATAAAAACTACATTTAATGGACAAAACAATGGAGATACCAACCTAAGAGCGTGTTGGTCCTCCCCTAGCGCTAATAACAGCTTGTACACGCCGAGACATCGGCTCCACCAGATGCCGCCAGGGTACACTCAATGGACAAAATATTAGAGATACCTACCTAATAGCCTGTTGGGCCTCCTCTAGCACGAATAATAGCCTGTACATGCCGAGGCATCGACTCCACCAGAGTACACTCAATGGACAACACATTAGATATATCTACCTAATAGCCTGTTGGCCCTCCTCTAGCACGAATAACAGCCTGTACACGCCGAGGCATCGACTCCACCAGATGACACCAGGGTACACTCAATGGACAAAACATTAGAGATACCTACCTAATAGCCTGCTGGTCCTCCTCTAGCACGAATAACAGCCTGTACATGCCGAGGCATCGACTCCACCAGAGTACACTCAATGGACAACACATTAGAGATACCTACCTAATAGCCTGTTGGTCCTCCTCTAGCACGAATAACAGCCTGTACACGCCGAGGCATCGACTCCACCAGATGACACCAGAGTACACTCAATGGACAAAACATTAGAGATACTTACCTAATAGCCTGCTGGTCCTCCTCTAGCACGAATAACAGCCTGTACATGCCGAGGCATCGACTCCACCAGAGTACACTCAATGGACAAAACATTGGAGATACCTACCTAATAGCCTGTTGGTCCTCCTCTAGCACGAATAACAGCCTGTACACGCCGAGGCATCGACTCCACTAGATGACACCAGAGTACACTCAATGGACAAAACATTAGAGATACCTACCTAATAGCCTGCTGGTCCTCCTCTAGCACGAATAACAGCCTGTACATGCCGAGGCATCGACTCCACCAGAGTACACTCAATGGACAACACATTAGAGATACCTACCTAATAGCCTGTTGGTCCTCCTCTAGCACGAATAACAGCCTGTACACGCCGAGGCATCGACTCCACCAGATGACACCAGGGTACACTCAATGGACAAAACATTAGAGATACCTACCTAATAGCCTGCTGGTCCTCCTCTAGCACGAATAACAGCCTGTACACGCCGAGGCATCGACTCCACCAGATGACACCAGAGTACAATCAATGGACAAAACATTAGAGATACCTACCTAATAGCCTGCTGGTCCTCCTCTAGCACGAATAACAGCCTGTACATGCCGAGGCATCGACTCCACCAGAGTACACTCAATGGACAACACATTAGAGATACCTACTTAATAGCCTGTTGGTCCCCCTCTAGCACGAATAACAGCCTGTACACGCCGAGGCATCGACTCCACCAGATGACACCAGAGTACACTCAATGGACAAAACATTAGAGATACTTACCTAATAGCCTGCTGGTTCTCCTCTAGCACGAATAACAGCCTGTACATGCCGAGGCATCGACTCCACCAGAGTACACTCAATGGACAAAACATTGGAGATACCTACCTAATAGCCTGTTGGTCCTCCTCTAGCACGAATAACAGCCTGTACACGCCGAGGCATCGACTCCACTAGATGACACCAGAGTACACTCAATGGACAACACATTAGAGATACCTACCTAACAGCCTGCTGGTCCTCCTCTAGCACGAATAACAGCCGGTACACGCCGAGGCATCGACTCCACCAGATGACACCAGAGTACACTCAATGGACAAAACATTAGAGATATCTATCTAATAGCCTGTTGGTCCTCCTCTAGCACGAATAACAGCCTGTACACGCCGGGGCATCGACTCCACCAGATGACACCAGGGTACACTCAATGGACAAAACATTAGATATATCTACCTAATAGCCTGTTGGTCCTCCTCTAGCACGAATAACAGCCTGTACACGCCGAGGCATCGACTCCACCAGATGACACCAGAGTACAATCAATGGACAAAACATTAGATATATCTACCTAATAGCCTGTTGGTCCTCCTCTAGCACGAATAACAGCCTGTACACGCCGAGGCATCGACTCCACCAGATGACACCAGGGTACACTCAATGGACAAAACATTAGATATATCTACCTAATAGCCTGTTGGTCCTCCTCTAGCACGAATAACAGCCTGTACACGCCGAGGCATCGACTCCACCAGATGACACCAGGGTACACTCAATGGACAAAACATTAGAGATACCTACCTAATAGCCTGTTGGTCCTCCTCTAGCACGAATAACAGCCTGTACATGCCGAGGCATCGA
Organism: Macrothele yani; assembly: GCA_039090855.1. Taxonomy (NCBI): domain Eukaryota; kingdom Metazoa; phylum Arthropoda; class Arachnida; order Araneae; family Macrothelidae; genus Macrothele; species Macrothele yani. The sequence continues at coordinate 106,949,935 of CM076998.1, forward strand.
CTCCACCAGAGTACACTCAATGGACAACACATTAGAGATACCTACCTAATAGCCTGTTGGTCCTCCTCTAGCACGAATAACAGCCTGTACACGCCGAGGCATCGACTCCACCAGATGACACCAGAGTACACTCAATGGACAAAACATTAGAGATACTTACCTAATAGCCTGCTGGTCCTCCTCTAGCACGAATAACAGCCTGTACATGCCGAGGCATCGACTCCACCAGAGTACACCAGAGTACAATCAATGGACAAAACATTAGAGATATCTACCTAATAGCCTGCTGGTCCTCCTCTAGCACAAATAACAGCCTGTACATGCCGAGGCATCGACTCCACCAGAGTACACTCAATGGACAACACATTAGAGATACCTACCTAATAGCCTGTTGGTCCTCCTCTAGCACGAATAACAGCCTGTACACGCCGAGGCATCGACTCCACCAGATGACACCAGAGTACACTCAATGGACAAAACATTAGAGATACCTACCTAATAGCCTGCTGGTCCTCCTCTAGCACGAATAACAGCCTGTACATGCCGAGGCATCGACTCCACCAGAGTACACTCAATGGACAAAACATTGGAGATACCTACCTAATAGCCTGTTGGTCCTCCTCTAGCACGAATAACAGCCTGTACACGCCGAGGCATCGACTCCACTAGATGACACCAGAGTACACTCAATGGACAACACATTAGAGATACCTACCTAACAGCCTGCTGGTCCTCCTCTAGCACGAATAACAGCCGGTACACGCCGAGGCATCGACTCCACCAGATGACACCAGAGTGCACTCAATGGACAAAACATTAGAGATATCTACCTAATAGCCTGTTGGTCCTCCTCTAGCACGAATAACAGCCTGTACACGCCGAGGCATCGACTCCAACAGATGCCACCAGGGTACACTCAATGGACAAAACATTAGAGATACCTACCTAATAGCCTGCTGGTCCTCCTCTAGCACGAATAACAGCCTGTACACGCCGAGGCATCGACTCCACCAGATGCCACCAGAGTACACTCAATGGACAAAACATTAGAGATATCTACCTAATAGCCTGTTGGTCCTCCTCTAGCACGAATAACAGCCTGTACACGCGGAGGCATCGACTCCAACAGATGCCACCAGGGTACACTCAATGGACAAAGCATTAGAGATACCTACCTTATAGCCTGTTAGTCCTCTTCTAGCGCAAATAACAGCTTGTACACGCTGAGACATCGACTCCAGCATGTACCGGAGGGTTTTCGGAGGTAATGCCAACCATGCCTGTTGCTGCATTGTCCACAATTCCGCCCAAGACGTCGGTTCAGGATACATGGATCTTAATAATAAATAATAAATACACAGTTGAAGTGGACCAGGGACATCAAATAGAAGTCATCGCTCTTTCCAGGTTTATAAGTGAGTCACGGAAAAATTCTCATCGGCCGCCACCGGGAATCGAACCCAGAGTCTTCCAGTTACGCGCCTGACATGCTTCCACTGCACCACAGTGGCCTCGAAATTCTCCAGACTCACAACGTTTGTGAGAGCTTCTACAGGGTTCAAATCTGAAGTCTTTGTCGGCCATTGGACGGTTCCAAATTCAGATGAGTGTTCCTCTAGCCATGCCTGAGTGGTTGGAGCGGTGCATTGTTATCTGAAGCAGACCATCAGACGCAGGATGCACGAAGGTCGTGAAAGCGCGTCGGTGATCAGCCACCACATGCTGGTATCGCGCAGTGGTTAAGGACCTCTCCAGACACACTAAGGGACCAAATGTGTTCCACGAGTTGGCTCTCCAGACCATCACAAAGTCACCACCGCCTTGAACGGAACCGCCCTGGCACGACGGAGCCATGGCCTCATCCTGTCGACGCCACACCCACTCCTTGTCAGCTCGGTACAGCTGAAAGCGGGATTCATCTCACCACACGACGCGGCGCCCCTCTGCAGAGGTCCTGTTTCGATGTTTCGGCTTAGGCGAGGAAGGCGTAATGTCCGATGACGAGCAGTCAACAGTTTATTTTCAACGCAAAATTTTAGATTTTTAGTTTTGGAATAATTATTTAATTAAAATAATGCAATAACTGGTAACATCTGAAAACATGTAAATATTTCATTTCGCCGCTCCGGTGGCACAGTACCATTTGTCCAAGAACGGTCAGGGTTCGAATCCCGGTGAGGTGTGGATGCTGTGTTTGTCTTGCGGCACTGGCTCTCTCACTTTCCTGGAACCAGTTGCCCTAAATTAGGGACGGGCGACTGCTTATAGCCCACTGAGTTGCTCACTGTGGTCGTAAAACCTTCAGTCCAAATATATATATATATACACACACCGGGATGTAAGGTCAGGTGATGCGTAACATCACAGCCTCTCCTTGACAAATGTCAACCCCGCCTTCTCGTGGTGCATCCTGTTCCCACTAAAGGGGCTCTGACGACCGCCCATAGCGGTATAACTATACCATCGGGATTAGAGGAAATTCTATCCCACACTCACCAACCCGCTTGGCCAGCGTGGTGAGTTATGGCCAAACCCCTCCAAAATGATTCCACAACTTAAATCTTGGCCCTCAGTCTCCGGCAGCTGGAATGTACCTGGCCAAGGCAGCGGCCAGTGCGACATGAAGGCAGAGGGTGCTAAGAATCCCCGGAGGACCGGACTAGGCTGCCATCTGATGCTGACCTTGGCTACTTACAATGGACGCTCCCTATCTTCTGATTCAAGGCTTCTTGAATTGGAAGAGGAACTACAAAGGATCAAGTGGGACATCGTGGGGCTAAGTGAGGTAAGGAGAAAAGGAGAAGATCTCATCGAACTGAAAAGTGGACACCTCTTCTACTATCGTGGGACAGATACTGGCAGAACTAGTGGTGTTGGATTTATAATAAACAAGAAACTGAAGGATAAAGTTGTAGAAGTTGAAAGTTCCTCTGACAGAGCTGCACGACTTGTTATCCAAATCTCGAAAAGATACCAGGCTCAGATTATTCAAACTTATGCACCCACCACAAGTCATCCTGAAGAAGAAATTGAAGAATTTTATGAGGAAATTTGTCATCTAAATAATAAAGGTAAGCAGCACTTGAAGATAATTATGGGACATTTCAATGCAAAAATAGGGCAACAGCAACAGAAAGAAACTTCAGTAGGTAAATTCGGTCACGGCAACAGAAACCAGCGTGGAAATACTCTCGTTGAGTTTGCTGAGGCAGAAGGGTTTTTCATCTTGAACTCCTTCTTCAAAAAAAAAGCCACAAAGGAAATGGACATGGAGACATCCAAATGGGACGACAAGTGAAATTGATTTTATTATGTGTAACAAAAAATTCGTCATAGAAGACTGCAGTGTGCTAAACAAGTTCAACACAGGTAGTGACCATAGATTGGTGAGATGTAAGATGCACCTCAACACTAAACTTGAACGTGGCAAGCTCATAAGACAAACAAAATCTATTGACATAACCAACCTTAAAAAACACCATAATACCTTCAAGTTAGAACTGAAGAACAGGTTCTCTGCTTTAGAAGGCCTAACATCGGAAGAAGTGGACATCTCTGAAGTTAACAGAAAAGTAACCAAAGCTCTTATGGAAACAGCAACAAAATTAGCTGGGTCTAAGAACAAGTTGCATGTGAACAAATTATCAGGAAAAACCAAAATGTTGATGCAAAAAAGAAGAGAGATGAGGACAACTAAAGAAGATGCGACTTCCAAAGTGGAATATATAGAGCTATGCAAGACAGTAAGAAAAAGTATCACTGAAGACGTAAGGAAATTCAACTGTGAACTAGTGAGGAAAGCAATTGAAAACAACCAAAGCCTAAAGATAGCAAAGGGACATCTCAGTAAAGGAAGAAAACAGATTATGGCACTGAGAAAAGAAGATGGTTCTGTAACAAGAAATAGAGGCGAAATTTTGACAAGAGTGAAAGATTTCTACTCCAAATTATATGAAAAGGATGATACATGCACTCCAGACATCATGAAAGATACCAGTACAAGAGTTCCTCCAGTCCTTCCAGCAGAAGTTGCACATGCAATCAAGAACGTGAAGCGAGGAAAAGCTCCAGGAGAAGATGGAATTACTGTAGACATCATACAAGAAGCAAGTGGAGAAATCGAAACAGTACTCGCCCAAATTTTCACTCGATGCCTTAATGAAGGAAAGATTCCTGAGGATTGGAACACTGCTACAATGATCCTGCTACATAAGAAAGGTGACATTGAGGATCTCGGAAACTACAGACCTATCAGCCTCCTATCAGTAGTTTATAAAATCTTCACTAAAGTTCTTTCACACCGCTTGACGGTAACACTGGACATGGCTCAACCGAGAGAACAAGCTGGATTCAGGAGTGGCTACAGCACAATAGATCATATCCACGTGCTGAGAGAACTAATTGAAAGAGCGAGGGAATATGAACTTCCATTGTGCATGGCTTTTATCGATTATGAAAAAGCCTTTGATTCGGTGAAACCATCAGCAGTTACAATGGCTCTGAAAACCTGCGGTATTGAAGATGCATACATTAATATTATTAATAACATCTATGAAAATGCAAGTGCAAAGATTCGGCTGTTTGAAAATACAACACACGTAAAAATTGGGAAGGGAGTGAAGCTCTTTAATGCCACATTAGAGGGTGTTTTTCAGTCGCTGAGCTGGGAAAACAAGGAGATAAAGATTAATGGAGATTATCTAACCCACCTTCGTTTTGCTGATGACGTAGTCATTTTTGCAACTACCCCATCAGAGCTGCAGAGTATGATCCAGGAACTTGCTGACAAGAGTAAAGAAGTGGGATTAAAAATGAACTTTCAGAAGACAAAAGTGATGTTCAATGCTTTAACAAGAAATGAAGATTTATCGATTGATGGAGAAATGCTGGAGATAACAGACACGTACGTTTATCTTGGACAGCAGATATCAAGTGAGGGTCACATTGATGAAGAAATTAATCGGCGTACAAAACTTGCCTGGAGAGCTTTTGGAAGAAACAGCATTATTTTCAAGAGCAATATGCCATTAAGTCTTAAAAGAAAAGTGTTTGATCAATGCATCCTTCCAGTGCTTACGTATGGTGCAGAGACGTGGACCTTAACTAAAAGAGACATACAAAGGCTGCAGAGAACTCAAAGCAGCATGGAGAGGTGCATGCTTGGTGTAACCAGGAGAGATAAGAAGAGGAACTCGTGGATCCGAAAAATGACAAGAGTGGAAGACATCATGATCAGAGTTAAATCCCTGAAATGGCAATGGGCTGGACATACTGCCAGAAGGACAGATCATCGATGGACAGCCGAAATTTTAGATTGGATTCCAAGGGACAGGAAAAGACCCAGAAGAAGACCACATGGGAGATGGGTGGATGAAATTCGAAAGTATGCAGGGGTGACATGGAGGAGACTGGCACAAGACAAACCGTTGTGGAGGAAACTTGGGGAGACCTTCGTCCAGCAGTGGATTGATAATGGTTGACAATGATGATGATGATGATGATACACACACCATATTGACAAAAGTCGCCGGACACCCCTTCAAAAGCAAATGAATGGATTCGCTGCGTTGTTAAGATGCATGGCACAGCTGCAAACGGTATAAAAACAAGCCTGCAGCTGACTGCGATCATATCGCACTCTGAGGTTGAGTGAAAATGTCGCGGCCGGAGAGAACTGACTTTGAGAAAGGAAAGATTGTTGGGTGCTATATTAGTGGGTTGTCGATAAGAGACACCGAGAGGCATTTTAACATACCCAAGTCAACTATTTTAGATGTACTGAATAAGTGGAACACACATGGCGTGCCTGAAGCAGTAAAACGTACCGGCAGACCAACGAAAATCAGTGATAGAGGACGTCGAAGCCTCAGGAGAGTCGTTACAGCTAATCGACGGAGTACTGCACAAGACCTCAGTGTACAGGTGAGTAAAAATGCTTGAACCTTGGTATGTACACGTACCATTCGCAGAGAACTTCATTCCATGGGTTACCGTCCTCGTGCGGCTGCTCATGAGCCTTTCATCTCCACACGGAATGCTACTGGTCGTGTAGCATGGTGTAAAGAACATTTATCGTGGACCGTAGATCAATGGAAACGGGTCCTATGGACTGATGAATACAGCTACACGAACCATCAGTCTAATGGCATCGTGTGGGTATGACGGCGGCTGGGGGAACGTTATTTACCACAGTGTACTGTTCCTACGGTCAAGTGTACTCGTGTGTGGGTGTTATCCGGCCCATTGGTTCTCGTGGACAAACCTGTTAACCAGCACGTCTACCTCGATATTCTGGACAATTATGCCCTACCAACTTTGTGGCAATACTATGGAACCGAACCTTGTTGGTACAAGCAGGATAATGCACCGAGCCATAAAGCAAGGAATGTTACGGCGTGGTTTCACGTGAATTCCGTATCGTGTGTGGACTGGCCAGCACAGAGCCCTGATCTTAATCCCATAGAGCATTTATGGGATAAATTAAAGCTCCGCATAAGAAGTTTGGAACCAAGGCCTACTACTAAGCAACAGTTAGCGGCAGCATTATGTACTGAATGGAAGCGCTTACCTATCGCTGTGTTCCAAAACCTTGTCGAAAGCATGTCTCGAAGGGTCAGTGCATGCATTAAGGCCAAAGGTGGACCGACACCGTACTATTGTATGTCAATAAATGCTATGTTGTATTTCTCTTTAAGGTGTCCGGTGATTTTTGTCAATATAGTGTATATTTAAGTAACGTACACTGTAAAAAATAAATGGTGCGAATTCACAGAAAGTTCTTGATGCAGCAAAGTTACTGGTAGGTGTCCGGTTTTTAATGATATTTCCGTTTTTTCTAACCAGTATTTTTAACAGATTTCTCGTTGTCAGCAATTCCGTTTATTTCAGAAAAGTCAGTTTCGGGGTTTTCCTTATATACACATATAGAAATTTTGCAAAACTTTTCATGATGATTTTTTCAGCCCTTTTATCCGAGATCATTCTTTCGTGGTGTACGAAGTTTACATACGCTTTGTCCCTTTTCCCCTGGTGGGGTTCGAACCGCTTATATCTTAGACGAAGCCGCGCGTGCTACCGATTGAGCTAAAAAAGACTCGTAACGCAAACTCACGTATGAAGTAGAAAATAAGAGAGACTCGAATCGCGCAATGGTGAAATGGTTTTATTTATTAATGCGGGTGAATTTGTCACTTTACTTTCTGTTGGAGCTTATTATTTTTCTGAATAGGTTTGCAGTGGCTGCTCTAGATCTTTTAAAGTTTTCGCCAAATTCAATTTTATTTCGCTAAAGTGTTAAGATAGTGCAAAAAGGTAATCGCTAATATTTTCGCCAAAACTTTTTTCCATCACCGAAGCGATTTTTATTCGCAAATTGTGGAGAATACGATCGGCAGCGCCACCCTGGGTTTGTAACAATTTTATTTTTGCTGTAGCAGGACTTGTGTATTTTTTTCGTCCTGATTTTTCGAAGCAACAGAATGCTTTTTTTTTTTTTTTTTTTTTTTTGGATCGGAGGTTTAACGACCGCCGTGAGCAACTCAATGGGCTATAAGCAGTCGCCCGTCCCTAATTTAGGGTCACTGGTTCCAGGGAAGGGAGAGAGCCAGTGCCGTAAGACAAACACAACATCCATGCCTGACCGGGATTCGAACCCGGACCCCTTACGGACGAATGATCAAAGGCCAACGCCTTAGACCACTGCGCCACCGGGGCGGCAGGAGTATGCTTTGGAACTCGGGATATTTTAAAACTGACAATAACTTTTAATCAGTGGTGTGGCAGAGCTTTAGCGCTGCATAGCGACGTTAAGACGCTTTTTCTCTAGTTTTAGCAGCGCTAGGGCATTATTCGTGGTTATGGCTGGGAAGAAAAGCGTGGCAAAGGACTATTTTTTAGGTGATCATGTAAAAGGAACACTGATTTATGTGAACGTATACCCGTACCCAGTGGCGGATTTACCATTAGGCCAACTAGGCCGCGGCCCGCAGGTGTAAAATCGAGAAACACGGAGAGAATAGAACAGAAAAGTGTTCTTCCTGGATAAGCATGAACCTCTTTGCCTATGTTTACAAATATATTTTTTATAACCTTTAATTTAATAACAAGTTAAATCAAAATGATTTTTATTTAAGTAATGCTTTTTAACAATAAAATTATACTACCAGTTATTATATTCTTATTAGAAAATAGAAAATCTTATAAGAGCAAATTGAAATATTAGTAGCGGGGTGTGTGTGTGTGTGTGGGGGGGGGGGGGGGGTTGGCGCATAAAAAATTTGGTCTAGGGCCTCAAAAGCCTTAAATCCGGGGTACTTCCCGTACCTAAACACAACGCTCGTATTGCAAGAACGAAACTAAACTGTCGGATCACGCACGCAGTAAGGTGTATGACGTACACTGTAAATTAACTTTCATTTTTAGTTGCTTTCTCTGTGTAAATTTTTCATTTTCTTTTAGCTTTTCAACCTTAACGTGATATCTTCTTTCTCGCGTAACGATGTTGGCAACAATTCTGAGGTCAGAAAGCGTCACGCATGCATGTTGACAGATAAGAACGAAATATATATAATGTTGAAACAGCAGCCAAAAAGTGGTAGAGGAAGCTGTATTAGACTGAAACTGTGTTTATTTCAATTGAAGTCTGCGTATTCGAGCTGTCTTGTTGTACACTGAAGAGCAATTGAATTAGAGACAGCTGGCGTTATGCAAATGTGGCGCTGTGGGCGGCCCAGTAAACGGAAACGACATGACGTATGCAGCGATCCGACAATATCAGGAGTGATGCGACGGGAATAAGTAAGAGTCGGACGCAGTGTGGGTAAGACGAAGGATCTACGCGCATTTGATTATGGGCAAATTGTCGGGGCCCGACGAATGGGTCGCTACATCTTGGAAGTCGTGCAGACAAGGGATTTTCACGAGCCACTGTGTCACGGGTGCACCGTGAGTACATCGAATCCGGTAAAACCCATCCCTGCAAGGGCCAACTGCCGTGGACAACAGCGTGTGGATGAGCGGGGCCATCGTCGGCTAGCTCGCATTGTAACAGCGGATAGACGGGCCACAGTGCAAGAAATCACTCGGCAATTTAACGTTGGTGCACAAAAACGTGTAAGTAGCCACACCATCCAGAACCATCTCCTCGCTATGGGGTACAGAAGCCATCGTCCCACGAGGGTACCGCTGCTGACCGCACATCACAGGGTGCGAAGATTAGCATGGGCGTGGGAACATCGCCACTGGACCCTAGACATGTGGAAAAATGTTGCCTGGACTGATGAGTCGAGATTCACGTTGGTACATGCGGATGGCGGGATACGAGTACGGCGCAAACCACATGAAGCGATGGATCCTTCTTGCCAGCAGGGTGCTCTTCAAGCTGGTGGGGGTGGCATTCTCGTCTGGGGACTGTTTACGTGGACTGAAATGGGACCCCTGGTACGTGTGACATCGTCCCTCACAGGTCAACGTTACCGGAATATCCTGGACGACCATTTGCTCCCGTTTGTGCGTCTTCAACATCCCAGTGGGGACCTCATCCTGCAACAAGACAATGCACCGTGCCATCACTCCCGAATTATATCCGAATGGTTGGACGAACACTCCACCGACGTGACCTCGCTTCCTTGGACAGCTAGGTCACCTGACCTCAATCCCATCGAGCACATCTGGGATGCCATCGAGAGAGATGTTTGAGGCTCTGACCCCCTCCTCCATCAAATATTCGTGAACTGTGGGAGCTTGTTCAGGGGTCGTGGATCCGTATGGCTTCCCAACGCTTCCGGTTTCATGCCGAGACGAATCGCCGCCGTCATCAGGACGAAAGGTTGTGCTACACGTTACTAGACAGGTACCTTTAATTCAATTGCTCTTCAGTGTATATTTAGTGTCTGGAGTTAATCAAGTTTTCTTCTTACTAACTTACGTTAATCAGTTTTGAAATACTAGTACTATTATGATTAGTTCCATTTTGGAATATTCAAGTAAAGTGCTGATACGATGTTGATGGAATAAACAGTAAGCAGTTGTGACGTGCCTGCTGTACAGCAGGACGCACACGACATAAAGGCAGATAGCAGCGATAACGAACGTCCGCGTAGCTTAGTTGGTAGAGCAACTTGTTCCGGAATAAGCGGACTCGGGTTCGATTCCCGGCGTAGACCAAAAATGACGGAGAAATTTACTTCGTTATAATGGCGCCCGACCTATCCGGATGACCCGACCGGATAAATCTCGCATTGGTGTGATGTTCTTTCCACACCGCGAGATTGGAAAAATCAGAGAATCCCTTCTCCAGCGCTTCGAAAAATAAATGTGTGTGACGTTGCATTCCACACACCAGATTGACTGGGAGTTCTCAAGTGCACGTTCTACAGAGGATGGCTGCCTGCGACAATTCATGGTCACGGCTGACCCGTGGTCCATGACCCCGGCCCTCTTTCGGGGGGGGATGTGACGTGCCTGCTGTACAGCAGGACGCACACGACATAAAGGCAGATAGCAGCGATTACGAACGTCCGCGTAGCTCAATTGGTAGAGTGACTTATTCCGGAATGAAGGGACTCGGGTTCGGGCCCCGACGTGGACAAAATGACGGAGAAATTTACTTCGTTATACAGTAAATAAGTCTTTTTGAAATTTTGAGTGACTTTGTTTCGCTTCGAGAGAGAGAGAAAGTAAATAAGAAGAGGAAATCTTAAGTAGTGCCCTCAAGGCTACAGATAGTAAAGAACGCTACAGGTGCGAACCGACTGCTAGGAGGAAAAGCAACACAGACAAGCTAAACATCCCCGTAGACATGCTGACGGAATAAACAATAAAGAGTAAATACACGGGCGTATCAGAATACGTAATATGACCACCTACCTAATAATGGGAATAACCACTCTTGGCCTGGACGACAGCGGAGAGACGGCGCGGCATGGACGCAATGAAGCCCTGGAAGGTTGCCCGAGGCACACGCACCCATTCGGACTGCAGCAATGTACGGATGTCTCGGAAACGACGTGGTTGTGTGTCGGCACGTCGAACCTGTCGATCCAAATACACTCACGGCCCATGAAATTTGCGCATCTAGAAGAAATCATGCTACAACCGCGAAATTTTGCAAATAGCTAGAGTGCGAGCTGGTGTGCAGATGAACCACGTTTGACAAGTACGTATGACCGTACACCCTGTGGTGCTGCTGCAAGCACGAACCGGCAGCCTTATAAACCGGCTTGAAGTCGATTCCCCATGAAAGCAAAAAGCACCGGCCGACGCTAGCAAGAGTTCAGAGTGACAAGAATGCCGGGTAGGTGCCAGAAACGTCGTTTTTCGCAACTTACGGACTTTGAGATAAGCCGGATCATTGGGCTGAAAACCGCAGGGTGGTCGGCTCGCCGTATAGCTCGCCACGTGGATCATCCCGATTATACCGTCCGACCGTGTTGGGAGCAGTGGACACGTGTCGGCACTGCCACACGGCGGAGTGGCTCCGGACGGACCAGGAGGACCACCGGTAGAGAGGATCGACGGATCGTGCGCCAGGCACAAACGGATCCTACGGGGTCCCGGTCCACTATACAGACAGATGTAGCGGCTCTTATGTGCTCACGAACCATTACCCGACGCCTCGCGAAAGTGAATCTGCGATCCCAGCGCCTCTTACGTGTGCTGCCATTAACACCGGAATGTCGCCGGCTCCGTTTGCAGTGGTGCCAGGCCAGAGCGACGTGTGGTGTTTAGCGATGAGTGCTGCTTCGTTTTGGGGACAGATTATCAACGTGTCCGGGTGTGGAGGTAACCGGGTCAACGGCACAATTCCAACGTCGCTATCGAGCGCCACACCTCCCCTACTGCAGGCATTAGGGTCTGGGGAGCCATCATCTACGATAGCCGATCAACTCTAGTAGTGGTACGTGGATCATTGACAGACGCGCGGTATGTGGATGAGATCCTACGGCACCATGTGCTCCCATTCCTGGCCAGGATTTCAGGTGGGCTATACCAGCAGGATAACGCCCGCCCGCACACGGCTCGGGTTACCCAGGACTGCCTACTTCATGTCCAGACACTTCCACGGCCTGTCCGCTCCCATGTGCGGGACCAGTTGAAGCGCTGGCTGCCGTTGTTCCGCACTATCCGGGATTTGGAGCACACCGTCCAACACTTGTGGGCCGGTCTGCCGCAGGACAACATCAGGCGTCTGTTCGCCTCCATGCCGGACCGTATTGCAGCATGTATCGCCGCACGAATTATTGAAGATGACCGGACTGCATGCCACAGATCCCTCTGTAATTGTCCCGCAACTCTGTTTTTACCATCATGTGTATCATTCATCTGTATCATTATGTCCATAAAATTTCAGTTCAATCCGATGCATTCTTCTTGGTGCGCAAATTTCATTATCCGTGAGTGGATTGAGATCGAGCGATTTCGCCGGCTAAGGGAGAAGGGAGACATCGCTCGCTGTCATGTCCGTGGAACCAGTCACGCACTCCCATAGCAACGTGGCAGGACGCATTTTCCTGTTTCTAGACACCACCACGAGGATAAGCGTCCAACATGAGATGCATGTGGTCGCCAAGGATGGACAGGTAGCCATTGACGTTCAGAGACCGATCCAGTGGTACCAGCGGTTTCAAGTCATACCAGGAAAACGTCCCCCAGACATGCGCACTGCCACCGCTGGCCTGTACTTGACTGACTAGTGTGTCCGGGTGTTGGTTCTCGTGTGTCTGACGTCATATCCGCCACCGCCCGTCGCTTCTGTGGAGTAGAAACCTCGATTCGTCGGAGAAGGCAACCTTTTCCCACTCTTCCACTGCCCAATGACGGTAGTCCCATGCGAACTGCAGGTGTCGTTGCCGATGGACATGGGTCAACATGGGCGTCTTGACTCAGCGTCGACTCCGGAGACCCATACGTAACAGGGATCGCTCTACTGTTATCGGGGACACGTACCTGGGTGACCCAGCATTCATTTTCGTGGCCAACTACTGCACTGCTGCTCGTCGATTGCCCTTTACCAGTCGACGGATGCAACGTTCTCCTCTGGGGTCGATGGCGTTTGGGGCTCCACAGTTATGACGTCATGAGGTACTCGGTGTGCCAGTGGTCCATTCTTGGTACACCCTTACTACAGCCCCTCGCGAACAGCCCACGAAGTCTGCTGTTTCTGAGATGCTTCCACCCTTGGCGCCGCAGCCGATGATCATTCCTTTTTGAACGACCGTCGAATCACTACCGTCATTGACCATTGCCCGCCCCACGACGCTGGCCCATCCGGAATCAATGGCTCCAAATCAGAGATCGGTGACTATGGCCCTAGATGATCACGGTGGTCATTGTACTTATACCCGGGAAAAAACAAAAAAAAAAAAACAAGAAAGATGACACCGAATTTTCGGATGTAATGAGCACGTCTTTTGAATACGTTCTAATGCGAATTAAATTTACCAAAGCTATTCAAAGTCAATGGAACCAGTATGGAAATCAGTAGTATCTGACCAAAGAAAGAAGTTCCCCAATTCGGTGTTTAATCCCGCAGGTACGGCTGTTAACGGAATCGTGAACTTACACCCTCTGGTGGCAGACTTGTGTGTTAAGAAAAACATGAATTTATATGAGAAACATTTCGCAGCGGAAACACTCTTCAACAAAGAAATAATTTTCAAATCGGACTCTTAGAAGCACAGGTATCGACAAATATAAGATATGCGTCTATGCCCCTGGGGGAAAAATATGCATTTTATTTAGAAGAAAGTATTCGCAAAAGATTTTTCTATGTGAGCGGTGTCAGTCCTGGAAAGAATTTTTTCAGTCGAGTTTTCAGGAGCTTAGATTTTGCTGGAAATACACCAGGAGCAAAAATTAAAACTTACAGTCCCTGATGGCCAAACCATTCTATACTAAATATAAGAAATTATATGAAAAACATTTTCCATCAGGAGCTGTATGCGATACAGGAAGAAATTTTTCAAATCGAAGTTTTAGGAGTAGAAGAAATATCGGGTAAACGCAATTTACCTTAACGCCCCGCTCCGTAGCGGAAAGTCTATGAGTTACTTGCAGATTTTGAAAATTATGTGAAAAACATTTCGCACCGAAAACGCTACCCAAGAAAGAAGGAATTTTTCAAATAAGACTCTTAGAAGTAGAGATATTGACAAAAATGGCGGAGAAACCATGCATTATTTTTAAGAAAAAACTATTCCGAAAAGGTTTGTCGACGTGAGTAGCATCTGTTCAGGAAAGAATGTTTTCAATCAAGATTTTAGAAGCTCAGATTTTGTAGCAAATACATTAGAAGCAGAAATTAACCCTTACGCCCCTTGGTGGCCAAGCCATTCTTTACCAAAAATTAGAAATTTTCTGCAAATGATTTCTCATCAGGAGCTGTGTACCCGCTGAAAATTTTTTTTTTTTTTTTCAAATCGGAGTTTTAAAGGTAGAGATATCGGCAAAATGCAATTTAATTTTACGCCCCCTAGCGGAAAATCTATGCGTAACATGAAAAGGTGGCTATACCGAAAATACTCTTCGACATAAATGGAATCGAAAGGTACAATAATTTTTTCTATCGGATATTTAGAGGAAAATACAGTCAAACCTCGATTTCACGAACTTCAAGGGACCAACAGTCTTGCACGTAAAATCGCGGAATTCGGTTAATCGGGGAAGACTTTCGAATGAAACATTCAAATTAAGCTAATGTTCATAACAGAATACGTAAACAGCTAAGTTCTCTTTCTTTCAGTGAAATTTAAATTATATATACACAGTAGTACTTTTAATTACGAATTTATTTTCAAAAATGTTCATAATACTTACGTATTTACTTTGCATATTAATTGTATAATTCGTAGATATTAGACTCCAATGTGCAGCATCAAAATTTAAGCGTATTTTAAAAGTTCGAAAAATACAATGGTTGATCCCCCCCCCCGAACATTTAGTTTCTGAAATAATGATTTCAGTATTCCTAAACTGCACGAAATAGAACATCAATTAGTACCAATTAATTTGAAAAAACAGAATATATGTTGATTACCTTTTTACACTGCAGGAAATTAGTGCTTTAGGGAAGATTGCTTAAGTTCTTTTTTTCTGAATGTTTAGCTTTATAAATCTCAGCTTCAATTTTATGAAGTGCATGAAAAACATCATTATTAATATCGAAGGGCATCAAGTACTTTTTAGCACATTCTATAATACTGTTACCAGCAGCACTAAAGCAGCTAACTTTCAGTTCCGCTTCATCTTCTTCATCAGAATCGGATGCATTTAGTCCGATCTGTTCATCGAAAACATCACCTTGGGATTGCATTTGGGCTAACTTTTAACGTGAATGTGCTGGTTAACATAGTTTTCTGGTTTAAAAAATAAAAAATGTTCGCTAAATTGAGAAAATGCATTCGTTAAATCGGGAAACGGCAAGCATTAATTTCAATGCGGTTCCGTCGGGACCATAAAAAATGTACGTAAAATCGCGGAATTCGTTAAATCGCAGTCCGTTAAATAGGGGTTTGACTGTATATGGAATAAAATGTATTTTGAATTCCGTATCGTGTTTACGCCCTATAGCGGCGCAATTGTACGTCGTAAAAAGACAAAAAACGAAATGAAGGATCATCGTTCACATATTCCAAGCTTTTCAGTGCAAAATTTTTTTTTCAAATCGGTCTAATAGCTGCAGAGATATGGTGTCCCCAGCCTTTGGCCACGAGGGGGCGTAAGAGTTAATTTTTGCTTCTGATGTATTTGCCATAAAATCTGAGATTTTAAAATCTCGATTGAAAAAATTCGTTCGTGAACCGATGCCCCTCACGCCGATAAATATTTTCGGAATATTTTCTTCTAATAATATTGCATGGTTTCTCCGTCAGGGGGCGTAGATGTATATCTTATTTTTGTCAATATCTCTGCTTCTAATGGTCCTGTTTGAAAAATTATTTCTGTATTGGATAGAGTTTCCGGTGTGATATGTTCTTCAAAATTTTCAAGTAATTCATAGACTTTGCGCTAGGAGGCGTAAAGGTGCGAAACAGTGCATGACATTCAAAAATCCTTCTGTCGGATAATGCTGTGTCCCCATACGCTTCTTTTAACATCCTGTAAGTTTCAGTAGCTGATTTACAAAGTTTCCAACAAAAGCGGATGTTTATTCTCTGCACTTCCATAGCTAAAATGAAACGGGACGAGAACGTTTGCTATGAATACCATAATACCTGTCTGCCGCCTGTTGGTATTGGTATAAACCGGTTTGCAGCTGTTCACTGACTGGCCAAGGACTGCTGTCCTCTGGCATACGCGTGATATGTTTATCCCACTACTGTTATGTTATGCGGTTAGACCTGAAACTTAGATTGTATTTCATTCAAAGCTGCCGTAAAAAAAATCCCTGGTTGGTTTTCAACCAATTTTATCCCACTACTGTTATGTTATGCGGTTAGACCTGGAACTTAGATTGTATTTCATTCAAAGTTGCGGTAAAAAAAAAATCCCTGGTTGTTTTTCAACCAATTTCATCCCACTACTGTTATGTTATGCGGTTAGACCTTTAACTTAGATTGTATTTCATTCAAAGCTGCCGTAAAAAAAAAATCCCTGGTTGTTTTTTAACCAATTTTATCCCACTACTGTTATGTTATGCGGTTAGACCTTTAACTTAGATTGTATTTCATTCAAAGCTGCCGTAAAAAAAAAAAAATCCCTGGTTGTTTTTTAACCAATTTTATCCCACTACTGTTATGTTATGCGGTTAGACCTGGAACTTAGATCGTATTTCATTCAAAGCTGCCGTCAAAAAAAAAAAAAAAAAATCCGTGGTTGTTTTTCAACCAATTTTATCCCACTACTGTTATGTTATGCGGTTAGACCTAAAACATAGATTGTATTTCACTAAAATCTGCCGTCAAAAAATAAAATAAAAAAATCCGTGGTTGTTTTTCAACCAATTTTATCCCACTACGTTATGTTATGCGGTTAGACCTGGAACTTAGATCGTATTTCATTAAAAGCTGCCGTCAAAAAAAAAAAAAAAAAATCCGTGGTTGTTTATCAACCAATTTTATCCCACTACTGTTATGCTATGCGGTTAGACCTGGAACTTAGATTGTACTTCATTCAAAGCTGCCGTAAAAAAAAAAATGCCTGGTTGTTTTTCAACCAATTTTATCCCACTACTGTTATGCTATGCGGTTAGACCTGGAACTTAGATTGTATTTCATTCAAAGCTGCCGTAAAAAAAAAAAAATGCCTGGTTGTTTTTCAACCAATTTTATCCCACTACTGTTATGTTATGCGGTTAGACCTGGAACTTAGATTATATTTCATTCAAAGCTGCCGTAAAAAAAATCCCTGGTTGTTTTTCAACCAATTTCATCCCACTACTGTTATGTTATGTGGTTAGACCTGAAACATAGATTGTATTTCACTAAAATCTGCCGTCAAAAAAAAAAAAAATCCGTGGTTATTTTTTAACCAATTTTATCCCACTACTGTTATGTTATGCGGTTAGACCGGGAACTTAGATTGTATTTTATTCAAAGCTGCCGTCAAAAAAAAAAAAATGCCTGGTTGTTTTTCAACCAATTTTATCCCACTACTATTATGTTATGCGGTTAGACCGGGAACTTAGATTGTATTTTATTCAAAGCTGCCGTCAAAAAAAAAAAAAAATGCCTGGTCGTTTTTCAACCAATTTGATCCCACTACTGTTATGTTATGCGGTTAGACCTGGAACTTAGATTGTATTTCATTCAAAGCTGCCGTAAAAAAAAAAAATCCCTGGTTGTTTTTCAACCAATTTCATCCCACTAGTGTTATGTTATGCGGTTAGACCTGGAACTTAGATTGTATTTCATTCAAAGCTGCTGTCAAAAATAAAATAAAGAAATCCGTGATTGTTTTTTAACCAATTTTATCCCACTACTGTTATGTTATGCGGTTAGACCTGGAACTTAGATTGTATTTCATTCAAAGCCGCAGTCAAAAAATCAAAATAAAAAATCCCTGGTTGTTTTTCAATTGATTTCATATAAAAGTTACGTAAAAGATTTTGCAAAATCATTTTACTGAAGCTAGGGGCCCTCTTAACCGTGAGGCTCCCTCCGTAATGCGGAGTTGCTGGGGATATCAGTACGATCCTGATCACGTAACTTTCAAGAGTTAAAGGATTTTCTGGGAACTTGTTGGTACCAGATATCACAAAACACCTTTAGAAATATTGTGCCGTTTATGCGTCGCCGGGTAAGAGCTGTTTTGGCAGGACGTGGATTACCACCATCATGTTAGGCCGGTGATCATAATGTTTTTTGGCTCTTCGGTGTATGTATACTCCATCCATTCTAACCTGGCAGTCGGCGAAATTGAACTCTCCCACATTTAGGGGTGGTAGCAGGCATGAGGCATGATAAGCCATGATATAGTGAGGATTTGCAAGTCTCCCCACCCCACCCAGTTTGTTCCAATGTCATTTGCTTAAAGGCATTGCTCCTGTCAGAGGGTATGGGGGCTAAAAGTGTTACTGCCAGCGGGTTCAACTGTAATAATCACTTTCCAAAAACTAAGCTGACCACACAGAGAGCGATCAATTTGGTTCCCGATCATCTGTCGGGTGTTTTTTTCTCCGTTCTTGTAACAGGTAGAAATTCTTCAGTCTATACCCCCACCCCACTCCAGGGCTGCCCCACTCTATCCGACAAACGTCTACTGAGAGCAGTTTGACACCTTGTCATTCAAGTGAGTTCCACAGGGAACGAGGCACATTATCATACCTGCTACCACCCCTAAATGTGGGAGAGTTCAATTTCACCTACTGCCAGATTCGGATGGATGGAGTATACACTGAAGTGCCAGAAAAACTGGTACAGACGAGCTTATGCAATATATATATATATGGCAACGTCACCTATGCGCGTACTCGGTTGCGTCCACCAGTGCGTATATAAAGCGATAGACATCCTTGCCAGCTGTCAGAGCTGCTTTCGGCATTAGAATGACACAAGGATTCAAGCGATTTTCAACGCGGTGTCATAGTTGGCGCTCGTGAGATGGGCTATAGTGTTTCGGTGGTAGAAACGAAGTTCGGATTTTCACGGACGAACATTGCAAGGGTGTGCCGTGACTACAAGAATTCCAGCAAAACCCCTAACCTACGATACCAGTGTGGCCGTAAAAAGACATTGGCTGAAGGTGACCATCGTCGGCTGTTAAGAATCGTTTCCCGCGATAGGCGTGCAACACTCTCGCAGGTATCATCGAATTCAATGCTGGAGCCTCAACAAGCATCAGCATCCGGACTGTGCAACGTACCCTGCACGATATGGGCTTTGGGAGCTGCGCCCAACTCGAGTCACCTTGATGGGTGCACGACACAGAGCTATGTGCCTCGCTTGGGCACGGCAACACCGCCACTGGACACTTGATGACTGGAAACAAGTAGCCTGGTCTGACGAGTCACGTTTCCAACTGTATCGGGCAGATGGAAGAATTCGTGTGTGGCGCAAACCCCGTGAAGCCATGGATCCCACCTGTCAACAGGGAACTGTGCCGGCTGGTGGTGGGTCCGTAATCGTATGGGGTGTATTTAGCTGGACTTCACTGGGACCCCTGGTACGTCTGCAAACGTCTGTGACCGGCAAACGCTATGTGCGCATCCTTTCTGTCGAGGTACACCCGTTCATGTCCTGCATTCATGCTGATGGGTTGGGCCTGTTCCAACAGGACAATGCACCTCCACACAAGTGTCGGAACGCCACATTATGGTTAGAGTAGCATTCATCTGAGTTTGGGATGTTGCCATTCCCACCCAAGTCCCCAGATCTGGACGTGATAGAACACATTTGGGATGCCATGCAACGCGCTATCGAACACAGGAATCAGAGACCACGGAATACACCCGAATTGTGGAACGCTCTGTAGGAAATATGGTGTGCGTTGCCTACAGCATATTTCCAGAAGCTATAGTGGAGTCCATGCCCCGTCGTATTTCTGCAGTATTACCAAGTATTAGACTGGTGTACCAGTTTTTCTGGCATTTCGGTGTACGTATGTAATACTGACGTCAAATGAGGGGCAGAATGAAGAACTCACCCCGCCGAAATGAGATCGTGGGTATTTACTTCCTGTACCACAAGGCAGACGGTTTCATCCGCCGACTGTGGCGCACAATTTGAGAAGTATCACTATTTTCTAACCAATGTTGAGCTTAATTACAAACTCATTTTCTTAGAAAATGAGTTTGTTTGTAATGAAGCTAAACATTTTACGGTGCATTTGTCGGAACCCAGGGAAGTTTTTTTTTTTTTTTTGTGAAAACACCTAATCCAGATTTCTTGTTTAAAGGTAGTTCAAGGGCAAATTAGAGAAGCAAGACGAGAAAATTCTTGCATTATTTTGATAACACCTCAAAAGATCGTTGTTTCGCATTCATTACGAATTTTGAGCAAGTTAATGGCCTGTGCTTGTGCCTTGTCAGAGAATTCCAAAAGTGACCACCTAAATGGCTTTTGTTGCGCGTCATTAAGATATTGTCGCATTTTATCAGAATGTCACGATAAATTCCTGTTAACTTTTTTTTTTTTTTTTTTGCGCACGTGCTTTGAAACATCTGCTCGATGATCATGAGGCATGTTTCCGCACATCATTAAACACAATGAAATAAAGACGACGAAGGAGCTACCTGTGCAGCAGAAAGAGAAAATAATTTAAATCAGCTGCAACCACGCCTCTGGCAGAGAAAAGACCCGAGTTTTATCACGTCTTTGTAAAAAAAAAAAAAAATACAGGTAGGCTCAGTTCTGATGGACCCGTCAGTTTGGAACGTAGGACTACGACTTGCAGATCGGAGAGTTGAAATGAGCTAGTCGAGTATGGTTTCAAAGCGTTTATTTAATTATGTTACAGCCATAATTAAAAAAAAACATAATGATATGAAAAGTAGCTTACATAATTTTTACAAATAATGCTGGATACATTGCGAACACAAAACAGAGTTCGAGATGGACCGGGTACGGGTTCGATCGGTGTGTTGTATTTTTATTTGGCGGCGGCTGCTTTCAGGCGTTCTCGATACTCTCCAGTTCGTTGCACTGCAGTCTTCATGGGCTTCTTACATTCACCATCACTTGCTCTTGTCTTTCGTTTTGATTTTCTCCACTTTTGCTTGCGTTCATTCTACGAATTTCGCGGCATTGTCGGAAATGTTAACCTATTCACACGAAAACATTTTTTAAAATTTTTAGTTTAAACGACTGCGATTTGTTCTTTATATATTTGAATAGATCTCGTTGAGAGCTTTAAAACGATAACACGCACTGTCGTTTTCCACTCACAGTTGTCCAGATAGACTGAGTCAAACGCGGAGGCACACCCAGAAATATTGCATCATCTCCCCCGCACACAAGGAGCGAGGGGGCGTCGCGCGCACGATGTATAGCGCAGTACGCGAAATAGACTCCATGCTGTTTATGAATATACTAACACGATTAGTGTGCAGCACGTATTTCTAACACTATAATGGTCTTAATTGGGACTTATTTTTGTTTTGGTCGCAGGTGGTCGGCCGTAAGTCGCCCCAAACTATCCAGGAGTTAGACGTTGTCCTACGTCAGAAGTAAGTGCTTATACAGGGTGTCCCACTCGGTACTTTACCCAAGTATATATTAATAACATCGTGAAGAATTACAGTAATTGAATGATATTTCGTAAGAACATAACTTCATCCATGGAAAACACAACCATATCATAATAAATTTTGAAAGTGTCCGCTCTGTGCATCGCGACGGGCTTGAACACCAGACTCCATTTTTCGGAAAGTTCCCGTCAGTTGCTCCGGCGTAATCGCTGCCACTGCCTCCCAGATGTTGTTTTTCAATGCCTGTTGGCGCCCTCGTTGTGACCTTGGACGTCACGCATGTCAGGTTCGTGATTCCTCGGGGGTTAGCTCAGTTGTTTGTTTGTCGCTCGGCTGTTCGCATGCGTTAACGATGTCCTCCCGGTTAACCATAGCCGAGCATGCGTTTCTTGTCCGTATTTATTGGGAGAGTAAGTCGATAAAGAAGTTCAGTGTGAATTTCGTAGGAAATACGGATGTCGAACAGCACCAAGTAAGCCGTGTATTATGCAACTGGTTAAGAAGCTGCAGACTCATGGAACATTACTTGATTTGCATGGAGGAGACCGTCCCGAAATGGTAGAAACAGTAGTGCAGGACGTCTAGAAAATACTTCTTGCTTCACCTCGGAAATCTTTGCGTAGACTTGCCCAGGAAACCGGTAGGTCAAAGAGAACGTGCCATAGAGCAGCGAATAAGGCTGCAAACAGTCGAATTTGTAGTCATAGAAAATCTCGAAACACAGTTATGTACAGTATGTCTATAGTGGAAAACTGTACCCGAAAAAGCTGTGAAGTGTATTGAAAGTGTTTGGAAAGTAATGAGAATGTTATGATTTTACTGTTTAAATGGGGTTGTTGATTTGTATCTTTTACGTTACTTTAACTTTACTTCATTGCAAAGCCTTTGTCTCGGAAGATTCAACTTAGTGAATCAACTTCACTGTCGAACCCGGATAACTTCACTGCTCGTTGAAACAGAGAGACTTTAACTATATATGACATGCACTTTTACACTAACGTCCAAGGAAACGAAATGTATCAATTATGGCACACCATCCAAGTCGAACGCACTTAGCCAGTAAGCATTTGTTAATTACACGTGAAATGCACTTTCAGAATGACGCCCAAGAGTTGGAAAGGAATCAACTTGTCTAACATACGTATACACCGATGATGCATTACATTATGATCACCCCCAGCCTAGAGAATTGAGCGCGCATGGAGACCGAACGGTGGCACAAATGAAGTTCATAGAGCAGTATATATACAACGCGAGGACTGGTTTTCGGTTAGTATTGACATGGCACGGCACCTCCGATCTCGGAGGCGGCGCTGCTTGTGGGTTGTTCACGTGCCGCTGTAGTGAGTAAGTATCAAAACTGGTGCACAGATGTTGAAATGACGAACCGTCGTCCAGCCGTTTGTCGTCCGCAGCTCATTGATGCCAGAGGGAGCCGAGACTGTCGAGCATTGTTCACAGAGACCGTAGGGCTACAGTTCGACAAATCACTCGCAGCTACAGCAGTGGTAAATAGGGCAATGTGTTACAGCACACATTTCATCGAAGCCTTCTGCGCATGGGCCTGCGTAGCCAAAGACCCAGCCGGGTCTCCATGCTCACTGAACGCCATAGCTAACAACGCATGAAATGGGCCCAAGATAATTGAGATTGGGCCGTGGATGATTGGAGCAAAGTGGCCTGGTCTGACGAATCAAGATTCCTGGTGCGTCACGTAGACAGTTGAACGCGTATACGCCTATTACCAACGGAGGCTATGGCACCTGGATGCACTGTTGAGCGGAAACAGGCCGGCGGTGGTGTTATGCTGTGGGCGATGTTTTCTTGGGACACTTTAGGCCCCATTATCCCACTAGCACAATCGTTAACAGCTGTCAGGTATCTGAACATCGTTGCAGACCAAGTTCACCCATTCATGGCAACTGTGTTCCCTGCAGGTGATGGCCATTACCAACTGGATAATGCACCACGCCACACTGCCAGAATCGTTAAGGAATGGTTCGAGGAACATGCTGGTGACTTTCGGTTAATGCCCGGGCTTCCAAATTCAGCGGACATGAACCCAATCGAACATTTGTGGTTCAACTTGGGAAAGCGGGTTCGCGCTAAATCTCTCTCTCTCTCTCTCTCTCTCTACATACATATATATATATATATATTTCACTTGTAACTCAACCAACACCAAAGAACAGAATATGATTGAACAAACTTAAAAAAATTGTCACATACAAAACCCGAAAGCGTATATAGCACATAATATATATATATATATATTCTATAAAGAAGATACCTAAGCAAAAAAATACATATATAATTTTGACTCACACCTAATACAACATAGAAAAGGTTATGTATCTACCTGTGTGAGTAAAAGGAGAAAAGATAAAAAAAAAAAAAAAAAAATAAAACAACTGAATGTAGAAGGTGTCGAGAATACTGAGCCTTGGCTTTATCAAGGACCAGCAAAAACTCTGCATTTTCTCACTTCCACAAAGACCTAGTTGGAAATGGGTTTCTGCAAGGCCATAGATGCAAGTAACATTCCCACCTAAAATAGTTAAAAAAAATATATATATAAGTCATGTCCTCCGTAGAGTAGCATGACCTAGCACTAGTTAACAATTTCGCTTGCATCCATTAACCTTCATGGCCCGACCCATGCTCTTCATCTGTTACTATTAAACAGAGAGAAGAAGATTAAAGAGAACTCAAGCTGTGAGAGTGACATAATAAATGGAAATGATTTTCAGCTATAACGAAATTCCAAGTTCGTTTGAGAGAGAATTTAAACCTGAAAAATAATGCAAAAGAAATCCAAATTTTACATTGCAATTAAAAAAAAAAAAGGAAATGTTAATTTATAACGAACAGATTTTTGAAAGAAAACTTGAGTCTAAAACCCCTACTCTACAACTTATGACAGCACGAAAACGAGAATAAGTTAAAGATAAATATTAACTAAAGAAAACTTTGTGAAAGTTATATACCTTAAACAGTTAGTTGCAATATGTACAAAGTATTTCAGCAGTGCTTTAAGTGCATAATTAATTAGTTATTAAGAACTTAACTACTTTGAAAAAACAGCGCATAGACAGCGCATAGAAAAGGAACAGGCTTAGCCTTCTTCTGTTCCTAGGTACTTCAAAAGACGCTCAAAGTTACAAAGAAAAGTAAGAGTTAAAACCCGCAAAAATGTTAACAGACAAACCAATGCTTAAAAGCTGAAAAGCTAAAAAACGACAGAGAAAAGGTACATAAAGTACAAACATTGAACTTATAAAACCTAGAACCCAAAAACAAGGAAGAGAGCTTACCTCTTGTGTAACAAAAACTTTTCTCCACACAAGAGGAGAACATGGCTGACCCCTTCCGCCACTCCCTAGACGCTGGGGGGCAGTGAGGGTGGGGCTGATGGCCTCCTCATACAGCAAGAAAACAACGCGCGGAGATTTTAACCAGAGAAAAAATATATAAACTTAAGACTGTGGATCCTGTATGATCAGAATGAGCAGAATTAACTCTCCAGAATACATGAGAAATATTATAAAATACACGAGCAGTTTATTTAATAATCTTTGCATGTATTAAATCACCTTAGTGAGCTTCTATAGATTAATCAGAATCTTATTAATTTTAATGTTGGTTTTACTATTTTTAGTATAGCTATCCTAGTGATGAATAACTAGTTTTTCTTTTTTATTTGTTTTTATTTTCTTTTATAAACAGATTTTTAAGCTTTTTTTGTGATTTTGTTTATATTATTTAATTTTTTGTTTTAATAGGACCGTCATATCCATAGCACTAAGGTTCCTTTAGGTAGTTAATAGGCATCCTCTAGCCAACTTCCTTACGGCTTTGATTGGTCAGAATCATATTATTAACTGTGTAGAAAATTAAAGCAGATCTGCCAACCTTACTCTATTATTCAGAATAATTTTTCTTAAAGTTCTTTTGATGAAAGAAGAAGGAATTTTGTTCTCTAGAAAACTTTCTAATAGTATATTAATGTGGTAATTGAAATCCAAATTGTTGCTGCAAATTCTTGAAATTCTTAGGACCTGAGAAATTAGTACATTCTCAATTACTTTGGTTGAAATGTTATTATTCCAGTGTAGATATTTAATTACTTTGAAAGGAAAATTAACTCTTTTATCAAAGAGGCTAATAGATGGGTTACCTCTGTTGAGCTTAATGCTTAAGTCTAGGAACTCAAGTTCCTAATTACTGTGGTTGGTTTTACATAAGTTAAGAGAGCTAGGATAGATATTATCAAAATCACTCTCTATAACTTCTGAATTATTGATACACAGCAGATCATCAATATATCTAAAAGTGTAAAGGTAGTTATCTGAGCAGGTGGGGTGATTTTTAATGAATTTATATTCCTTAAAGAACAGGAATAGATTAGCGATATTTGTGGACATTGATGTTCCCATTGGAATACCGTTCACTTGCTTATAGAGAGTATTATTATATAAGATATGGTTATTTTTTATGCAGCAATTGAGATAAGAGTTCCAAGTTCCTACATCAACAAATTGGTTAAGTTTAAATTCTGCATACAGCTCCTTAAATGTAGTGATTATATCTGATAGAGGCAGATTAGTATATAGGTTTCAAAATCATAACTATTAATATCTAGGGGACAAACTTTGAGTATAGTAGAAATTACTTCTGCATTATTATTAATTATCCAAAAATCTCTGTACATCAAGTTAGAACAGTTTCTAATGTGTTTCAAAACCTTCTTTTAAGACATCTTCAAAAGCAAGATCTATTTTCTTTTTATGACTCCTTACTCCACTAGCTATGAACCTGAACTTCACAGGATCCTTATGAAACTTAACCGTTGCAAAAAGAAATGGAAATTCAGGCCCATATCTTCTAGTTTGTGGAATTTTAAGTTTCTTGAAGAATGCCTTAAACCGATTTTCTAACTGCTTGGTAGAATAACTTACGGGCTCGTATGTTACTCTATTATTGAGTTCCATAGTTAACAATTCAAAATAGAACTTCTTACAGATAATTGCAAAATTATTGCTAGCTTTATCCGTAGTGGTAAAAATAAATTGGTCTTGTAGTTTGGAGAGTGACCTTTTAGCTTCTCCAGAGAAAAAGAGATTTCTGTCGAAACAAAAGTCCAGACCTGCCAACTCACCGGTGAAGCTATTGATTATATTATATTTCCATTCTGCGAAGGCCTCAATAGGCTGATTGTACGTCAAACTGGTTTTTACGATGTACTTATTTACATCTTGAGTGAAGCTCTCAAGAATCCTTTCTTTGGAAATTGTGAAGGAAGGTCTGAATTTAGAGCCATACTCTAATAAATTCCTAAGCTTTTCATTTTCAACATAACTCAAGTTTCCGGTGATAATATGGTTGTAATTCCTATCATAGTGAATTGTTTCTTTAAGTTCATCACAAGAACAAGAAGTAATTACAGGAATGTAGCTCGAAGAGTTAAGTTTGTAGTTTTTAACTATTGACCCTAAGGTCTTAACATATTTAAAACTTACAATAGACTGGTGCCTGTGGATGGGAAAAAAATTGCATTATTGTAGAACAGCTTCCTTACATTGAGATAATCGTAGGCTTTATTGAGGAACCTTGATGGTAACAAAATTACTGGAAAATTCTTTAAGAGAAATTTTATCTTTAAAAATATGTTTAAGAATGTCCAGAACCAAAGCAAAAACATGCTTATCAACATGGTCAGCAGTTTCATTCCAGAATTTGACATTTAAGGACAGAGTGCTTGAAGGACTTGAGAATTTTATTATTTGTAACAAAATTAGTGCCAGTTTTAAAGCTTTCCAGAGTTTTTAGCAAGTTAGCAAAATCAACTTTGCTTGATGTGCGAAATAACCTCTGTCCTCTATTACCTCTAGAGCAGCTCTTATTATTAACAAGAAAGAAGAGTTCACGAATTGAAAATTTATGCTGATTATGCTTATTGTCAGATAGAGTGGAATTAAGGCCATAGGGATAAAGAGACTGATGCTGCAAAATTTCAAGGGATTCAGTTTCGAAGACTGCAGTGTGCTAAACAAGTTCAACACAGGTAGTGACCATAGATTGGTGAGATGTAAGATGCACCTCAACACTAAACTTGAACGTGGCAAGCTCATAAGACAAACAAAATGTATTGACATAACCAACCTTAAAAAACACCATAATACCTTCAAGTTGGAACTGAAGAGCAGATTCTCTGCTTTAGAAGGCCTAACATCGGAAGAAGTGGATATTTCTGAAGTTAACAGAAAAGTAACCAAAGCTCTTATGAAAATGGCAACAAAATTAGCTGGGTCTAAGAACAAGTTGCATGTGAACAAATTATCAGGAAAAACAAAAATGCTGATGCAAAAAAGAAGAGAGATGAGGACAACTAAAGAAGATGGGACTTCCAAAGTATAATACATAGAGCTATGCAAGACGAAAAAGTATCACTGATGACGTAAGGAAATTCAACTGTGAACTAGTAAGGAAAGCAATTGAAAACAACCAAAGCTTAAAGATAGCAAAGGGACATCTCAGTAAATGAAGAAAACAGATTACGGCACTGAGAAAAGAAGATGGTTCTGTAACAAGAAATAGAGGCGAAGTTTTGACAAGAGTGAAAGATTTCTACTCCAAGTTATATGAAAGGGATGACTCATGTACTCCAGACATCATGGAAGGTACCAGTACCAGAGTTCTTCCAGTCCTCCGTGCAGAAGTTGCAAATGCAATCAAGAACATGAAGCGGGGAAAGCTCCAGGAAAAAATGGAATTACTGTAGACATCATACAAGAAGCAAGTGGAGAAATCGAAACAGTGCTCGCCCAAATTTTCACTCGATGCCTTAAGGAAGGGAAGATTCCTGAGGATCGGAACAACGCTGTAATGATCCTGCTACATAAAAAAGGTGACATTGAGGATCTTAGGAACTACAGACCTATCTGCCTCCTATCAGTGGTTTATAAAATCTTCACTAGAGTTCTTTCACACCGTTTGAAGGTAACACTGGACATGTTTCAATCGAGAGAACAAGCTGGATTCAGAAGTGGCTACAGCACAATAGATCATATCCACGTACTGAGAGAACTAATTGAAAGAGCGAGGAAATATGAACTTCCATTGTGCATGGCTTTTATCGATTATGAAAAAGCCTTTGATTCGGTGAAACCATCAGCAGTTACAATGGCTCTGAAATCGTGCGGTATTGAAGATGCATACATTAATATTATTAATAACATCTATGAAAATGCAAGTGCAAAGATTCGGCTGTTTGAAAATACAACACACATAAAAATTGGAAAGGGAGTGAGACAAGGTGACACCATATCTCCGAAGCTCTTTAACGCCACATTGAAAAATGTCTTTCAATCACTGAACTGGGAAAACAAAGGGATAAAGATTAATGGAGATTATCTAACCCACCTTCGTTTTGCTGATGACATAGTCATTTTTGCAACTACCCCATCAGAGCTGCAGAGTATGATCCAAGAACTTGCTGACAAGAGTAAAGAAGTGGAATTAAAAATGAACTTTCAGAAGACAAAAGTGATGTTCAATGCTTTTACACGAAATGAAGATTTATCGATTGATGGAGAAAAGCTGGAGATAACAGACACATACGTTTATCTTGGACAGCAGATATCAAGTGAGGGTCACATTGATGAAGAAATTAATCGGCGTACAAAACTTGCCTGGAGAGCTTTTGGAAGAATCAGCATAATTTTCAAGAGCAATATGCCATTATGTCTTAAAAGAAAAGTGTTTGATCAATGCATCCTTCCAGTGCTTACGTATGGTGCAGAGATGTGGACCTTAACTAAAAGAGACATACAAAGGCTGCAGACAACTCAAAGCAGCATGGAGAGGTGTATGCTTGGTGTAACCAGGAGAGATAAGAAGAGGAACACGTGGATCCGAAAAATGACAAGAGTGGAAGACATCATGATCAGAGTTAAATCCCTGAAATGGCAATGGGCTCGACATACTGCCAGAAGGACAGACCATCGATGGACAGCCGAAATTTTAGATTGGATTCCAAGGGATAGGAAAAGACCCAGAAGAAGACCACATGGGAGATGGGTGGATGAAATTCGAAAGTATGCGGGAGTGACATGGAGGAGACTGGCACAAGACAGACCGTTGTGGCGGAAACTTGAGGAGACCTTCGTCCAGCAGTGGATTGAAAATGGTTGACAATCAACCATTATCAATCCACTGCTGGACGAAGGTCTCCCCAAGTTTAAACCACAACGATTGATAATGGCTGACAATGATGATATATCATCATCATTGTCAACCATTATCAATCCACTGCTGGACGAAGGTCTCCCCAAGTTTCCTCCACAACGGTCTGTCTTGTGCCAGTCTCCTCCATGTTACCCCTGCATACTTTCGAATTTCATCCACCCATCTCCCATGTGGTCTTCTTCTGGGTCTTTTCCTGTCCCTTGGAATCCAATCTAAAATTTCGGCTGTCCATCGATGATCTGTCCTTCTGGCAGTATGTCCAGCCCATTGCCATTTCAGGGATTTAACTCTGATCATGATGTCTTCCACTCTTGTCATTTTTCGGATCCACGAGTTCCTCTTCTTATCTCTCCTGGTTACACCAAGTATGCACCTTTTCATGGTGCTTTGAGTTGTCTGCAGCCTTTGTATGTCTCTTTTAGTTAAGGTCCACGTCTCTGCACCATACGTAAGCACTGGAAGGATGCATTGATCAAACACTTTTCTTTTAAGACATAATGGCATATTGCTCTTGAAAATTATGCTGTTTCTTCCAAAAGCTCTCCAGGCAAGTTTTGTACGCCGATTAATTTCTTCATCAATGTGACCCTCACTTGATATCTGCTGTCCAAGATAAACGTACGTATCTGTTATCTCCAGCTTTTCTCCATCAATCGATAAATCTTCATTTCTTGTAAAAGCATTGAACATCACTTTTGTCTTCTAAAAGTTCATTTTTAATCCCACTTCTTTACTCTTGTCAGCAAGTTCCTGGATCATACTCTGCAGCTCTGATGGGGTAGTTGCAAAAATGACTACGTCATCAGCAAAACGAAGGTGGGTTAGATAATCTCCATTAATCTTTATCCCCTTGTTTTCCCAGCTCAGTGACTGAAAAACACCCTCCAATGTGGCATTAAAGAGCTTCGGAGATATGGTGTCACCTTGTCTCACTCCCTTTCCAATTTTTATGTGTGTTGTATTTTCAAACAGCCGAATCTTTGCACTTGCATTTTCATAGATGTTATTAATAATATTAATGTATGCATCTTCAATACCGCAGGTTTTTACAGCCATTGCAACTGCTGATGGTTTCACCGAATCAAAGGCTTTTTCATAATCCATAAAAGCCATGCACAATGGAAGTTCATATTCCCTCGCTCTTTCAATTAGTTCTCTCAGCACATGGATATGATCTATTGTGCTGCAGCCACTCCTGAATCCAGCTTGTTCTCTCGGTTGAGCCATGTCCAGTGTTACCTTCAAGCGGTGTGAAAGAACTTTAGTGAAGATTTTATAAACTACTGATATGAGGCTGATAGGTCTGTAGTTTCCGAGATCCTCAATGTCACCTTTCTTATGTAGCAGGATCATTGTAGCGTTGTTCCAATCCTCAGGAATCTTTCCTTCATTAAGGCATCGAGTGAAAATTTGGGCGAGTACTGTTTCGATTTCTCCACTTGCTTCTTGTATGATGTCTACAGTAATTCCATCTTCTCCTGGAGCTTTTCCCCGCTTCATGTTCTTGATTGCATGTGCAACTTCTGCTGGAAGGACTGGAGGAACTCTGGTACTGGTATCTTTCATGATGTCTGGAGTGCATATATCATCCCTTTCATATAATTTGGAGTAGAAATCTTTCACTCTTGTCAAAATTTCGCCTCTATTTCTTGTTACAGAACCATCTTCTTTTCTCAGTGCCATAATCTGTTTTCTTCCCTTACTGAGATGTCCCTTTGCTATCTTTAGGCTTTGGTTGTTTTCAATTGCTTTCCTCACTCGTTCACAGTTGAATTTTCTTACGTCTTCAATGATACTTTTTCGTACTGTCTTGCATAGCTCTATATATTCCACTTTGGAAGTCACATCTTCTTTAGTTGTCCTCATCTCTCTCCTTTTTTGCATCAACATTTTCGTTTTTCCTGATAATTTATTTACATGCAACTTGTTCTTAGACCCAGCTAATTTTGTTGCTGTTTCCATAAGAGCTTTGGTTACTTTTCTGTTAACTTCAGAGATGTCCACTTCTTCCGATGTTAGGCCTTCTAAAGCAGAGAACCTGTTCTTCAGTTCCAACTTGAAGGTATTATGGTGTTTTTTAAGGTTGGTTATGTCAATAGATTTTGTTTGTCTTATGAGCTTGCCACGTTCAAGTTTAGTGTTGAGGTGCATCTTACATCTCACCAATCTATGGTCACTACCTGTGTTGAACTTGTTTAGCACACTGCAGTCTTCTATGACAAATTTTTTGTTACACATGATAAAATCAAGTTCACTTGTCGTCCCATTTGGATGTCTCCATGTCCATTTCCTGTGTGGCTTTTTCTTGAAGAAGGAGTTCAAGATGAAAAACCCTTCTGCCTCTGCAAACTCAACGAGAGTATTTCCACGCTGGTTTCTGTTGCCGTGACCGAATTTACCTACTGAAGTTTCATTCTGTTGCCGTTGCCCTATTTTTGCATTGAAATCTCCCATAATTATTTTCAAGTGCTGCTTACCTTTATTATTTAGATGACAAATTTCCTCATAAAATTCTTCAATTTCTTCTTCAGGATGACTTGTGGTGGGTGCATAAGTTTGAATAATCTGAGCCTGGTATCTTTTCGAGATTTGGATAACATGTCGTGCAGCTCTGTCAGAGGAACTTTCAACTTCTACAACTTTATCCTTCAGTTTCTTGTTTATTATAAATCCAACACCATTAGTTCTGCCAGTATCTGTCCCACGATAGTAGAAGAGATGTCCACTTTTCAGTTCGATGAGATCTTCTCCTTTTCTCCTTACCTCACTTAGCCCCACGATGTCCCACTTGATCCTTTGTAGTTGCTCTTCCAATTCAAGAAGCCTTGAATCAGAAGATAGGGAGCGTCCATTGTAAGTAGCCACGGTCAGCATCAGATGGCAGCCTAGTCCGGTCCTCCGGGGATTCTTAGCACCCTCTGCCTTCATGTCGCACTGGCCGCTGCCTTGGCCAGGTACATTCCAGCTGCCGGAGACTGAGGGCCAAGATTTAAGTTGTGGAATCATTTTGGAGGGGTTTGGCCATAACTCACCACGCTGGCCAAGCGGGTTGGTGAGTGTGGGATAGAATTTCCTCTAATCCCGATGGTATAGTTATACCGCTATTGGCGGTCGTCAGAGCCCCTTTAGTGGGAACAGGATGCACCACGAGAAGGCGGTGTTGACATTTGTCAAGGAGAGGCTGTGATGTTACGCATCACCTGACCTTACATATATATATATATATATCATCATCATCATCATTGTCAACCATTATCAATCCACTGCTGGACGAAGGTCTCCCAAGTTTCCACCACAACGGTCTGTCTTGTGCCAGTCTCCTCTATAACGAAGTAAATTTCTCCGTCATTTTTATCCGCGCCAGGATTCGAACCCGGGTCCACTCATTCCGGAATAAGTTGCTCTACCAATTTTTATTCTGATTCCTATCTGCCTTTATGTCGTGTGCGTCCTTCTGGCAGGTACGTCACATCTCCTGGTACGTTACATCATCTTCCCCTTATTTTTTTTATTTTTTTTTTAAGTGCTGGACAAAGGATTCACTTATTTTTCCTATCTCGCGGTGTGGAAATAACATCACACCAATGCGAGATTTTGAACGGTCGGGTCATCCGGATAGTTCGGGCGCCATTATAACGAAGTAAACTTCTCCGTCTTTTCTGCCCACGCCAGGATTCGAACCCGGATCCCCTCATTCCGGAATAAGTTGCTCTACCAACTGAGCTACGCGGACATTGATTCTAATTGCTATCTGCCTTTATGTCGTGTGCGCCCTTCTGGCAGGTACGTCACATCTCCTGGTACGTTACACCTCCATGTCACTCTTTCATACTTTCGAATTTCATCCACCCATCTGGTCTTCTTCTGGGTCTTTTCCTGTCCCTTGGAATCCAATTTAAAATTTCGGCTGTCCATCGATGGTCTGTCCTTCTGGCAGTATGTCCAGGTCATTGCCATTTCAGGGATTTAACTCTGATCATGATGTCTTCCACTCTTGTCATTTTTCTGATCCACGAGTTCTTCTGCTTATCTCTCCTGGTTACACCAAGTATGCGCCTCTCCATGCTGCTTTGAGTTGTCTACAGCCTTTGTATGTCTCTTTTAGTTAAGGTCCACGTCTCTGCACCATACGTAAGCACTGGAAGGATGCACTGATCAAACACTTTTCTTTTAAGACATAATGGCATATTGCTCTTGAAAATTATGCTGTTTCTTCCAAAAGCTCTCCAGGAAAGTTTTGTACGCCGATTAATTTCTTTATCAATGTGACCCTCACTTGATATCTGCTGTCCAAGATAAACGTACGTGTCCGTTATCTCCAGCTTTTCTCCATCAATCGATAAATCTTCATTTCGTGTAAAAGCATTGAACATCACTTTTGTCATCTGAAAGTTCATTTTTAATCCCACTTCTTTACTCTTGTCAGCAAGTTCTTGGATCATACTCTGCAGCTCTGATGGGGTAGTTGCAAAAATGACTATGTCATCAGCAAAACGAAGGTGGGTTGGATAATCTCCATTAATCTTTATCCCTTTGTTTTCGCAGTTCAGTGATTGAAAGACATTTCTCAATGTGGCGTTAAAGAGCTTCGGAGATAGGGTGTCACCTTGTCTCACTCCCTTTCCAATTTTTATGTGTGTTGTATTTTCAAACAGCCGAATCTTTGCACTTGCATTTTCATAGATGTTATCAATAATATTAATGTATGCAGCCTTTGAATAGGTGAAACCATCAGCAGTTGCAATATATATATATATATATTCATATAGGGATGTAAGGTCAGGTGATGCGTAACATCACAGCCTCTCCTTGACAAATGTCAACCCCGCCTTCTCGTGGTGCATCCTGTTCCCACTAAAGGGGCTCTGGCGACCGCCAATAGCGGTATAACTATATAATCGGGATTAGAGGAAATTCTATCCCACACTCACCAACCCGCTTGGCCAGCGTGGTGAGTTATGGCCAAACCCCTCCAAAATGACTCCACAACTTAAATCTTGGCCCTCAGTCTCCGTCAGCTGGAATGTACCTGGCCAAGGCAGCGGCCAGTGCGACATGAAGGCAGAGGGTGATAAGAATCCCCGGAGGACCGGACTAGGCTGCCATCTGATGCTGACCTTGGCTACGTATAATGGACGCTCCCTATCTTCTGATTCAAGGCTTCTTGAATTGGAAGAGGAACTACAAAGGATCAAGTGGGACATCGTGGGGCTAAGTGAGGTAAGGAGAAAAGGAGAAGATCTCATCGAACTGAAAAGTGGACATCTCTTCTACTATCGTGGGACAGATACTGGCTGAACTAGTGGTGTTGGATTTATAATAAACAAGAACCTGAAGGATAAAGTTGTAGAAGTTGAAAGTTCCTCTGACAGAGCTGCACGACTTGTTATCCAACTCTCGAAAAGATACCAGGCTCAGATTATTCAAACTTATGCACCCACCACAAGTCATCCTGAAGAAGAAATTGAAGAATTTTATGAGGAAATTTGTCATCTAAATAATAAAGGTAATCAGCACTTGAAAATAATTATGGGAGATTTCAATGCAAAAATAGGGCACTGGCAACAGAATGAAACTTCAGTAGGTAAATTCGGTCACGGCAACAGAAACCAGCGTGAAAATACTCTCGTTGAGTTTGCAGAGGCAGAAAGGTTTTTCATCTTTAACTCCTTCTTCAAGAAAAAGCCACATAGGAAATGGACATGGAGACATCCAAATGGGACGACAAGTGAAATTGATATTATTATGTGTAACAAAAAATTCGTCATAGAAGACTGCAGTGTGCTAAACAAGTTCAACACAGGTAGTGACCATAGATTGGCGAGATGTAAGATGCACCTCAACACTAAACTTGAACGTGGCAAGCTCATAAGACAAACAAAATCTATTGACATAACCAACCTTAAAAAACACCATAATACCTTCAAGTTGGAACTGAAGAACAGGTTCTCTGCTTTAGAAGGCCTAACATCGGAAGAAGTGGACATCTCTGAAGTTAACAGAAAAGTAACCAAAGCTCTTATGGAAACAGCAACAAAATTAGCTGGGTCTAAGAACAAGTTGCATGTAAACAACTTATCAGGAAAAACGAAAATGTTGATGCAAAAAAGAAGAGAGATGAGGACAACTAAAGAAGATGTGACTTCCAAAGTGGAATGTATAGAACTATGCAAGACAGTAAGAGAAAGTATCACTGAAGACGTAAGAAAATTCAACTGTGAACTAGTGAGGAAAGCAATTGAAAACAACCAAAGCCTAAAGATAGCAAAGGGATATCTCAGTAAGGGAAGAAAACAGATTATGGCACTGAGAAAAGAAGATGGTTCAGTAACAAGAAATAGAGGCGAAATTTTGACAAGAGTGAAAGTTTTCTACCGCAAATTATATGAAAGGGATGATACATGCACTCCAGACATCATGAAAGATACCAGTACCAGAGTTCCTCCAGTCCTTCCAGCAGAAGTAGCACATGCAATCAAGAACATGAAGCGGGGAAAAGCTCCAGGAGAAGATGGAATTACTGTAGACATCATACAAGAAGCAAGTGGAGAAATCGAAACAGTACTCGCCCAAACTTTCACTCGATGCCTTAATGAAGGAAAGATTCCTGAGGATTGGAACACCGCTACAATGATCCTGCTACATAAGAAAGGTGACATTGAGGATCTCGGAAACTACAGACCTATCAGCCTCATATCAGTAGTTTATAAAATCTTCACTAAAGTTCTTTCACACCGCTTGAAGGTAACACTGGACATGGCTCAACCGAGAGAACAAGCTGGATTCAGGAGTGGCTACAGCACAATAGATCATATCCACGTACTGAGAGAACTAATTGAAAGAGCGAGGGAATATGAACTTCCATTGTGCATGGCTTTTATGGATTATGAAAAAGCCTTCGATTCGGTGAAACCATCAGCAGTTACAATGGCTCTGAAAACCTGCGGTATTGAAGATGCGTACATTAATATTATTAATAACATCTATGAAAATGCAAGTGCAAAGATTCGGTTGTTTGAAAATACAACACACGTAAAAATTGGAAAGGGAGTGAGACAAGGTGACACCATATCTCCGAAGCTCTTTAATGCCACATTAGAGGGTGTTTTTCAGTCGCTGAGCTGGGAAAACAAGGGGATAAAGATTAATGGAGATTATCTAACCCACCTTCGTTTTGCTGATGACGTAGTCATTTTTGCAACTACCCCATCAGAGCTGCAGAGTATGATCCAGGAACTTGTTGACAAGAGTAAAGAAGTGGGATTAAAAATGAACTTTCAGAAGACAAAAGTGATGTTCAATGCTTTTACAAGAAATGAAGATTTATCGATTGATGGAGAAAAGCTGGAGATAACAGACACGTACGTTTTTCTTGGATAGCAGATATCAAGTGAGTGTCACATTGATGAAGAAATTAATCGGCGTACAAAACTTGCCTGGAGAGCTTTTGGAAGAAACAGCATAATTTTCAAGAGCAATATGCCATTATGTCTTAAAAGAAAAGTGTTTGATCAATGCATCCTTCCAGTGCTTACGTATGGTGCAGAGACGTGGACCTTAACTAAAAGAGACATACAAAGGCTGTAGACAACTCAAAGCAGCATGGAGAGGTGCATGCTTAGTATAACCAGGAGAGATAAGAAGAGGAACTCGTGGATCCGAAAAATGACGAGAGTGGAAGACATCATGATCAGAGTTAAATCCCTGAAATGGCAATGGGCTGGACATACTGCCAGAAGGACAGACCATAGATGGACAGCCGAAATTTTAGATTGGATTCCAAGGGACAGGAAAAGACCCAGAAAAAGACCTCATGGGAGATGGGCGGATGAAATTCGTAAATTAGCGGGAGTGACATAAAGGAGACTGGCACAAGACAGACCGTTGTGGAGGAAACTTGGGGAGTCCTTCTTCCAGCAGTGGATTGATAATGCGGTTGACAATGATGATGATGATATTTATATATAGAGAGAGAGAGGGAGAGAGAGAGAGAAAGAGAGAGAAAGAGAGAGAGATTTTATGTATTTCAGAATAGAGCATTCGCAACTATTGTACATAAAGTAAAAAAAAAAAAGTGAAAAGCACTAATCTTTAAAAACAGAGAGCTGGAAAGGGGTTGGTAGGGGAGAGAGACGGAGATGTAGACAGATAGATAGAGACAGAGAGAGAGAGAGCGAAAATTTTTTTTTCAAGAAATGAATTTGAATTTTCGTCATATAGCTCGCTCCTTTAGCTCGGGGCATAGTCGTTTCCTATTGGCGTAGATAGCTCACAGTTTCACCAGAATATGCATCGCAAAAGATCCAGCCTGGAAAAACAAACTGAAACCATGCGTCTCAGGAGAGAAAAAAACATCAAGAGAGTAGGTACCCTGGTAATCTCTTTGTAGATAATTTATGCATCTTTCGCATGCCAAGATCTTTGTGGGCGCGAAATAAAACTAGTAATTCGAGAGTTGTAATGCTTGTGCATGTATGGCTGACCGAACACTACGTAAATCAGTTCTTAAATGCTTCAGCTACAGTGAAACTTCAAGAAAAGGTTACTTACGGTTAGTCTTTATTCGGCCAAAACTCTTTTGGCACTTCAACAACTCACTTTTCAATAGTATTAACTTAATCCAACTAATGGGAGTTAATAATCAGAACATTTGTTTAAGGAAAACACCAACACTAAAGATATAACACGCAGCCTTCAAGTGGATCATACTTCAATTAAACAACGCCGCTTCCAGGATTATAGCATTGTAACATCCACTATCTCCACACCTTAACTGCTCCTCAAACATTGTATATCTTCCAGTTCTCATCGGACACGTCATACGTTCGACCCACATCCTTCTTTCTCGTCGGCTGCGTTCCGACCTCAAGGTGTTGCCAACCAAGCAACCATACTCTTGCGAGAGAGAAAATATAACGTTAAGTTTGAAAAACACTAAAGGAGAACGAACTCAAATTTACATTGAAAAAGGAAAGTTAAATTACAGTATACGTCACAGAGTATACATTTATTTACGTATAACACATTGCATATTTATTCGCGTCACGACCACACTGAGCTACAGTCCGGTTTATACTAAGTAGAATAAAATCACAACAACAAACAATCAGGTTTACTAATTCCTGACATTGAATGGTACTTAAGTAGGTGGATTAAAGAAAGTTATTGTCGCAAAACCAATGAAAGAGGATATGTGAGTCATAGAAGTAAATATTTCGTATGTGGCGGGGGCAGTAGTATTTCGACTGTTTAGTTTTTCTGAAACAATATTTATTTTTATTATTATACATGTAGTCATCATCATCATCATTGTCAACCGTTATCAATCCACTGCTGGACGAAGGTCTCACCAAGTTTCCTCCACAACGGTCTGTCTTGTGCCAGTCTCCTCCATGTCACTCCCGCATACTTTCGAATTTCATCCACCCATCTTCCATGTGGTCTTCTTTTCCTGTCCCTTGGAATCCAATCTAAAATTTAGTATTCAGATATAAACGAACTTAAACGACCAGGACGAAATGTGAAGTAGCTACGAAAGTCTATCTGCGCATGCGCAAGCTAAAATCTGGTGTCAAAACAGAAAGAAAAGCTGAATCGCAAGCGAGTTGGTGAGGAATATTGGTAACTTTTGGTCTAGGATATCTACAGGTCACACACGGGGGGGGGGGAGAAAGCCAAATTTCGCACCTTTTTCATAGCATCAGAAATGCATTTTTATAATGACTTTTATCACATTTAGCATGAGGTCCTCGTAATTTACCCAGATTGCAATGATATATTGTTACGTTTATGTAAAACTTAATGAAATGTTCGGCGATAGTTTAGTAAGATATATTGTTGAGAAACAATGAAATTAACTATTGTTGTCTCACTTCATGGGACAGTATTCAAAACCCGGATTTCAATAATGGTTTTGACTACTTCCGTTATCCATTTTCGTTGCATCGATTTTTTTTTACTTGGGATTTAATTTATTGCTGTCGGGGAAAGATGTATAACATCAATACGCTCCTGAATCGGCTGGGAAAAGGATCTCAGAAAAGCAAAATAGAAACGCAAGCCACTGAAGTGATTTGTAAAAAAAGACGGAGTCTTTTCGAAACGCGCACTTGTAATCCACTTTCCATGACTAGACGTAACAACTGATTCATCGGTCACTGTTTGTACATTTAGAAGCTTCATAAATCAGGACTAGGAAGCTTTCAAAGTTAGCATGGAAATATTCGTCATTCCTGGTGAGACAGAACGCCATGTTCTTGTTCTTGACAGTTATCTGAACACATCGTCTCTTGAAAGCTTTTTTTTTTTTTATTATTAATGCATTTATGAGAGCTTTATAACGCAGATCCATTTCTCAAATGTGGGTCTGCTTAAGGGTCTTTCTAAATCGAAGTTTTTAACTCCCATAACAATGTAATGGAAATAACTTCACGCCGTTGCCGAAGCAGCGATAATTTAAACTGCGTTTCATAAAAAGTAGTTGCATTTTGTATTGGATTGCAATGTTTCAACCCGCCTTCTTTTTCGTTCCCCAAATTTTTTCGTTCTTTGATTGACATTCCATATTAAAGCGATAAATCCGATGCAACCTTTTAGATGCTGCCTTTCTCTGTGCAGTGCCGTGATCTGTAGTTGATCCAGAGGAAGACGACTGGGACGATCGCACCCCCCCTTCCTCGCAGCTAAATTTTTTCTTTAAAGTGAAGAAGGTCGTCAGTAATTTGGCATTTTTCATTTTGTTTTCAGATTCTCATGAAAATATTCACAGCTTATAAATTTTGTTGTGAATTTGGAAAGGAAATAATCGGGTTTTAGTTTTTGTTTCTACGCAGAGCTTCGGCCTTTGAATGGTTAGTTTTCGTTCCTGCGAAATATAAAATCTACGTTTATCATCTGTCGTTCGCCAATCCATCACTTAACATGTTAACTCAACAAGCTCAACAGCAGCTTCGCTCTATGTTTTGTTCACGTCTTCTGGTATGTCTCCAGCATGACTGAAATATGGCCGTCCAATCTCACAATACTCATGCCTTCTTCAGTAACTGGGATCCAAGTAATTGCTGGCTTTCTGTAGCTAATGAGAAAGTTCAACTGTTGTTTCAATCATGCACTAAATGTAAATCCGTTTTAGAAAATTTTACAACGCTCTGTTCTTCTTCTTCTTCTTCTTCTTCTTTTTTTTTTTTTTTTTTTTTGTGTCTTTACTGCTCATCAGACTCGGGCGACTCTTAACACTGACTGTATGCGTTAGACATTTTTGTTTTGTTTTTGTATTGTGCTTTCCCTATTCTAGCTGTTATTACATATTATGAAAGAAATACGGGATTACGCCATATAATACAAATTTTGAAGATGACAATCCGATTTTTGGCGTAAATGTGACAAGGATGGTAAGTCAGATAATATCCGAAAACTTGAAACTTGGTCGTTCTGGGTGGTGTAGTGGTTAGCATACCCGGGCGTTTTCTGGGAGACGCGGGTTCGAGTCCTGCTCCAGGACGATGAAAATTTTCAAGTTTTCGGATATTATATGACTTACCATCCTTGTCACATTTACGCCAAAAATCGAATTGTCATCTTCGAAATTTGTATATATACACTATATTGAAAAAATTCACCGGACACCTCCTTAAAAGCAAGTGAACGGATCCACTGCGTTGTTAAGATGCACGGTGCAGCTGCAAACGGTGTAGAAACAAGCCTGCAGCTGTCCGAAATCATATCGCACTGTGAGGTTGAGTGAAAATGTCGCGACGCGAGAGAACTTTGAGAAATTAAAGATTTTTGGGTGTTATATTAGTGGTTGTACATAAGAGAAACCGTAAGGCGTTTAAACATACACAAGTCAACTGTTTTGGATGTACTGAATAAGTGGAAGACAAATGGCGTGCCTGAAGAAGTAACCCGTACCGGCAGACCAAAGAAAATCAGTGATGGAGGACGTAGAAGCTTCAGGAGAGTCGTCACAGCTAATCGACGGAGTACTGCACAAGACCTTAGTGTACAGGTGAGTAAAAATGCTGGAACCTCGGTACATACACGTACCATTCGCAAAGAACTTCATTCCATGGGTTACCGTGGTGGTGCGGCTGCTCATAAGCCTTTCATTTCCACTCGGAATGCTACTCGTCGTTTAGCACGGTGTAAAGAACATTTATCGTGGACCGTAGATCAATGAAAACGGGTCCTATGGACTGATGAATCCAGATACACGATCCATCAGTCTGATGGCCGTGTGTGGGTATGGCGGCAGCTGGGGGAACGCTATTTACCACAGTACACCTACGGTCAAGTTTGGAGCTGGCAGCGTACTTTTGTGGGGTTTTTTTCGTGGTATGGTCCCGGCTCATTTGTTATCGTGAACAAACTTGTTAACCAGCACGTCTACCTCGATATTCTGGACCATTATATCCTACCAACTCTGTGGCAATACTATGGAACCGAGCCTTGTTGGTACCAGCAAGATAATGCACGGAGCCATTAAGCAAGGACTGTTATGGCGTGGTTTGACGATAATTCCGTATCGTGTGGGAC
The DNA here is from genome assembly GCA_039090855.1 of Macrothele yani. NCBI lineage: Eukaryota > Metazoa > Arthropoda > Arachnida > Araneae > Macrothelidae > Macrothele > Macrothele yani. The sequence continues at coordinate 106,992,338 of CM076998.1, forward strand.
TGGCCAGTACAGAGCCTTGACCTTAATCCCATAGAGCACACATGGGATGAATTAGAGCGCCGCATAAGAAGTTTGGAACCAAGGTCTACTAGTAAGCAACACTTAGGGACGGCATTATGTACTGAATGGAAGCGCATACCAATCGCTGTGTTCCAAAACCTTGTCGAAAGCATGTCTCGAAGGATCAGTGCATGTATTAACGCAAAAGGTGGACCGACACCGTACTAATGTATGTCAATAAATGCTATGTTGTGTTTCTCTTCTAGGTGTCCGGTGACTTTTGTGAATATAGTGTATCTATATATGATATATTTTGAGCAACTGAAACCTGTCCTTTGGTGGACTGAAACTTGTTACAATTCATCATATTCGGATGAATAACGTTATCGCATCAAGGACGTCATGCAGAAAAATTTCCGCGTATGTACTGTCACTGTACGAAGGGGGATTACAATGTTTTTAGGCCAGTATAGTACCCGAAGGTTTTCATGTGTTACCAAGTTCTTCTACGACTCTTTCTGAGTGTCACAGAAAATTTCAGGCCTGTAGCTATTCTATAGCTACAATCCTGAAAAAACTAATGGTAAGATTTTAACAGCAAATAACAAGAAAACAGACGTGGATTATCCTGCGGTGTTTGCAATTCCATTAAAATTGCGGGATTCCTCTGCAAAATCATACACTGGAATGACGAGAAGATCTTTATGTGTGAGACATAAAGAACATATGAGAGACATAAGAGAAAGAAGAGGAACGACTGCTTTAGCAAATGAGGTAGTTTACAACGCAACAGTTCCGATATGGAATGATGGAAAACTGGTGGCCCCTTTCACTACGTATAAGAGAACTTTGGTCAGGGAGACTCTTGAGATTATCACAAGAAGCGATGTCTGCCATAATGGGGTATCGTTTGAACTGCAGTCTCCGTGAACTTCTATTTTCCGCAGCCTCTGAGTTTGAGACTAATATGAAACGTCACTTGACACTTTGCATGATGAGTAACGTGTTGACCCATGCAATGGTTAACAACAATTCACCTGTTCGTAATGTGTTATACGTGTTTGTGTTTAATACGCGTGCTATTGTCTGATTTTGAACTCCAAACGGATCGTTGTTCTAGTGTAAGTTCGCCTTGAGAAAGCCTCCCGTTGGAAGGCGAAGGCTTGGCATGATTAAATATTTTGATATACACCATTCCCACGGATTATATGACCTTGTTGTAGCTATTCTCTTTTCCTTCACAGAGGGCGTGTGAAAATACAAGTTTGTCTGCGACGGGCATCGAATCTGTGTCCCCTCACTCTGGAGTAAGTCCCTCTCCCAACTGAGCTACGTGGACAGAATGTCTCGCGGCAGATTTGCCGTCTTGGCTCATGTTTTCCCCTCTGTAGTTCGTCACATCATCTCCTTCTTAATTTTTTTTTTCTTTGAAGCGAAGTAGGAATTTTTCATTAATTCCAGACAATGTGTGGAATAGACATCACACATTTTTCGAAGAACCCAACGGCCAGTGGATCCATTTCCCACAATCGGGCGCCAATGTAAAAACACAAGTTTGTCCTCGTCCTCTCACTCCGGAGTAAGTCGCTCGCCCAAATGAGCCACGCGGACAGAATATCTCACTGCAGATTTGTCTCTTGGCACATGTCTTCACTTCTGTAGTTCGTCACAGGCGTTGAAGTGAGGAAGGTGAAGGAAGATGGCGAAGTCACTGGGTACCTTCATTTAAATGGGATGTCGCTGAAAGGGAACTCATGAGGACATGCAGTTAACGTGAGGAAAATCTTGTCCTTCATACCCATGGTCAAAAACTGAATCCACCCAGGAGGCGCAGTGGTCTAAGCGCTGGCTTCTGACCATTTGTCCGAGATGGGACCGGGTTCGAATCCCGGAGAGACATGGATGATGTTGTGTTTGTCTCTTTCCCTTCCCTGGTACCTGTAGCCCTAAATTAGACACAGGCGACTGCTTATTACCCATCGAGTTGCTCACGGTGATCGTAAAATCCCCCAAGATATTCTCCCCCAAAAAAAAAAAAACTGAATTGCAAAATTTAAGCGTGGAAAGACAGTGTTATCCTTGAGTGGGAGACCTGTTATCTTGTTTATACTTGCAAAACTATTCATGATCTGATCATGCAAGACAGTAGAATTTAGTCTGCGTGAAATACTCTCCCCCAGTTTTTTGTAATTGTTCTCCGATATGTTCTGCCATTTGTTCTTCAATGTAGTGACCACTTCAGTTTTGTTCGTTAGGCGATCTCTTCTTCCACGCCTCGACGATTCAATTGATCCCAGAGCTTCTAAACAGGGTTCGGGTCAGGACTTCAAGCTGGCTAATACAACTTTTCGACACCCATGTACTCAAACCAATCTGTAACAATTCGAGTAGCATGAAATAGTGCGTTGTCCTGCTGATAGAGATAGCCCCCCCCCCTCCTCCCCAATACTTCCACAACGTTGGTAATGCATAATTGTTCAGGACATCTACGTAGAGCTCAACATTCATGGTTTCGTCCATAATGATTGTTGGGCTTAAGCCGAACCACGGAAAACAGATCCATACCGTTGCACTGCCACCACCAAATTTCATTTTAGGGACGATGCAGTCCAGAAGGTACCTATCTCCCAGCATCCGCCACACACAACAGCGACCATCAGACTAGCACACTGTGTACCGTGACTCGTCAGTACAAAGTACAGTTTTCCATTAGTGTAAAGTCCAAGATCTAAGTTCCTTCCACCAAGCTATTCGGTATTAGCCGAGGTTATTACCGGCCAGTGGATGACTTCTTAACAGTTTTAACCCATCCTGTGAAGCGTTCTAAGCAATGTACTGGTGCTAACATCAGTCCCAATAGTGTCACACGTGATTTGAGACAATGCTAACTTTCTATTCTGAATGTAGAATTCTATGCAGAGCTCTTATGTCACATTTTGTTAGCTTCGTAAGTTTACAGGGTCGTTTCTTGACAGATTCAGTCCCTGTGCGTTGCAATTTGCATAGAATATCACCAGCATCGACCCAGGGACCTTTGATGCCACGTACAGAGTGATTGCTTACGGGGCAGCTGTTGGCAGCCAGTGTACGAGTCGCAAGTGATTGTCAACTGATTTATAATTTCTTCATACCTGACCTTGGTGATGGGGGAGGGGGATGATGTGAGCTTCAGTTTTCTCATAACGGTGGAAGGGCTACTCAACAAGAGGGTTTTCTGTCTCACCGAAACAGTTCTTAAGTGCATTTTTCAGAAGCCGAAATGCTACCTGCCTTTCTAGCTGTGCAACCCAACTCAATATTTCATGTCTGATATTTAAATATATCCATATAATACAGCCTATTATTAATCCGCGCTGGTGATTAGTTAACTCTTTCGACAAAATCACCGTTTATTCACCGTTGCGCTATTGCCATATCATAGAGCATATTTACAGTTCGGTCAGTGAAGTGCTTCTTGTGTAGGACTTAATTCACTTTCAATAGACGGAAGCATCTTGCATTCACAGTCGTGATATTGTCTCATCATAGCCCTACGAGCATATCCGTATTTGGGGCTGTGTTGTTGTGCATGCGCAGGACCTAATTCACTATCAATAGAGGGAAGTATCTTGTATTAACAGTCGTGCTATTGTCTCACATCAGCTCTACGAGCATACTTACAGTTGGGTCAGTGAAGTGCTTCTTGTGTAGGACCTAATTCACTTTCAATAGAGGGAAGCATCTTGTATTCACAGTCGTGCTATTGTCTCATATTAGCTCTACAAGCATACTTACAGTTGGGTCTGTGAGGTGGTGCTTCTGTAGGGCCTAATTCACTATCAACAAAGGGACGCATCTTGTATTCACAGTCTTGCTATTGTGTCATTATAGCCCTACGAGCATATTTATAGTTGTGTCTGTGGCGTGGTGCTTGCGAAGGACCTAATTCACTATCAGTAGAGGGAAGCATCTTGTATTCAGCATATATATAGTTGGGTCTGTGAGGTGATGCTTCTGTAGGGCCTAATTCACTATCAATAGAGGGACGCATCTTTTATTCACAGTCGTGCTATTGTCTCATATTATCCCTACGAGCATATTTATAGTTGGGTCTGTGAGGTGGTGCTTGTGTAGGGCCTAATTAACTATCATTAGAGGGAAGTATCTTGTATTAACAGTCGTGCTATTGTCTCATATTAGCTCTACAAGCATACTTACAGTTGGGTCTGTGAGGTGGTGCTCCTGTAGGGCCTAATGCACTATCAACAAAGGGACGCATCTTGTATTCACAGTTTTGCTATTGTGTCATTATAGCCCTACGAGCATATTTATAGTTGTGTCTGTGGCGTGGTGCTTGCGAAGGACCTAATTCACTATCAATAGAGGGAAGCATCTTGTATTCAGCATATATATAGTTGGGTCTGTGAGGTGGTGCTCCTGTAGGGCCTAATGCACTATCAACAAAGGGACGCATCTTGTATTCACAGTCTTGCTATTGTGTCATTATAGCCCTACGAGCATATTTATAGTTGTGTCTGTGGCGTGGTGCTTGCGAAGGACCTAATTCACTATCAATAGAGGGAAGCATCTTGTATTCAGCATATTTATAGTTGGGTCTGTGAGGTGGTGCTTCTGTAGGGGTTAATTCACTATCAATAGAGGGACGCATCTTGTATTCACAGTCGTGCTATTGTCTCATCAGATCATCATATGTAAAGGATTTTTAGGAAGGGAGTGTCTGACCCCAGGTCTAAAACAATCCTTAGAAGTAGGAAGCTAAGAGATGTGGGAAAGAGTGCCTGATAGGAAAGTGACACGGAAGCGAGGTAGACAGAGGGAGGAAGACGTTCTTATTTTTTACCGGAGAGCAAGTATCCGGAGCCCGACGGTTTAACGTGCCCATCCGACGCACGGCGGATATTTAGTGGTTCGAGCGTTCGCACCTGTCTGGGATGGAATCCGAGGTTTTCTCCGTGGTAGTCACTAACTTTGACCACTAGGCCACCCGCGGCCCTATTGTTTCAGCCTTACGAGCATATTTATAGTTGGGTCTGTGACGTGGGGCTTGTGTAGGACCTAATTCACTATCAATAGAGGGAAGCATCTTGTACATATTCACAGTCGTGCTATTGTCTCATCATAGCCCTACAAGCATATTTATAGTTGGGTCTCCTTTATTTCACTGCTCTGTCCTTTATTTATTTATTTTTTTTTGTATAAAATGGCAATTTTGTGTTTTATTTTGTGAATTGAAATAGTAAATTGAATTCTGGCGCGCAACAGACGACCGAAACATGACACTGTCATTTCACCGGCACTCGCTAGCGGTGCGGCATATTTATACAGTATATTGTTTCCATCAACGGTGTCGTCGTTGTTGATGGAAACAATATACTGTATAATTGAGAAGAAGTAAAGGCTCCGCGAGACGTAACTAGCGCCGACATATCCTGTACCAAAAGATGCAGTGCACAGAAATTATGCCGGAGCAGACAGCACACACTGCGCATGCGTGTTTGCGTTGTTTTGTTGATTTCAGTTCTTCTAGTTTGGTGTTGCATGTAGTTTAGGATGCCAGCCGACCTACTCATAGCATGTGATTGTTGCTTTCTGGATAGCATAATCTCTTTGCAAATCGGGTGTGTTAGTTTTGTTGCGTCAGACTTTTTGTTTGCTCTTCAGTTTTTCAGAAACATTTTCAAAAATGCCAAAACCCAATTAAAAGTCGAAACATTGGAAGCTTGCATTTATGCCAAATTCAACTTCGACATGACGTGTATAGAGTTTTATGAATTTTTAAAACGCAAACCCCATTTACTAAAAAAAAAGTTCATTCTTGTAAAAAATATCAAAATAACATTTTTTTAAAGTAATAATGTGATAGTTTAAAACGTTGTGTTGTTCATTATATTGTGTTGTTTATTATTGGTGTTGTTTATTATATCTTATAAATATAAGGCTTCTCAGTTTTAGTGAAACAAATAAACTCAACCTACTTTTTCTTATGGTGATACAATTTCTGATTTGTCCTTTATTTTCTCCCCCCCCAAAAAAATGGTTACCATATATATAGTGTATATAAAGGAGAGATAAATACACTATATTGACAAAAGTCACCGGCCACCCCTTCAAAAGAAAATGAACGGATCCGTTGCGTTGTTAAAGTGCGCGGTACAGCTGTAAACGGCATAAAAACAAGTGTGACGTATATTCTAAATTAATTTTCCTTTATGGTTTCTTTCCCTATGTAAATTTTGAGTTTGTTCTTAGTTATACTTCACACTTAACGTGACATCTTATTTCTCAAAACGCATGACTGTATGAGATAAGAACGATAGATAAAAACTACGATACAACAGTTGCTCGTGTGCGGTGTTGAATTGTGTTAGATATGCGGTATGTGATTTCTATGCTATCCTGAAGTGCCTTATCTGTGCAGGAGAAATAAAGCATCATTTACAGTAAGTTGACTTCTGTTTAAATGTTTCGTCTGGCCGTTAAAGTTTAATTTAGGAACTACACTGACGGAAAAAAATCCCAACACCACGAAAAAATAGTTGTAGAGGAATGAGATGACGGCAATACATTTGCATAGGTAACATATTTAATCGATTAAGGTTTCAAGATCACAGCTTATTGTAAGCGCGAGAAGAGCCATTTTAAATGTGAAATGCTGGTACATTAATAACCGGTGTAACCGCCAGAATGTTGAATGCAAGCACGCAAACGTTCATGCATTGTGTCGTACAGGTGCTGGATGTCAGTTTGTGGGATGGGGTTCCATGCCTGTTGCACTTGGTCGGTCAATACAGGGACAGTTAATGCTGGTTGGGGGTGACGTTGGAGTTATCGTCCAATGATGTCCCATACGTGCTCGATTGGTGAAAGATCTGGTGATCTAGCAGGCCACGGCAACATGTCAACACTCTGTAGAACATGTTGAGTTACAACAGCGGTATGCGGGCGAGCGTTATCCTGTTGGAAAACATCCCCTGGAATGCTGTTCATAAATGGCAGCACAACAGGTTGAATCACCAGACCGACGTACAACTGTGCCGTCAGGGTGCGTGGTACAACCACGAGACTGCTCCTGCTGTCATAGGAAATTGCTCCCTAGACCATAACTCCAGGTGTAGGTCCAGTGTGTCTCGGCCGCAGACAGGTTGGTTGCAGGCGCTCACCTGGCCTCCTTCTAACCAACACACGGCCATCACTGGCACCCAGGCAGAACCGGCTTTCATCAGAAAACACAACAGATCTCCACTGCGTCCTCCAATGAGCTCTAGCTTGACACCACTGACGTCGCAAGCGGCAGTGGTTTGGAGTAAGTGGAATGCACGCTATAGGGCGTCTGGCTCGGAGCTTTCCTTCAAGTAACCGATTTGTAACACTTCGTTGTGTCACTGTGGTGGCAACTGCAGCTCGAATTGCTGCCGCAGACGCGGTACGATGCGCCACGGCCATACGCCGTACACGGCGGTCTTCCCTCTCAGTAGTGCCACGTGGCCGGCCGGAACCCGGTCTTCTTGAGGCAGTACCTTCCCTTGACCACTGCTGCCAACAATCATGCACAGTGGCTACATTCCTGCCAAGTCGTTCTGCAATATTGCGGAACGAAAATCCACATTCTCGTAGCCCTATTACACGACCTCGTTCAAACTCCGTGAGCTGTTGATAATGGCTTCTTCGTCTTCTTAAAGGCATTCTTGACTAACATCAACACACTACGTCGAATCTCAACGATAACTAATGCTCAGGAACTTTACAGCGCGTATTTACAGCAAACCTGCTTTGCATGTTCCGAGGGGCGCTACTAGCGCCACAAGTATGCGCCGAGCGTGAAATTTGCATAGACGTCATCTTACAGATGCACTCTCACCGCCTACTAACTGTCGTTTATCTAACACAACCCCTTCTTGGTGTTGGGATTTTTTTTTCCGTCAGTGTATTTCATCGTATTGTTATGTTTTGAAAATAACGTAAGAATAACGACAAAAGTTCAACACGAAAAGAGATTACGTTATACATGTACAAGCCTGCAGCTGACCGCGATAATATCGCACTGTGAGGTTGAGTGAAAATGTCGCGGCTGGAGAAAACTGACTTCGAGAAAGGAAAGATTGTTTGGTGTTATATTAGTGGGTTGCCCATAAGAGAAACCTAGAGGCATTTAAACATACCCAAGTCAACTGTTTAGGATGTACTGAATAAGTGGAAGACACATAGCGTGCCTGATGCAGCAAACGTACCAGCAGACCAAATGAAATCAGTGATAGAGGACGTCGAAGCCTCAGGAGAGTCATTACAACTAATCGACGGAGTACTACACAAAACAACAGAGAACAGGCAAGTAAACATGCTGGAACCTTGGTATGTACACGTACCATTCGCAGAGAACTTCATTCCATGGGTTACCGTGGTCGAGCGGCTGCTCATAAGCCTTTCATTTCCACTAGGAATGCTACTCGTCGTTAATCATGGTGTAAAGAACATTTATCGTGGACCGTTGATCAATGGAAATGGGTCCTATGGATTGATGAATCCAGATACACGATCCAGCAGTCTGATGGCTGTGTGTGGGTATGGCGGCAGCCGGGGGAACGCTATTTACCACAATGTGCTGTTCCTACGGTCAAGTTTGGAGCTGGCAGTGTCGCGTGGGAGTATTTTTCGCGGTATGGTCCCGGACCATTGGTTGTCGTGGACAACCCTGGACCATTGGTTGTCGTAGACAAACCTGGACCATTAGTTGTCGTAGACAAAACTGCATGACCATTGGTTGTCGTGGAGAAACCTGCATGACCATTGGTTGTCGTGGACAAACCTGGACCATTGGTTGTCGTGGACAAACCTGAACCATTGGTTGTCGTAGACAAACCTGAACCATTGGTTGTCGTGGACAAACCTGGACCATTGGTTATCGTGAACAAACCTGTTAATCAACATGTCTACCTCGATATTCTGAATAGTTACGTCCTACTAACTCTGTGGCAATGCTATAGAACCGAACCTTGTTGGTACAAGCAGGATAATGCACCTAACCATATAAAGCAAGGACTGTTGCGGCTTAGTTTGACGATAATTCCGTGTCGTGTGTGGACTGGCCAGCACAGAGGCCTGATCTTAATCCCATGGAGCACCTATGGGATGAATTAGAACGCCGCATAAGAAGTTTGGAACCAAGGCCTACTACTAAGCAACAGTTAGCGGCAGCATTATGTACTGAATGGAAGCGCATACCTATCGCTGTGTTCCAAAACTTTGTCGAAAGCATGTATCGAAGGGTCAGTGCATGCATTAAGGACCGACACCGTTCTAATGTATGTCAATAAATGCTATGTTGTGTTTCTCTTCTAGATGTCCGGTGACTTTTGTCAATATAATATAGATAATACTTTTTGTCAATATAGTGTAGATAATGTTTTCAGTATTGTCCACTAGGTAATTCTGTATTTTGGCAGACTGACCGCCATGAGCTATCGAGAATAAACCAAAAACAAGCTTGGATTCTGTATTAGGAGGTTAATCCTTTTCATAGCGGGCTTCTTCCTTCAGCATGATAAACACGTGTTCCACCCTGCCTTCCGGTGTTGTAAAGTTCCTCTCGAATTCACTTTTAGGAATCGCCCACAGGTCCGCAGACACGTGTTGTTTGTTTCCACGCCATCAACGTCAGCGAAGTTTGTTTACCTTCGAAGAGTATTTTTTCACTTCACAGAACGAGAAATAAAAATAAAATGACTTGGAGCCATTTACCTTCTGTGATTACCACATTCGTTGCGAAGTTCTCCTCGTATTGCGCGAAATCTCAGAGCATTAACAAGCGCTCTCTTTCTTACCCCGCTTATGTCAGCAGTTGTGAAACCGACTTGGCTTAGACATGCATTACATTTCCGAATCTGTAGTCTATTAAAATGGTGTAACGTAAGCCCATAAGAAATTCTAACCTCTTCAGCAATTTCACGAATATCCAATATTTCGACCTTCGTCATAGATCCATCGTTTATTTAATATTTTGACGGTCGTCACGGATTCAGCGATCTTCGATCTCCTACTTCTTGATTTCTTTTTTTTTTTTTTTTTTTTTTTTTTTGATTGGAGGTTTAACGACCACCGTGAGCAACTCAATGGGCTATAAGCAGTCGCCCGTCCCTAATTTAGGGTCACTGGTTCCAGGGAAGGGGAGAGAACCAGTGCCGTAAGACAAACACAACATCCATGCCTCACCGGGATTCGAACCCGGACCCCTTACGGACGAATGATCAGAGGCAGCGCCTTAGACCACTGCGCCACCGGGGCGGCCTTCTTGATTTCCTACAAATAAAAACAATATTAAGTGATCTGGAATACGTTTCAGTGCGAAAGCATACAAAACAAATCTGAATTTGCCGCCCCGGTGGCGGAGTGGTCTAAGCGATGGCCTCTGATCATTCGTCCGAACGGGGTCCGGGTTCGAATCCCGGTGAGGCATGGATGTTGTGCTTGTCTTACGGCACTGGTTCTCTCCCTTCCCTGGAAGCAGTGACCATAAATTAGGGACGGGCGACTGCTTATAGCCCATTGAGTTGCTCACGGTGCTCGTTAAACCTCCAATCAAAAAAAAAAAAAAAAAAAATCAAATCAAATCTGAATTTAAATGTGGACTACGAATGACTGAACAGTAAAATGAGGTGTAAAGTACGCTTGGATGTTCGGTAGCATGTCAGAACACGTTCATCGAAACCACTGAATTTGAAAGCAGATAACAAATGACTGAATCGGTGTAATGAGTTCTAAGTACGCTTGGATGTATGCCGCACACGTTCATCAAAACTAATCGGAATTTGAAAGTGGAATGGAAATGATTAAATCAGTGTGGTTAGTTGTAAACACGGTTAACTCTGTATTCTGTTGACATTCGAACACATGTTCATCGAAACAACTTTGAATTTGAAAGCGGATAACAAATGACCCAATCAGTGGAGTGAGTTCTAAGCACGCTTGAGTGTACGCAGCGGCGGATTTAACACTAGGCCAACTAGGCCGCTGCCTAAGGCCGCCGGCGGCTCTAGAAGGCCAGAAAAACTTAGAAAAGGAAGATGCCGTTATTTTAATTTACTTGATTAAAATAAAATAGTGGTAATTTTTTATTTTATCTTGAATGATAACTAAAGAAATAAGAACGTAATAATAGCTCTATTGTGAGCACGCTCGTGTTCGTACGTGAGCGATAGGGAGCGTATGTGACGTCTGACAGAATGTCAGGTGCAGGAGAGGAGTGGAAAGCAAGTGAGCAACAACCGCGCATGCGCCGCGCCAGCACTTCCGCCCCCAACCCCGTGGCGCCACTGCCTCAACAGCAATCAAAACAACAGTCTTTCAAAACACCTTTTTGTTTATGGTTACAAATATTTTTTTTATAACCTTTAATTTAATAACAAGTTAAATCAAAATTATTTTATTTAAATAACAGTTATTTAAAAATAAAATCATACTACTAATTATGATATTCTTCACTCAAAGATAAGTTTATTAGAAAATCTTATAGGAGTAAATTCAAATATGGGTGGCCGGGTGATGGGGCCGCCTAGAAAATTTGGTTAGGGCCTCAAAAGCCTTAAATCCACAGGCACATTAGAGGTAGGTACAAAATCACGTCACGGTTACTTTGTAACGTTATTAAAATGTCACTGTCGCGGTTTGTGATCAGCGGGAAAAATCACCGTTCCAAAATCACGAGAACACTTTGGTTCCTGAATTGTTCCAAATTCACGCTACTTTCGGGGAACGACAGGTACGTTGCAAATCAAGCGTTCCCAAATCAAGCTACTTTTGTAAACCGCTCCAAAATCACTGGATATTAAATATATATATTTCCAAGCTTTTTTAAAACGCTTTCCAACCGTAGGTTGAAGAAACGTATATGCTCCAGCTTTGTCCGTCCGTCTGTCGGCACGATAACTCACGTAAAAATGGTTCAATTTCGATGAAATTTTAGTGTGTGGTAGGGGACCACCTGGGGACGAACCCTATTGAAAATGGACGAAATGAGATCAAAGGTCACGGCATTGGAGCGGGATCCATTCCATTGTTCATTTGCGTCATAACTTGCGTAAATATGGTTCGATGTCGATGAAATTGTAGTATATTGAAGGGAACCACCTGGGAATGAACCCTATTGAAAATGGGTGAAGTGGGGTCAAAGGTCAGAACATAGGAGCGGGATCCATTCCACTGCTCTTATGCGTCATAACTAACGTAAAAAAGTTCGATTTCGATGAAATTTTAGTATGTGGTAGGGGACCACCTGGGGACAAACCCTATTGAAAATGGGAGAAATGGGCTCAAAGGTCAGGACATAGGAGCGGAATCACTTCCATCGCCATTTTGCGTCATAACTTACGTAAAAATTCTTCAATTTGGATAAAATGTTAGTATGTCGCAGGGGCCTGCCTGGGGACGAATCCTGTTGGAAATGGGGTCAAAGGTAAGGACACAGGAGCGGGATCTATTACATAGCCCTTATACATCATAACTTACGTAAAAATGCTTCCATTGTGACAAAACTTTATCATGTTATTTCGGAGGTATATATACTGAACTGGCTCTGTTGAATATCATCGAAATGGGATCAAAGATCAGGGCACAGGACTGAGATTTATTCCTAGGCCATTATCCTCATAACTTGAGTGATAACTTGAGTAATGATTTCTGGTATGTTGGAAAGCGTATCATAATCAATGCATTACATGATTTTACTAACTTGTTTACTCAGTAATCTTACTTTTTAATCAAGCTACTTTTATTAACCGCTCCCAAATCACTGATATTAAATATAGATATTTCTCAGCTTTTCACTTAGTAATCTCATTTTTAAAGCTATTTATCTGACGCTGTTGGATTTTTTTATTTTAAGTGCCATTTATATATGCTATTTCGCACCCAAACCACCGTTCAATGAAGTTCTAGAGCACCAAGATTTTTATTTTAGGGCTCAAGCACAAAATTTCAGAAAAATGCAATTATTGGCAAACAATATACCCGAATAAAAATATTTTTTTGTGTTTAAGTCTGTCTACAGACCAAATAAATCAATTATAAATAATAATTAATTTATCTTCCTCTTGAAAATTTTTCATATACGAGCTACTATCTGCACTTTGGGAGTTAAAAGATTTCATATTTAATGTTCCTCCGTTACTTACCTATAAAAAGTAATTAAAATACCTGTGAAAACTAACTAAAATGCCTATGAAAAGTAACTAAGAATCATCATCATCATCATTGTCAACCATTACCAATCCACTGCTGGACGAAGGTCTCCCCAAGTTTCCTCCACAACGGTCTGTCTTGTGCCAGTCTCCTCCATGTCACTCCCGCATATTTACGAATTTCATCCACCCATCTCCCATGTGGTCTTTTTCTGGGTCTTTTCCTGTCCCTTGGAATCCAATCTAAAATTTCGGCTGTCCATCTATGGTCTGTCCTTCTGGCAGTATGTCCAGCCCATTGCCATTTCAGGGATTTAACTCTGATCATGATGTCTTCCACTCTCGTCATTTTTCGGATCCACGAGTTCCTCTTCTTATCTCTCCTGGTTACACCAAGCATGCACCTCTCCATGCTTTTTTGAGTTGTCTGCAGCCTTTGTATGTCTCTTTTAGTTAAGGTCCACGTCTCTGCACCATACGTAAGCACCGGAAGGATGCATTGATCAAACACTTTTCTTTTAAGACATAATGGCATATTGCTCTTGAAAATTATGCTGTTTCTTCCAAAAGCTCTCCAGGCAAGTTTTGTACGCCGATTAATTTCTTCATCAATGTGACCCTCACTTGATATCTGCTGTCCAAGATAAACATACGTGTCTGTTATCTCCAGCTTTTCTCCATCAATCGATAAATCTTCATTTCTTGTAAAAGCATTGAACATCACTTTTGTCTTCTGAAAGTTTATTTTTAATCCCACTTCTTTACTCTTGTCAGCAAGTTCCTGGATCATACTCTGCAGCTCTGATGGGGTAGTTGCAAAAATGACTACGTCATCAGCAAAACGAAGGTGGGTTAAATAATCTCCATTAATCTTTATCCCTTTGTTTTCCCAGTTCAGTGATTGAAAGACATTTTCCAACGTGGCATTAAAGAGCTTCGGAGATATGGTGTCACCTTGTCTCACTCCCTTTCCAATTTTTATGTGTGTTGTATTTTCAAACAGCCGAATCTTTGCACTTGCATTTTCATAGATGTTATTAATAATATTAATGTATGCATCTTCAATACCGCAGGATTTCAGAGCCGTGGTAACTGCTGATGGTTTCACCGAATCAAAGGCTTTTTCATAATCGATAAAAACCATGCACAATGGAAGTTCATATTCCCTCGCTCTTTCAATTAGTTCTCTCAGTACGTGGATATGATCTATTGTGCTGTAGCCACTCCTGAATCCAGCTTGTTCTCCTCGGTTGAGCCATGTCCAGTGTTACCTTCAAGCGGTGTGAAAGAACTTTAGTGAAGATTTTATAAACCACTGATAGGAGGCTGATAGGTATGTAGTTCCTGAGATCCTCAATGTCACCTTTTTTATGTAGCAGGATCATTGTAGCATTGTTCCGATCCTCAGGAATCTTCTCTTCATTAAGGCATCGAGTGAAAATTTGGGTGAGTACTGTTTCAATTTCTCCACTTGCTTCTTGTATGATGTCTATAGTAATTCCATCTTCTCCTGGAGCTTTCCCCCGCTTCATGTTCTTGATTGCATGAGCAACTTCTGCTGGGAGGACTGGAAGAACTCTGGTACCTTTCATGATGTCTGGAGTACATGTATCATACCTTTCATATAATTTGGAGTAGAAATCTTTCACTCTTGTCAAAATTTCGCCTCTATTTCTTGTCGTAGAACCATCTTCTTTTCTCAGAGCCATAATCTGTTTTCTTCCCTTACTGAGATGTCCCTTTGCTATCTTAAGGCTTTGGTTGTTTTCAATTGCTTTCCTCACTAGCTCACAGTTGAATTTCCTTACGTCTTCAGTGATACTTTTTCGTGTTGTCTTGCATAGCTCTATATATTCCACTTTGGAAGTCACATCTTCTTTAGTTGTCCTCATCTCTCTTCTTTTTTGCATCAACATTTTGGTTTTTCCTGATAATTTGTTCACATGCAACTTGTTCTTAGACCCAGCTAATTTTGTTGCTGTTTCCATAAGAGCTTTGGTTACTTTTCTGTTAACTTCCGAAATATCCACTTCCTCCGATGTTAGGCCTTCTAAAGCAGAGAATCTGTTCTTCAGTTCCAACTTGAAAGTATTATGGTGTTTTTTAAGGTTGGTTATGTCAATACATTTTGTTTGTCTTATGAGCTTGCCACGTTCGAGTTTAGTGTTGAGGTGCATCTTACATCTCACCAATCTATGGTCACTACCTGTGTTGAACTTGTTCAGCACACTGGAGTCTTCGATGACGAATTTTTTGTTACACATAATAAAATCAATTTCACTTGTCGTCCCAATTGGATGTCTCCATGTCCATTTCCTGTGTGGCTTTTTCTTGAAAAAAGGAGTTCAAGGTGAAGAATCCTTCTGCCTCTGCAAACTCAACGAGAGTATTTCCACGCTGGTTTCTGTTGCCGTGACCGAATTTACCTACTGAAGTTTCATTCTGTTGCCGTTGCCCTATTTTTGCATTGAAATCTCCCATAATTATCTTCAAGTGCTGCTTACCTTTATTATTTAGATGACGAATTTCCTCATAAAATTCTTCAACTTCTTCTTCAGGATGACTTGTGGTGGGTGCATAAGTTTGAATAATCTGAGCCTGGTATCTTCTCGATAGTTGGATAACGAGTCGTGCAGCTCTGTCAGAGGAACTTTCAACTTCTATCACTTTATCCTTCAGTTTCTTGTTTATTATAAATCCAACACCACTAGTTCAGCCAGTATCTGTCCCACGATAATAGAAGAGATGTCCACTTTTCAGTTCAATGAGATCTTCTCCTTTTCTCCTTATCTCACTTAGCCCGACGATGTCCCACTTGATCCTTTGTAGTTCCTCTTCCAATTCAAGAAGCCTTGAATCAGAAGATAGGGAGCGTCCGTTATAGGTAGCCAAAGTCAGCATCAAATGGCAGCCTAGTCCGGTCCTCCGGGGATTCTTAGCACCCTCTGCCTTCATGTCGCACTGGCCGCTGCCTTGGCCAGGTACATTCCAGCTGCCGGAGACTGAGGGCCAAGATTTAAGTTGTGGAGTCATTTTGGAGGGGTTTGGCCATAACTCACCACGCTGGCCAAGCGGGTTGGTGAGTGTGGGATAGAATTTCCTCTAATCCCGATGGTATAGTTATACCGCTATTGGCGGTCGTCAGAGCCCCTTTAGTAGGAACAGGATGCACCACGAGAAAGCGGGGTTGACATTTGTCAAGGAGAGGCTGTGATGTTACGCATCACCTGACCTTACATCCCAACTAAGAATACAAGTGCCTAATTAGTCTGTCAGTGGAAATCTCGGAAATAGCACGAACACTAATCCTCTTGAGAGCTCAGAACGAGAACTGCGAAGCAAAGTGCCGAGAAACGATTAATGAAACGTTGCTGTGGATTGTGATTTCGCCACGTCACTTAATTTGAGCATACAGGTACAGGTGTTCGTTCTTGTCACAAACAGTGACTTTGTCACCGTTACTTGTCACGGTTACTTTTTTGGAACGTTACCGAAAAGTCACTGTTAAGCCCATCCCTACGGCACATGATCATCGAAACTACTCAGAATTTGAAAGTGGTATAGAAATTATTAAATCATTGTACTGAGTTGTAACCACGCTTGTGTGTTCAGTTCCCATGCCAGCACGCGTTCATCAAAACCACTCCGAATTTGAAAGTAGATTAAGAATGACTGAATCAGAGTAATTACTTACACCGCGCATGGAATTCCAGTTCATCGAAACTACTCGAAATTTGTGGATTAGAAGTGATTAAATCAGTGTAATGAGTTATAAGAATGCTTGGGAGCTGAGTTAGCATGCCAGCACACGTTCGTTGATAGTACTCAGAATTTTAAAACGGATTTGGAGCGACAGAATTAGTGTAATGAATTATAAGCACGCTTGGGTGTTCCGTGAGCATGTCAGCACACGTTCACACAGAAATCAATCTGAATTTGAAAGCAGATTACTAATGACTAAATCGGTGTAATGAGTTACAAGCACACTTGAGTGTGCAGTTAGCATGTCCGATGACGTTCATTAAAACTATTCTGCATTCAAAAACGGTTTATAAATGGCAGCCGCCTAGGTGCTCTAACGGTCAGAAGCGCTTTCCCTAGGAGTGGAACCTTAGATAAGGCATAGTTAATGAGCTTGTCCCATGGCACTTCGGCCTCCTCCCCGGAACCAATGACCCCAAATCAGGGAACGGGCTACTATAGCCCTAAAAGTTGCTCACGGTGGTCATTGAATCCCGACGTAGCACCAAATAACTGAAATGGTGCAAGTGTTCAATAGCGTGTCGGATATTTTCATGGAACACATTGCACATGTTGATCAGTTTGCCGTATACGCCTGTGCTTTGAGTGGTAAATGCCAAGATAAAAATAAAATAAAAATAAAAACATGATGTTTGATTAATTTCTGTCTTCAGGAAGCTTTTATTTCACATTGAAAATGCCTTTCCCCAAAGATGCTTCTTAAAAAATAAAGGGCCCGATAGGAAAGTCACACGTTTCTCTGTATACAGTACAATAATAAACTTTCGTATTTTGATTTCAGTGCGCAGAAAACTGAAATTAACTCAGAATTCGTCTCACCGTGGACATAACTGAGGAGTGTACTGCATGACTTCTGAACACACAGGAAACTGTTCACAAGAGGGGAGACTGTGGTCTAGCTGTGTGCGTGGGTGGAAAGGGGGAAAGTCAAATGATTTGTGAGCCGTCAACGACAGACCGAAATGCAACATTAACTATTGATTAATGAAGTGAAATTTTGAGTGCGGGTGTACAGGTATCGGCAGGGAGCTACAACTAGCGTAAAAAAAGGCAACATGTATAGCCTTCAGTGACTAGTTCCTGTTCTTCCTGAATTGGCGAGCCTATCACATGGATTTATGAAGACGTTATGGGCAGGGAGAAGACACACCAAGAGCTTGTTTGGATACATCCGGAGCTTTAGATGCAATTTCTTTGATATACACACACTGGCCACTAAATTGGAAACTTCATTCAATATCAGGTTGGACCTCCTTTAGACTGAATTACTGCACGAATGTGATTTGGCATAGATTCCACAAGGTGTTGAAGTGCATCTACGTTTACAGCATACAAAGTATTCACCAGACAGTCCTTTAACTGGCTCGAGCCACGGGTGGCCTAGTGGTCAGTGTTCGTGACTCCCACGGAGAAGACCTCGGGTTCGATTCCAAGCAGGTACGAACGCTCGAACCACTAAATCTCCTTCGTTCGTTGGATGGGCACGTTAAGCCGTCGGACCCCGGGTACTGGTCCCCCGGTATTAAATAAGGGCATCTTCCTCCCCCTTTCTACCTCGCTTCCGTGTGACTTTCCTATCGGGCACTCTAGCCCAAATCTCCTAGCTTCCTATTTCTAAGGGTTCTTTAAGACCTGGGGTCAGACACTCCCTTCCTAAAATCCTCTACATATAATCTGATCTGACCTTTAATTGACTCAGATTTTACGGAAGAGGACTGTGCTGCCGGATCTGTTTTTCTAGCATGTCCCTTAACTCTCAATGGGATTCATATCCGACTTTTGTGGTGGCCAAGGAAGTCGCTTATCATGCTCGCTATACCACTGCTGAACACATCTTGCGCGAAGGACATTAGCTTTGTCGTACATAAAGCAGTCATCACTTGCTGGATAAAAAGTCGACATTACATGATGGACTTGATCGCAGCAATATTCAGATAATCCCAGGAAGACACTCGACCTTCCAGTAATATCAGGTGACTCGTTGTATACCAACGAAACATGCCCAACACCATGATACCTCCTCCAAAACCTTGAATTGCGTTTACGAGGCAAGCTGGGTCCATTGCTTTCATGGGGTTCACACCAAACTTTCTTCCAGCCGTCTGTACAAAACAAGAAAACAAAATGAACTCCGACTCGTCTGATCACATGACTTTTTCCCAGTCTTCAGTTTCCAATCACGGTGTCCTTGACACCACTGTAGGCGAACTAACTTTCTGGATTTTTTCAGAAATCATTTGTTTCCGTATAGGCATGCGACTGCCAGTACCGATCCTCTTCAATTCCCTGTACATACTTCGCTAAGATATGGGTCGAGAACAGCCTTCATTGAATGTTTCGGTCAATTGCTGCACACAGGGAGACATGTTTCTCCAAACAACCCTTCTCAGACGATGGCGACCTCGTCCATGACAGATTGTCGTCACGCCACACTTACGCCGCTTAAACAAGCAATGTGGGTTATTTTTCCGCTGATTAAAGACACGAAATTTCTCACCTTTTGAGAAACCATTCAGTTTTCAAAAGCGTCGCTCCAGCCAGTGGCGCAACCGCAATAATCCCTTTATCGAACTCCGAAAAATCCTTTGTTCTTCCCATTGTGATCAACGTTAGTGACGATTACTGACGAGCAACAGTCTTAAATACTTGCCTCGATCGCGTGGTGACGCACGTGACCACGTATTTTACATATACGCTGCGTGACGTTTACGTATAAGGTTTCCAATTCAGTAATCGGTGTGTGTATGATGCAAGTAGTTTTAACTCCCGATCATATGCCGATGTTATACCCCGATATAAAATTATCCGTATTAGCCACGCTGCCTCCCTCCCAGCCCACCCCACCCAAGCGAGGATTGACTTCGGAGTGGGTGGAACAACGGGAAGCGCTCGTGAGGCTTGAGGGAGCAGTAAAAATAAGAAAAGAGAAAGAAGTCCTAAAAAGACCATCTGGGAGGAAGCGGTGCGGAACATTTTTACGAATTTTCTTTATGACCCAATTAAGGTACGTCCGTAGATCAGATTGTTATTCACCGTTTCTCCCACTTACTCTGATTTCAGTACCAAGCTCTGCTTTACCTTGTTTCGAGACGTTACAGATGTTAGACAATGTGGCAATAGCAAAGAACTGACAAAGAATATCCCCATGTTTTTTACCTCGCTGTCCCCGTTTTCCCTTTATCTTTTGCGCTCTCTCTCTCTCTCTCTCTCTCTCTCTCTCTTTTTATTCTATTCCCTTCTCTTTCTTTTTTTACTGAACCTTAATCAATGTAATAAGTATTTTAAATCCTTCTTACTAAGTTTAATTGTTAATTTTATTTAGAAAAACTGAAAACAAAATGTGCGAAGTTAATCATCTACGATCTTCGCTACTTTAAATGTAAAAAACTTCGTTAGGGTTTATGGGGGGGGGGTCGCCCACGCTGGATTCACCATTATGCCGGACGCGTCTTTCATCACCAGAGTATAACCGTAAAGCTTCCATACTGTGTCTTGACCAGCCGTGCGTCAACATCTGGCGCCTATCGAATATCCTATATGATGGCAAAGAGGTGGTATCTTTCGAGATATATCCTTCTGCGTATATCTAGGATACTTTCTGCGAGAAATAATGCATTGCATTTGCCGTAAATGAACTCCATGGGCTGTTTCTCATGTACTTATTTTCAGGAGAACGAAATTCTCTTTTTGGTGTGATATGTTTTCTTGTCACAAAGTGCACTGGTGTCCAAAATTAAGAAACATAAAATCATGAATAACTCAATATCCGCAAGAGAGAGTTAAATGAAAGTTGGTACGGACATACTGTACATGCATACATCGATAACGAAGCAATTCACAACAGAAAGGGAATGCCATCACCACATGAGGAGGGAGCATGCACATGACAGCACTGCTGTCCAAACGGGATGCGACAAACATCGCGGAGTTCTATGATCAAATAGGGAGTGTGATTACCCCGAACAGTGATACAGCTCGCACGACTATCTCTCATGATGTTTATAAAGCTGTGAGTGAAAGGCTTGGGCAATATAGGTGCCACTCCCTTACCATGGAGCACCGGAGTCCCGGCAGTCTTCTGGGTGGAGGTTGTCGGTTTGCAACTGCTTTTCCCTGGGCATCTCAGACATGCTCTATCAGTTTCATGTCCGGGGATCTTGCGGGACACTACATTCTGTGAATATCCTCACTCTCCAAGTATTCGTCGACTAGCTGAGCCCTATGAGTCTTATCTGTTGGCCTTCCATTCCTTTTATGGCATTTTGGTCCATAAAAAGGAATTGAAGGCCAACAGATTCCCTGAAAAGTCGTACGTATGGCTCTAGGATGCCACCCACGTAGCGTGCCGCAGTCAGGGTTCCACGTGGAAACACGTGCATCCATGTGTCCATTCAACATAATTCCAGCCCGAACTAAGAGTTCTCCACCACCTTAGTGGTCAATTTCTCTAATGTTAGATTGATGATTTCGGCTTCCCGCCTCTTTCCAAATGTACACACGTCGATAATTCCTGTTTAAGGTGTACTGCAATTCGTCATTGAAGAGAACACGGGCCCATTGATCAGAGGTCTAGGGGTGGTGTTGTCGGGCCCAATTCCGACCGACCCTTCAGTGCGATGCGGTGAGTGGGGTACGGGCTATTGGCCTTTTTGCATACAGCAGAGTTAAAAGCGGGACCGAACATTTTGGACCCGGACCTGGCCGTCACATAATTACCCAAGTAGCACAAAAACGTTTGTAAAACGTTTAAAAACCAGTTCGGCGAGACGTTGAAAAAACGTCACAATATTACGTTTATAAAACACTAATACGTCTCGTTGATTCAATGGTTTTTCAACCGTTGTTAAAACGTTGTTGCACCTGTTTTTAAGACGTTTAGATGACGTTATTTAAACGTCATATTTCTTTCATTATGACGTTTAGAAACGGTTTTAACAACCGTTTAGCAACGTTTGAATGACGTTATTTAACCGTCATATTCCTTCCCTTATTACGTTTAGAAACGGTTTTAACAACCGTTTAGCAACGTTTGAATGACGTTATTTAACCGTCATATTCCTTCCCTTATTACGTTTAGAAACGGTTTTAACAACCGTTTAGCAACGTTTGAATGACGTTATTTAAACGTCATATTCCTTCCCCTTATTACGTTGAGAAACGGTTTTCACAACCGTTTAGCAACGTTTGAATGACGTTATTTAACCGTCATATTCCTTCCCTTATTATGTTTAGAAACGGTTTTAACAACCGTTTAGCAACGTTTGAATGACGTCATTTAAACGTCATATTCCTTCCATTATGACGTTGAGAAACTTTTTTAAGAATGTTTAGCAACGTTTAAATGACGTTATTTAAACGTCATATTCCCTCTTTATTACGTTGAGAAACGGTTTTAACAGCCGTTTAGCGACGTTTTATTTTCGATTTTACAACGTATTTTTCCTTTCTGTATTACGTTTAGTAAATGTAACAGCAACGGTTAATCAACGACTAAATTTCCTCTATTAAACGTTGCTGTCCTTTGTGTATTACGTCAAACGTCGCAAAAAATGTTACCACAACCTTTTATCGAAGGTTATATTCCAGTTTCAAGACTTTTTTTTTTTTTTTTTGGCTTTACGTGTGCCGTTGCAAAACGTTTGAACGTTTCTATTTAAGTTCTTGGGTCATTCGTATCGACTCAACACAACGACTTGACCATCTCAGATTTTAATGAAATTTGGTACATAGGTGGCCTCTATATAGATTAAGAAAAATACCAAATTTCATCGTCATATAGCCACCCCGGTTTTGAAAATACAGCTATAAAAAGTATTAAAAACACCCCAAAATCGGATGATTGATGGGTTTTTAAATTGTGATTGCAGCTCCCCTAATTAAGATAGAGAGATGGGAAAGGTATCTTTTTGTAGTATTGTTTATGCTATTTTATTTGATGTACAACACCATAGGGGTTAATATTTAAAAAAAAATTCAAAAATTAAAATTAAAATTTTGAATTTTTCAAAATGTGACTCTAAAAAATTCAATTTTTTTTAAAACAATCTTTATATGTTTGGCATTTGATTACATGAGTTGTAACTTGGGATGATAATGGGTTTACTTAAAAAAAGCTATATTCAAATTTAGCCTAACACAAGAGTTTAATGAAAAAAAAAAAATAAAAAAACATGTAATCTGAAAATAAATTTGGGCTAAATCTTTAAAAAGTTTCATTAATAACAATAGATATAGTATTTTTGTTATTTAAAACCATTTATTTAAACAATGTTTTATTTTTAATTAATTTGTTTAAAATCTGAGTCACATGGGCTTAAAAATTTTATTAATTTCATTATTCAGAATTTGTAATATTTCCCAATACAATATAAAAAAATAAAGACTGTGCAGTTGTACTGTAGGCTACATTTTGTTTTGGACAAAACTCTGCATGTTCCGACTTAAAAAACTGATTCTGTTGTTTAGATCATTGGTAACAAGACCCAACAAGCAGCAACTTGCATTCCTACCTTGCAGACCTGTCTGCTTTAGTTTTTGATGGTGATCAGATGTGTTTCTTGCAGTGAAAGTGATATGTGTTTGAAAACTTTTGTGGTTGAAAACTTTAAATTGAATAAAGTACATCCTTTTTAGTTTTGAAACTAGACTTTTATAAATTGAAGCTGTGCAGGATTTTTTTAGGAAAAATAAAAAGAACAGGTAATGGGAGGCAATTATTTTACTATTTTAATTTTACATTTTATGCACAAATAATCAACAATGGAAAGTACAAGATATGCATTAATACAATGTTTCAATCCATATAGAAATGTGACAGACTGGATGTTGGAAAATTTTGATGACTTATCAAAGGAGACTAAAATTTGTGATTCTTGCAGAAAGCAGCTGAAAACTTTAATAATTAGTCAAGAAGCAAATGAAACCTGTGCTGATGAGAAAATGGATGAAAATTTTGCATCTATGTCAGAAGTAATTGAAACACTGAATACTTAAGCTCCATGAATTGGGTGAATCAGCTGTCAATAAGAAAAAGCTAAAATCTAAATGTTATGCTTCAACCAAAATTCAAAAAATCAATTCTGCTATGAAACGGAAGCTTTTTACAAATATTCAAGAATCATCTGATGATGAGGATGAAATACTTCACGACTCTCTTATGGACAATCTTAAAAGTAATTTTTCTAACTGCACTAGAGATAAACAGTTGATGATTTTGACTTGCTTACCAGAGTCATGGAGTGTTAGGAAAATCATGTAAGAATTCAATGTTCCTAATTATATGGTAAGACAATAAAAAAAAATTCTGAAAGAAAAAGGAATTTTGGAAAGCCTTAATAGAAAACCAGGTAAGTCTCTCTCTTCTGAAGTAGTTGTAGTATGATCGTTTTACCAAAGTGATGAAATTAGTCGGGTTTTACCTGGAATGAAAGATTGTGTTTCTGTTAGGACTGAAAACGCAGATAAAGCTTGTCAAACAGGCTGATTTTATGTAATTTGACAATTTGCAAGCACGAAAGTCAGTTTTTCCAAATTCGCAGAGCTCAGACCAAAAAACCGTGTCCTGGTAGGGTCTAGTGGTACTCATACGGTATGTGTTTGCACCACACACCAAAATGTAAAACTGATGATGGAAAATGCAAGAATTGGTTCACTAACGAATGGACAATTATCTTCCTACAAACATTGTCTTGCAAGAGTATTATGCAACCCAACTTCCATAGATTGTCATTTGGGGAAGTGTCCCACCTGTTCTGGGAACACGGTTTTGAGAACTTGGTTGAAAAACTAACTTTTCGCCAATGGATTACAGTTGATAATGCAACTTGGAGACATTAGAAAAATCAACTTCAAATTTTATTGATTTGTTTCTGCGAAAAACTGTCTGCTTTGGTCAGACATGACTTCATTGCTAAGCAGCAAAGCTCTTTTATGAATAGTAGTACTAAGGAAAACCTCAAGGACTCAGAATTTCTCATCATTTGTGATTTTGCTAAAATTATAGTTTTCTTCTTCAAGATGAAGCCCAGAGCTATCACTGGACCAGTGGGCAAGCCACAGTCCACCCATTTGTCATCTATTACAAAACAGAAAAGACTGAATATGTAAGTTTTGTAGTAATTTCTGAATGTTTAGAGCACAACACAATTACACTGTACTGCTTCCAAAAAAAAAAAACCTTATTAACTTCTTGAAAAGTAAGTTTGGTGACAACAGCGTCAAAAAAATGTACTATTTCTCTGACGGGTCTGCAGCCCAGTGCAAAAATCGGAAATTTTTTCACAAACTTTTATGTTTCCATCAAGATGACTTCAACATTGATGCTGAATGGCATTTTTCAGCAACAGCACACGGGAAGGGGCCATGTGATGGCGTTGGTGGAACGGTGAAAAGGTTAGCTGCCCAAGCCAGCTTACAACGCCCTTACGAGAATCAAATTCAAACACCATTTCAGTTGTACGAATGGGCAATTCAGAACATTTTTGTGGCAAACTTTACATATGTAAGTCAAAGAAGAATACATAGAAACAGACCAATTTTTGGAAAATCGCCTAAGCAAGTCTCTAACAATACAAGGTACCCAGAAACTTCATGCTTTTATTCCTTTTATTCCTATCCCATTGAGTAATTCAAAAATAAAAGTGAAGATGTTCTCAGAATCAAACGAGTCAGCTACTGAAAAAGTATCAGCATTACAAGACAGACTGAAAATAACAGAAATTAGTGGTTACATAACCATAATCTATGAAAACAACTGGTGGGTAGCGTATGTTCTACCAAAAAGAAGAGAGTGAGAATGAAGTTAAGGTCTCATTTTTACATCCAGCTGGTCCATCTACATCCTTTTCCTACCCTAGCCCACAAGATGTATTATAGCTTCCTGTAAGTTACCTCTTGTGTAAAAGTAAATCCTTTGACTCCGACAGGAAGACTCTACAATCTCTCTGAAACAGAAATACACCAAACTATTGAAGCTTTTAAAGACTATATCAAGGATCTACACGTGTGATTTCACTTCAAAACAATGATGCAACTTTTTTTTTTTAATTTTAGAAGATTCTGCTTTAAGTGACGATCTAAGTTTAAGATTAGGAATATAATTTGCATAAATGTAAACAATTCAATGCCATATGTTATTATTATTTTGATGTGTTTCTTGAGCAGTAATTGAAATTACTTTTTAAAGTCTGTTTATTTTTTTTTGTATTGAATTGTGAATTATTACAAATTCTGAATAATGAAATTAATAAAATTTTTAAACCCATGTAGTCTCAGATTTTAAACAAATCAATTAAAAATAAAACATTGTTTAAATAGTTTTAAATAACAAAAATACTATATCTATTGTTATTAATGAAACTTTTTTGAGATTTAGCCCAAATTTGAATATAGCTTTTTAAGTAAACCCATTATCATCCCAAGTTACAACTCAGGTAATCAAATACCAAACACATAGATTGTTTTAAAAAAATTTCAAATTTTTTGGTGTCGCATTTTGAAAAATTCAAAATTTTAATTTTTTTAAATCTTAACCCCTATGGTGTTTGTTGTACATCAAATAAAAGAGCATAAAAAATACTACAAAAAGATACCTTTCCCATCTCTATCTTAATTAGGGGAGCTGCAATCATAATTTAAAAACATATCAATCTTCTGATTTTGGGGTGTTTTTGGACATTTTATATAGCTGTATTTTCAAAACCGGTGGCTATATGACGATGAAATTTGATATTTTTCTTAATCTATACAGAGGCCACCTATGTACCAAATTTCATTAAAATCTGAGATGGTGAGATAAAAAAATGCCTTCAAATTGTGTTGAGTTGATACGGAATCACTCTTCAAATCTTTTACTTTGCATATTACATTGAAAACAAACGCAGCTTCCATAACGTAGCAAAACCGTTTTAGTAATGTTTGTGCTCCGTAAGAAGGACGTACAGTAATGCTTATCTTAAAGCTGCCATGATAACCTGTTGTATACAGTCTTGTTACCTAGTCTACAAAAATTTGGGGGTAAATAAATGAAGTTCTTAGCTAACCTAAAAAATCATTTTCATCATATCATAAAATAGCATTTTCATCATATGAATGCCCCTTCACAAAACTTTTCTTGTTCCTAATAGTTATTTTACTATCACTTATTTTTGTTGAAGCTTTATAAGGGATGACTTTGTCAGGAAAGTAATGTTATAAAAAAGAAAGCATTTCTATCACAGTTACTAGTGCAACACAATCTCTCACCATTATACAGAGTGTCCAAGAATTATTAAACACATTACAAAATTATGTACAAAAAAAAAAAAAACTATGAGCATTGTCTGTTTTTCTATGTCACATATTACTAACACGGTTCCTATATTTTTGTATTGCAGAATTGTTACTCGCAGAATCCGATAAATGGCGCTAGGTGTGGCCTGATGAGGAATTTATGAGAAATGCGCAATCAGTAGTCATGTCATCCATACAGCAGAAGGCGATGTGTGTGTTATGGTTTGCGGAATTAAAGTCTGTCATTAAAGTTAAAAGACGGTACCGTTTAGAGTATGGTTGTAATCCTCCGTCAACAAATTCAACTAAGCGGTGAATGAAACAGTTTAAAGAAACTGGCAATGTGGAACATCGTGGAGGAACCGGTAGGCCTAGCGTCAGAGGTGAGATGGTTGACCAAGCTATGAAAGTTTCCGACGAAGCCCCAGGAAATCCGTTCATAAAGCAAGCAGAGAACTGTGCATTCCAAAATAGACAGTTCATGATATCTTGCACAAGAAATTAGTTTCATGCTTATAAAATTCAAATAGTGCAAAAGATGCATGCAAATAATCACACTCTGCAATACGATTTTGCTGTGGATATGCTGAATCAAGTGGGAAATGATAAAAACTTTCTAAGTACTGTAATTTTTAGTGATTAATCCACATTTCATGTATGAGGTATTGTTTCACTTCGTAAACTATGTTTTGTTTGGATATGGGGCAGTGAACCGCCTCATGCTGCTATTGAACTGGAACGTGATTCTCCAAAAGTTAATGTGTGGTGCGCCCTATAAAAAAGAGAAGTGATTGGCTCTTTCTTCTGTGAAAAAACCATAAATGGTGACATTTACTTGGATATGTTAGAAAATTTCCCTATACCCCAGATCAAAAGATATGGCGTCGTTTTCCAGCAAGACTGCATGCCTTCGCATTGGTCAATGTGTGTACGTAAGTGCCTAAATGAGCATTTCCCCAACAGATGGATTGGGCGTGGTGGTCCCATTCCGTAGCTCCTCGCTCCCAGATCTAACTCCATTGGATTATTTCATGTGGGGTTATGTGAAGGATCGTGCCTATCAGAAACCTTGTACTGATTTGCAGGAACTGAAGCAGCATATCACAGCTGCTATTAATTCCATATCTTTTCAGATGCTTGGCAATACATGGCATGAAATCGAGTATCGCTTGGACGTACTACGAGCAACCAAGGGATCTTACATCGAAATTTATTAACATGTGTAGTTACATTGTAAGTTAGTACAGTCAGTTTCTTTCTATCTGTTTAATGTTTTGTTTTACATAATTTTGTACTGTGTCCAATAATTCTCGGACAAACTGTATATTTATTGTTCACAAGGTATACGACTTCACAAACTATGTTTTGACTCAAGTCCATTTCACTGGCTTCGTTGTGGCTGTTGCAATTTTCTTGAAAATTCAGTTGCTCATATTTAACTGAACATAAAGTAGACATTTTAATACCACTAACATCTAAGTTATTGCAACATAAAACTGAGTCAGTTGTGTTGTTCATTTAAGAGTTTTTCGGACACATCTGAAATTTAGCTGATAGATTATTAGAAATGTGAGGTGAAATAATGCTGGGAGATAAATCAAGTAGTACTTTCACAGCTTTGTTTTTAATTTTCTTTTAAGTGTAGCTAAAGGCTATCTGTGTTTCTGCTGCAGATCTGTGTATTTATATCTCAGTTTACGTTTCTTTATCATTTTTTCTGTATTTTTCCAGAGGAGCCTTTTATTTTGGTATGTTAGTTGCTTTGTATTTTTTCAACCCATGTGTATTTGGTTCTTAATCTTTTTTCACTAGTTTGCGAATTTAGACTTAATTTTTGGTTATAATTGTCTTAGTATTTCAGGAAGTTTGTTTAGTGTAATGTCCCTAGTTTATATCTTGTGCTTAGAAATTGCAATTTTTAGTTTCCGCTTGAGGGTCCTATTGTGTAACAAACAGTACGTAGCATATAAATAATTGTAAGAATCAGTTGATTATGCATGTTGAAACACCTTTTTCAAAAATTTGTATGCAAATAAGATATGAAAACAGCCACCCAATCTAGTTTGTTCTGTCTTGGGTTAAATTCTGTTGCTACTCATATATACTCATTTCACGAGTAACTCTTTGCATTGTTTGGCCAACCAGAAAAAAATATTTTCTTCTATTGGTTGTTCATTAATGCCATTTGTTGTTGTACTCTGACATTGTGCTGTGCTCTTCTCTCTATTTCTGTACATAACATTAACTTCAAGTTCCTAAAATGTATAAGTTCTTTTTCTGTTTCAATTCATAGGTGGTCACAAAAAGTTATAATGAAACAAATGAACAATTCATGTATTCATTTCATTATTTTCATAGGCTTCAAACACAATTCATGTATTCTGAATCATAAGAAAAAAAAATATATATATATATATACAGTACTCACAAAAAAGTTTGGGATATTATGGTTTCAAAAAGGAAACATGGTGATATGCATATTTAGTGACTACAGGAGATAGGTTATCAGCATAAATTAGCATCATGATGACACATCATGTGGTTGGTGTGTGTGTGTGTGTGTGTGTGTGTGTGTGTGCAAGCTCCGATAAAAGTAGCTTCCGAGAAGTAGAAAACAGGTCGTCTCACTGCTTGGACTACAAGTTTTGCTGAATGCATTTCCTTCAGAGTAGGATTAACTTGAAAAGATGTCCAGACGACGTTTAAGTATTGACATCAGAAATAGGGCTGTTGACATGTTACATGCAGGTGTACGGCAGATTGATGCAGTTGCTGCTTTAGGAGTTTTGCAAGCTAGCTACACACAAAATTTCTACCGAATGGAAATGCTGCAGATCAAGCAGGATTTTACCCCCCCCCAATAAACAGGCGTGTGTGTGTGTGTGGGGGGGTTACTAAAAAAAACCCCAAAAAACACCCACTGCAAACGGTTATTTTTTTTTTCCAAAGAAACACATGATTTCTTTTCTGGTTAATGCTCTTGTACGTTATGTTTTTGCTCCAAGTAATTCCCAAATATATTTTATGACTTCAATACTTGGGCTGTAGAGATAGAATATTTTAAATAAGCAATGTTTATTCACAATTAAATATTTTATTTTAAGATTTTAAATCTACTGTAGTTTCACTGAGCATTTGGCTTGGCTTCATTAGGACAAATGGAGTGCAAACGTTCAAATCATCGTGACATCATCAGCATTCTGACAGTCACTGCTTTTGGCAAGTTGTTTCCACGTGTTTGAAAGAAATCTAGTAGATGTCATGTCGTTGACAAGCCATGAGCAGTTGCACTAGATGTGGAAAGCTTCTAATATATTAAGCTTGATAGTCAAATCAAGTTTATCAATAAAGCGTAGCATTTAAAAAAAAAAAAATCTGGTTGTTTTCATGACAATGTTGGGCTATAAACGACTTCTTCAGTTCCATACGTAAGTCATGTGTTCCTTCACATGAAAACTTAAAAGCTCTACGGATCTGTCCTATACATGAAAGTCCACATTCACAAGCGATGTGATAAATTCCCCAGTTATGTCTTCAACGTAGTCTTTTGATCCACAAAAATTTGCCTTGTTTATAGATTTCAAAATAACTTTGAAATTTAAACATTTGAAAGTTCCTAAATTTCTGGACAGCTTTGTCTACAACAAAAGGACAATCTATATCAATCTATATCCTGTGTGTGCCACAATTTCTTTAAAAAAAAATCATAACTTTTTTTTTTTATTTTTTGTTTACTGACCATGGTGAGCAACTCAATGGGCTATAAGCAGTTGCCTGTCCCTAATTTAGGGTCACTGGTTCCAGAGAAGGAAGAGACCCACTGCCGTAAGACAAACACAACATCCATGCCTCACCGGGATTCGAACCCAACCCACTTGGAAGAACCGAACAGTCATAAGCCAGTGCTTAGACCACTGCGGCGGCAAAAATCTAGCTTTTTCTGCAAGGAATCCTCTGCAACGCATAGATGTACTGCACAATATACATGGGTAGAAAACACCAATTTGTTTCCATGACTTTTCTTTATGACTTGTTAACAACATGACACCTACTCGATTTCTTTCAATTGCATGGAGACAATTCACCAAAATCCATGATCATCAACTACCTGATGATGTCACATATGAATGTTTATGCTCCCTTTGTCCTGATGAAGCCGAGCTAAAGGCTCAACAAAACTATAGATCTTAAAATAAATTATTTAATTGTGAATAAATGTTGCTTATTTATTCTATAATTCCACACATGGTTTAATCCTTTAATTCCACTAATATTATATTTACCAACTTGGTGAAGTCACCAACTTGGTTTACTTTCACAGGGTGATCCAGTTGTACTCTACAGAGAGATCTACTGGTAGGAGGGGAAATACTGATCTGAGGGATATAAGCTCAAGTTTTAAAGCTACAGGAGGTTGTACTTAATTTACACTCATCTGTGTTTTGCATAACATCCCTAACTTTCCTAACTAGAGCCATGAATAACCATACCTGAGTAAAATTTAAAAAGAAAAAAATCATTTATGCAATTTCTTTATATAATTCAACTGTTTTGAATGCCCTATTATTTCTTAATGTAAATCACATTCAAAAGTTTGCCCTCATTAGTGCTGGTAAATTATGTTTATAAAATTTTATTATGATATACCCCCAAATTTTAATTTATCTTTATATATATTAAGAATCAAGCAAGAAGAAACAAAAAGGGAAGTAAACACTGAAAAACAAGTTACTAGTAAAGTGAAAAGCCAAAATGAGCACAAGCTGCAGTTACAATTAACTGGAATGAAAATTATTAAAAAAAAAAAAAAGGAAGAGAAAGAAAGCTAAACCACTGAAGAAACCTATTGAAAGTGCTGTCATCATGGCATTCAACTTTTTCTGTTTTTTTTCCGACAGCCAGAAAGACTCCTTTGATTCCCCCCCCCCTCTTTTTTTTTTGCAGTATGGACCCAAACACAGCAAATAGCTCTAATCTCAACTTCGCATGCTCAGTAGATATGTCACTAACTCACTATTATATGCTATGCTACAAATAAATAGTCCAATATAATAATGATAATTTTACTCACAAAATGACTGAATCATACATAGTTGTTTGTGTTATTTACATGAAACTTTCATGTCTGGCTTTACTTTGCAAAAACCTCTTTGCTTCAGAAATTTTTTTGGTGCAATATCGTTTTCAATAGAAATGATGGATAAAGCCGATAGCTGTTCCTGCATCGTTGTAGATCTCAAATAAGTCTTTATCAGCTTTAATTTATTAAAACTTCTTTTCCCTTTCTACAGACAGGAATTGCAATATTCGAAAGCAAATCCTACTGTTGGGATAACAATGAACCATATCATACTGGAATATGAAGTTTAGAGCTTCTATTGTAGTAGCTGAGCTGCATTTGCTCATAAGTGCTTGCAAATGCCTCAGCTCTTCAAACAGTTGCTCCCCATCGATATCTTTTTCTTCACTGTCAGCATCCTTAAAGGAATTTTTCTAACTGAATACACTTTTCTTTTAAAGAATCCCGTCAGGCAATTTCTTCAAATTATAAAGGAAACCCGAAGCGTTGAAAAGTTTTGCAACTGAGTAAATCTTTCCTGAATGGCAAACAATGCGCTATCAATGAGTGGATAGAAAACCATTGATATATATATGGTTCGCATAATCTGTAGGAGCTTTGTGTTGCAGTTTTCATAGTAATAAGTGTTTTTTCCCCGCTTTACCCTAGGCTGTGGGAATTTGGGATTTATTTCCAAGATGTACATAACAATAAGGCTTGTCACTCAAGCCTTATTGTTATACACTGAGTTGCCACTTTATTATTACCACCCCCTCAGTACTTCGTTGGGCCATCTTTTGCCTTTAATACTACGTCGATGTAGATTCTTTGTGGCATGGACTCCACGAGATGTTGATAGGTGGTTTTTGGAATCTAAGACCATGCTTGATGAATAGCACTTTCCAGGAGTGTGAAATTGCAGGGTTGTGTATCCAGCTGTTTGATGGCTTGTTCAACTTCATCCCACAAATTCTCAATGGGGTTGAGATCTGGAGATTGTGGGGGCCAGCTAAGCAAAGTAAACTAACTGGCATTTTCCTGGAAACCAATCCTGTACAATACGAGCACTATGGCAAGACGCATTATCTCGTTGAAAGTAGCCATCGCCATTGGGATAAACCATCCACATGACAGGATGTACTTGGTCTGCAACGATGTTTAGATATGATGTGCCAGTCAGGCGTTGATCAGCATGAATTAAAGGGCCCAAATCATGCCAGAAAAACATTCCCCAAACCATAACATTGCCTCCACCAGCTTGAAGGGTTGTAGCAACGCATTTGGGGTCCACGCTTTCGTGCTGTTTCCGCCAAATTTTCACTCGGCCATAGGCATGGTGCAACTGAAAACGTGATTCGTCGGACCAAATATTTTCTTTCCAATTATCGACTGTCCAATCCTTATGCTCCTGTGCGAAGTGGAGACATTTTCTCTTGTTAACTGCAGACAGCAAAGGTGTTCGGAACAGGCCTCCTTCTGCCATATCCCATCCGTGCCGTGTACGGCGAACAGTGCGTGCACAGATCATTTGAGGGATCCTTGATTAAGATGGTCTGTAATTGCTGCACTGTTGCCTATTACCAGTCTGGACAGTCCGGTCCGCCCGAGCAGTCACTAGTCGATGACGAGCACACGTTGCACGTAGAGACCCAGTTTTTGGCTGACAGTCCAGTCTTTAAACACTTTAACAACAGTGGCTCTGGAACATTTCATGAATGCGGCGGTTTCAGTGATACTCGCTCCATGGCTCCGAGCTCTTACAATCGTCCCACGTTGAAAGTCCGTCAAATTGCATTTTTACCCATCTCGTCACCCAAAATCACTTCTACTACTGTCGCAAGCACTAAGCTTTCCCTTTTTATACTAGCCTCACCCTCTGGCGGCAACAGCGTGCAGCCATAGCTCATTGCTTAAAACTGTCAGGTAGTCATAATAAAGTGGCCACTCAGTGTATATAAAAATGTCAACAAACATCAGGAACGAAAAAAAAAAAAAAGGTTCATCCCCCCCCCCCCCTGAAAACCCAAATGCATAAAAAAGCAGCAGAGAAGAATTCTCAAGAAAAAAATGCACAAGAATTGAAAATGCTTCTTCTTGTTGGTGGTATATATATAGGAACTCTGCATGTGTCAGAGAAACAACAAAGGAGTATTCAGCTTTCATTTTTGTGGCAAATACAGACTAGCTCATAAAAGAAAAGAAAAAAAAGTTAGCGGATAATTTTACTAAGTAAGAAAATTTATGGGCATCCCTTCCATTTGGTGGCTGCCTACCTGGCCGGTAAATATGTATTTAGCGTCCTAAATTATTTCGTCGGAAAAATGTCAGTACCTCGAAAAAGTGTGACGTAAAGATTTTAGAGTACGGAAATTAATGGCAAATGGTGCAGGAATTTCATATTTTAAATGTGTTTTAAAGATTTTCTATCATAATATTGAACTGTGAGTGATGCTGTGAAGAGACGCTGCGGTAGGCCTAATGCATCGCCAGAGGTGCATTCAAATAAAATGTGACTGCATACACAACCATTGAAACAGAAAACTTGCTGCAAACCCGCAAATCACGATAACAATGGAACGAGATAATTTAAAAGAAAAATTAATATAACAGTAAATAATTATTAGAACATTACAGATTCCAGAGAGGGCAAAAGGACATTACGACTGAATCCGCAAAAATGTGTGTAAAATGGACCTTAAGGCCAAAATTTAAAAATTTTTGGACTATGAACCTCATAAAAACAAGAGACTAATTTTTATATCAAGAAAAGCAGTTCTGTTAATGAACCTTCAAATATTATATAGCATCTTTAACAACTTAATTAAAAAATAGTACTTATAAAATATATAAGGAAAATATTTTATTTTAATAACTGGCAACTGCAAGAGTAACCTGGCAAAATAAAAAAAAATCTTTCTGTGTAAATGAAACTTTTGTTACAGTTCCTATATATTGAGAACAGGCCTTGATAAAATCAAGAGGCCAGAAACTTCTGCAAAAAAACAAAATAACTCTATCGGAAGATGTGAAAAATAGTTGAACATTCTCATGTTAAGATAGAATTAAATATATTAATCTTAGTAAAACGTTAAGTGTTTTAATTGCTGTAATAACATTTTTATTTTTTAATCTACAAGCAAAAACTATCTGCAAAATCTGCTAATAATTTGCAAACTTTCCACGTATGGCGTACGCGTGTACGTCTATATTGTGCGACTCTGTGCATCGCTACGGCGACGATGTGGAAGCTTAGCTTCATTGAAAGGAAGATTCGCTGCAGCGTTTAATTCATGCGCGGACGACTACAAGTCCAAGCGCGTATTTTGTTACCACGAAGCGAGCCGTGTTATACTCATACGCTACACAATATAGTTCGTTCATGTTTTGTCATTGTTTCATTGTTTTTAAAGCGATGTTGAGAAATTTTTCGTTCTTTCGCATACTCGTGGTATGCGAAAGAACATAGAAAAGCATGTTAGAAAGTACTAACATGCTTTTCTATGTTGTATAGGAAACTGGGGAACTATAACTTTCGGTTCTGGTTTGAACAGCTTTCATTCATAGCTGATTTGCTGTGTCACTGCACTTTTGGTTCTCCTGTGTTAATAGCTTGTTCGCAGGTCAGTTTCTATCTTACTCATACATATCTTTTGCAAATCGAAGAGTTTTTTTCCCAGTTTTTCCTGCCAACAACATACAGGATACAACAAAATAAAGGGTGGATGCTGTGGACCTATTTTCTGTAGCGTATCACTACATTTATTGCTCTCCTGCCAACAACATAACCTCTTTCTCTTGTACTCTTCCGCCCATCATTTTGGTACAGCAAGAAACCTTCCTTTTAAAGGACCAAAGCTTCACATTCTTTGCCGGAGCAATACATTAGGCCTACCGCAGCTTCTCTTCACAGCGTCAGACTCACAGGTCAATATTACGAAAAAAATATATCTTTAAAACACATTTAAAATATGCAATTTTTGCACCATTTGACATTAATTTCCATACACTAAAAATCTGTACATCGCACTTTTTTCCAGGTACTAAAATTTTCAATGAAATAATTTAGGACGCTAATCTACACATTTACCACCTGGCCTACCTACCCTTGGACCCGGCCCTGGCTGGAAAACCAAAAGATCGAATCCTTACAGCTACCTCAGGTCTGACCTTAATACTACTAAGAAAATTTGGGAATCTATACAGCAACGTTTAGATAACCGCATTCCATACCCCAGTATACTGGCAGACCTCTGTAATGTGTTGACTAATATGGGACTAACTGCACCAAACACTAATCAATAATGTCACTGCAAGTATGCTTCGTAGGTGTCAAGACGTTCTTCAACACATAGGTAGTGTTACTGGATACTGAAATCCAGAGGTTTGGACATTCTCTGAATATACACTTTTGTCTATATTGTGGTACTACTTGTTGTGAGCAGAAATTGCCCATTGAATTGTTTTTGCAAACACACTCTGGCGTTTATGTTACGTGGCTTCACTTCATGCAATATCCCTAACTTTTTGTGACCAGTATATATATATACATACATTGCTGAAAAAAAATGTGTACAATCAAACTGTGACAGTTTGTACGGCTTTTCTACACAGCGTAGCTACGTGATCCAGCCTTTAATCTGTTGCCCTTAACGATCTGATAATAGAAGAGATCCATAATTCAGAGAAAGGCTAATTAGGAAGCACTGGCCTAGTCGGAAAAAGTATTAATCCGACAGTGAATAGAAATATTGGTTTGTGGTTCTCTAATTTAATTGCTTAGAAAAGATTATTAATTCAGAGAAATCTGAAGATACAGACTGAACTAGCAAATACAAAAATTGGTCTATTATTCTTGCCATTTGGAAACAAACAGCTACAAAATTCAAAGTGAACATTAAATTCAAAACCAGTAGCACCAAAAGTAAACAGCTATCAAGATGGTTTTGAAGCATTACAGAAACAAAGGAGCAATGATATGTGTTCAAAAATAATATTGTTGAGAGAAAATTAATTCAAATTAGAAAAAAATCCTCATAAAACTATACTTCCAACCAAAGTAGTAGAATGTAAAAGTATGTACGCACGCCGATAGTTTTCAAATTATTAGCAGATTTTGCCAATATGGGCACATTTGGACGTTTGTGGCCTCTAGATTTTATCAAGGCCTGTTTCTCAGTACATAGGAACTGTATCAAAGTTTCCTTTACACAGAAGGAATTTAAATTTTATTGCCAGGTTCCTCTTGCAGCAACTAGTTATTAAATTAAAATCTTTTCCTTAAGTAATTTGTAAGTCGACAGTATTTTTTTTTTTATTGGAGGTTTAACGACCACCGTGAGCAACTCAATGGGCTATAAGCAGTCGCCCGTCCCTAATTTAGGGTCACTGGTTCCAGGGAAGGGAGGGAGCCAGTGCTGTAAGACAAACACAACATCCATGCCTCACCGAGATTCGAACCCGGACCCCGTTCGGACGAATGATCAGAGGCCATCGCTTAGACCACTGCGCCACTGGGGCAGCACAGTAATTTTTGAACTAAGCTGTTGAAAATACTATTTATAATTTTTAAAGGTTCATTAATGGAACTGTTTTCTGGGTATAAAATGTTTCTTTTAATTCTCTTGTTTTTATGAGGTTCATAATCCAATATTTTGCCATAAAGGTGAATTTCACACACATATTCAATTGTATTTTGCCGTCATCGGAATTTGTAATGTCCTAATAATTATTTTTTAATTGTTTCTTTAAATTATCTTATATTGTCATCGTGATATGCGGGTTTGCAGCAAGTTTTGTTTCAATGGTTGTGTTCACAGATACATTTTATTTTTATACAACTCTGCTTCCAACTTCTCCCACCCCTGCATTCCTGAAATTTGAACAAAAATTTAGTAAACTGTAACTGGAAAAGCAAAGCAACTGGCCACCTTGCCTGCGACAGGTTCAATAGCATTCCTCTGCTTCATTATTTGATAGGCACAACTTTGATATGTGGAAGGGGGAGATGGGCACATTTGAATGTAAGTGTGTACTCCCACAGTCTAACAAAATGTTGCATTGGATATTTGTATATATTCCATTTGGATACAGATACATTATGATTTCAGTAAGCTTAATTCACATCTGGTATAAAACGTGCATTTTCAAAAAAAAAAAAAAAAAAAAAAAGTTAAATTTTTGCATGCCTTACGTAGACTTTGAATTGTGACTGACAATATACTTCTTGGCCACAGGACTCTGTACAGGGTGGGTTTTGAATTTTTTCAACCTTGAAGCTTTCTGGATTTAATAAGTATCTCTCCAACAGCTTATTCCGTTTGTTACTCTACACACAATATATTTCTTGCAAAAAAAAAACTGGCTGAATGAGCCCTAAGAAATGCTGATCTAATATATGATAACAGTAATATAGAGTATCCTTTATAACTAACATACCAATAAGCTGCGTTTGTAACAATGTTTGCTACACAGAGGCACATGGAAGCACATTTCAGTAATTAAGTATAAATTCAGTACTCTCTAAACATTTGAAGAATTAGAATTTCTTTTACAACTAGCTGCATTTTGTTATTTTAAAAATCTAACCAAATATTCAGTAGCTCATAAAAATGAAAAGGTCTAAAATTTCATTTCCTTGAAATATATTTTTGTTACTCTTTCACGAAAATACAAAATTAAAAACGAAGCAGCTGTGTTTAGATCCGAAAATCTAACAAATTCTTTACTACTCCTAGTTTAAAATGCAGTCGATGATATATATACCTGTTAAGAAAATACATGAATGTGTTCACGTGTTAAGCCTACCTCCACGTGTTACGAAACGAATACATGAATGTGTTCACGTGTTACGGGAATCTCCACGAGTTACGAAGCGAATACATGAATTGTTTTCGAAATCGAAGCCTATGAATTGAAACAGGAAAAGAACTTACCTTTTAAGAACGATAAAATCCATCGATTAGGCATGCAGCTCTGGACGATCGAGTTCAGCCTTGCCATAACTCACCGTCCGTAGTACAAGCACGTAACAGCAGGTTAGAGAACGACGCAGCCACAGACCAGAAGCTGCTTTAAAACCAATGGAATAAAATTTTCTAGTCGTATAAGCAAAAAAAAAAAGGAGGAATTCAATAATCTTTATCAATTATACACAAGCTTACTGTTTTATCAACAGTATAATTTTGTTCTTTTTTGCCTGAATGTAATGTCACGCCAAAGATTAGCTGTGACCTTGCTAACATGACGAAAATGCAACGTTTAGCAAACGTAATGAATGTGAAAAAATCGCAACGGTAACGGATGTAACATTTAACAAACGTTTATCAAACGTAATCTTTGTACGGAAGACCAAATATCAACTTTTGCAACCGAAATGCGACGTCTTTTAAACGTCACGTGCTACTTGGGTAGACCCGACCTAGGCCTCACTCGGACAAATCTGATTTGAACTATAAATTCGAATATATCATTATCATCATCATTGTCAATCATTATCAATCCACTGCTGGATGAGACAGTCTTGGGCCAGTCTTCGCCATCAACCCATCTCCCACGGTCTCCTTCTGGGTCTTTTCCTGTCCCTTGGAATCCAGTCTAAAATTTCGGTTGTTCATCGGTGGTCTATCCTTCTGGCAACATCGTCTAGCCCACTGCCATTTCAGGGTTTTTACTCTGACCATGACGTCTTCCATTCTTGTCATTTTCCTTATCCCTTATGTTCCTCTTCTTATTTATACGCCGATTAATGTTTTCATTAAAGTGACCCTCGCTTGATATCTGCTGCCCAAGGAATTGGTTATCTCCAGCCTTTCCTCATCAGTTGATAAATCTTCATTCCTTGTAATAGCATTGTATTGATACTTCAGTTTTGTCTTCTGAAAGTTCATTTTCAATTCCATTTCTTTACCCTCCTCAGAAAGTTACTGGATCATAGTATTCAGCTCTGAAGTATTATTTCAAATGCCTCTGAAGGGTTCTGGGAAATATGTTTTATTCAAAAATAAAACGGAAATACAACGGGGTCGAAATTGGGTCCCCGTTTGAACCGTAAGAAATTGTCGCCCCGTTGACCTGTGACCCATTTCCATCTCTGGCATACAGACCTCTCTCATGGAGTATTCTGTAAACTGTTTGGCTTGACATCGCGGTTCCCTTAGCAGAGAAGAGCACCTGCGAGAGATTCCCCGCTGTTAACTTCCTATGGCGGCGAGTGGAGACAAATACCAGTCGTCTGGAATCGTTGTGGCTCGTGTTCGTCCTAGTCCCTGCTTTCTGGTTATTGTTCCGGTTTCTTGGAAACTATCTCCAGTGATTGGAGACTACTTGCCTCGACACATTCAGCCATCTTGCTACCTCAGCTTGTGATTGCCCTGCTTCTAATTTAGTGACCTCTCTCTACCGTAAAGAGTCTTCTAAGTGATGGTGGGGAGCCATTCTTCCACTAACAGTCCAATTCAAGCTTCAATTGCCTATCCCACTGAGAATCAAGGTCTCATGCCTACCAGCCCAATGGCGTACGGTCATCATTTACGTATTTACATACAAGCTAGCACAATGCTGGTTGGGTACGTCGACTTAGCGTTTCCCCTTGCACATATCTTTGCAAAATTTTCACAATCGGTTGCCTTATTTTGGACATTTTCTCGAATTTGTATTTGTCACAATAATTAATAATTTTGGACACCAGTTTATTAATACTATTCGTAGTTTAGAGACAGCCCCCCCGGTTGCCGAGTGGTACCAAGTGTTGACTTCTAATCATTCGTCACAGATATGTCCTGGTTCGAATCCCTGTAAGGCATGCATGTCGTGTTTGCCTCACGGCACTGGCTTTCTTCCTTCCCTGGAACCAGTGGCCCTAAATTAGGACTGTCGACTGTTGATAGCCCATTCCAGAGGCGTAACTAAGCTTTTCTGCGCATAGAGCAAACCGCAAGTATTGCGCCCCTCTCTCCACTCCCACCCTCGAAGTCGTTAAGACAAAAGGCTTTAGCGTCTGGCGCCTGAAATATTGTAATTATGTTTGTTGCATGAGCTTTTAGGGCAGTAACACCGGTCTCGTGTGTTAATTAAACCACAAATTTGCGTTTTTTAGAATGTTGAATCCACACGCATATGCAGTTGCAATTTTTCAAAATATTGGGTTGATGCATAAGTTCATGCCGTTTTTTTCACCGCACTACAGGAATGTATTACATCAGAAGGGAAAACGGAATCAATCAACTATGTACCCCCCATTGTTTACGATGGTGTCCCAACGTCTGGATAGGTCTGTAATGCCACTCTTGAAAAAACGTGCAGGTTTTTCTGCGAAGAAATCATCAAGGAAATTTTGGAGATCAACATCATTATTGAACGTTCTGCCACGGAGTACAGTCGACGGAGATCGGAACAGGTGATAGTCTGAAGGGATGTCATCTGGGAAACATGCCGGATGTAAAAAGATCTCCCATTTGATGTCCTGAATGGCTATTTTGTTCATGTTTGCACTGTGAGGGCGTGCGTTATCATGTTGGAGAAGGACACTATGGCGCCGATGTGGCCGTTTCTGCAGAATTGTTCCCTCCACACAGCGGAGTTGCCCACAGTAGAGTGCAGCGTTGATGGTCCGATTCCTCGGCAACATTTCCCAGTGTCCCACCAGACACGCAACATGATCTTCTCAGGATAAAGGTCATGCTTTGGACGTGGTGTGGGCGTCTTGTTTGGGCTTAACCATTCCCTCCGATGCCGCCCCGGTGGCGCAGTGGTCTAAGCGATGGCCTCTGATCATTCGTCCGAACGGGGTCCGGGTTCGAATCCCGGTGAGGCATGGATGTTGTATTTGTCTTACGGCACTGGCTCTCTCCCTTCCCTGGAACCAGTGACCCTAAATTAGGGACGGGCGACTGCTTATAGCCCATTGAGTTGCTCACGGTGGTCGTTAAACCTCCAAAAAAAAAAATTCCCTCCGATGCCTGAAATTCACGTACAGGCACCACTTTTCATCTCCAGTAACAATACGACAGAAAGGGTTTATGTTGCTGAGAACATTCGCGATAACGGGCGAGCAAGGGACTACATATGGCAACACGCTGATTCTTGTTGTCCTCGGTGAGGGTGTGAGGCCCCCAAGACCCAAATTTCTGGACCTTCTCATACGTTTAAGATGTCGCACCACTATGGTCTGATCACAGTCCATCTCAGTGGCCAATTCGCCTGTGATTTGACGCGGATCCAAGTTGATGAGATGGTTCAAACGATCTTCATAAAAGTGAGATGGACGACCTGAGCGTGGAGAGTCGTTGAGGTCAAAATTGCCACCTCGGAACCGCTCAAACAATTTGCGGGCTGTCCTCGGAGCAATAGCATCCTCCCCATACACAACACAAATTTGTCGAGTAGCCTCGTCGGTTGTGGATCTCTTGTTAAACACGTAGAGGAGCAGATGTCGGAAATGTTCATTCCTCTCTACTTGACACTTCATACTTCCGGAACTGTAAACCGAAAAACCATTTGCCACAATCCGACAGCGCAATAGGATGTAGATACAGGATATTACTGGCTACATTTTGATATACAACTGGCCATCTGCATCGTCACTACTGACATCGGAAGCACACGTGAAATAAACCGGCATGAACTTATGCATCAACACAATAACTAACACTGCCCACCGGAGTTGCTTCTGACGTTTCGCTACATTCTGAATTTTATACTACCCTTTTTTTGTTATCATAATCTCTTGTAGTTAATTGATAACTAATAATCATTAATGGTTATGCAATTGATTTTAAGAACCGGCTAGTTTTTCTGCGGACCAGGAGAAGAACTTCGCAAAGTTACTGCTGCCCTCTTTGCCATTTTCATTGTAGTTCAACAACCTAACGCTTAAATATTTTAACTGGGGTATGTTACAGTAAATAGGATATTATGGAACTATACTCGGGCAAGGCTAACTAACCGGAGTATGGAGTTAAAGTTACGAAGTGTGTACTCCACTGCATAATATAGTTCCAGCTGAAAAGCCCGTGTTCGAGTTTGAACTGAGACCTAAAACGGACGTGAATATATAGATGATCTAATTGTTGCACCTTCGTACATTATAAAAATAAAGATCCCAGTTTCGGTCGCGTTTCTAAAAAATACAAATATTCGAATTTTTGTGACGTCATTGTCACTTGTGTGTTGCTTCAGAGAGGCTAAACAGTATACACAGAGGATATTTACTGCGAGTAAGTGGGGAGATAATTGTTTTGCGATTAAGCTAGCTCCTTTCCTTGTGGTTACCGTTTTAAAATACTCATTCAAAAATCGTTTGTCTGGGGGTCAGCAAGGTTGAGAAGGTGTGGGAGGTTGAGGGGTGACATCGTAATGGAACGCGGAAAACTTCCTTTTGTCTTGCCTTGATTCTCCTTAGGGAGAAGGATCCGTGACACGTGGCACCCCATTAGTGCGCGGAGAAATACTGTTACACAAGAAATAACTTCTCGGTGAATCGGTTCCGCAGAATTAAGAGTGTAATCAGATTAGCTTTGCGCCGAGTATAGGTGTCATT
Source organism: Macrothele yani (assembly GCA_039090855.1). Taxonomy (NCBI): domain Eukaryota; kingdom Metazoa; phylum Arthropoda; class Arachnida; order Araneae; family Macrothelidae; genus Macrothele; species Macrothele yani. The sequence goes on from CM076998.1 coordinate 107,036,133, forward strand.
TCTTATCCCAAATGGGAACGGCATTTTACTCTCTTTAATTGCGTCAGAGAGGAAATGGAAGGCAGCAGTCAGACGAAGGGTTTCGTACATTTCCCTTACCTTTACTTACATCACTTTTTGTATTTTGCAGCCCATTTAGGAATTTAAATGACAAAAGATGAAGAAGGCGATGAGATTCCCAACTGCTTCGCAGCTATAGAGCAGTAATGATCGAATTGCCCAGAGAGAATCTTCAACAATGTGAACAACATCCTTACCTTGCTACGAAGAACAACTGCGCTTTATTTCTGATTATGAGAAAATTACATCTCCTGGACATTTTGGGGAAGAAATGCGCATTTTAGGTTGCCAAGCTACCGAAATTGGCGAAAGGTATTACAGGCATATCTGTAAATGTGTAAACGACAAAGTATGTTGATAAAAAGGTGTACCAAAAACTGGTGAAAACGTTTTAATTCCGATTTTACGCAGTGACTTTAGCGCCCTCTCTTGAGCTTCGGTCTGCCCCGCCCTAGTTACGCGTCTGGCCCATTCATTTGCTCATAGTGGTCGTTAAACTCTCAAACAAACAAAACGAGACAGTCTTAAGAGCCAATTTTAACCCTTTAACCGGCTGGAACGAATTAACTCGAGGTTGGAAAAAATGGACTGAAATGAGCTCGAACGAATATATTCGCTGTCTGAGAAATGCAGTGAACGCGGCTGGAACGAGTGCTGAACCTGCACATCAGACGCCCGTTAGTTTTATTATTCATTGTGGTCATTTAGGTGATGATTGACACTAATCCTTTTTAACTGATTACCTGCTAAATGGGCTATAACTCAGGCGAATGGCGACAAACCTAAGGAAGGAGAGAGAAGACGTTCGAGTCGCTAGTTTCTACCTAATGGTATGATATTCGCAATGATTTCCGTTAGAAATGCAGTGAACGCGGCTGGCACGAGTGCTGAACCTGCACATCAGTAGGCGTTGCTTTCCCGTTAGTTTTCTTTTTGTTCATTGTGGTCATTAAGGTGATGATTGACACTAATCCTTTTTGACTGATTACCTGCTAAAAGGGCTATGACTCAGGCGAATGGCGACAAACCTAGGAAAGGAGGGATAAGACGTTCGAGTCGCTAGTTTCTACCTAGTGGCATGATGTTCGCGTCAGTGGCACTAACTTTTCCCCATCATTCCTTGGAGTCAGGGGGATTTGCCCATCCCCATCTTTCCCGTGGATTGGAAGTGCTGTCGAGCAAAAGCATACCTCATCACACGTGACAGGTTTATGGTCGGTACTGCTGCGATGATAAAGTGAAGGAATTCTTTGGAAGTAGCTTTCGTAAAACCCGGCCGCTATGTGAACATTTCTTTTTGAGGAACGCAGAAAAATGTGGGTACTATTTGGTTGAGGTATATCGACCGCTTAAAGAGTTAAGGTGTGTCACTTGTATTAAAGGTGGAGTTATTAGCCCACGAAACTAAAAAAAGAAAGCAGACCGAAAACAATCACGATAAAAACAGAAAAGCGTATCGACGAGGAATTGAACTGTTAGTGCTGCAAACACTCGGTAAAACTACAGACAGAACAGAAATCACATGTCCAGTACAAACACGTAACGGTTTTCTTTCTTTCTTTTTTACTTCAACGTAGTGTCCCGTTTGGTGTTCACGGAATGCGCGCATAAATGTTTTCAACACCGCGTTAAACTGTGAAATGATGTTTGAACCTGTGGCAACGGAAAGTGCGTCGAGTCTCACTAGAAGAATTCGTAAGTGAATTAGACGAGATCAGAGTATGTCTCTATTTATAGAAACCCTGACGACGGAAGCGGCGGTCCCTTCTCTCTGCGCTTTCACTTGTGACCTAACTTTGCCGAAACGAAGACGGAAAGAGCCTGTAATACACCGCTTTTTACTTGTGCTTATGTGAGCAACCGCTGAAAGAAATAATCGCTGGAGTTCTCTTGAGAGGTCTTCGTAACTTGGTTTCTTTTCGGAAATAGAATAGCAAAAATTTGGCCCAGTAACTAGATAGAAACAGAGAGAGAGAGATGGGGACTGAGCCTTTATTACTTTTCTAGCCAGTTACCACACCTTGAGATATGATGGCAGACACAGGCATAAGTGATTCAGATATGTTTCAAATATCAGGTGACATGATGATATGAAATACAGTCGAAACTCTGTTAAATGTGTTTTAATGCGTTCCAGTAAAATCATCGTTAAATGGATCAGTCGTTACCTACTTTCAGGTTTTACACATTACAACCCAAAAGCACTACAAAAGACGAGATAGCCGACCTTATTATTTGCAAAAAGCTTATTTTCAACACGTACGTACTTACTGGGTATTTATACTCTGAAGAGCAATTGAATTAGAGATACCTGTCTAGTAACGTGTAGCACCACCTTTCGCCCTGATGATGGCGGCGATTCGTCTCGGCATGGACTCGACAAGACACCGGAAGCGTTGGGAAGCCAAACGGATCCACGACCCCTGAACAAGCCCCCACAGTTCACGAAGATCTGATGGAGGGGGTCAAAGCCTCGAATATCTCTCTCGATGGCATCACAGATGTGCTCGATGGGATTGAGGTCAGGTGACCTAACTGGCCAAGGAAGCGAGGTCACGTCGGTGGAGTGTTCATCCAGCCATTCGGATACAGTTCGGGAGTGATGGCACGGTGCATTGTCTTGTTGCAGGATGAGGCCCCAGTGGGATGTTGAAGACGCACGGCTGGAGCAAATGGTCGTCCAGGATATCCCGGTAACGTTGACCTGTGAGGAACGATATCACACGTACCAGGGGTCCCATTTCAGTCCACGTAAACAGTCCCCAGACAAGAATGCCACCCCCACCAGCTTCAAGAGTACCCTGCTGGCAAGAAGGATCTATCGCTTCATGTGGTTTGCGCCGCACTCGTGTCCTGCCATCCGCATATACCAACGTAAATCTCGACTCATCAGTCCAGGCAACATTTTCCCACATGTCTAGGGTTCAGTGGCGATATTCCCGCGCCCATGCTAATCTTTGCATCCTGTGATGTGCGGTCAGCAGCGGTACCCTCGTGGGACGATGGCTTCTGTACCCCATAGCGAGGATATGGTTCTAGATGGTGTGGTTGCTTACACGTTTTTGTGCACCAGCGTTAAATTGCCGAGTGATTTCTTGCACTGTGTCCCGTCGATCCGCTGCTACGATGCGAGCTAGCCGACGATGACCCCGCTCATCCACACGCTGTTGTCCACGGCAGTTGGCCATTGCAGGGATGGTTTTACCGGATTCGATGTACTCACGGTGCACCCGTGACACAGTGGCTCGTGAAAATCCCAGTGCCTGCATGACTTCCGAGATGGAGTGACCCATTCGTCGGGCACCGACAATCTGCCCACGATAAAATGCGCTTAGATCCTTCGTCTTTCCCATACTGCGTCCGACTCTTACTGATTCCCGTCGCATCTCTCCTTATATTGTCGGATCGCTGCATACGTCATGTCGTTTCCGTTTACAGGGCCGCCCACAGCGCCACATTTGCATAACGCCAACTGTCTCTAATTCAATTGCTCTTCAGTGTATGTACATGCAATTAATGTTAAATTGAGATATAAGAACTCAAGATTACTTACTTCTGGGTTGGTAGAATTTAAAGGCAATACAGGAGAGCTCTTACTGTAGAGTATTGCTCATAAAATTGTGACTTGGACTAAGTTAAAATAAGATTTCAGGAGAACCTCCTTTAATAAGAACCTCTTGTGGTTCTGGGGTGGCAGAATTTGAGGGCAATGAAGAAGAGCTCTGGATGTAGAGGATTGATCACAAAATTGTGAGTTCGACCAAGTTAAAATAAGATTTCAGGGGAATTCTCCTACTATAGGGACCGCCAGCTCTGGCTGTAGAGGACTGATCATAAGATTGTGACTACGATCATGTTAAAATAAGATTTCAGGAAAATCTCCTGCCATAAGAACCACCAGCTCTGGTTGTAGATGTTTGATCGTAATATTGTGAGTTCGACAAAGTCGAAATAAGATTTCAGCAGAATCTCCTTCCATAAGAACCACTTGTGGTTTAGAGGCAGAATTTGAGGGCAATGCAGAAGAGCACTCGCTGTATAGAGGATTGGAGGATTGATCATAAGATTGTGACTCCGATCAAGTTAAAATAAGATTTCAGGAGAATCTCTGGCCATAGGAACCACCAGCTCTGGCTGTAGATGTTTGATCATAAGATTATTAGAAAGTCGAAATGAGATTTCAGGAGAATCTCCTTCCATAAGAACCACTTGCGGTTTGGAGGCAGAATTTGAGGACAATGCAGAATAATGGCACTGGCTGTAGAGGATTGATCATAAGATTGTGACTCTCATAAAGTTAAAATAAGATTTCAGGAGAATCTTCTTCCATAGAAAACCTTTGGCCGTTTAGGTGTTGGAGAAAGGTACACGACAATATAAAAAGAAATTTATATGTCCAAAATATTTGAAATCTGTAATAATAAAAGTTGATGTGGTCTGTGTATGTGTGTGTGTGTGTGTGAGAGAGAGAGAAAGAGAGAGAGACATAAATCATAGGTAAATCGCGATAAGCACTTAAAAAAGAAAGACTCGTTTCATTTCCATCAATTTGTAGTGGCTAGTTTCTAGTCGAAATTCTAATAGCCTCTGGGCATGCTGGAACCAAAAATGCTATTTCTACGGGAACGACGATGTGTTATGAAGAACTAGCACGAGACGGAAACGTTGAAGTCACCGACGTGGGTGCGCCTTGATTGGCGAAAATGTTCCTATCACGCGTGCATCAAGAGAAGCAAAGCAACTTCCCTTATTTGAGTATTGTTGTTCCAGTCATGGTCTAAATATTCGGATGCCACAAACACGTAATACATCACTCTTCCAATGCAGTGCTTCACAGCCAGCCTTTCACGCTCTTTCCTATGTTGGGCAAATGGTTTTGCCTACACTGAGATGCCAGTTTATTTGGTGCACGTGCACTCATCACATAAACGGCTCACTCGGACGCGTGTGAGGTCTAACGTGAGCGCTGTGTGTAGTATAAATCCGCAGACCGTCTCGACAAGCATCTATTAATTTTCAATTGAGGATCGGAATGGGCGAAACGAATGATCAGAGCCACTTTGAAACAGGGAAGATCCAGAACTTACTGCTTGGGGGTGGGCGATCGGTTGCTCTGGTCTGAAAAAGATTAATGAGAGACTTTGTAGATTTTTTCTTCTTTCTCTCTCTCACACACACACACACATACACGCACGCGGGCAAACTGGCAGAGCTGCCCCTTTCTGGAATTGCACGCATGGGAGCCTATACATGGGGGCAAGCGGGGGGACTTGCCCTCCTGGAAGTTTGGCTACGCCCTTTATGTTCTTAGAAGGTGCTACAGAGATGTTTGTGATAACACTAATTCTGATTGCCAAGTTTTATGTAGAACTTCTCGATGCGTCTGTATGCAGTAAAAATGGAAAAACGGCAATCTCCAGTAGAAAAATGGAAAAACGGCAATTTCCAGTAAAAATGGAAAAACGGCAATTTCCAGTAGAAAAAGGAAGAACGTCAATTTCCAGTAGAAAAAGTAGAAAACGGCAATTTCCAGTAGAATCTAGTAGAAAATTTTCCAGTAGAAAAATTTCCAGTTGAATTTCTTGTAGCAATTTCCAGTAGAAAACGGCAATTTCCAGTAGAAAAAGCAGAAATTTATAGTAGAAAGTAATGAAATTCCCTATTGCTTAAATAATAAAGAACTAATCCGTTTAATCGGCGTATATTACATAGATATACGCTAAACTAGCAAGCTTTCACCATCCCGGATGGCTTATTCGGGCTTAAAACAAGCGTCTAATATTAAAACATACAGTTATACAAAACATGTTTTCTTTGTATAACAGTTTGTTTAATAAAACATAAAACAACACATGTTTTGTTTTGTATAACTGTATTTTTTAATATTAGACGCGTGTTTTAAGCCTTAAGAAGCCATCCGGAATGGTGAAAGCTTGCTAGTTTAGCATATACCTTTGTAATATACGCCGATTAAATGGATTAGTTCTTTATTATTTATATTATTGGCGTAGCCTTTATTCCTTTATGTATGTTCCCATTGCATGTTGGAGAACAGGCTTATACGTAAAGTATGGGAAAGTATGAAAGACAAAGAAAGGGAAAATATAACACCATCTGCAGCAATTATTCACTGAAATCTCTCGAAATTTTTGACAGAAATTTGTCTTGAGTGTATTCTTTTTCATTTTTATGACCAAGTCAGTGATTTATGGTGTTTCGAGACGCATGTGACATAAGTGGTCAAAAGCATGAAACAAACGACAAGGAAATGTCCTTGTCCTAACATGCTGTCTAATTTCATTAATCCGTCTTTTTTATATAGATATTGGGGCTTTATGTTATTTATTTAAATTTATTATATGCATTTAGTTTCCAACTAAATTTATGTGCTGAGAGTGTGGTAAAAACGGTTAGATCACAAGAAGGCACAGTGGAAATTTACTTATGGAGTTTGTATATGTTATTCATAGTTACAATTTCTGTTTGCCCCTTCTGAAAACTTATCTATGGTCATCCATGATTGAACGACTTTTCAAAACTTTTCCATCAAAAATATATTGGGCAAAATTTTTAAATCACGCACTATAAAGAAAAAAAAATGGTGTGAATTTACGAAAAATTATTTCTGAAAATAACGTGCAGCAAAGTTTCCAGTAACTGTCCGTCTTTTAACGGAATTTCCGTTTTGAAAAGTGCCCGGTTTTTTTTTAATTGCCGTACTTTTACAGATTTTCCGTTGTCCGAAATTTCGTTTTTTTTAGAAATGTCCGTTTCATGTGTTTCCATATTAAAACTGAAATTTCGTAAAATCGGAAAACCTGTATTTTCAGCCCTTAAACTAAGTCATCCTTCAGCATCAGTCAGGATCCAACCCCTGTGGTTTGTTTTAGTTCACTATATAACGCGCGCCTTTAACCACTGAGCCAGAAACACTCGGAAATCAGGATCACGTTCATCGTAAAACAAATTGTACGACGCTGAAAATTTTTTTAGTCATTAATGCAAGTGATTTGGTTATTTTATTTTCCGCTGGATCTTATTCTTTTTCTGAATAGGTTTGTAATAAAAAAAAATTCTGTAGTAGGACTTTTCACAAATTAAGCATTCTTCATCGTGAATTTTCGAAGCAACAAAATGCTTTGCAATTTGATCTTTTTAAACTCACAATGACTTTCAGTTATCTTTAAAAAAAAGGGGGAATGCACCTTTTTTTGTAGTATTATTTCACAAAACTAAATATAAAATTTACTCTTGATAGCTATAATAGCTTTTGTCTTAAGGGATCCAAAGACTGATATATAGATACATTTTTTTTTTATTTTGATTGGAGGTTTAACGACCACCGTGAGCAACTCAATGGGCTATAAGCAGTCACCCGTCCCTAATGTAGGGTCACTGGTTCCAGGGAAGGGAGAGAGCCAGTGCCGTAAGACAAACACAACATCCATGCCTGACCGGGATTCGAACCCGGACCCCTTACGGACGAATGATCAGTGGCCAATAGATACATCATACACTGGCGTGCAAAAATTAAGGACGAGACGGTTTTTCGAATGTAACGTCGTGCAGAAGTGCTCCACATCGACTCAAATCATACCATAAGATCCCCAAGATGTAAGAATATGGGACAATTGAGCAAAACCGTCCAAACAAGGAATCCAAAGGATACAAAGGCACTTTATTAAAAAGGTAGCTTCGAGCACAACTGGACAGAAGACAGAAACGTCCATGTGACAGGCGGCTGCCAAGAAAAATCCAGTCTTTAGTAAAGGATATGATCACCCCTGACTGCGTTGCAGGATTTACAACGTCTGTCCATGCTGAGGACGAGGTTGTCAAGGAGCTGTTGAGGCATCGCGACCCATTCCTCTTGTAGCGCCAATCGCAGCTGCGGAATCGTTGCTGGCGGCTGGTGACGTGCTGCCAAGCGTCTCCCGAGGAGGTCCCACACGTGTTCGATTGGATTTAGGTCCGGGGACCTTGCGGGTCAATCCATGCGTTGAATATCTTCACTCTCCAACACCTCTGCGACAGCCACTGTACGATGAGGTGTAGTGTTGTCCATGAAGAGGAACTCAGGACCCACAGCACCTCTAAACAGACGCACGTGAGGCATGAGAACCTCGGTACAATAGCGGACACCAGTGACTGAACCTCCTTGGAAGATGTGGAGGTCAGTACGGCTACCAAGCATAATACCGCCCCTAACGAGAACTCCGCCATCTCCAAACCGGTCCCTTTCGATGATGTTGGAGGTGTGTTTGTATGTTCCCTGCTCTCTCCAGATGTGTATACGTCCAGAATAGCTCGTCAGGCTAAATCGGCTCTCATCCGTAAAGAGAGCTCGACCCCATTGCTGATGTGTCCAGTTCTTGTGTTCCTGGCACCACAGAAACCGCCGTCACTGATGAGTAGGCGTTAATGGCACACACCGTACCGGTCGTCGTACAAATAGACCACCTTTGTGCACCTCCTGGCCACGGTAAAACGCGATAACGGACGTCCAGTTGTCTGTTGCATGTGCCTTGCGATTTCTCCCGCTGTCTGCCGTCTGTCTCTTCTCGCCTGTAGGACAATATACCGGTCGTCCGCCGCCGTGGTTGCTCGTGGACGACCACTGCTAAACTTTTGGGCAGCTGTTCCTGTCGTTTGAAATGCTCTCTAAGCTCGTGAGACGATGCTGTGAGGGATCCCGAACTACTCGGCCACGGTAGTCACACTTCGACCTTCTTCCAACTTCCCAATGACGCGACCTCGCGACCTCCAATTGCCGCTAGAGGGCGTAAATGCAGATGATATCGAATTCAAAATGCATTTTATTACATATATTTGCTTCTACACATCCGATTGAAAAAATTCTTTTACCTTTCGATTCCATTCATGTCCAAGAATATTTATTGTAGGTGCAGTCACTTTCTGAAGTTACGCATAGATTTTCCGCTAGGGGCGTAAAAGCAAATAGCTTTTTCCTCGATATTTCTACTTTTAAAACTCCGATTTGAAAAATTCTTTCTTTTGCGGATATAGCTCCTGATTGGAAATCTTTTGCATATGATTTCTAATTTTAGGTAAAGAATGGTTTGGCCACCAAGGGGCGTAACTGTTGATTTCTGTTTCTGATGTATTTGCCACAAAACCTGAGCTTCTAAAATCTCAATTGAAAAAATTCGTCCTTTGACCGATGCCACTCACGTCGATAAACCTTTTCGGAATATTTTCTTCTTAAAATAATGCATGGTTTCTCCGCCACGGTACGTAGATGCATATCTTATTTTTATCAACGTTTCTACTTCTAAGAATACGGTTTGAAAAATTACTTCTTTGTTGGATAACGTTTCCGGTGGGAAATGTTTTCATACAATTTCAAAATTTTCAAGTAATTCATAAACTTTTCGCTAGGGAGCGTTATGGGGAATTGCGACCCCCCCCTTCCCCGATATTTCTACTTCTAACACTCCGATTTGAAAAATTCTACCTGTATCGCATACAGCTCCTGATGGGAAATGTTTTTCATATATCTAATAAGTTCCAATATTTGGTAAAGAACGGTTTGGCCATCAGGGTTCATAAATGTTAATTTCTGCTTCTGATGTATTTGCAGCAAAATCTGAGCTCCTGAAAACTCAACTGAAAAAACTTTCGTGGACCAATGCCACTCTCGTGGTAAATCATTTTGAGAATACCTTCTTAAAATAATGCATGTGTTTCCCACAAGGGGACGTAGATGCACATCATATATTTGTCCATATCTCTTCTTCTAAGAGTCCGATTTGAAAAATTCCTTCTTTGTTGGAGAGCGTTTCCGCTGCGAAATGTTTCCCATGTAATTTCAGATTTTTCGTAATGCACAAGTCTGCCACCAGAGGGTGTAAGTTCTCGATTTCGTTTACAGCCGTATCTACAGGATTAAACAAGAAAATGACACTGAATTTTCGGGTGTAATAAGCACGTCTTTTGAATTCGTACTTACGCAAATTATATTTATCAAAGCTATTCAAAGTCAATGGAACCGGTATGGAAAACAATAGTATCTGACGGAAGAAAGAAGTTTTTCAATCGGGTTTTTAATCCCTATGATATTGCTATAAACGGAATCGTGAACTTACGCCCTCTGGTTGCAGACTTGTGCGTTAAGAAAAACATGAATTTATATGAGAAACATTTCGCACCAGAAACGCTCTCCAAATTCCGAAAGAATTTTTCAAAACGGACTCTTAGAAACAGAGATATCGACAAAAATAAAATGTGACTTTACGTCCCATGGTGGGAAAACCATGCATTATTTTAGGAAGAAAGTATTCTCAAAAGGTTTTTCCATATAGGCGGTATCGGTCCAAGAAAAAAAAAAATTTAGTCGAGTTTTCAGGAACCCTGATTTTGCAACAAATACATCAGAAGCAGAAATTAACACTTTATGGCCCCTGATGGCCAAACCATTCTTTACCAAACATTAGAAATTATTGGAAAAATATTTTCCATCAGGTCTTGTATGCAATACAGGAAGAATTTTTCAAATCGGAGTTTTAGAAGCAGAAATAACGCACAAAACGCAATTTACCTTTGTGCCCCCTAGCGGAAAGTCTATGATTTTCTTGAAAATTTTGAATTTATAGGAAAAACATTTCGCATAGGAAACACTATCCAACAAAGAAGGAATTTTTCAAATCGAACTCCTAGAAGCAGAGATATTTGCAAAAATAAGATATATATCTACGCCCCCTGAAGTAGAAACCATGAATTATTTTAAGAAGAAAATATTTCTAAAAGGTTTGTCGACATGATTAGTATCGGCCTACAAAAGACGTTTTTTCAATCGAGAATTTAGAAGCTCATATTTTGCTGCAAATACACCAGAAACGGAAATTAAGGTTTATGCCCTCTGGTGGCCAAACCATTTTTGTACAAAAATTGGAAATTATGTGCAAACGATTTCCCACGAGGAGCTGTATCCGGTGCAGAAAGAATTTTTCAAAATAATTTTTCAAATCGGAGATTTAGAAGCAGAGATATAGGGGGAACGCAATTTACCTCTACGCCCCCTAGCAGAAAGTCTGTGAATTACTTGAAAATTTTGAAATCATATGAAAAACATGTCACACTGAAAACACTATCCAACAAGAAGGAATTTTTCAAGTCGGACTCTTAGAAGTAGAGATAGTGACAAAAATAAGACATACGTCTACGCCCCCATGGTGGAGAAACTGTGAAATATTTTACGAAGAAAATATTCCGAAAAGGTTTATCGATGTGAGTGGCATCAGTCCACGAAATAATTTTTTCAATCGATATTTTAGGAGCTCAGACTTTATGGCAAATACATCAGAAGAAAAATTAACACTTACGCCCCCTGGTGGTCAAAGTATTCTTTACCAAAAATTTGAAATTATATGCAAAAGATTTTCCATCAGGAGGTGTATTCGCTGAAGAAAACATTTTTCAAATCGGAGTTTTAGAAGAAGAATTATTGGGAAAATGTAATTTACTTTTACGTCCACTAGCGGAAAATCTATGCGTAATTTGAAAAAGTAACTATATCTAAAATACTCTTCGACATAAATAGAATCGAAAGATAGAAGAATTTTTTCAATCGGATGTTTAGAAGCAAATATGTGGAATAAAGCGTATTTTTGAATTCGAAATCATCTGCATTTACGCCCTCTAGCGGCGAAATTGTACATCGTAAAAAACAAAACAAAAAACAAATAAAGGATCATTATTCGCATATTTCAAGCTTCCCAATGCAAAAAGAATTTTTCAAATCGGACTAATAGTTCCAGAGATAGTATGGGTACAGACGGACGGAAGGACAAACCGGTAAGATAAGCACGATCTTTTTTTACAGAAAACGTGCTAAAAACTGAATGAAAAACTTCTTTATTCTGTCTGATACTACTGCTTTCCATACCGGTTCCATTGACTTTAAATAGCTTTGAAAACTTTTAATTCGCGCCAGAACGGATTCACAAGACCGCATTACACCCGGAAATTCGGTGTCATCTTTCTTTATCACACGTCTTTTGTAAAAAAAAGATCGTGCTTATGTTACCGGTTTGTCCGTCCGTCCGTCTGTGCCCACGATATCTCTGCAACTATTAGTCCGATTTGAAAAATTCTTTTTGCATTGGGAAGCTTGAAATATGCGAATGATGATCCTTCATTTCGTTTTTTTTACGATGCACAATTTTGCCGCTAGACGCCGTAAATGCAGATGATGTCGAATTCAAAACTACGTTTTATTCCACATATTTGCTTCTAAACATCTGATTGAAAAAAGTCTTTTAACTTTCGATTCCATTTATGTCGAAGAGTATTTTAGATATAGTTACTTTTTCAAATTGCGCATAAATTTTCCGCTAGGGGGCGTAAAAGTAAATTACATTTTTCCTGATAACTCTACTTCTATAACTCCGATTTGAAAAATGTTTTCTTCAGCGGATACACCTCCTGATAGAAAATCTTTTGCATATAATTTCAAATTTTTGGTAAAGAATACTTTGGCCACCAGGGGGCGAAAGGGAAATCTGAGCTTCTAAAGTATCGATTGAAAAAATTCTTTCGTGGACTGATGCCACTCACATCGATAAACCTTTTCGGAATGTTTTCTTCTTAAAATATTCCACAGTTTCTCCTCCAGGGGGCGTAGATGTATATCTAATTTTTGTCAATATCTCTACTTCTAGGAGTCCGATTTGAAAAATTCCTTCTTTGTTGGATAGTGTTTTCAGTGTGACATATTTTTCATATAATTTCTAAATTTTCAAGTAATTCATAGACTTTCCGCTAGGGGGCGTAGAGGTAAATTGCATTTTCCCCTATATCTCTGCTTCTAAATCTCCGAATTGAAAAATTCTTTCTGTACTGGATACAGCTCCTGGTGGCAAATCGTTTGCACATAATTTCCGATTTTTACAAGAAAATGGTTTGTCCACCAGGGGGCGTAAATCTTAATTTTCGCTTCTGATGTATTTGCAGCAAAATATGAGCTTCTAAATTCCCAATTGAAGAAAACATCGTTTGTAGACCAATACTACTCATGTCGACAAACCTTTTAGAAACATTTACTTCTTAAAATAATGCGTGGTTTCTACGCCAGGGGCGTAGATGTATATTTTATTTTTCCCAAAATCTCTACTTCTAGGAGTCAGATTTGAAAAATGCCTTCTTTGTTGGATAGTGTTTCCAGTGTGACATGTTTTTCATATACTTTTAAAATTTTCAAGTAATTCGTAGAGTTTCCGTTAGGGGGCGTGAAGGTAAATTGCTTTTCCGTAAAGATATCTCAGCTTCTAAATCTCCGATTTGAAAAATTCTTTCTGCACCGGTTACAGGTCCTGATGGGAAATCCTTCGCACGTAATTTCTAATTTTTTGTGGAAAATAGTTTGGCCACCAGGTGGCGTAAACCTTAATTTCTACTTCTGATGTATTTGCAGCAAAATATAAGCTTGTAAAATCTCGATTGCAAAAAAAAAAAAAAAAGCCGCGGATGGCTTAGTGGTTAGTGTTTCAGACTATCGATGCTGGGTCCCCAGGTTCAAGCCTGGGCTGATCTTTCAGAGATGGTGTGATTTACTAACAATCGCTGAATATCCGCCGTGCATCGGACGAGCACGTTAAGTGACGGCCCCCAGGCTGGACCCACTGGTAAAATGGGTATCCTTTCCTTTGTCCCCCCTGAAATTCTCTCACCCATCTATGTGCAATATCGTACTTGTACGGTGGCGCCATCTACTGTACTCTAATCTCACTACAAACTGTTCTGTCAAAGTCGCTAGACTTGCTCTCATTCCTTCCGTTTCTGTGTCCTGCCCAAAAGGCGATCTCGCTGTAGGTGGCTGGGACCTAAACTCTACTCCCTGTGGACGGAAGTCCTACATGAAAATCACAAATTCTGCATCCTCACTGTGTCTGACTATATATATAGATTGCAAAAAAAGTCATTTGTTGACCGATACTACTCATGTCGACGAACTTTTTAAGAACATTTTCTTCTTGAAATAATGTATGGTTTGTAAGCCAGGGCATAGATGTATATCTTATTTTTGTCAATATCTCTACTTCTAGGAGTCCGATTTGAAAAATTCCTTCTTTGTTGAATAGTGTTTCCTATGCGAAATGTTTTTCCTATAAATTCAAAATTTTCAAGTAAATCATAGACTTTCCGCTAGGGGGCACAAAGGTAAATTGCGTTTTGTGCGTTATTTCTGTTTCTAAACCTCCGATTTGAAACATTCTTCCTGTATCGCATACAACACCTGATGGAAAATATTTTTCGCATAATTTCTAATGTTTGGTAAAGAATGGTTTGGCCACCAGAGGGCGTAAGTGTTAATTTCTGCTTCTGATGCATTTGTAGCAAAATCTGGGCTCCTGAAAACTCGACTAATTTTTTTTTCTTGGACAGATACCGCTCATATGGAAAAAACCTTTTGAGAATACTTTCTTCCTAAAATAATGCATGGTTTTTCCACCAGGGGACGTAAAGTCACATCTTATTTTTGTCGATATCTCTGTTTCTAAGAGTCCGATTTGAAAAATTCTTTCGGTGTTGGAGAGCGTTTCCGGTGCGAAATGTTTCTCATATAAGTTCATGTTTTTCTTAACGCACTAGTTTGCAACCAGAAGGCGCTCACGATTCCGTTTACAGCCATATCTGAGGGATTAAAAACCGGATTGAAAAACTTCTTTCTTCCGTCAGATACTATTGTTTTCCATACCGGTTCCATTGACTTTGAATAGCTTTGATAAATTTAATTTGCGTCAGAACGGATTCAAAAGACGTGCTTATTACACCCGAAAATTCGGTGTCATCTTTCTTGTTTTCTTTTAGTGTTTAAGAGCCCCTCCCCCTGTCCCCCCATTCTTAAACAGAAGACTCAGGTCCTGGGCTCTGCTGGTTCTTGCGGTAATCAGACTCGGAGTATAAATAGTGCTGTGCCGAGATTTAACACACACATAATTTCAACATAATTAACACTAAGTTATTTTCACGGCACAGAAAATTTGGTTTGAAAAAATAAAAGCGTGCAATAATCTGAATCTTACGTAATTGTGATACCCGTTCTGTCTACAGCAAACGGAATAATGATATCGATATTGTTTTAATCGATATAGAGTTCGATGTTTTGTGACGTACCTGCCAGCAGGACGCACACGACATAAAGGCAGATAGGAATCAGAATAATCGTCTGCGTAGCTCAGTTGGTAGAGCGACTTGTTCCGGAATAAGCGGCCTCGGGTTCGAATCCCGGCGTAGACCAAAAATGACGACGAAATTCTAGAAAATCTCGCATTGGTGTGATGTTATTTCCACACCGCGAGACAGGAAAAATCAGAGAATTCCTTCTCCAGCGCTTCGAAAAATAAAAATGTGTGATGTTGCATTCCACACAGCAGATTGACTGGGAGTTCTCAATTGCACGTTCTACAGTGGATGGCTGCCTGCAACGATTCATGGTCACGGCTGACCTGTGGGCCATGCCCCCGGCCCTCTTTCGGGGGGGGGATGTGACGTACCTGCCAGCAGGACGCACACGACATAAAGGCAGATAGGAATCAGAATAATCGTCTGCGTAGCTCAGTTGGTAGAGCGACTTGTTCCGGAATAAGCGGCCTCGGGTTCGAATCCCGGCGTAGACCAAAAATGACGGAGGAATTTACTTCGTTATAGTTTTTAAAATGTATAGCCTTCTAAAATGCGAATTTTCTCCACTTTCAAAAGTGAACAAAGAGCAGCATAATGAACGTGGTATCAGGGGAAATAAATCACTGGGGCGAATTAAAAAGAAAAGAAAAAGAAGAAAGATTCAAGTGTGATTCCTGTGAAGAGGAAAAAGGCAGACGACAAAGAAGCGTTTTATGAATACACGCTGCTTGCAGATAGGGAAAACACAGTTCTTTTGTTTCTTGCGTAAGTGACACCTCTGCAACTGGGTCATTTTAATAACGCATAAAAATAGTAAAGAAACTTTGTTTATGTTACTACGGCGCCAGGAAGTTCATTCTTTTCCCCCTACTCCTTCCCTCCCTTTCCTCAATGCACACACTTTCCGTTTACTAGTACTGTCTGTTCATTTTTGCACATGGTAATCTATTCGAGACGAAGTACTTTGTTGTATGCATGCACTATCGAAACGAAAAAAAAAAAGAAAAAAAAAAAGACAAATACCCTGACGTGGCTATGGAAACTAAGACGATGCGTCAGCCTTATCAAACCTTTTGTTGCTTTACTAGCAAAACTTCAAATATTCAACGCTAAAAAATGTAAAAATGAATAAATGCGGGACATACAGTTACGCCTTGGCATGCGACATGCGCGCCATTTCCGGTTTCACATCTCCCTATGCATAAATGGAAGGTACATAAATCACTTAAGATTTGCTGTTAACGTAGTCATCATTACAACTAGCAATAGTGAAATGCAAAATATGATAGGGGATTCATGGATGGAAAGTCTTAAACACGGTCTGACAATAAACACAGCAAATATATGAACAATACAGAAAAGGATACAGAAAAGATTTTGATAAAAGGAAAAGAAATAGGAAAAGTAGACGATGCATTATTTAGGTCAAGTAATCAGCTTTAAAGAAAGAGAAATCAATAGAAGAATTATCCAAGGTAATAGAGCTTTTTGGAGACTTAAAGACTATTTAACCGGCGATCTTCCATTGTGTTTAAAAAGAAAAATCTTCAATGCATGTATTAACCCCTATAACGAAGTAAATTTCTCCGTCATTTCTGTCCACGCCAGGATTCGAACCCGGATCCCCTCATTCCGGAATAAGTTGCTCTACCAATTGAGCTACGCGGACGTTTATTCTGATTGCTATGTGCCTTTATGTCGTGTGCGTGCTGCTGGCAGGTACGTCACAGCATCTCCCCTTAATTTTTTTTTTTTTTTTTTTTGAAGTGCTGGAGAAGGGATTCTCTTATTTTTCCTATCTCGCGGTGTGGAAATAACATCACACCATTGCGAGATTTTGAACGGTCGGGTCATCCGGATAGTTCGGGCGCCATTATAACGAAGTAAATTTCTCCGTCATTTCTGTCCACGCCAGGATTCGAACCCGGATCCCCTCATTCCGGAATAAGTTGCTCTACCAATTGAGCTACGCGGACGTTTATTCTGATTGCTATGTGTCTTTATGTCGTGTGCGTCCTGCTGGCAGGTACGTCACATCTCCTGGTACGTTACACCCCGTATTTACTTATGGAAGTGAAACGTGGAGTATCACAGGACGACAATGTGAAAAAATAAGAGTACCGGTAAGAAAGTCAGAAAGAAGATTGTTGGGAATAACAAGAAGAGACAGAGTTGGAAATGAACTTATAAGAGAAAGAACAGGAATAATAGATATTATAAAAAATAATAAAATAATCAAAGTGGAGATGGGTTGGACATGTTGGAAGATAGACACGGTTAATAACAGAATGGCAACCGAGGGATGGAAAGAGACGAAGGGGGCGCCAGAGAACAAGATGGAGAGATAACCTTCAGAAATTCAGAAGTGCTAAATGGTGGACTGATGCTAAAGATCGAGGAGGTTGGAAAAGATAGGGTGAGGCCTATAACCTGCAGTGGGTGGCAACAGGCTAAGAAGAAGAAGATACGTAACCAGGCATCGTTTCCATGCTTGTTTTACAGTGTTGGAAATTCCATGGTGGCGCAGTGGTCAAGCGATGGCTTCAGATCATTCGTCCGAAAGGGGTCCGGGTTCGAATCGCGGTGGGGCATGGATGTTGGGTTTGTCTTACAGCACTGGCTCACTCCCTTTCCTGGAACCAGTGACTCTAAATTAGGGACGGGCGACTGCTTATAGTCCACTGAGTTACTCACGGTGGTCGTTAAACCTCCAATCAAGAAAAAAAAATCCATGAACACGCGACAGTATTGCCACATGTAATTGTTTCGAAAGGAGTACGCTAAGCCATATTGCACCTAGTTAGAATTTGGAAAGAGAGCTTTAAATTATTTCTCAGTAATTGTTTCATTTCTGGAATTAAGTAGCGTGTGAGAATTGTAACGTATATTCTATTTTAACTTTCCTTTTGAGTTTCTTTTTCTATGTAAATTTGAGTTCGTTCTCTTAGACATTTTCAAACCTTTACGTTATGTCTTTTCCCACAAACGAGAATAACGTTGGCAACAATCTGAGGTCAAAACAAGAGTGACGTTTGTATGTGATAAGAACGTTAGATAAAAAGACGATGCAGCAGTTGCTTTGGTGTGTGAAGATGTTAGATCGTTACTACAGTAAACGTCTTGACTAAAATATGTGAAGCGCTGTGTTTTGGATTTCGTCTAATGTTGCTGTGCCAATAAAAAGTTGTCGTAAGTTGGACTTCTGTATATGTTTCGCTTGGCAGTAAACCCTTAATTTGAGCTATCCGCTACAATTAGTTGTATCGCTTTTACCCTTCGTTTAACATCAATTCAGCCGGAAATCTTGCATAACATAAAAAGGGTTACGTTATGGAGTTGCTATTGAATATTTGTTCGAATTTTCGAAAAGATGACTTTTTCTTGACAGATGAGCTGCATGATAATCGCTACAACTGACAATTAAACATAACCTTCTTCTTTTTCTTCAGGATTTTCCGCTAAAAAGCGGGTTTGCCCGACCTACATTTCAGCCGCCATTCTTTTTGGTCCAGAGCCAACAGTTCCGTTAGTCCATGGTCCGCAAAGCTCTCACTAACATCATATATCTATCTTTTTCTTGGTCTGCCTCAGGAGTTCACACTCAAAAACGGATGTCCTCCACCCATATTACATTCAACCGGGGCTTTTCTCCATTCCCTCTGGTACAGGGCCAAAAGTTCAGTTAGTCAATGGTCCGCGAAGATCTCACTCATATCATCGATTCATCCTTTTCGTGGTCCGCCTCTTCCTCAGGTGTTAATACCCAAAAGCGGGTGTCCTCCACCGATATTTCATTCAACCGGAGCTTTTCTCCATTCACTCTAGTACCGGGCCAACAGTTCAGTTAATCAATGGTCTGCAAAGCTCTCACTCATATCATCGATTCATCTTTTTCTTGGTCTGCCTCTTCTTCAGGAGTTTGCACTCAAAAGTGTGTTTCCTCAACCTATATTTCATTCAGCCTGGGCGTTTCTGCATTCCTCTTGCTGGTTCAATTATTCCATTGTCTGCAAAGCTCTCATTCGCATAACCCATCCCTCTTTTTCTTGGCCTGCTTCTTCTTCCTACTCTTTCCCAGCCAATACAAATTTTAGGCAGTAGTCACTATGTCATCGTTTTCACATAGCGAAACAATTTCAGTCCCTCATCTCAGTGGTTTTGTAGAACATTCCTCTTAAAGTACTTTCTCTCTTTTACGTTTCCTCACTAAACACGTACCAAAATCTATTTCGGTGGGTAGAAGCTCATCCCGATGCTATCAATATTTGTCAGTTGTCCAAGTTTTTGCCCCATGTAAAAGGATACTTCGGATAGTTGTTCCGAAAATTAGTTTCTTAGGCGTAGGAAGGAAGTTACAACTTCAGAGAATTGGGTTCAGCAACGAGATTGCTTCCCGCCTTCACCTATTCTTTCCACAATGTCACCCCGACCAGTTTCACCCCAGTGGATTATCCATACAAGATATCATCATCATCATCATTGTCAACCATTATCAATCCACTGCTGGACGAAGGTCTCCCCAAGTTTCCTCCACAACGGTCTGTCTTGTGCCAGTCTCCTCCATGTCACCCCTGCATACTTTCGAATTTCATCCACCCATCTCCCATGTGGTCTTCTTCTGGGTCTTTTCCTGTCCCTTGGAATCCAATCTAAAATTTCGGCTGTCCATCGATGATCTGTCCTTCTGGCAGTATGTCCAGCCCATTGCCATTTCAGGGATTTAACTCTGATCATGATGTCTTCCACTCTTGTCATTTTTCGGATCCACGTGTTCCTCTTCTTATCTCTCCTGGTTATACCAAGCATGCACCTCTCCATGCTGCTTTGAGTTGGCTGCAGCCTTTGTATGTCTCTTTTAGCTAAGATCCACGTCTCTGCACCATACGTAAGCACTGGAAGGATGCATTGATCAAACACTTTTCTTTTAAGACATAATGGCATATTGCTCTTGAAAATTATGCTGTTTCTTCCAAAAAGCTCTCCAGGCAAGTTTTGTACGCCGATTAATTTCTTCATCAATGTGACCCTCACTTGATATCTGCTGTCCAAGATAAACGTACGTGTCTGTTATCTCCAGCTTTCCTCCATCAATCGATAAATCTTCATTTCTTGTAAAAGCATTGAACATCACTTTTGTCTTCTGAAAGTTCATTTTTAATCCCACTTCTTTACTCTTGTCAGCAAGTTCCTGGATCATACTCTGCAGCTCTGATGGGGTAGTTGCAAAAATGACAACGTCATCAGCAAAGCGAAGGTGGGTTAGATAATCTCCATTAATCTTTATCGCCTTGTTTTCCCAGCTCAGCGACTGAAAAACACCCTCCAATGTGGCATTAAAGAGCTTCGGAGATATGGTGTCACCTTGTCTCACTCCCTTTCCAATTTTTACGTGTGTTGTATTTTCAAACAGCCTAATCTTTGCACTTGCATTTTCATAGATGTTATTAATAATATTAATGTATGCATCTTCAATACCGCAGGTTTTTCAGAGCCATTGTAAATGCTGATGGTTTCACCGAATCAAAGGCTTTTTCATAATCGATAAAAGCCATGCACAATGGAAGTTCATATTCCCTCGCTCTTTCAATTAGTTCTCTCAGCACGTGGATATGATCTATTGTGCTGTAGCCACTCCTGAATCCAGCTTGTTCTCTCGGTTGAGCCATGTCCAGTGTTACCTTCAAGCGGTGTGAAAGAACTTTAGTGAAGATTTTATAAACCACTGATAGGAGGCTGATAGGTCTGTAGTTTCCGAGATCCTCAATGTCACCTTTCTTATGTAGCAGGATCATTGTAGCGGTGTTCCAATCCTCAGGAATCTTTCCTTCATTAAGGCATCGAGTGAAAATTTGGGCGAGTACTGTTTTCGATTTCTCCACTTGCTTCTTGTATGATGTCTACAGTAATTCCATCTTCTCCTGGAGCTTTTCCTCGCTTCATGTTCTTGATTGCATGTGCAACTTCTGCTGGAAGGACTGGAGGAACTCTGGTACTGGTATCTTTCATGATGTCTGGAGTGCATATATCATCCCTTTCATATAATTTGGAGTAGAAATCTTTCACTCTTGTCAAAATTTCGCCTCTATTTCTTGTTACAGAACCATCTTCTTTTCTCAGTGCCATAATCTGTTTTCTTCCCTTACTGAGATGTCCCTTTGCTATCTTTAGGCTATGGTTGTTTTCAATTGCTTTCCTCACTAGTTCACAGTTGAATTTCCTTACGTCTTCAGTGATACTTTTTCTTACTGTCTTGCATAGCTCTATATATTCCACTTTGCAAGTCAC
Source organism: Macrothele yani (assembly GCA_039090855.1). Lineage (NCBI taxonomy): Eukaryota > Metazoa > Arthropoda > Arachnida > Araneae > Macrothelidae > Macrothele > Macrothele yani. Next base: position 107,057,622 of record CM076998.1, read on the forward strand.
ATCTTCTTTAGTTGTCCTCATCTCTCTTCTTTTTGCATCAACATTTTGGTTTTTCCTGATAATTTGTTCACATGCAACTTGTTCTTAGACCCAGCTAATTTTGTTGCTGTTTCCATAAGAGCTTTGGTTACTTTTCTGTTAACTTCAGAGATGTCCACTTCTTCCGATGTTAGGCCTTCTAAAGCAGAGAACCTGTTCTTCAGTTCTAACTTGAAGGTATTATGGTGTTTTTTAAGGTTGGTTATGTCAATAGATTTTGTTTGTCTTATGAGCTTGCCACGTTCAAGTTTAGTGTTGAGGTGCATCTTACATCTCACCAATCTATGGTCACTACCTGTGTTGAACTTGTTTAGCACACTGCAGTCTTCTATGACGAATTTTTTGTTACACATAATAAAATCAATTTCACTTGTCGTCCCATTTGGATGTCTCCATGTCCATTTCCTGTGTGGCTTTTTCTTGAAGAAGGAGTTCAAGATGAAAAACCCTTCTGCCTCTGCAAACTCAACGAGAGTATTTCCACGCTGATTTCTGTTGCCATGACCGAATTTACCTACTGAAGTTTCATTCTGTTGCGGTTGCCCTATTTTTGCATTGAAATCTCCCATAATTATTTTCAAGTGCTGCTTACCTTTATTATTTAGATGACAAATTTCCTCATAAAATTCTTCAATTTCTTCTTCAGGATGACTTGTGGTGGGCGCATAAGTTTGAATAATCTGAGCCTGGTATCTTTTCGAGAGTTGGATAACAAGTCGTGCAGCTCTGTCAGAGGAACTTTCAACTTCTACAACTTTATCCTTCAGTTTCTTGTTTATTATAAATCCAACACCACTAGTTCTGCCAGTATCTGTCCCACGATAGTAGAAGAGATGTCCACTTTTCAGTTCGATGAGATCTTCTCCTTTTCTCCTTACTTCACTTAGCCCCACGATGTCCCACTTGATCCTTTGTAGTTCCTCTTCCAATTCAAGAAGCCTTGAATCAGAAGATAGAGAGCGTCCATTGTAAGTAGCCAAGGTCAGCATCAGATGGCAGCCTAGTCCGGTTCTCCGGGGATTCTTAGCACCCTCTGCCTTCATGTCGCACTGGCCGCTGCCTTGGCCAGGTACATTCCAGCTGCCGGAGACTGAGGGCCAAGATTTAAGTTGTGGAATCATTTTGGAGGGTTTGGCCATAACTCACCACGCTGGCCAAGCGGGTTGGTGAGTGTGGGATAGAATTTCCTCTGATCCCGATGGTATAGTTATACCGCTATGGGCGGTCGTCAGAGCCCCTTTAGTGGGAACAGGATGCACCACGAGAAGGCGGGGTTGACATTTGTCAAGGAGAGGCTGTGATGTTACGCATCACCTGACCTTACATCCCATACAGATATACTGCTCGATATATTATAGAAAATGCCACACCAGGAAGTCTTTGTCCTAACGCCATGTAATTTGGTGGGTATGAGTCGGCAATTGGGTTATGAAAATGATTGCAGTTGTGAACCAATTTTACGTGAGTTGTGAGGAAGATCAAAAGGTAAAAACACTCGTCGTAGTTAAGTTTGGTCATATACACCTTGGAGTGTGGACCATTGCATCGGAGTGATCTCGGTGGAGAAAGCACATGTAAGGAGTGAGAATGTCTGGGCGACGTGATCAGGAGTCCTACAATTACACTGATACCTTTACCAGAGATTTCACAGGGATACGTGTAGACCACTGCATCGGAGTTATCTCGGTGGCGAAAGCACGTGTAAGGAGTGAGACGGCCTGAGCGACGTCATCGGGAATCCGACCATCACCAGAGACTTCATCATAAGGGTACATGTGGACCACTGCATCGGAGTGATCTTGGTGGCGAAAGCACGTTAAGGAGTGAGAATGGCTGAGCGACGTCATCCGGAATCCTACCATCACACGGAGACTTTTACTAGAGACTTCATCATAAAGATGCGTGTAGACCACTGCATCGGAGTGATCTCGGTGGCGAAAGCACGTGTAAAGAGTAAGAATGCCTGGGCGACGCCATCGGGAATCGTAAAATAACACGGGCACCTGTAGCCGAGACTTCATCGTAAGGATACGTGTGGGCCACTGCATCGGAGTGATCTCGGTGGAGAAAGCATGTGTAAGGCGTGCTAATGGCTGAGAGACGTCATCAGGAATCCTATAATCACAGGGAGATTCCCGATGGGCTGCGTATGGCTGGCTGCTTCCTTTGTTGCATCACGGTGGAAAACGCATCGCGATACAACAACTGTGCACCGAATGTAGAGTCATTGGTTACGTACAAGGTTGTAGCGGGACTGGTGCACGTGTCTCCACATTCGACGGCAAGCCTCATAATCCGCAGCGGGTGACATCCGACTAGATGTGCATGCCGCGATGGACATTCCCGTACCGACACCGACATTAAATCGCAGATTGGCTGTGACAGGTTTACGCTCTGGCTAGCCCTTGCAACGACTGCCACTCACCGCGCCACATAATCTCTCAGGGTTTCAGTGGTGCTGTACCAGACATACGTGGCGGGACGAATGTAACCATGTCGTATTCAGCGACGAGTCTCTCTTCTGTCTTCAGTGCTGACGATCCCCAATTGAGAGTCTTGTGACGACGTGTCACCGGACTGACCTTGTTGCCATCCATCAACTGAGGAGTCGTCATACGACTCCTCAGTTTTGCGTCGTGGATAGGGGTGCTATCAGTTTCAACATCACTTCGCTGCTCGTACGCATAGTGGGTACAACGACAGCACGACAAGACGTTGATGTGATGCTGCTGCCCGTTTTGTTGCCATATCTCCGTGGTGTACCTAATGCTCAGTTTCAATAAGATAGCATACGACCGCACACTCCAACAGCAGCAGACAGTACCTGCAAGGTGTCCAGATGCTGCCCTGGCCAGAGCGATCCCTAGACTGAGTCTCAATAGAGAATGTGGGCTACGTCATTAGTAGACAACTTAACGCCTCTGCACAAGTCCCCCGTAATTCCGATGTATTGTGAACACAGGTCAACGACGCATGGTCAGCGATACCTCACGACAACATCTAGGGACTTTTCCACTTGATGAGCTTTACCAACCGTGTTGCCGAATGAATAGTCCATCCAGCACGGCGGTCAAACGACGAACTGACTCAGTCTACACTGAAGAGCAATTGAATTAGAGATACCTGTCTAGTAACGTGTAGAACCACCTTTCGCCTTGATGACGGCGGCGATTCCTCTCGGCACGGACTCGACAAGACACCGGAAGCGTTGGGAAGCCATACGGATCCACGACCCCTGAATAAGCTCCCACAGTTCACAAAGATTTGATGGAGGGGGTCACAGCCTCGAACATCATTCTCTCGATGGCATCCCAAATGTGCTCGATGGGATTGTGGTCAGGTGACCTAGCTGGCCAAGAAAGCAAGGCAACGTCGGTGGAGTGTTCTTCCAACCATTCGGATACAATTCGGGAACGATGGCACGGTGCATTGTCTTCTTGCAGGATGAGGTCCCTAGTGGGATGTTGAAGACGCACGAACGGAAGCAAGTGGTCGTCCAGGATATCCCGGTAACGTCGACCTGTGAGGGACGATGTCACACGTACCAGGGATCCCATTTCAGTCCACGTAAACAGTCCCTAGACGAGAATGCCACCCCCACCAGCTTCAAGAGTGCCCTGCTCGCAAGAAGGATCCATCGCTTCATGTGGTTTGCGCCGTACTCGTATCCCGCCATCCGCATATACCAACGTGAATCTCGACTCATCAGTCCAGGCAACATTTTTCCACATGTCTAGGGTCCAGTAGCGACGTTCCCGCGCCCATGCTAATCTTTGCACCGTGTGATGTGCGGTCAGCAGCGTTACCCTCGTGGGACGATGGCTTCTGTATTCCATAGCGAGGAGATGGTTCTGGATGGTGTGGCTGCTTACACGTTTTTGTGCACCAGCGTTAAATTGCCGAGTGATTTCTTGCACTGTGGCCCGTCTATCCGCTGTTACAATGCGAGCTAGCCGACGATGACCCCGCTCATCCACACGCTGTTGTCCACGGCAGTTGGCCCTTGCAGGGATGGTTTTACCGGATTCGATGTACTCAAGGTGCACCCGTGACACAGTGGCTCGTGAAAATCCCAGTGCCTGCACGACTTCCGAGATGGATTGACCCATTCGTCGGGCCCCGACAATTTGCCCACGATCAAATGCGCTTAGTTCCTTCGTCTTACCCATACAACGTCCGACTCTTACTGATTCCCGCCGCATCATTCCTTATATTGTCGGATCGCTGCGTACGTCATGTCGTTCCCGTTTACAGGGCCGCCCACAGCGCCGCATTTGCATAACGCCAGCTGTATTTAATTCAATTGCTCTTCAGTGTATATCGTACTGTCTTCTGGCCCGTCGCGTTCATACGATCCCTCAGAAATTAGTCACTGTCGCTCCGGTGGCGCAGTGGTCTAAGCGATGGCTTCTGATCATTCGTCTGAGATGGGTCGCGGTTCGAATCCAGTGAGGCATGGATTTTCTGTGTCTTACGGTGCTGGCTCTCTCTTACTCTTCCCTGGAACCAGTGGCCCTAAATTAGTGACGGGAGACTACATATGGCCAATTGAGTTGCTCACAGTGGTCATAAAAACAAATACAGGCTATAACTTCTTCGCCACTTATATTACTTGTCCACATGTGTAGTAAGAGGTTTCGCCTTATTTCGTGCATTCCTCCATCGTGTTGCGTCTTCTGTGTCGAGAAGTGTATTTAAATTCGTCCACCGTCCTTACTTTTGCTCCATTCACCCATTCAGTATCTTTCCTCAGATCGGTTGTCAGGTGTTCTGTTTTAGTCAGGTGCTCTGTTTAATTGGGCATTAATTTTTAGGCCCTAGCGTTCATATTCAGCGGCCAGCTTCCGAAACGTACAGTATAAGAAATATCCTCTTTATCTTCCTCATTAATGATTTGATCCTATACGAACGGCAAATGACGCACTTATTGTTCGCCAGCTGTATCCCCATGTTCTTCCCCTTTCTTGATCACTACCTAAGGCTTATATCAATACAAAATATCCTACCAAGGGGCCTTTCTGTTCATGAATTATCAAATTTTTGGAGTAAAAAACGAAACCTCGAAGAAAGGTGAGAAGAGAGAAAGGGAAAATGAGGACACACACACACACACACACACACACACACACACACACACACACTGTAACGTATACTTTCGATTCACTTTCCTTTTGATTTTTACTATCTCTGGTTATTTTAGTTTACTATGCAAATTATCTTCTTACTGAACGAGATGTTATTTCACCCGCTGAATGAGATCTGGCAATGAGTGTAAGTCATGACGTGGTGGTAGCCAGTATAAATAGGCGCGTTCAACGATACGTAGGGAGAGCTTTTTGTTGATGTGCGTAGGGTGAGCTGTTGTTTATGTGTCAGAGAGCTGCTGTTGTAAAGGTGAGCTGTTGTTTATGTGAGTAGAGCTTCGTTCATGTGCAAGGAGCTACGTGTTATTGAGTAGCTGTGTGTGAAGTGTGTGTGATGATACCAGTAGTTTTCCAATAAAAGGTTTTAAGTAAGTACGTTTTTCTCAGTTCATAGTACTGTCAGACCTCTGTCTGGCTGTTAGGTTTATTTCATTAGTGGATTATTATTAACAACCAGCATAAGACTTTATTCATCTTAATTACTACTACAACATTACTAGCAGTTAAAAGCTTGTTTATTATTATTACTACACTACTAGCAGGAAAGTTTATTCATGATATAATTAACAAACAACAACCATTACTAGAAGAAACTAGTAGCAGAAGCATTATATTCATTATAATTCATAACAACAAGCATTAGAAGAAGCATTAGCTTAGAAGAAGCTGAATTCACTATAATTAGCTTAGTAGCAGAAGCTTTATTCATTATAACACACACACACACACACACACAGAGAGAGAGAGAGAGAGAGAGAGAGAGAGAGAGAGAGGAAAGCTGGAGTATTGACTTGCAGGAAGTCCCAAAAGAGGAAAAGCTGGTATTCTCATCAGCTAAGAATCATCAATGGGAGATGAGAAAATTCTTACGGGTAAACCAATATCTAAGTTCAAATAAGTCAGAGAGAGAGAGAGAGAGAGAGAGAGAGAGAGAACTGTACCGATCATATGAGCCCATAACTAGCAGAAGACAGGAAAGCTGAAGTATTGGCTTTCAGAAAGGCCCAACAAATAGAGGAAAAGAGCTGGTATTCTCATTAGCTGAGAATAATCAATGAGAGATAGGATGAGAAAATTCTTACGCGGAACCAATGTCTAAGTTCAAATAAGTCAGAGAGAGAGAGAGAGAGAGAGAGAGAGAGAGAGAGAACCGTACCGATCATATGAGTCCGTAACCCGCAGAAGACGTTGTCATAATACTATACATGCAGTGGTTCCAAACTGAAAACGCTGGCTTACTAATTTCAGTACTTTCTTCTTATCGACGTACACTTTTGCTCTGACTAGCATAAGTAGTTCTGTGGTACACCATTGCCTACCATATAAGCAGTTCTGTGATACACCGTTGCCTACCATACTACCATAAACAGTTCTGTGGTACACCATTGCCGAACTCCAGGATTTTTTGGGAATATCACAGTAACCCCAGATAGTTGGAGTCTGTGAAGCTCAACAGCACGACCTTTCAAATATGCAGAAACATATGCAGAAAGATTAGTTTTAACATTGCCTTGGCACTAAAATTTTCGTCTGACATGTTCAGTTTTTGTTGTCGAAAATATTAAACTGCACTTCACTATAAAAATTGCACATTAAATATCACTCTCCTCCTCCTCATCTTCAACATACAGCATTAAAGATCATCAAGATCCCTTGAGCTTTACGAACTGTCCTCCCCATTTCTCTATCTTCCAGTTTCAACTGATAAAATACAAAAAATATAAACATAAAAATTTAGCGAAGTTTGTAAGCTTTATTTACATATATGGTCACTTAAATATAAAGTGTAAATTAATTATTATTAAATTTAAAAGTCATATATGTACCTACAGTAGAAATAATCTAAATGAAAGTAATTGCTTAGAAGTTAGGCATAATTTTATTATTTTCTGTCTTCGAAAATGATCTACGCATGTTGAATGAAAAATAATAACCCCCACCATCATAACGCATTAACAGATGGCAGCACAGACATGCAACAAGTATTGACTTGCTACGCATGTTCTCACTTACCACCTCAGTTTGTGGCAAGTCTGTGTAGTGAATGATTGTCTAGCTATTCTGTAAGAAATGGAATAGTATGCAGGACCTTCGTCAGTGCAATTTAAACAACTTGCTGTTATTGAATTCCTGACAGCTGAAGGTGTCACTCCAACGGATATTCACTGAAGAATGCAAGCCGCTGATGGTGATGACTGTGTTGATGTTTGCACCGTGCGTCATTGGGCCAACAGATATAAAGATGGCGAAGCTGGAACCATCCGACTTGTGTGACAAACAGAGCCAGACGACCTATGTCAGCAACCGACGAGTTTTACGGGAAACGGGTTGACCAACTGATTAAGGGCAATCGGCGGATCCCTCAACGAGAAACTGTTGACAGAATCGACATTTCACAAGAACGCGTGGGCCACATTATTGCTTTCCTTGGATATCGGAAGATCTGTGTGCGGTGGGTTTTTCGGATGCTCATACATGAAATGAAAACTCAGAGACATGAAATTTGCCAACTACTTTGGTCGCGTTACAAGGACGAATGTGAAGCTTTTCTTCACCGCATAGCGACAGGAGACGAAACGTGGGTGCATCATTACGTACCAGAAACGGAGCGTCAGTCTATAGAATATCGACAAACAGAATAGCCCCCAGAAAAAGAAATTCAAATCACAGGTTTCTGGTAGAAAACTCGTGGCAACAGTGTTTTGGGACGCAGATGGTGTTATCCACCTTAATTTCCTGGAAACTGGAACAACAATGAACTCAGAACGTTGTATTTTGAGGCTCCGAGCTCTGAATCTCGAGGCTCTGAATTTCGTCACACTACCATCCTGGCCCAAGAGCAGCGAAGTTAAGTGAATCTCGAGTGCTCTGAATCTCGTCACATTACCATCCTGAAAGAGCCGATTTTGAGGTTCTGAATCTCGTCACACTACCATGCTGAAAGAGCCGATTTTGAGGCTCTGAATCTCGTCACACTACCATCCTGAAAAAGCCTACTTTGAGGCTCTGAATCTCGTCACACTACCATCCTGAAAGACCCGATTTGGAGGCTCTGAATCTCGTCACACTACCATCCTGAAAGAGCCGATTTGGAGGCTCTGAATCTCGTCACACTACCATCCTGAAAGACCCGATTTGGAGGCTCTGAATCTCGTCACATTACCATCCTGAAAGAGCCGATTTTGAGGCTCTGAATCTCGTCACACTACCATCCTGAAAAAGCCGATTTTGAGGCTCTGAATCTCGTCACACTACCATCCTGAAAAAGCCGATTTTGAGGCTCTGAATCTCGTCACACTACCATCTTGAAAGAGCCGATTTTTAGGCTCTGAATCTCGTCACACTACCATCCTGAAAGAGCCGATTTCGAGGCTCTGAATCTCGTCACACTACCATCCTGAAAGAGCCGATTTTGAGGCTCTGAACTCGTCACACTACCATCCACCGTACAATCCAGACATCGCCCTGCGCGTTCAATCTCTTCCTCAAACTGAAAGATGATTTTCGGGGACGTCACTACTCGTCCAATGAAGAAGTTCAGAAGGCTGTCAGGGCCTGGCTGCGGAAACAGAAGGTGGGCTTTCAGTTATCTGACGACTATGTTGAGAAATTAATACAGGTTAGTAAACGGCGTATTCTAAGGATTATTTCTGTGTTGGATTTATTGAAATTTTCTCATCCAGTCCCAAGTGATGTTCATGGAGGCATTACTTTTCATTCAACCCTCGTATAACGTCAAATTTAATCAGAAAATGCTGAAATAACGGAAGGGCAACATAGTGCCATTTTTATTTTCTCGGGGAAAATAAAGCATACTTTCTACCGCTTCCTTTCGCAAACAAGGCTATTTTGTAGTCTTTTTCGATATTGTAATGACGTCGAAAATGCTTTTGTTATTTCGTAGAACAAATATTACTACAATGTGAATTTCCTTTCTTTGAGCTGCTGGATTTTCTGTTATTCTAATCTTATCCTTTCTCTCCAAGCAGTAACACAGGACGTCCATTCCAGACGTTTCTACAGCAATGATTCGTGCCTGGTGCCTTATCGACAACTTTGACTTCTGTTTCTTTGTATCTCTGAAAATAATACCCAACATGATTTGTTTTTTTCCCTTCTCTGAAAAGTCTCCAATTTAACATGTTAGTAGTTGAGATACATTGAAAACGTTTCGTACACGTTGTTATCTCCACCAGTTTCTTTTTCTTTCTCTTTCTTTTTTCTTTTAAATTTCAGTAGATTGAATTTATTCATTGAAGAAATCGAAACTGGATTCCTCTGCATGGTTGTCTCTTCCGTAGTTTCCATCCATGAAAATTATCGGTCGTGCGTATGAAAGGAATGAACTAATTCTGTTGCATCTTTTTTCATTATTACAGTTTCTTGGGCCTTTATTAACTTTATAGCCCTACATTATATTTGACTGGTCGAGATTTGCGAGTGAGTCTTTGTAATAGTTTTCGTTTAAAATGTCACTGCTTAAAGCATTATTATTCTACTATCTGCCAGTTGAACTCTAAGCATTGCAACTTCGAAGTCTTAAGCATCGGATATCTAGCACATAAAAATCTTTAATTATACACTGAGCTAAATTACACGACCCAGCGGCCAGAAGGGAGTTGGTTTCAACTTACGAAAATCACTGTTCTTCATTATTCAAATACTTCAGGTCAAATAGGCATCTACGATAATCATCAGCAGCACGCCAACGAGTAGCTCTACTTTTCAATGAAAAACACAACTTCTTTTCATATAGAAAGTCGTGCGAGTACAACGTAACGCAACATTAATCTACAGTATATATACACAACATCGCCACTCCACCACGCTTTTTCAGATCAGATCAGATCAGATCATATGTAGAGGATTTTAGGATGGGAGTGTCTGACCACAGGTCTTAAACAACCCTTAGAAATAGGAAGCTAGGAGATTTGGGCTAGAGTTCCTGATAGGAAAGTCACACGGAAGCTAGGTAGAAAGGGGGAGGAAGACCCCTTATTCCACAAGATATCTACCGTGCGTTGGATGGGCACGAGGCCTGACGGCTTAACGTGCCCATCCGACGCACGGAGGATATTTAGTGGTTCGAGCGTTCGCACCTGCCTGGGATCGAACCTGAGATTTCTCCGTGGCAGTCACAAAAGTTGGCCACTAGGCCATCCGCGGCCCACCATACTTTTTCGCTGTGTGCTTCAGCATTATATCTCTCGTTCTTACCTGTTAACACGCACTCTGATTTCAAGATTGTGGCCAACATCACTCTGTGAGCGAGAAAATATAACGTTAAAGTTGAAATCGTTGAAAGAAAATGAACTCAAATTTATTGTACATAGAGAAACTAAAAGTGAAACTTAAATTAGAGTATACGTCATATCGTCCACAAATCGCGAGTTGAAAATTGTCCTTCGCTCCTGAAATGCACTCTCTCTCTCTCTCTCTCTGTATCTCGCTGTGTCTCTATATATCTCGCTGTCTCTCACTCTCTGTATCTCGCTGTCTCTCACTCTCTGTATCTCGCTGTCTCTCACTCTCTGTATCTCGCTGTCTCTCTCTATATATCTCACTATCTCTCTCTATATATCTCGCTGTCTCTCACTCTCGGTATCTCGCTGTCTCTCTCTGTATCTCGCGCTCTCTCTATATATCTCGCTTTCTCTCTCTGTATCTCTCTCTCTCTCTCTCTCTGTATCTCTCTCTCTATATATATTTCTCTCTCTCTGTATCTCTCTCTCTATATATATTTCTCTCACTCTCTCTGTATCTCTCTCTCTATATATATTTCTCTCTCTCTCTCTCTCTCTCTCTCTCTCTCTCTCTCTCTGCTGTATTTCTCGTATAAATGTTGCATACTTCATGACTGAGCGATTATGTCGGCTTAATTTTTGATTTTTGTAAGAGTTTAGAAACTGTAATTTGTTTTGCATTCGCTTCCAAAAATGAAAGACGAATATTTTGACTTACCACCACCGTGACGTGACGTCCTGCTGAGGTCACACAAGTGTTAAAATGGCAAGTTGTAGCGATAGTAAGCCAAGGTCGGTGTACATAGTTTAGTCAGGAGAATAACTGCCTCCGGAGCGAGGAGACGTGAATTCAAATTACACCACCGGCAGAAATGGAGCTTATTTTTATATTTGCGCCCCAACATAAAAGTGTATCTCCTGGCCGCGAGATTCGAGAAAGTTGTGTGATGCTTCTTCATCACATCGTCTGGAATTAATGAAAATTCCTTTTTCTACGCATCGAAAAATTCACAATGCTTCTTCCTTACGTCGTCTGGAATTTATCAGAATTCCTTCTTCTACAGTGAGCTAAAGCTCCCTTAAGCATGGTTTTCCGGCTAACCCGGAAACCTACGATTCCGTCCCATCCCTTTTTTCTCGGGGAGAGGGGGGGGGACATATGTGACGTATCACTGAGGTGACGCAAGAGTCAGAACAGGGAGTTGCAGCGATAAGCCAAGGCCGGTGTAGTTCAGTCGAGAGAGTAACGGGCTCCGGAGCGGGAAGACGTGGGCAGAGTTGGAAACGGGTCAAGAATTTTGGACCCAGACCCGAACCGGACCCGGTCGTCACATAGTTGGGCCCAACCCGGACCTGACCCGGGCAAATCTGCTTTGAGTATATTTCGAATATAGCATCATTATCATTGCCAATCATTGTCAACCCACTGCTGAATGAAGGTCTCCCCAAGTTTCCTCCACAACGGACTGATTTGCGCCATACTCCTCCATTCACCCACCTCCCACGTGGTCTTCTTCTGTGTCTTTTCCTGTCCCTTGCTGGAATTCAGTCTAAAATTTCGGTTGTCTATCGGTGGTCCGTTCTTCTGTCAAAATGTCCAGCCCATTACCATTTCAGGGATTTTATTCTGATCATGATGTCTTCCACTCTTTTCATTTTTCTCATCCATGAGTTCCTCTTCTTATCTCTCCTGGTTACAGCAAGCATGCATCTCTCCATGCTCTTTCAGTTGTTTGCAGCCATTGTATGTCTTACTTTAATTAAGGTCCACGTCTTTGCGCCGTACGTAAGCACTGGATGGATGCATTGATTAAACACTGTTCTTTTAAGACATAGTGGCATATTGCTCTTAAAAATTGTACTGTTCCTTCCAAAAGCTCTCCAACAAAGTTTTATACTTGGATTAATTTCTTCATCAATGTGAGCATTGCTTGATATCTGCTGTCTAATGTAAATGTAGAATTGATTATCTCCAGCTTTTCCTCATCAATTGATAAATCTTCATTCCTTGTAAAAGCATTGTACATCAGTTTTGTCTTCTGAAAGTTTATGTTTAATCCCATTTCTTTACCCTTTCCAGCAAGTTCCTGGATCACACTCTGCACCTCTGAAGTATTATTACAAAGAGCTCTGAAGGGTTCCCTGAAATATTTTTTTCTATTCAAAAATAAACCGAAAATAAAACCGAATCGAAATCGGGTCAGAAACACTTTGACCCGACCCGTTTGACCCGCAAGAAATTGTCGATCCGTTGACCCTCTGACCCGTGACCCGTTTCTATCTCTGGACGTGAGTTCCAATCCCATCACTGGCAAATTTGGGCTTTTACTCTATATCAGCCCAATGCAAAGTGATTTACACCAGATACTTGAGTAAAGGGGGAGGGGCGTTGCACGTGAGCTTAAGGGGTGTATTTAAGAGGTTGTTGGTTCAGCTGAGAGCGAAGTTGCCGCGGGTGGCCTAGTGGTCAACGTTCGTTACTGCCGCGGAGAAGACTTCAGGTTCGATCCCAGGCAGGTACGAACGCTCGAACTACTAAATACCCGCCGTGCGTCGGATAGGCACGTAAAGCCGTCCGACCCCGGGTATTGGTCCTCCGGTAATAAATAAGGGCGTCTTCCTCCCCCTTTCTACCTCGCTTCCGTGTCACTTTTCAATCGGGCACTCTAGCCCAAATCTCCTAGCTCCCTAATTCTAAGGGTTGTTTAAGACCTGGGGTCAGACACTCCCTAAAATCCTGTACATATGATCTGATCTGATCTGAGAGCGAAGTTATGAACGTGATGAGTGAGGATTTATCGGAGTTTACGAGAGGCCAAATAATGCTCTCACGAACTGCTGATTCGACATTTTCGGAAATGGTGGCATTTGTGAGTTATTCGATGGCCTCCACGGTAAAAATGTTCTAGGAGTGGTGTGAAATGGCGAAACAACCAACCGAAGACACTGCTGTAGAAGGTGCCGAAAGGTGGATTCTGGAGGTGAACGACGGGTGCGTTGCCTGATGTAATAGTGGTAATAAAACTTATATACGTCTGTCCCTAACTCTCTGACATCATAAAAACTTATATCTGACGTCAACGCTCTGACGCCATTCAGTACTTGCAGCGCCATCTGCTTTTATCCTGTGGCCGAAAATAACTAAGCTCACCGCTATCGCACTATATGTGAACTCAAGGAGAAATACCGGAAGGTAAAATAAAGTTGCCGCCCCGGTGGCGCAGTGGTCTAAGGCGGTGGCCTCTGATCATTCGTCCGTAAGAGGTCCGGGTTCAAATCCCGGTGAGGCATGGATGTTGTGTTTGTCTTACGGCACTGGCTCTCTCCCTTCCCTGGAACCAGTGACCCTAAATTAGGGACGGGCGACTGCTTATAGCCCATTGAGTTGCTCACGGTCGTCGTTAAACCTCCAACCAAAAAAAAAAAAAAAATAAAAAAAATAAAGTTAGTAAGACAAGCGACTTTATCTATGGCAACACGTACGTGCTCGAACAACTGTCTGCGAAGTCTGTTCTGTTACGTAGGTGTGATGTCGTGTTTTATTTCATTTTCTTCTCATTGCGGAGTAATTTCGTAAAATGGAATAAAATTGCAGAGTAATTTTATAAAAAGGAATCAGCGTTGTATTATTTTATTTCATAAAAAGGAACAAGTGAAACTGTAGGAAAGTAACTGCAGGCGTAGGTTTGATAAACTGTGATGGAAATTTAAAAAATTATTGGTTCCGTGGAATTTTTTCTTTGAAGTACAAGATGGAAGAAGTTAAATCTGAAAGAAAACGTCGCTTAAATAGAGAACGACAACGGCGATGGCTTACAAACCAATCTTCTTACATACAATTTGGGCTATAAAAATATCAGTCACAGCCTTTTCACTCGCGCATGGCACGGGCTATGAGCTAGTTGTAAATAACCTTTAATAATAATAGTAATGGAACGGGAATGTTAATTTTATGAATTTTAATGTCATGCAAATACTTAGAAACTTTAATGGTTAATGCTTTATGTTAATATATAAATAATTAATTTGCATTTTAAGAATATTTTAAAGTGTAATCAGGGAAAACGTCGTGAAGTTCCAGTATATACAATAGAAGAGGAAATGCCACACCACGAAGACGTGAACGCAGCACCATGCAAATTGCAGGATGGGTGCACATGCACAAGTTATGCAAATGATTGCATTTGCAGGCCAATCGCACGAACAGCGCGCGGGATATAAGCGGGCAACCAGCCCGTTAGGCCATCAGTCGAGATGTCGTCACGGCCGCGAGAAGTGTGTGGTTCTGCTGTAACCGTGTCTGGAGAACGAACAAGGGGTGCCAATGCCGTTAAAACGCCATCTTACGCGATTTCGTCAAACGGGTGAGTTCACGAGAGGTGTCATCGTATGCCTTCGTACCAACGGATGGTTCTTGCGTCGTATTCCGAAAGAAATGCACCGTGATGCCACAACCGTTGGTCGCATTTGGAGACAGTGATCTCAGGAAGGATTTGTGCAACGCCGTTGGGGGACCAGAACACGGAGATGGACTTCCGGGCAAACCGATCGTCGCATCCGACGTCATGCCGTAGGGTACCCATAGGTCACAACGGGCGACATTTTTCGGAGTGTACGAGGAGGCTTGGATGCTCCGATATCGACGCGGACAGTGTCGCGCCGATTGGCTACGTCCGGTTTGCTGTCCAGCCGTCCGTTGCGAACGCTACCCTTAATAGCGAGCCATCGTCGTCACCGCTTGACGTGGTGTCGCTCCAGAGCTGCGTGGGGTGCCGAATGGAACAGTGTGGTGTTCAGCGACGAATCGCGGTTTTGTCTCACCACGGATGATCGCCGTGTGAGAGTCTGGAGGCGATGTGGCCAACGGGCAGATTCTTCCTCCATTGTGAAGCGCCACACGGCCCGGCAACGTGGAATCATAACGTGGGACGTTATCAGCGCCAACAGCCGCTCACCTCTGGTACGCATTACGGGCACACGCTGACGGCACGCTGCTATGTTGACGAGGTGCTGCGCCCCGTGGCACTACCGTCTCTGCAGGGCATCACAAACGCCGTTTTTCAACAGGATAACGCCCGGCCGCATACAGCTCGAATCAGCCTGAATGCTTTACACGGTGTGCGTATGCTTCCGTGGCCAGCACTATACCCTCGACCTCTCTCCCATCGAGCATCTGTGGAACACGATTGGACGTCAGTTGAGAAACCTCCCATCCCCGCACAATGAAGATAAACTGTGGACTCGGATCAACACCACATGGTCCACGATACCCCAGGACTCTATTCGGACTCTCATTGCCTCGATCCCACATAGGATTCAACGCTGTATCGCCCAAAATGGGGGCCACACTCCTTATTAATAATCCTGTATATTCGGCTACTGGATTCTAGTCTGTATGTGACAATTAAATAATTTGTTCAGGACTTACTTTGCTATCTGTGCGTGCAGTTTGTGGTCTGTTTTCAAACATTCCTTCTTGGTGTGGCATTTTCTTTGTCAGGCAGTGTATTTCCATTCTTTAGTAAAGATACGCTTCGGACATGCGGTCAGCGTTAGAGGAAAGAGTTTGGGAGTTAGTAGTGGAAGACAATGAGAGAAGGGGTTTCGGAAGGCAGAGGAAGATGACATGTTTTGCGGCAGTATCTGGTGCAGAGAGCGAAAGGGTGGTTGATTAGATTTGAGGAAGGAAGATTTTGGGAAGAGGGCGATTGTCTCATCGCATACGGAAAGTCATGGAGGAAGCAGACAGTTGCATCATCAGTAACAGTTACATCATCAGTAACAGTTACAGTAGAGTCACAATTACAATTAGTTGCATCGACAGTTACAGTTACATAGTAACTGTAACTATGTTGCATATTAACTGTAACTGTAACTTAGTTACATAACTGTAACTGTAACATAGTAATTGTAACTGTAACTATGTTACATAGAGTTACAGTTACCGTGACAGTTACATCATCAGTTACAGTTACACCGGTTACAGTTACATCGACAGTTACATAGTAACTGTAACTGTAACATAGTAATTGTAACTGTAACTATGTTACATAGAGTTACAGTTACGGTGACAGTTACATCATTTACAGTTACACCGGTTACAGTTACATCGACAGTTACATCATCACTTACAGATACAGTTACATCGACAGTTACATCATCACTTACAGTTACAGTTGCATCGACAGTTACATCATCACTTACAGTTACATCGCGTATGGAAAGTCATGAAGGAAGCAGGCAGTTACGAACCAAGGGCTTGAGGCCTGCCGAAAACTCAAGTCTATAATCGCGGGTGACCCGGATTTATCACGAATTAAACATATTCACCGAAGTAAGGGATTTCATCTCAAACACCAAATCGCTTTTATTCAATGATCAATTACCCTGTACTTCTCTTATGATATCTACGGTGCTTTTTTGAACCTTGCGACTTCTGAATTAGCGAAATAACGGTACACAAAATAAAGAGCAAAACAGCACTGTGACAGCCTTGTACAAGGCAACCAACGCAGCAGTTTCACAGTTGCCGGCCAAATCCAATATGGGTCAGCTAGAAATCATATCTTACGCAACAATGGTCCCACGCTGGGTTAAAAGAACTGCCGCACTATATACCGCTCTCTACTAACAAGAGTCCATCGACGTAAACTACTCTCCTGGTGCATACGGTTTGAACATATCTGAAAAGTTCTTTTTCCTTGGCATGGATTTTTCCATTAAGAATAGTTTTCGCCTATTTCCAACCTTCCCATTATGCCAAAAATCTTCCGCTGGAAAACGTAGAGTAGTTATATATCATATTTCCTTCTACACAGTCGAGTCACATTATTGTGACCACCTACTACTTTTGACGTCAACAGCGCGTCGTAGCCAATGAAAAGAAGGCACGTGTCGCGAGCTGGCGTGGAGGGTATATAAGGTGTGCTGTAGGCAATCCGAAGACATGGGGCCACGGGTGGCCTAGTGGGCAACGTTCGTGACTGCCACGGAAAGGGCCTCAGGTTAGATCCCAGGCAGGTACGAACGCTCGAACCACTAAATATCCGCCGTGCATCGGATGGGCACATTAAGCCGTCGGACCCCGGGTACTGGCGCCCGGTAATAAACAAGGGCGTCTTTCTCCCCATTCTACTTTGCTTACGCGTCACTTTCCTATCGGGCACTCTAGCCCAAATCTCCTAGCTTCCTATTTCCAAGGGTTGTTTAAGACCTGTATAACGAAGTAAATTTCTCCGTCATTTTTGGTCTACGCCGGGATTCGAACCCGAGGCCGCTTATTCCGGAACAAGTTGCTCTACCAATTAAGCTACGCGGACATGTATTCTGATTCCTATCTGTCTTTATGTCATGTGCGTCCTGCTGGCAGGTACGTCACATCTCCTGGTACGTTACACCTGGGGTCAGACACTCCCTTCCTAAAATACTTTACAAGTGATCAAGATCCGAAGACATGTGGGCCGCGGGTGGCCTAGTGGTCAGCGTTCGTGACTGCCAGAGAGAAGACCTCTGGTTCGATCCTGGGCAGGTACGAACGTTCGAACCACAAAATACCCGCTGTGCGTCGGATGAGCACGTTAAGCCGTCGGACCCCGGATACTGGCCCCCGGTAATAAATAAGGGCGTCTTCCTCCCCCTTTCTACCTCGCTTCCGTGTCACTTTCCTATCGAGCACTGCAGCCCAAATCTCATAGCTTCCTATCTCTAAGGGTTGTTTAAGACCTGGGGTCAGACACTGCCTTCCTAAAATCCTCTACATATGATCATGATGATATGATCCGAAGACATATCATTCATTGCTGTCATGGATAAAATGAGTGATTTATCATATTTGCAAAAAGGGACGATTATCTGCTTTCTGGCCAAGGGTGGCAGTATTTCTGAAACAGCGCAGTTTGTGAACTGTTTGCGTGCTGCTGTGGTTAAAGTGTATCGTGATTGGTGAAATGGCGCCATTGCGAATAAGCGACATGGAAACTGCGGAACACCACGTGCCATTGATGTGAGAGGTGAACGTTGGTTTCGAAGGTGCGTGAGGGCCGATCGACACATTACAATGGAGCAACTCATTGTCCGAATGAACCAGGGGGCTACCTGAAGAGTGTCTAAAATGACAGTTCACGGAACCCTGCTGCGTACGGGGCTCCAATGCAGACGGATGGTCACTGCACCTATGCTAACGAATGTGCATCAGCAGAAAAGGCTTATATTTGCACGGCAGCAAATATTGTTCGTCTTGATGTGTACTATCACCCCTCTTGTTTTGTTGAAGGAGTTTATAATTACCCAGTTGAAAGAAGGAGACTTTTTTTTCTTTGAAGGAAGTAACTTTTTTAAAGCAAAAAAAAAAAAAGCTCAAATGAATTTAACGATTGTTATTCATGTGCACCAAAATAATTATTCCTTCAGTCCAAGAAATCCAGGCTATAAAGGAATGCGAGAAAGCGGGCGATTTCTTAAGTAGACCACCGGGAAATGTCCCGATGGGCCATTCCGCCCCTGGCGCCAGTGCTTTTATTATAGCCTTTGGTTTCGTGTTCCGTGACACATGCTAACACAGGGCTATAGAAGAGAAGGGCTGGTCCTAAGAGCCAGCTCCCCTGAAGCCGGAAGTTCATATGATCATATTTAGAGGATTTTAGGAAGGGAGTGTCTGACCCCAGGTCTTAAACAACCCTTATAAATAGAAATCTAAGAGATTTGAGCCAGAGTACCCGATAGGAAAGTGACACGGAAGCGAGGTAGAAAGGGGGTGGAAGACGCCCTTATTTATTACCGGGGGGGACCAGTACCCGGGGTCCGACGGCTTAACGTGCCCACCGACGCACGGCGGATATTTAGTGGATCGAGCGTTCGTACCTGCTTGGGATCGAACCTGAGGTCATTCCCGCGGCAGTCACGAACGTTGCCCACTAGGCCACCCGCGGCCCCTGAAGCCGGAAGCTGGAGGTGATGACGTAGTCATGCTGCAGCAGTAGTATGGTGGTGGGTTCTCTGAAGCTACTGCCGCATGGAAACTGCGAAATAATCAGTGGAAAAGGTAAGAAAAATTATGTCTGAAGCCCTGGAATAAAGGGAACGAGAACGAACTAACAAAATATTCTTCACACATATGTTTTCAACATTAAAGTATTAGGCATTTCGAACTGAGTCGTAGTGAAAACGCAGTTGGCACATTTCTTCAAAGTTTTTAATTTGCCTTTTCTAAAGCTCTTATATTTGAATCCTCCTTTTTAATTGCTGAATTTCATAAATTAGAGATCTCCTAAAGGTGGCCCATGTTTTCGATCGTTGAACAGAAACTTTGCCACATCTGTTTTTTTTTTTCCTTTTGATTTGGAGATATTTCTCAAGTGTTGTATCCCCCCATTAAATTATCACCACAGATTTGTAAAAAATTGCAGCTACGGCATTTTGTCGTCTATACATTGCCACTGATTCCGCATTTCGTACTCCAATGTTCGTTTCACTTTTAGTTAATTTTCTGAACTAAAGGTGAAAAACACGCTGAAAAAATTACCAGATTAATTTTCTTCGGGCTTAATTCACTTAATTGTTCCAATGCACTTCGAATATGCTTTTTTTCACTGGGTCTTTGGGTCCCCGGCGTTATTTTTCAGAATTTAAAGAAGGTACGTTTGCGCTGGACACAGCGTCAGATTTCAGTACCTTTCGCAAAGGCAATCCAAGTAATCAATTGTTCATATTATCTTCGTAATCACAACGATAAAATGTTCGCTACAAATTATGGCGTACTTAACATTAACACAGTCCTATCTTCGAGACTTTTTTATTTATTCTTTTACCAGCACTGGTTTATTCCGGGAAAAAGCAAGCAATACAATATTTTGTCCTTTCAGATACCTGCGTTTATTCCGACAACGTTTCAGCGGAACACCAAAACATTTGTTAAAAAAAACAAAAAGGCGCACGATTTACGCAGCTAAGCTAACTATTTATATAGATGCGTAAAGTAGATGCACTATTAAATATTCACACAATTAATTTTTTTACATTTACACTAATAAATATATCGCTAACGATAAAATAATCTAGTTTGATGGAATAAAGCGCAAGCCAGAAAACTCTTCTCGCAATGACACCCAGCAGCACTGGAGATGACCAAGCAACACAGTGACGTCACAACTGGCCCCCAACCTCTCTCATGAAGACCGTGTCAGCATTCGGTATTACAAAGCGACGGACCAGCCCTTCTCTCTTTTATAGCCCTGATGCCAACATAATTTCATGTTCGACCACCAAAGCACCAGAAAGAAATCACAAGTTGTACCGCTGTACACAGTGTGGCAACTAAGTAATAAGACTAATATTTACAAGGTTGCTTACCTCTTTTAATATTTCACCACACGTTACATTCTTTCTGCCGTCATGCCTGGTTTAGGCTTCCGGTACGGTGCTCTATTCCCGATCTTCAGGTTCTTTCAAATGCGTTACCAACGGTCCATTCCATGAAGTGCCTTGTTGTCCAGGTTGCAAAATTGTATCCTCCCCCTTCCCACCATCTTATAAAGCCTAACTTTCGTTGCTGAAAACCAATTATTGAACACAAAATCTTTTGATATTATAGACAACTACGAAAAGCCTGTTTACAAACATACAAATTCCGAACGAAAAAGTTAAAAAACGTATATACAAATATTTACACAAAGAATTAGTTGTGTGTAAATATTTGTATATACGTTTTTTAACTTTTTCGTTCGGAATTTGTATGTTTGTAAACAGGCTTTTCGTAGTTGTCTATAATATCAAAAGATTTTGTGTTCAATAATTGGTTTTCAGCAACGAAAGTTAGGCTTTATAAGATGGTGGGAAGGGGGAGGATACAATTTTGCAACCTGGACAACAAGGCACTTAATGGAATGGACCGTTGGTAACGCATTTGAAAGAACCTGAAGATCGGGAATAGAGCACCGTACCGGAAGCCTAAACCAGGCATGACGGCAGAAAGAATGTAACGTGTGGTGAAATGTGAAAAGAGGTAAGCAACCTTGTAAATATTTAATTTGTATGCACGTAAATTTAAGAACAGATGTGGCCTCCGCTATAGATGTTTTTAACCAGAATTTATAAGTAATAAGACTGTTTTTATTTAAAATGGAAAACGAGGAAAAGTTACGCGAATATATTTTATTCGAAGGACATTTCTCCTGCTTTAATATAAGAAGTGGCACAATCAGCCAACAAAAGCAAGTACTTGCTGTCGTCATCTTTTGGTATGGAGTGAAGAGCTGATATCTCAGTTCTTTGTATGTCTTCATATTTATTCGAAGTACATTCCTCCTGTGTTAATAGAAGAAGTGGCACTATCAGCCAACGGAAGAAACGACTTGCAGAGGTCATCTTTTGGTATGGAGTGAAGAGCTGGGGTCACAGTTCCTTGTATGTTTTCATATTTATTCGAATTACATTCCTCCTATGTTAATAGAAGAAGTGGCACTATCAGCCAACGAAAGGAAGGACTTGCAGAGGTCATATTTGGGTATGGAGTGAAGAGCTGATATCTCAGTTCTTTGTATGTCTTCATATTAATTCGAAGTACATTCCTCTTGTGTTAATACAAGAAGTGACACGATCAGCCAAACGGAAGGAAGGACTTGCAGAGGTCATCTTTTGGTATGGAGTGAAGAGCTGTTGTCACAGTTCTTTGTATGTCTTCATATTTATTCAAAGTACATTCCTCCTGTGTTAATACAAGAAGTGGCACGATCAGCCAACGAAAGGAAGGGCTTGACTTCCACTGAGTACTCTGATGCTTCGTTTCAGGTTCATAACGAAAACACCATTTCTCGGCACCTGCCACAATGCTTTGGAGAAAATTTTTCATTGTTTCTGCGGTTTCCAGGATGTCTTTGAGCTCCACTTGTGCATGTTTTTTGTTGTCTGACAAAGCACGCGGAACAAAACGAGCAAAAGCTCCACCCCCCCCACCCCCCACAAATATTGCACTAAAATTTGACGAATCGTCTCCTTATTAACACCGATGTCACATTTCCGCATGCTCAAGGTCACACAAAGAATTGTCTCAATGAGTTCATACGTGCGCACTGAAATTGGACATCCGAGGATTTCGTCATTTTTCAAGTCTTCCCGCCCATCCTTGAAATGTGCATACCATCGGAACATTTGTGCACGAGATGGGCAATTAGCCCCATACGCATCACGCAACAAGTCAACTGTCGCAGATACAGTTTTACCGATTTTCAAACAGAATCGGATATTTTCTCTCTGCTCCATGGCAGCGCTGTGACAATGTTCCAAGGTTCTTAAACATCTCTTAGGTTGGATCCATTAGCGATCTACGTCCTCGTTGGCTCTTTCATTTGACGTCACTGGGGAAGCACGGAACGGAAGCAAAACACAGCATTCATACTTTAACTTAAGGCAAAGAGGAGAAAAAGTTTATATGAGCAAAAGCTAAAATTTTTCTCCATTTAAAATTTTCCACTTCGTCAGGCAATTACTAAAGAAAGAAAAGAAAAATGTTCAGTTCAGAAGGAATTCTTAATTAACATAATACAGTCACGTTCACCGTTTGTCATATGCGTTTGTGAAATTTTTACCAAAACAGACGAGGTATTTATATCGATAAAAAAAATCGCATTCTTTTCTAATATGCGCAGTTTTAATCATTAGCATCAGAACCAAAAATTTAGATACAAAAAAAAGATTTGTATGAAATTATACCAAAAATTAATGTTTCTTTTCGCTACCGAAATGTAGTCGACTTCCTTTTACACACGGCATTGTTACTTTCGCATTATACCAGAAATGAATGTTTCTTTCCGCTACCGAAATCTGGTCGACTTCCTCTTACACATGGCATTATTACTTTTTCAATCTCCATTTTAGGTTTCGACCTCGAAATCCCGAGCATTTTTAAAAATTCGAATGCAAATTAGGCATGAAATTTACTTAGAAAGTCGCTAAAATTTTGGTGATGCAACCTGTATATTTTGACTCTTACTACAGAGAATGAACTTTTTCAAATCACGTTCAGTATAACCTTCAGTAAAATGTTTAGAGTAAATTCCGGCACGTTTCACATTGACATCTTTTTGGTTTTCATTTGAGTAGCCACGTTTTCTGAAACTTTTGCGAATGTGTGATAAATAATCCCAGTTCCTTGTTTTTCTTATTCTGCGATGGGCACAGAGCAACAGAACAATTAGGCATCGTTCTTACGAAATAATAGCACAGAATGCTGGGGTCTTAATTTTTTCTATAGCAAACAAATACACAGCAATAGAACGAACAATTTCTTTTTTGTTGCTACAATAGTTATCTTATAACGCTTACATTTTGTTATCATAATAGTTATCTTTATCTTATAACAATAAAAATATAATTCTGGATCCCAAATAACTGATCAAATACCATTAAATAAACGCAAGACACCGGACAAAATATTAGTCACTTTTAACAGAAATGGCAGTAGGGAATTACTGGTTGCATAGAAAGCGTCGTGATAGCATTGTTGGAGGATAAATAGCACTGAAGTGGTCGACAAGATCATTTCGGGCCGCGGGTGGCCTAGTGGTCAGCGTTCGTGACTGCTAGAGAGAAGACCTCTGGTTCGATCCTGGGCAGGTACGAACGTTCGAACCACAAAATACCCGCTGTGCGTCGGATGAGCACGTTAAGCCGTCGGACCCCGGATACTGTCCCCGGTAATAAATAAGGGCGTCTTCCTCCCCCTTTCTACCTCGCTTCCGTGTCACTTTCCTATCGAGCACTGCAGCCCAAACCTCATAGCTTCCTATTTCTAAGGGTTGTTTAAGACCTGGGGTCAGACACTTCCTTCCTAAAATCCTCTAGATCTGAACTGATCTGACAAGATCATTTCTGTCTCGTGCATTGGTGAAGATCAGCGTGTGTGTGTTAAATTTAGTCTGCAATATGTGTCGTAAGACAGACGTTGCTGAGTGGCAAAAAGGAGCCATCGTGTTTATCCGTGCGACACAAAGTCAATGAAGTCGCCCAATTTGTTGGTGTGTCGAAGCATACTGTCCAGCTGGTCTACAAACAGTGGTGTAGTTCGCAGTCAAATGAAAATCGGGGCGACGTAACTGTGGACGGAAAACAATTCTCACCAACAGGAACCGCCGCCATGTTTCATGCCTAGTAACTGCAAATCGGTTTCAAACCAGGCAACAATTGCTCCTAGCAGTCAATGAAAGTCCACTCCAACCAATTTCCGAAAGGACATTGCGACGAAAACTGTATACGATTGACATCTGGAGCAGAGTACCACAAAAGAGATCTTTTTTAACAGCAAGTAACTAAGTTGCACGTTATCAGTGGGATCAGACGTACCAAAACTTTACTGTGGTGGATTGGAAATGAGTAATTTTGTCTGATGAGTCTCGTTTTTGTTTGTACTTCAATGATGGGAGGCGATGGGTGCATCGCAGGCCAAATGAAGTCTTTAATCCTGATTGGGTCGAAGGTGTTGAAGCTGGAGGGGCTGCTGTGATTTTTGGGGGATGTCTTTCGTACCACGAAATGGACCCTCTCGCTGTAGTGACGATGAATTTGAACCAGCATGCGTACCTCCGCATTCAGAATGACGAAGTGTTGCGCATTACCCTACATCTCCAGGAGCAGCATCACATTGCCACTCGTATCTTCCAAGACGACAATTGCCGTGCGCACAGGGCTAAAACTGCGTCTGAGTGGCACGACGAACAATCAGCAACACTGTCTCACCTCGACTGGCCCGCCAAATCCCCAGATTTAAATTCTATTGAAAATCTGTGGGATCATTTGGAACAGAAGGTGAAACACCGGAATAGACACCCACGTACTCTGGCGGAACTTCGGGACCAATTGACGCACGAGCTGCAGCAAATCGATGTTCAATATATCCACAACCTCGTGGAGTCTCTACCACATCGGATTCATGATGTCATCAAGGCAAGAGGCGCTGTCACCCGTTATTAGGAAAGTTCTGACGGGGTGACTAATTTTTTGCCCGGTGTTTTTTAGCACGTCTTTTGTAAAAAAAGATCGTGCTTATGTTTTCGGTTTGTCCGTCCGTCCGTCCGTCTGTACCCACGGTATCTCTGCAACTATTAGTCCGATTTGAAAACTTCTTTTTGCATTCGAAAGCTTGAAATATGCGAATGAAGATCCTTCATTTGGTTTTTTTACGATGTACAATTTCGCCGCTAGAGGGCGTAAATGCAGATGATGTCGAATTCAAAAATACGTTTTATTTCCACATATATGCTTCTAAACATCCGATTGAAAAAAATCTTTTATCTTTCGATTCCATTTATGTCGAAGAGTATTTTGGATATAGTTTCTTTTTTCAAATTGCGCATAGATTTTCCGCTATGGGGCGTAAAAGTAAATTGCATTTTTTCTGATAACTCTTCTTCTAAAACTCCGATTTTAATTTTTTTTTCAGCGGATACATCTCCTGATGCACAATCTTTTGCATATAATTTCGAATTTTTGGTAAAATATATTTTGGCCACCAGGGGGCGTAAGTGTTAATTTCAGCTTCTGATGTATTTGCCATAAAATCTGAGCTTCTAACATACCGATTGAAAAAATTCTTTCGTGGACTGATGCCACTCACATCGATAAACCTTTGCGGAATATTTTCTTCCTAAAATATTCCACAGTTTCTCCGCCAGGGGGCGTAGACGCGTATCTTATTTTTTTCAATATCTCGACTTCTAGGAGTCCGATTTGAAAAATTCCTTCTTTGTTAGATAGTGTTTTCCGTGTGACATGTTTTTCATATAATTTCTAAATTTTCAAGTAATTCATAGACTTTCCGCTAGGGGCGTAAAAATAAATTGCGTTTTCCCCTATATCTCTGCTTCTAAATCTCCGATCTGAAAAATTCTTTCTGCACCGGATACAGCTCCTGATGGGAAATCGTTTGCACATAATTTCTAATTTTTGTAAAAAAATGGTTTGGCCACCAGGGGGCGTAAACCTTAATTTTCGCTTCTGATGTATTTGCAGCAAAATATGAGCTTCTAAAATCTCGACTGAAAAAAGTCTTTTGTGGACCGATACTACTCATGTCGACAAACATTTTAGGAACATTTTCTTCTTGAAATAATGCATGGTTTCTACGCCAGAGGCGTAGATGTATATCTTATTTTTGTCAATATCTGTACTTCTAAAAGTCCGATTTGAAAAATTCCTTCTTTGTTGGATAGTGTTTCCGATGCGAAATGTTTTTTACTATAAATTCAAAATTTTCAAGTAAATCATAGACTTTCCGCTAGGGCGCACAATGGTAAATTGCGTTTTCTGCTCCTAAAACTTCGATTTGAAAAAATCTTCCTGTATCGCATACAAGACCTGACGGAAAATATTTTTCACGTAATTTCTAATGTTTAATAAAGAATGGTTTGACCACCAGGGGTCATAAGTGTTAATTTCTACTTCTGATGAATTTCTACTTCTGTAGCAAAATCTGGGCTCCTGAAAACTCGACTAAAATTTTTTTCTTGGACCGATACCGCTCACATGGATAAACCTTTTGTGAATACTTTCTTCCTAAAATAATGCATGGTTTTCCCACCAAGGGACGTAAAGTCACATCTTATTTTTGTTGATAACTCTGTTTCTAAGAGTTCGGAAGCTCACGATTCCGTTTACAGCAATATCTGAGGGATTAAAGACCCGATTGAAAAACTTCTTTCTTCCGTCAGATACTATTGTTTTCCATACCTGACTTTGAATAGCTTTGATAAATTTAATTTGTGTCAGAACGGATTCAAAAGACGTGCTTATTACACCCGAAAATTCGGTGTCATCTTTCTTGTTTTGTTTGTTTTTTTCGATTGGAGGTTTGACGACCACCGTGAGCAATTTAATGGGCTATAAGCAGGCGCCCATCCTTAATTTAGCGTCACTGGTTCCAGGGAAGGAGAGAGCCAGTGCCGTATGACAAACACAGCATCCATGACTCACCGGAATTCGAACACAGACCCCTTTCCGACGAATGATCAGAAGCCATCGTTTAGATCACTGCGCCACCGGGACCGACCGGTGTTCTTAGTAACCGCATGTTTACAAACCATCGAAGAAAATGATCTGCATCCACAGTTACGTCACTAGCGAGTCTCCCAAAAATGCCTTCACTACTGCGCATCGAAGTGGACCCTCTCTGACCACTGAGCAGGAGCTGAGAATGTTCTTCCACCGAATGACGTCATGCACAGCGTAAATAAGCACCAGCGCAATTCTCACGCAGACGCTGTTGCAACCGCATAGCTGATAAATGACATAAAAAAGCATGGCTTCTGGTCCCGTGTGATTGAAATGAATTTTTTTAAATTAGTCTCGTTGCTATTCACGTGTCTGTCTTTTGATGGGCTGTGTATAGTAGTTTTTACGACATTATAATCGCAAAGCCATCAGATCCTTCTGTCTGAGTTATACTCTTGAATTATTTAATACACGTTTGAGATAACTGCATTTAATATACGTAATTACCGCATGCGTGTGTTAAGTGATTCATTACCAAACCTCATTGTTCTGTCTCTAGCGTTTGCCGTTATTACACATGACACATGGAAAACAATCAACAGTCGCCTTCATAAGTGAAAGGCTATTTGCCTAGGCATGCATGGAGCGAAATGCTCAAGGTGAAAGTTAGTTTATTTCGGTGCCACGGGATGGCTGTATCTCACGGGAGTACTGGAACAGAAAAAATCCAATCACATCTCGCGCCGCGAAACTTATCTGCTTTTTGGCGAAGCTTACGATAGGGACGCCGCTGCAAGATGGTGAAAGAGGGGAGGGAAGGGGGTAGAGGACTTGTTTACGTACAGACTAAAGGAACAAAATTTATTGGCTTGGATGGAATCTCCACTTTTCAAATAGTCAGCAACTCTATCGTGTTAGATTTGTTGTTAATGTTGCTAGAACAACCTTGAGCTAAAATGTTCTACACGTTGCGACGAATAAGAGCGGAAATGAAAGTACATACATTATAACCGCGGATGTTATTTCAAGATATATACCCAGGGGCAAGCGGAAAAGGCCGAATGCGTACAGTTCTCAGGAAAACATTACAGAAAAACTCATCGCTCAAAGTCGCAAAAATGCTCATCCATTAATTTTGTTCACTTAATTGAATGGTTTCAGGGATGAACAACAGCTTGAAATTCTTAACTACAAAACAGAGACAACAGAAGGTAAAGAAGTGATGGCCATCCCAGTGGCTGAGTGGTTTGCGGCGATGACTTCGGATTAGTCTTCCGGGATGTTCCCTGGTTTGGGTCATGGGTGAGGAATTGGGTGTTGTATCTATTGGATGTGAGAGACAGAGCGAGAGAGAGAGAGAGAGAGAGAGAGAGAGAGGCGCAGGCTCTCTCCTCCCTCTAACCTGTAGCCCTAAAATTGGGTGTAGTGTTCTTTACTATTTGAAACGTGTGTGTATGGCTTACTGAACACTACATACACTGATGGACCATTACATTATGAGAACACCCCCAGCCTAGAGAAATGAGCGCGCCTGGAAACTGAAGGGTGGGTAGGTAAAGTTCACAGAGCAGTATATGTACAACCCGAGTACCGGCTTTCGGTTAGTAGAGTGTTCGGAGTCAGAATGGGGAAAGCTGTCGATTTTTATGAGTTTCGTAAAGGACAAATTGTGATGCCACTGCGTCACGTAACTACGATCTCGAAAACGGCGCGGCTTGTGAGTTGTTCACGTGCCGCTGTAGTGAGTACGTATCAAAAGTGGTGCACAGATGGCCAAACGACGAATCGTCGTCCAGTCGTGTGTCGTCCGCAGCTCATTGATGCCAGAGGGGAGCGGAGACTGTCACGCATTGTTCACAGCGACCGCAGGGCCAGAGTGCGACAAATCAGCCACAGCTACAACAGTGGTGATCAGGGCAATGTGCCACAGCACACAATTCATCGCAGCCTTCTGCGCATGGGCCTGCGTAGCCGAAGACCCAGCCGGGACCACATGAAATGGCCGCGGTGTTGGCTGGGATGTGCAAGATTGGAAGAATGTGGCCTGGTCTCACGAATCAAGATTCCTGGTGCATCACGTAGACGGCCGAGCGCGGATACGCCGATTGCAAACGGAGGCTGTGGCACCTGGATGCACTGTTGGGAGGAAACGGGCCAGCGGCGGCGGTATTATGCTGTGGACGATGTTCTCTTGGAACACTTTAGGCCCCATTATCCCAACAGCACAATCCCTGACTGCAGTCAGGTGTCTGAACATTGTTGCTGACCAACCCATTCATGGCACCTGTGTTTCCTGCTAGTGATGGCCATTACCGACAGGATAATGCGTCATGCCACACTGTCAGAATCGTCAAGGAGTGGTTCGATGAACATGCTGGTGACATTCTGTTAATGCCTTCGCCTCCAAATTCACCTGACATGAACCCAATCGAACATTTGTGGCTCGACTTGGAAAAGCGGTTTCGCGCTAAATCACCACCACCCCGAAATGTACGGGAACTGGGGGGCTTGCTGTTGACATTATGGTACAAGATACCCCAGGATCCCTATCGCCACCTCATCCAGTCGATGCCTCGTCGAGTGGCCGCTGTTTGGCGGAATAAAGGGGTCCTACAGCTTATTAGATAAATCGTCATAATGGAATGACTCATATGTGTAGAGTAATTTCTTATCCACTCACTTTAAGTGAAACAGGATTCACTCAAATACAGTTCAAGAAATTGTTACTTACAGTTGTTCCTTTTATTCTGTCATGTATCTTAAAACCTTATTCATAACAGCACTAATATTTTGAAGCTAATTAACGTAAGTAAAGCAGTCAGTAAGGAGAAAACTTCATTAACAAAACTCCAACACTAAATATGTAACAAGAAAGATGACACCGAATTTTCGGGTGTAATAAGCACGTTTTTTGAATCCGTTCTGACGCAAATTAAATTTATCAAAGCTATTCAAAGTCAATGGAACCGGTATGGAAAACAATAGTATCTGACGGAAGAAAGTTTTTTAATCGGTTTTTTAATTTCTCAGATATTGCTTTAAACGGAATCGTGAGCTTACGCCCTCTGGTTGCAGACTTGTGCGTTAAGAAAAACATGAATTTATATGAGAAACATTTCGCACCGGAAACGCTCTCCAACACCAAAAGAATTTTTCATTTCGGACTCTTAGAAACAGATATCGACAAAAATAAGATGTGACTTTACGTCCCCCGGTGGGAAAACCATGCATTATTTTAGGAAGAAAGTATTCTCAAAAGATTTTTCCGTATGAGCGGTATCGGCCCAAGAAAAAAAAATTTAGTCGAGTTTTCAGAAGCCCAGATTTTGCTACAAATACATCAGAAGCAGAAATTAACACTTATGTCCTCTGCTGGCCAAACCATTATTTACCAAACATTAGAAATTATGTGAAAAATATTTTCCATCAGATCTTGTATGCGACACAGGAAGAATTTTTCAAATCGGAGTTTTAGAAGCAGAAATAACGCACAAAACGCAATTTACCTTTCTGCACCCTAGCGGAAAGTCTATGATTTACTTGAAAATTTTGAATTTATAGGAAAACATTTCGCATCGAAAACACTATCCAACAAAGAAGGAATTTTTCAAATCGGACTCCAAGAAGTAGAGATATTGACAAAAATAAGATATACGTACATCTACACCCTCTGGCGTAGAAACCATGCATTATTTTAAGAAGAAAATGTTTCTAAAAGGTTTGTTGACATGAGCAGTATCAGTCTACAAACAGCGTTTTTTCAATCGAAAATTTAGAAGCTCATATTTTGCTGCAAATACATCAGAAACGGAAATTAAGATTTACGCCCCCTGATGTCCAAACAATTTTTTTGCAGAAATTAGAAATTTTTGTGCAAAGGATTTCCCATCAGGAGCTGTATCCGGTGCAGAAAGAATTTTTCAAATCGGAGATTTAGAAGCAGAGATATAGGGGGAAACGCAATTTACCTTTACGCCCCCTAGCGGAAAGTCTAAGAATTACTTGAAAATTTAGAAATTATATGAAAAATATGTCACACGGAAAACACTATCTAACAAAGAAGGAATTTTTCAAATCGGACTCCTAGAAGTAGAGACATTGACAAAAATATGATATACATCTACGCCCCCTGGAGGAGAAACTGTGGAATATTTTAAGAAGAAAATATTCCGAAAAGGTTTATCGATGTGAGTGGCATCAGTCCACGAAATAATTTTTTCAATCGATATTTTAGAAGCTCAGATTTTATGGCAAATACATCAGAAGCAAAAATTAACACTTACGCCCCTGGTGGCCAAAGTATTATTTACCAGAAATTTGAAATTATATGCAAAAGATTTTCCATCAGGAGGTGTATCCGCTGAAGAAAATATTTTTCAAATCGGAGTTTTAGAAGAGGAGTTATCGGGAAAAATATAATTTACTTTTACGCCCCCATAGCGGAAAATCTATGCGTAATTTTAAAAAGTAACTATATCTAAAATACTCTTTGACATAAATGGAATCGAAAGATAAAATAATTTTTTCAATCGGATGTTTAAAAGCAAATATGTGGAATAAAACGAATTTTTGAATTCGACATTATCTGCATTTACGCTCTCTAGCGGCGAAATTATACATCGTAAAAACAAAACCGAAATAAAGGCACATCATTCGCATATTTCAAGCTTCCCAATGCAAAAAAAAAAAAAAAAAAAAAAAAATTCGAATCGGACTAATAGTTGCAGAGATATCGTGGGTACAGACAGATGGACGGACGGACAAACCGGTAACATAAGCACGATCTTTTTTTACAAAAGACGTGCTAAAAACACAACTCGAACACGCAGACTTCAAGTAATCACCACTTCAGCGTAATGCAGCTTCCACGATTATGACATTGTAACGTACCAGGAGATGTGACGTACCTGCCAGAAGGACGCACGCGACATAAAGGCAGATAGGAACCAGAATAAAACGTCCGCGTAGCTCAATTGGTAGAGTGACTTATTCCGGAATAAGGGGATCCGGGTTCGAATCCTGGCGTGGACCGAAGTGACGGAGAAATTTACTTCGTTATAACATCACACCACCATAAACATTTTTTCAGACCAGGTCAAATGTAGAGGATTTTAGGAAGGGAGTGTCTGACCCCAGGTCTTAAACAACACTTAGAAACTGGAAGCTAGGAGATTTGAGCCAGAGTGCCCAATAAGAGAATGACACAGAAGCGAGGTAGAACGGGGGAGGCGGACGCCATTATTTATTACATGAGGGCTAGAACCCGGGGTCCGACGGCTTAACGTGCGCATCCGATGCATGGCGGATATTTAGTGGTTCGAGCATTCGTACCTCCCAGGGATCGAACCTGAGGTTCCTCCGTGGCAGCCACGCCCATTTACCACTAGGCAATCCGCGGCACTATACAAACACTTTTTCGCTGCTTGCTGCCTCAAAACTGTTGCCAACACACATTCAGCGAGTGAGAAAATACAACGTTCAGGTAGAAAACGTTTAAAGCGAATGAACTCAAAATCTGCATAGAGAAAGAAACTAAAAATGAAAGTTAAACTAGAGTATACAGGGATTGTACAGAATAATGTGAACACCACAGTCAGAGACGCGACTTTTAATGCAGCTGCGTACGTCGTAATACGCAAAGGTATCCACCACTTTTTGGTTGTAATAGCTTTGTTTAGAACTTGTAACGTATATTCTATTTCAACTCTCCTTTTGAGTTTCTTTTTCTATGTAAATTTGAGGTCGTTCTCTTAGACATTTGCAAACCTTAACGGTGCCGCCCCGGTGGAGCAGTGGTCTAAGCGATGGCTTCTGACCATTCGTCCAAGATGGGTCGGGGTTCAATGAGGCATGGATGTTGTGTTTGTCTTTCAGCACTGGTTCTCTCCCTTCCCTGGAGTCAGTGGCCCTAATTTAGGGACGGGCGACTGCTTATAGCCCACTGAGTTGCTCACGGTGGTCGTTATACCTCAAATAATGATAAAAAAAACAACAACCCTTAACGTTATGTCTTTTCCCTCAAACCAGAATAATGTTGGCAACACACTGAGGTCGGAACAAGAGTGACGTATGTATGTGATAAGAACGTTATATATAAAGACGAATCAGAGGTTGCTGTGTGTGTGGAGATGTTCGATCGTTGTTAAGCTAGATTATAAGACAGATAATTAAGGTATGTGAAATGTATGTATAACTCTCCGTGCTAGATTTTGGATTTCGTCTAATGTTGCTGGACCAATAATAAGTTGACGTAAGTTGGACTTCTTGACTAAGATATATGAAGTGGCGTGCTTTGGATTTCGTCTGATGTTGATGTACCAATAAAAAGTTGACGTAAGTTGGACTTCTGTATATGTTTCGTCTGGCCGTAAGACCTTAATTTGAGCTATCCGGCACAATTAGTTGCATCGCATTTACCCTTAGTTTAACATCTATTCAGCCGGAAATCTTACATAACGTAAAAAGGGTTACGTTATAAACTCCAAGTTCTTGTTTAAGTGCATTTAAAGTGTCTTGTTGCAAAATTTCCTTCAGGGTGACGACGAAATAAGCGACCTAGCGGACTTAGAAAGAGAGTTATTTCTTGGTGTGGCTAACTATAATAGTTGGCGCCTCCGTGACGACAGTCGCCAGGGTAGTGGGGGTGTCGAGAGCTACTGTGTCTGGCATTATGACAGCATACCGTGTTCATGGCAAAACCTCTTCTGCGAAACACAAGAGCGGACGGAAAGCGACCCTGACTGATAGAGACAGGAGCGTCTTAAAGAGGATTGTTACACGTAACAAGAAGACCACAGCGCCGAAAATTAGTGCGGAGCTCAATCTGCATCTCCAGACCCCAGTGTCAACGAAAACAGTGCGCAGGGAACTGCATAAACAAGATATTCATGGCAGAGCTGCTATTGCAAAACCTCTGGTGATCCGGATGAATGACCAACGGCGACGGCAGTGGTTCCAGAACATACAACGTAGACTGCCGACGCATGGAAGCGTGCAATGTGGTCGGATAAATCCACATTCACACTATTCCCCACCGCAGGGGGTGTTTACGTGTGGAGAAAATCAACACTAAATATATAACAACACAACTCGAACACGCAGACTTCAAGTAAACACAGTTTTAGCCTAATGCAGCTTCCCCGATTATGACATCACACCACCACAAACACTTTTTCACTGCTTGCTCCAACATTACATGCCGCCCCGGTGGCGCAGTGGTCTAAGGCGTTGGCCTCTGATCATTCGTCCGTAAGGGGTGCGGGTT
Organism: Macrothele yani; assembly: GCA_039090855.1. Lineage (NCBI taxonomy): Eukaryota > Metazoa > Arthropoda > Arachnida > Araneae > Macrothelidae > Macrothele > Macrothele yani. The sequence continues at coordinate 107,092,289 of CM076998.1, forward strand.
CGAATCCCGGTCAGGCATGGATGTTGTGTTTGTCTTACGGCACTGGCTCTCTCCCTTCCCTGGAACCAGTGACCCTAAATTAGGGACGGGCGACTGCTTATAGCCCATTGAGTTGCTCACGGTGGTCGTTAAACCTCCAATCAAAAAAAAAAAACAAAAAAAACATTATATAGCTCTTCTTATCTGTCAGCAGAGAGCTATAGGGAAAGACGTAGCCTATTTGAATAAGTCTTATTCTGGTAACACTATCGAAATGGTCACTCTTCGCCGCTGGTAATGTGGGATATTTCAATTCTAAGTATTTTAGCTTTGTAGTGGAAGCGCCAAAGTGAACCCAGGTTTCGTTTCCGCAACAACTCGCTGAAGAAATTGTTTCCGTCGTGCGTATATTGATGTACCCACACCAGCGAGAAATTTATGAACTTTTATAGTAAGACAGTAACAAACATATACAAATGTAAGCCAGACTTTGAGGACGATTATCCTTATTTACATTTTGGCCCTTTCCCGATGCACAACTTCACTGCTAGGGGGCGTGAATGCAGAAGCTACTAAATTCAAGATATATTTTATTCCATATCAATACTTCGAAGAATTTAATTGAAGTAATTATTTTCTTATTCGGATACATTTTAGAAGGAAAGCCATCTTGCGTGCAATTTCTTTCTCAAGTAATACGCAATTTTCTAGCTAGGGGATTGCATTCCAAATTACAATATTTCCGCTTGTAAAAGGCCGATTTGAAAAATTCTTTCTTCGTCCAATTCAGTTCTTAATATACACAATTTAGTCGCTAGGGGGCGCAAATATATAATCTATTTTTAATAATATCTCTGCTTCTAAACATCCGATTTGAAAACTTTTTTTGACACTGAATAACATTCAATTTATGGAACATTTTAAAGATACTTTCGGATCTGTCATAGAACAGAGCTTTCACTGTAATTGGCGATAGAGCGCTAATACTTACAATTGTGTTTCTGCTTCTAAAAATCGCATTGATGCAGTTCCTTTTTTACTGTATGCCATTCGCTACGGTAAAGATTGCGGACATCCTGCTTAAATAACGTACAGTTTTACCGCTAGAGGCAGGCGTACACGTAAAAAGGTTTTCTCGCTGTATGTGCTTCTAGTTGTCATATTTAGAAAATTATTTTCCCATCACATAGCTTTTGCTGTGAAGAAAATTGTGCGCATACTTTCTACTTTTTCATAATTCACAACGCTTAGAAAAAACAGCCGTACATAGCTCTGTGATGAAGCTTCTGGTAAAGGTGTTCGTGTGATGCTAGGATCCCCGGTGATGTCCTCCACGCATTCTCACTCCTTACACATGCTTTCGCCACCGAGATCACTCAGCTGCAGTGAACTACACGTATCCCTATGATGAAGTCTCTGGTAAATGTCTCGGTGTGATGGTAGGATTCCCTATGACGTCGCTGAGCCATTCTCACTTCTTGCACGTGCTTTCGCCACCGAGATCACTCCGATGCAATGGTCCACACGTGTCCCTATAAGGAAGTCTTTGGTAATGGTCTCCGTATGATGGTAGGATTCCTGATGACGTCGCCCAGGCATTCTCACTTCTTACACGTGCTTTCGCCACCGAGATCACTTCCATGAAATGGTCCACACGTCCAGGTGAGATCGATCAAATGTTTCTACGCCGAGTCGTTTAACTCTTTTCTGTCCCTTCCCATCACGTGATTGGTTCACAACGGCAATCACTTACATAACCCAACTGTCGACATATATTCACCAATTTGTATGGCGCTCCGACAAATACTCCCTGGGATGGCATTTTCTATGTACAGCAGTGTGTATTCATCCATATAATTTCAATAAACTACTGAATAAACATGCAGTGTTTTAGTTCAACGCACTGTAAAAAATAAGTGGTACGAATTTACGGAAAATTTCTGAAAATAACGTGCAGCAAAGTTGCTGGTAGGTGCCCGTCTTTTAACGAAATTTCCGTTTTTAGAAATTCCCGTTTTTTTTAACTTCCGTATTTTCACAGATTTTGCGTAATCAGTACTTCCGTTTATTTCAAAAAAGTCCGTTTAGATTTTTCCGTATTTTTACAGAAATTTTGCAAAATCAAAGACGCTGCATTTTTCAGTCCTCACACCGGAGAATTCTTTCCCGCAGGTGGGACTCGAACCGAGGTCATTTGGATTGGCTCAACAGAAACCACGAGGTTTATTAATCGCTGAGTCAGAAAGACTCAGAAACCACAGTCACGTTAAAGGTTTCTTCGTCCAATTCAGTAAAGCTCTTAACTGCGCGATGATGAATTTTTTGTTTGTTATTGTCTTTAATGCGAGTGATTTAGTCATTTTATTTTCTGTTGGAGCTAATTAATTTTTTGAGCATGTTTGTAATAATTTTATTTTTTCTGTAAGAGAACTTATCAGAAATTGAGTATTTTTCTAACGTTAGTTTTCAACAGAATGCTGTGGAACTCGAAATCTTATAAACTGACAATGACTTTTAGTTATCCTTAAGAAAAGATGAAATGTACTGTTTTATATTGATAGTATTATTTCACAATTATAAAATTTACTCGAGATAGACAATAGCTTTTGTCTTATGGACTCCACAAACTGATACAGATGAGCATTGTTCAATCACCTGTACAATAATTTAAGTACCCGGTTTCTTACGGACGTAGCACAATATACTGTATAATAATAGCTGATGAACAAAATGGGGTGAAAGGAGAATAAATGCCCTGCACCAAAATTCATGCGATATGCTATCCATAATATCCGATCTCGCTACAGAACTTCAAATTCATATCCTTGATCGAAAATTGAAATTTAACAGTTCATCAAACCTCAAGTATTCTCGTGAATCGCTCCTATTACTGGAAATTTTTCGTCATATGGACAGGGAAAAGTGAGAACTGAGGTTTTCCGTTAATACGAAAGGAATCACCGAAAGGTTTCTGAAAATTCAGAATTTTCCGTTAACACATCTTAAAAACGACAATTTGTCGTCAAGAGAAATTAATTGCGGAGAGGTTTCTGAAAATTCGGAATTTTCCGTGAACACATCTTAAAAACGGCAATTTACCGTCAATGTAAGAAAGGAATTGCTGAAAGGTTTCTGAAAATTCAGAATTGTCCGTTAATATATCTTAAAAACGGCAATTTACCGTCAATAAGAGAAAGGAATTGCGGGAAGACTTCTGAGAGTTAGTAATTTTCCGTTAACACATCTTAAAAACGACAATTTACCGTCAATGTGAGAAAGGAATTGCGGAGAGGTTTAGAGTTTTCCGTTAAAACATATTAAAAACGGAATTTACCGTCAATGTAAGAAAATAATTGCAGAAAGGTTTATAATTTTCCGTTAACACATCTTAAAAACGACAATTTACCGTCAATAAGAGAAAGGAATTGCGGAAAGGCTTCTGAAAAGTCAGAATTTTCCGTTAACACATCTTAAAAACGGCAATTTGCCGTCAATATAAGAAAGGAATTGCTGAAAGGTTTCTGAAAAGTCAGAATTGTCCGTTAACACATCTTAAAAACGCCAATTTACCGTCAATAACAAAAAGTAATTGCCGAAAGGTTTAGGATTTTCCGTTAACACATCTTAAAAACGGCAATTTACCACCAATTAGAGAAAGGAATTGCGGAGAAGTTTCTGAAAATTCGGAATTTTCCGTTAACACATCTTAAAAACGGCAATTTACCGTCAGTGTAAGAAAGGAATTAAGGAGAGGTTTCTGAAAATTCGGAATTTTCCATTAACACATCTTAGAAATGGCAATTTACCTTCAATATAAGAGGAGAATTGCAGAAAGGTTTCTGAAAATTTAGAATTTTCCTGGCGTACGGAAAATCCGTTTTCTTTCCGTCATTTCACGGAAAAGGTATGCTTCCTTAATTCACGAAAGGAATCGCGTGAAATGGCACGTGAATTTCCGATTTTTTTCTTTTGCAGTGTGGACCAAAGCAGAAGAGAAAATCACATCGGCTTATTCGATAAAAAGAAACTGTTTGTGTTTTCTGTTATGTAGTCACAAAATATTTTCTTGAGCTGGGAATTTTAGCGATGTCAAATTGTGCGTTTACACAACATAGTAGATGTACTTTATCTTACAGGAAATCACTTAGCCGGAAACGCGGCCGCTCCTACACACGCGCACGGAAGTCTGGTTGACAGTTTTTCTATGTATGGCTATTAAAGGGAAATATGCTCCTCACAATTTTTATTTCTTTTTGTAGATTCACATCTAATAAAATATTTAGTCTGTGTTTTGACAAGAATTACGGCATCATACCCCAGTATACGACTCCCCAATCAATATTAGTCAATTTTATGTTGCTCCATGAAGGCGACAGATTCTTACCAGAAATAAGCATACCCCATATGTTCCAGTTTACAATGCCTCGATTTTACGACGCTCTGTATAGAGAGAACCAAGTCTTGTCAAAAATCAGTCAGGATGATCCGATGTACGACTCAATTAAAACCTCGGTTTTTTGACGTTACCTAAAGAAAACAGATTTTTGTTTTTCTCCTGTTACTACGTCTCTTTGTTCTGGGAAATTCTGTAGGCGTGAATGTTCGTGATGCAACATATAACCTTTTGTCGTGGGTGTAATTCAAAACCACGTCTTTATACTCCGGAGCAGAGATGGAAACGGTTCAAAAATTTTGGACTCAGACCCGACCTGGACCTGACCCGGAAAAATCTTCCTTGAGCTATAAATTAGAATATATCATCATCATCATCATCATCATCATCATTGTCAATCATTATCATTCCACTGCTGGATGAAGGTCTCCCCAAGTCTCTTCCACAACGGTCTGTCTTGAGACAGTCTCCTCCATCCACCCATCTCTTACGTGATCTTCTTCTGGATCTTTTCCTGTAGCTTGGAATCCAGTCTAGAATTTCGGTTGTCCATTGGTGGTCCGTTCTTCTGGCAACACGTCCAGCCCATTACCATTTCAGGGATTTTACTCTGATCATGACATATGACGAAGTAAATTTCTCCATCATCTATGTCCAGCCCGTGCATCGAAGTCGGGTCTCTTTACTCCGGAGTAAGTCGCTCTCCCAACTGAGCTACGCGGACATGTGCTCTCATTGCTATCTGCCTTTATTCCATGTGTGCCCCCCCTCCCGAAAGAGGGCCGGGGGAATAGCCCACGGGTCAACCGGGACCATGTGTTGCTGTAGGCAGTCATCCCATGAAGAACGTGCATTTGAGAAATCCCAGTCAATTTGGTGTGTGGAACGTAACATCACACACATTTATTTTTCGAAGCACTGAAGAAGAGATTCTCATTTTTCCTATCTCGCAGTGTGGAAAGAACATCACACCATTATGAGAAATCTAACGGCCGGATCATCCGGGAAGTTCTGGCGTCAATATGGCGAAGTACATTTCTCCATCCCCTCACTCCTGAGTAAGTCGCTCTCCCAACTGAGCTACGCGGACATGTGCTCTCATTGCTATCTGCCTTTATCTCATGTGCGTCCTGATGTATTCCACTCTTTTCATTTCCGTTATCACGAGTTCCTCTTCCTATCTCTCCTGGTTGCACCAAGCATGCATCTCTCCATGCGCTCTTTCAGTTTTCTGCAGTCTTTGTATGTCTTTTTTAGTTAAGGTACACGTCTCTGTTCCGTACGAAAGCACTGGAAGGATGCATTGATTAAACACATTTTCCTGACAAAATGGCATATTGCTTTTAAAAAGTGTACTGTTTGTGAAAACATAAATTTGTCCGTGACAGAAATCGAAATGCGCCCCCTCATTTCGGAGTAAGTTGCTTTTCCAACTAAGCTACACGGACGGAATGTATCGCTGCAGGCTTGTTGTCTTGACACGTGCTTTACGTCTGTAGGACGTCACATCATCTCCCTCTTAAATGTTTTTTTTTATTTTTTATTTATTTATTTATTTATTCTTTGAAGCGAAGTAGGAATTTTTCATTAATTCCAGACGATGTGTGGAATGAACATCACACATTTTTCGAAGAACCCACCGGCCAGTAAATCTATTCTTACGTTCGGGCGCCAATGCGAAAACACAAATTTGTCCACGCCCCTTCACTCCGAAGTAAGTTGCTCTCCCTACTAAGGTATACGGATGGAATGTATCGCTGCAGATTTGTCGTCTTGACACGTGCATTACCTCTGTAGTACGTCACATATTTCTTCCAAAAGCTCTCCAATCAAGTTTTATGTACCAATTAATTTCTTCATGAATGCGACCCTCACTTGATATCTGCTGTCCAAGGTAAATGTAGCAATTGGTTATCTCCAGTTTTTCCATACTCTGCAGCTTTGAAGTATTATTTCAAAGACCTCTGAAGGGCTCTTTGAAATATTTTTTTCTATTCCAAAATAAAACGGAAATAAAACCGGTTCGAAATCAGGTCAGAAACACCTTGACCCGATCCGTTCGACCGGCTAGAAATTGTCGACCTCTGACACGTTGACCCGTGACCCGTTTCCATCTCTGCTCCGGAACTGCTGTTCTCCTAACTGAATTACGCCGGCAGGCCTATCATTGCTTCACTGTCAATTTGACTCATGCGTCACCTCAGTAGCACGTCATCTACGTCATGTTACGTAGTACATTGCATCATCCTTTCCTTGAGAAAGTCGGAGGCAAGAAATCTCAGGTTTCATATCAGCCAACAACCATGCTGGAAGACCATCTCAGTGTAGAAGAATGGAGTTTATTAATTACTTGCGTTGTGTGAAAGAAACATCACACAAATATTTGAAACCTGACAACCAGCAGATTCACTTTCGTTCCCGGTGCCAATATAACATATAACCTTTTGCCGGTGGTAGAAATTCGAAGCCACACCTTCCTACCCTGGAGCGGCTGTTCTCCCAAGTGAACTACACCGGCAGGTTTATCTTTTTGGCAACAGTCAACTGACAATGAGAGGTCGTATGTTTATTGTGCTCCGGCGTTAGAGGATTTTTTTTTTTTTTTAACACCTGAGTGTCACATTCAATGAGTGTTGGGTGAGTGTTGATTGAGGTCCTTGCATTTCTACTGTTAGCTGTATATTACTTATTAAAATCCCACCAAAGCAGCACAGCAAGGGAATACAGCACACATAAAAATTGGAAAGGGAGTGAAACAAGGTGACACCATATCTCCCAAGCTCTTTAATGCCACATTGGAAAATGTCTTTCACTCACTGAATTGGGAAAACAAAGGGATAAAGATTAATGAAGATTATCTAACTCACCTTCGTTTTGCTGATGACGTAGTCATTTTTGCAACTACCCCATCAGAGCTGCAGAGTATGATCCAGGAACTTGCTGACAAGAGTAAAGAAGTGGGGTTAAAAATGAACTTTCAGAAGACGAAAGTGATGTGAAATGCGTTTACAAGAAATGAAGATTTATCGATTGATGTAGGAAAGCTGGAGATAACCAATACCTACATTTATCTTGGACAGCAGATATCAAGTGACGGTCACATTGATAAAGAAATTAATCGGGGTATAAAACTTGCCTGGAGAGCTTTTGGAAGAAACAGCATAATTTTCAAGAGCAGTATGCCATTATGTCTTAAAAGAAAAGTGTTTGATCAATGCATCCTTCCAGTGCTTACGTAAGAGACATACAAAGGCTGCAGACAACTCAAAGAGGCATGCTTGGTTTAACCAGGAGAGATAAGAAGAGGAACACGTGGATCAGAAAAATGACAAGAGTGGAAGACATCATGATCAGAGTAAAATCCTTGAAATGGCAATGGGCTGGGCATACTGCCAGAAGAACAGACCATTGATGGACAGTCGAAATTTTAGATTGGATTCCAAGGGACAGGAAAAGACCCAGAAGAAAACCACATGGGAGATGGGTGGATGAAATTCGAAAGTATGCGGGAGTAACATGGAGGAGACTGGCACAAGACAGACCGATGTGGAAGAGGTTAGATTACATGACCTAATGATTTTTGTGGTTCTGGCGTACGTTAGAATTGCTCGGGTTTCTGCTTTGGGTACTTCACTTGATTATTGATCTCACCCCTTCGTGGGGTTTCGGCACGCTTTCTGGTGTGTGTTTTGAGTTCTGGTGTTACTACTTCGTGGCTTTTTACTTAGGAGAATGGTTACATGCGTTCGTGGCTAATAGAAATTTCTGCCTGGTATTTGCTTGGAACTTAGTTACTCTTTTTTATTTTTTGAAATATTAGGATTAACTTTTAGATTTCTATGCCTGTAGGGTTCAACGTTTCTTGGATTTTTGGTGCATTCTTGCGGATTCTTTTATTGTTACTTCAGAGCTTTAAACTATGTGTATTTTGTCTTGATTTGGTGGCCTGATAATCGTTTGCAGTTAAATTGGCATCGGGCTTCCTGGGCGAGGCCGGGGAGTGGGGAGCCTAGTTGATTTGATTCTTTCTGCTTCATTGTTTTCTTCATATTACAGACACTTTGATTGTAGTAGACATTGTTATTACTCGTCGCTTGCGGTTGTGAAATGATTCCTGGTTCAGTACCGATTTTGTTCAATTTCTCCGTGTGTTGCGGCGTGATTCAAAAGATGTTATTACTACGAGCTTAGTATTGACCAGAGGGCTGTTTCTGTAACAAATTGTAGGCTGGTGGATTCAAATTTTTAACCCAGTGCATGATGATCTTTCTGCAATAAGAGGTTGACCAAACTGTAATTTTCTGTATCTTAACGGATATTTTGGAAATCGCTGATGAAGTTATTAAATACATGAACAATTAACTTAGACATTGTTTATTCTCTGTTTCTATGGCAATTTTTTTTTTTTACTTATGGGTGCGAATCAGTTGAAGGCAATGTAATTCTTGGTATAATTCTTCTTGATTTCGTTTTGGTTCTTTATTATATAGCTGCTTTATTAATATTTACTGTATATTGTTATATTACTTATTTTGTGCGTAATATTTGGAGTGCTGCATTATGAAAGTTTGGCCTTTCACTTGCTTTGGGGTTCATGTACAGCATTGTGCATGATACGACCTTACAAATTTTGAATCATATACAGCATGTTTTGATTGTTAAGGTTCTAACAATTGGGGCGTGCCGGTGAGGCAGTCGACTTCTTATAGGTGAGGTTGTTGACTTTAAGAAAAAAAGAAAAAAAAAAAAACAATTGGTGAGGCAATTGACTTCTTAAATGAAAAACTTAAAAGCAATTTGCGTGTAATAGACATTTTTACTGCTCATCGTTTGGGTGTGAAGTGGTTTCAGGTTCAAGACCGCTTGTTGGTTAGTTTTTACGAATGTCGCAATGCGATTTCATATTAAAAAATAAGCGTCTACTTAAGGGTTCTGAGACTATGATTACTGAAAGTTTAGCATTGCCTAGAAAGTTGTTCAGTAATAAATTGAGGGCTGGTGGATTCTGGTTTCGGACCCATTACGGAAAAATCTATTGGCTTAATGAGGCTGGGCAGACTGGGATTTTCAGGACTTTGACGAATACTTCAAATTTTGCTGATGACGGTATTAAATAGTAGGTATTTGAAATATTAACGTTCATATTGTGCATTTGTTGCCCCTAGGCCTATTTTCACATTTTTATTGTTTTTCTTTATTAGTTGTCTGACATCAATGTAAGCTGTAGGCTATGTACACTGCTGGCCACCCAAAATGCAACAACAAGAAGGACACGAGATAGCAAAGCCAGATTTACTGGACACATAACAACAGATACAAAGATGAAACGATTGAGCTTACAGGCTTGTGGGACTTGCGGAACACGCAGACATCAATAGTTCGTGTGGCCCCCATGGCTCGCAATAACGGCCGCTACACGCCGCGGCATCGAACGAAAGAGTCTTTGGATGTGGGCTTGGGGTATGTCGGTCCAGGCTGCTTCCACACGTTGCCACAGTTCATCAGGCGAAGCCGCGGGGGTGCTTGCCGGACCACTCGGTTGCCGATCAGCGACCAGACGTGTTCGATGGGTGATATATCGGGAGAACAGGCAAGCCACGGCAGCAGTGACACCTGGTGGGCAGTGAAGAATTGTTGCACGATACGTGTCACGTGCGGGCGCGCACTGTCCTGTTGAAACGTGGCCGCTGACAGGTCCTGCAGGTAAGGGAGGACTACAGGCGTCAAACTGTCGGAGATGGTGCAGTGGCTGTTGAGTGTACCGGCGATGCGTACCAGAGGGGTGCGGGTGTCATATCCATTGCGCCTCAAACCATAACGCCAGGCGACGTACCGGTATGACGATGCATAATGCAGGTGTCATACAGTCTCTCGCCACGGTGTCGCCACACGCGGATCCGACCATCGTGGTGTTGCAGGCAGAAGCGGGATTCGTCGGAGAAGACAATGTCGTGCCATTCCGTAGTCCAGGTGCGGCGTTCAACGGCCCATTGCCGCCGCAATCGCCGATGGTGTAACGTTAATGGTAATAGCAGCGATGGGCACCATGCAACATGTCTTCGCTCCTGCAGACGACGCCGAACGGTACCTGCTGACACAGGTTGTTGCGCAACACACCCTAATTCCTGTGCTAACGTTCGTGATGTGGCGGTGCGAGCCGTCAATGCCCGCCGCACAACATGCCGGTCCTCTAGTTCGGTGGTGTGCCGCGGCTGCTGCAATCGCTCACGTCGGCCCGTCCGTCCCTCCTGCATCCACCGAATCCATACTCGCCTCACTGTGGCTGGATGTTGTCCCACACGGGCGCCGATGTCTCGGTACGATAAACCGCTGTCGCGATAAACCACTATTCGTCCTCAGTCGAACTCCGAAACGTGCTGGAATGACTGCCGTATTCTGCGACGAGGCATCAGGAAGCTTCCCACGCACAGGTCCGGCAGCACAACACACTTCCACTACTTACACCCCGCCTTCTGTGCACCTTTCTTATAGTGCTTCTCGGTGGCGTGCCGGGCGCACATGATTTGCATATGCCCTGGAATGCTAATCGTTTGCATGTCCTTTCGCGGGCGACGCATGCTGCGAATTTCAGGCCAATCGGATGCTTCCTTTTTGGTGTTGCATTTTGGGTGGCCAGCAGTGTATAATACTTTTTCATCTATTTTTTGGTCACTTGAATATACAGTATTTCTGGTTCGGGACCGATTTTTGTTCGGTTTCTCCGTGTGTTGCGGCGTGATTCATATTCCAAATATGGTTGTTTACCCAAAGGATCTGGGATTGTTATTGCTAAGTGTTAGGTGTTGGCAAGTTGGTTCTTCTGTAACAAATTGTGTGTTGGTGGATTCCGATATTGAACCGAGTACATGAGGATCCTTTTGCTGAAGAGGTTGGCCAGACTAAAATTTCCTGGACATTAACGGATATTTGGGATTTCGCTGAAAAAGGTATTAAATAGTTGGCATATGGAAAATTAAGTTTGATATTGTTTATTCCTGTTTCTATGGCAAATTTTCTTAATTATTCTTCATATATGTGCAAATCAGTTGAGGGCAATGTAATTTTTGGTATGATTCTTCTTGATTTCTTTTGATTCTTCATTATACAGATGCTTTATTAATGTATTCCGTGCATTTCTACATTATTTATTCTATGCGTAAACTGTGGCGTACTGTATTATGTTTGTTCGGCCTGTTATTCGCAAGAGGTTCTAGTACAGCGTTTGGCGCATGATATGATCTTCCGCTTTTTGAATCAATAGATCATCTATTAATTGTTAGGGTTTCTTCTTTATGGTTTCTTATTTTGGATATTGGTGCATGTTTGTCGGGTAGTTATTTGGACTTCCACTGCTTGTTTCAAACCTTAGGGTTACATTTTGGGAATGTAAACAGTTTTCTGGCTTCTTTTGATTACTTATACTTACATAGCTGCATTTCTTAGGGTAAGCGATATTGCATATTCTGTAACTTCAAAGCGGAAATTGTGTCTACGTTGTCATGATTTTGTGACCTGATATTCGTTTGTAGTTTTTTTATCTTTCAGCACCTTGAAGACAACTATGCCTCGTGCATTCTTAGGACTTGGTGCTTGTGTGTTTCAAACTTTAGGGTTATGACGCTCTAAACTGTGATGCTCTGTTGCTGTGTGTCGTGTCTTTCATACACATGTTTTACTTAATTTTATTGACTATGTCACTCTGGACACGAGCGGTGTCATTGTTTGGGTATTCATCGGTACTGGTTATTGGATTGTTTTGGTTACTGCTAATCTCTTTAGAGAAGTGCTGAGGTTTGTTATTCGTGAATGACAGGCTATCAATTTTTTAGTTTTTATTTTATGGTTAAATTGCATTAATTCATTTGCATTTCACACTTTGTAAAGTTTCGACGTTTTTATATTTTTATGTTAAGGCAGTGCGGTGGTTGGCACTGATGGGGACTCAATGGATCAGGATTGAAAACTGCGGTTTTTTGGGGGGTTCGTCTACGGCTGGTGGCACATCACAAACTGGTAATGGCAGGGTGTGATGGTATATCATCACTGGTGACTGCTGCTCCAACGGTGTTTTGATGGTCGCATAACATATGTAGTTCTGGGATTGATATGTCATTGAATCAATATGTGGATTATTATTATTATTATTATTATTAATATTTTATTTCTGTTGGGACTTCATTTGCATTATAATATCCTACGTTGCTATTGCTAGTACATTTTACTACCTGATGTTTAACCTAGTTCATTCCATTTTTTTATCCCATTGATATGATATCCCCGGTGTTTATATCGATTGGTGATTCCTACTAATTCCACATTTTTTTTCCCTATACTTGTTCATTTGTTTTTGTTTTTTTCTCTACCAGTAATTGAATGCAGTGTGAATATTACTCATTACAAAATTTCAACCACCTATTAACGGCTTATTCACTCAACAGCCTAAAATTAATCCATAACAATGCTAGATTACTAATTAACAAAATTACCTTATTGGAATCACTAATTCAACTAACAAATTTAAATCTTGATATAATTTGTATCTCTGAGACTTGGTTTCCTTCACATTGTTACTCATTGCAAATTACTAACTACAAAAGTTTCCACTTAAACAGAACTTACTCAACTGGTGGAGGGGTTGCAATTTTTGTAAAAGATATTTATAATGATTTTTCAATTATTCCAAATTTCACAGTATCGAATCAAAATGCCGAAATTCTAACTATTCATAACGAATTTTATATTATTATTGTTTGCTATAGGCCACCCAACTCAGACCTTACAGCTTTTCTATCATTACTTACTGAATTACTTAAATACTCTAATATTTCAAAGAAAAAAACGTTTCTTATGGGGGTATGAATGTCGACTTATTACGAAACACCAATCACTCTTTTCAACTTTTACAATCACGTAATGCTTCTGGACACAAAAACATGATTTCAGTCCCAACTCGTATAACCTCCACCTCACAGACATTGATTGATCTCTCTATCACAAATGTATTAACTGAGACTACCATTTCAGGGGCTTTACAGTATGATTTTAGTGATCACCTCCCTATATTTACAATTTACCCTCTTAAATAACAAACTACTACACCTGAAGACTGCTTCACTTTTAGACAAATTAACAATACAAACATGGAAAGTTTTAAAATACAATTAGAAAACATTAACTGGAGCACTAATTTGGTTCATGGTTCTGGAAACAAAAATTATGAGTCGTTCATCACAACTATTACACAACTTTATAATCAAATTTTTCCAAAAATTCTAAAACAAAATAAACTAAAAATATTTTTTCGTAAGCCATGGATTACCAATGATCTATTAAAAACAATAAACAAAAACAAAAAACTTCTTTTCGAAATTCATAAAAAGTAAACTACCACAGGACTTCAAAAATTTTAAAATTTTCGTAAAAAACTAAACAGCGATATTCGGCACACTAATCGTAACTACTGTCACGTCATTTTTTCACATAACTCTTCAAAACTAACATGGAAACATTTAAACTTGCTAATGGGTAAAAATACAGATTTAACGGCTCCTCAATACTTAACAGATTCTAATAACTTTCAGCTTACAGACAAACAAGATATTACAAATGGATAAAATGAACATTTTACCTTATTTACTCAAACACTAAAACATAATCTAACTGCACCAAAAATTCCATTTACTAACTACCTAGGGAGCACACACAGGTCTAATAATTTTGATCTTACTGAAATTACCGAAACAGAACTATTTGAAGAATTTAACAAAATAAATTCCAGGTCTGGCCCTGGATATGATGATCTTCAACCATTCATTATTAAAATTTTCGCTAATCTTATTCTTAATCCTCTACTGTTTATACTGTATTTAATGATATATTCCAATCTGGTGAATTTCATGATCTACTTAAAATCACAAAAATAATCCTAAAATACAAATCTGGATCAATAAACGATGCAAACAACCACCGCCCTATAGCCAATTTATCAATTTTTGCTAAAATTTTGGAGAGATTGATTTACAATAGACTAATCTCATACATTCATAATCTAAATATCATCAGTTCAAATCAACATGGTTTTCAATCTGGAAAGTCAACAGAATCAGCCTTATTACACCTTCAACAAACAGTCCAACATAATTTTGAACTCAACTTATATACCATAGTATTATTTTTAGACCTATCCAAAGCTTTTGATACCATAAATCATAATATCTTACTACACAAATTACACACGATAGGAATTAGAAACAATGAACATTCTCTTTTTAAAAGTTATTTATCAGATAGGCAACAATATACACAAATTAACCAAACATCAATTCACTCTTCAACTCATACCAACTGGTGTTCTACAGGGTTCAATTTGGGACCTGTACTTTTCAGTATATAAACTGAAGTGCCAGAAAAACTTGTACAGACGAGCTTATGCAAAATACATAGAAACGTCACCTATGCGCGTACTCGGTTGCGTCCGCCAGTGCGTATATAAAGCGATAGACATCCTTGCCTGCTGTCAGAGCTGTTTTCGGCATGAGAATGACAAGTAATAAAGATTTAAGCGATTTTCAACGCGGTGTCATAGTTGGCGCTCGTGAGATGGGCCATAGTATTTCGGAGGTAGAAACGAAGTTCGGATTTTTACGGACGACCATTGCAAGGGTGTACCGTGACTACAATAATTCCGGCAAAACCTCCAACCCACGATACCAGCGTGGCTGTAAAAAGACATTGGGTGAACGTGACCATCGTCGGCTGTCAAGAATCGCTTCACCCGTCACTCTCGCAGGTATCATCGGAATTCAATGCTGGAGCCTCAACAAGCATCAGCGTCCGGACTGTGCAACGTACCCTGCACGATATGGGCTTTGGGCGCCGCGCCCAACTCGAGAGTCCCCTTGATGGGTGCACGACACAGAGCTATGCGCCTCGCTTGGGCACGGCAACACCGCCACTGGACACTTGATGACTGGAAACAAGTAGCCTGGTCTGACGAGTCGCGTTTCCAACTGTATCGGGCAGATGGGAGAATTCGTGTGTGGCGCAAACCCCGTGAAGCCATGGATCCCACCTGTCAACAGGGAACTGTACCGGCTGGTGGTGGGTCCGTAATCGTATGGGGTGTATTTAGCTGGACTTCACTGGGACCCCTGGTACGTCTACAAACGTCTGTGACCGGCCAACGCTATGTGCGCGTCCTTTCTGACGAGGTACACCCGTTCATGTCCTGCGTTCATGCTGATGGGTTGGGCCTGTTCCAACAGGACAATGCACGTCCACACAAGTGTCGGAACGCCACATTATGGTTAGAGAAGCATTCATCTGAGTTTGGGGTGTTTGCCATTCCCACCCAAGTCCCCAGATCTGAACGTGATAGAACACATTTGGGATGCCATGCAACGCGCTATCGATCACAGGAATCCGAGACCTCGGAATACACCTGAATTGTGGAACGCTCTGCAGGAAGTATGATGTGCATTGCCTACAGCATATTTCCAGAAGCTAGTGGAGTCCATGCCTCGTCGTATTTCTGCAGTCCTGCGCTCCTGTGGAGGATCTACCAAGTATTAGACTGGTGTACCAGTTTTTCTGGCACTTCAGTGTACATTAACGATATCTTTATTTCAATAAGTGACATAGACCTACTCCTCTATGCAGAAGACATAACTATCCTCACCTCATTTAATTTAATGACTGACACTACTAGTATTATTACTACTTAACTTAATAACATCTCAGATTGGTTAAATTCCAATGAATTAATTATAAATACTACCAAAACAAAATCTTTAATTTTCTCAAAACAGAATATTTCACAACATCCTTCTATCTCATTATCTATTAATGGTACAAACATAGAAGAGGTTAACTCCTTACTTTATTTGGGGATTTCCTTACATAGGGACCTTAGATGGAACTAACATGTGGGCTCTCTTCTTCTCAAACTGTTTAAAAACATTGGAGTTATCAGCTTGGTATTTACAAACCTTACCTATAAAACACTAATTTATTTATATTATACCACGTTTCAGACTCATATCAATTATGCTATCTTATCGTGGGGACAGACAACTAAATATAATTTCAAAAAACTTCAAATTCATCAAAACAAATATATAAGATTAATTGACCTAAAATTTGATAGAAATACACAACTAACACTATATAATACCACAAGAGTTTTCCCAAACAAATACAACATTCTTACGATTTACCAATTATAGACAAGAGCAATAAAATTAGAGTTACCTGTCTAGTAATGTGTAGCACCACCTTTCGCCCTGATGACGGCGGCGATTCGTCTCGGCAAGACACCGGAAGTGTTGGGAAGCCATACGGGTCAACGACCCCTGAACAAGCTCCTACAGTTCACGAAGATTTGATGGAGGAGGGGTCAGAGCCTCGAACATCTCTCGATGGCACCCCAGATGTGCTCGATGGGATTGAGGTCAGATGACCTTGCTGGCCAAGGAAGCGAGGTCACGTCGGTGGAGTGTTCATCCAACCATTCAGATACAATTCGGGAGCGATGGCACCGTGCATTGTCTTGTTGCAGGATGAAGTCCCCAGTGGGATGTTGAAGACGCACAAACGGGAGCAAATGGTCGTCCAGGATATCCCGGTAACGTTGACCTGTGAGGGACGATGACACACGTACCAGGGGTCCTATTTCAGTCCACGTGTAAACAGTCCCCAGACGAGAGTGCCACCCCCACCAGCTTGAAGAGTACCATGCTGGCAAAAAGGATCCATCGCTTCATGTGGTTTGCGCCGTGCTCGTATCCTGCCATCCGCATGTACCAACGTGAATCTCGACCCATTAGTCAAAGCAACATTTTTCCACATGTCTAGGGTCCAGTGGCGATGTTCCCGCGCCCATGCTAATCTTTGCACCCTGTGATGTGCGGTCAGCAGCTGTACCCTCGTGGGACGATGGCTTCTGTACCCCATAGCGAGGAGATGGTTCTAGACGGTGTGGCTGCTTACACGTTTTTGTGCACCAGCGTTAAATTGCCGAGTGATTTCTTGCACTGTGGCCCGTCTATCCGCTGTTACAATGCGGGCTAGCCGACGATGACCCCGCTCATCGACAAGCTGTTGTCCACGGCAGTTGGCCCTTGCAGGGATGGTTTTACCAGATTCAATGTACTCACGGTGCACCCGTGACACAGTGGCTCGTGAAAATCCCAGTGCTTGCACGGCTTCCGAGATGGAGTGACCCATTCGTCGGGCCCCGACAATTTTCCCACGATCAAATGCGCTTAGATCCTTCGTCTTACCCATACTGCGTCCGACTCTTACTTATTCCCGTCGCATAACTCCTTATAATGTCGGATCGCTGCATACGTCATGTCGTTCCCGTTTACAGGGCCGCCCACAGCGCCACATTTGCATAACGCCAGCTGTCTCTAATTCAATTGCTCTTCAGTGTATTACTTCAATATCGGGAAAATTATGTTCAAACGCATTAAGAATAATCTACACGCCGACATCATATAAATTATACCCCAGATACACACACATGACACACGTACTAAATCACATATTCGGACTATTCATCCGAAAACGGAGACCATGAAGCAAAGTTTAAATTACATTGGCCCACACTACTGAACTCATTACCTACAGAACTAACTTCTTTAAATAATTTTAACCTTTTTAAAAAATAACTAAAAAACTTAATTATGAATTGCAGCTACTCAAATTAATGCTTACAGTGGATGGGAACTATGACTAATATTACGACTTCTATATCGTGATGTAAATTGCTTTTTCAATGGTACTATCTGTAATGTTTATTATCTGCTTATCTGCTCATATATCATTAACTTTTTTTTTGTCACTATGATACTCTTGTTTGTAATTACAACCACTGACCTCAGTGTAAAACTGGCCTAGGGAGCATGGGACCCTGTCAGGCCTGGCTGGCCTCTTTCCCCTGCTTCCTTGCTGTGCATTGTTTCAATTGATTTTTCTGTAACACCGTTTTTTTTTTTTTTTTTGCTCAGCAAAATAAATGAATTGAATTGAATTGCTGCTTCCTTTGTCGATTTGACTCAAGCGTCACCTCAGTAGCACGTCATCTACGTCATTGGACACGTATATAGTACGTGACAAACAGCACTTACAACAATAGTGAATTCTTAGTTTATTTTTCAATATGTGAGGCTCTACAACCTGGACACCGCCCTGGTGGTCGACTTGTCAGTGGCGTAGATTTCTGATTAGTCGTCCGAGTTAAGCCTGGGTTCGAGTCCTTGATGAGGCATGGGTGGTTGTTTTGCCTTTACAACGCTGGTAGCTTTCTTTCCCCGGAACCTGTGGTCAGGAAATTTCTGTATATAAAAAGGAAAAAAAAAAAACAACTTAAATCTATACATAGTATAAAATAAAGTTCCCGGTAGGCGTCTGTCTTTTTGTTCAGGCTAATCTCCAGAATCGCTCGGACGGATATTGATGCGGTTTTCACCATTCCATAGAACATTTGTCGAGGAAGGTTTAGGTGTATGAAAAATTAATCTATAACAAAAGGGAATCGAGCAGTAACGATTTTAGTGGCAAGTCAAAGAAAAAACCGCCGTTCGCATTCGTTCGTTGCTTCCACTGCCTAAACAACGATGCGCGGCGACCGGCTTACGAAACTTTTTCGCTCATTGGGAAAACGACGTGAGGCGACCGGTTTACGAAACGTTTTCGCTCATTGGGAAAAAGACGCGAGGCGCATGCGCTTCGACCGGTTTACGAAACTTTTTCGCTCATTGGGAAAAGGACGCGAGGCGCATGCGTGGCGACCGGTCTGACAGCATATATGGCCACAGACTAAATGCGTAGTAACGTAGTTACATCGGACGCTGAGAGAGAATTGGGTTATCGGCGCTAGCACAGACTAAATGCGTAGTTGTTTTCGTTGACACGTATGTATAGCTTTGAGTAGCTCTGTAATTAAAATTTAAATATTGTATTAACATTATGCCGAGACGAAAATCGAATATAGGTCGTAGTACATCGGACGCTAAAAGAATTTGTTTATCCCGTCATAATGAAACTTTCCAGGAAACAGAATTTCGATTGGCATATGACAGACAAAGAACCGCTTTACAAAGAGAAAGGCAGTCGCCTGTTGAACGTAATAATCGTCTCTCTTTAGATTCGCCGTAAATTCTAAATCGCTACCGTGCGAAGCCGGGCCGGGTCGCTAGTTTCTGTATAAAAAACAACCGAGATACACTCAATCTCAGTGGACAAAACGTTAGAGATATCTACCTAATAGCGTGTTGGTTTTCCTCTAGCGCGAATCAAAACATGTACAGGCCGAGACATCAACTCCACCAGATGCCGAGTGTTTCCGGAGGTAATGCCAGCCATTCTTGTTGCAGCTCTGTTCACAACTCCTCCCGTGACGTCGGTTCAGGATCCATGGACCTGGTGTTCCTCCCATTGTATTCCAGAGACTTCCACGGAGTCAAAATCCGGGGGGTCTTCGGTGACACTGGATGGTTCCGATTTCAGATTAGTGTTCCTCGAGTTATACTTCGGTAGTTGCGGCCTGGTGGGGTAGCGCATTGTCCTTCTAGAACAGATCATCGGCCACAGGATGTGCGAGGGCCATGAAATCGTGTAGGTGAGCAACCAGCACTTGCTGGTAGCGCGCGGCGCTTAAGGACCCCTCCAGACACGCTAAGGAACCTAATGTGTCCCATGAGAAGGTTTCCCAAACCATCACAGAGCCACCACCGTCTTGAACAGAGCCGACCTGTCGACGGGGCCATGGCCTCATCTGCCGACGCCACACCCGCATGCTCCAGTCAGCTCGGTAAAGCTTAAAAATGGATTTATCTGACCACTCGACGCGGCGCCAATCTGCAGAAGTCGAGTTTTTATGTTCCTGGCACCAGGCGAGGCGTAACATTCGATGAGAAGAAGTCAACAGTGGCACACGAGTAGGACGTCGGCTCCCGTTGTCCAGGGTATTCAGCGTGCGCCGTAGCATTTGCTTGCTGGCACTGCTCGGGCATTCAACATTTAAGCTAGATATGATTTGCGCCGTCGTTGGCAAGCGGTTGGTCTGTACGAGCCTGGAGTGTGTCTACGTCGACCCCGGTCATTAATGGCGTGTGATCGGTCATCGCTTGCTCTCTGGACGCTGGTACGTCTGTCCATGGTATACTCGCGATACACCCTTGATACGGTTGCCCTTGGGAACCCTACGGTTCTTACCACTTGGGCGATAGAATGACCCATCTGTCCTGTACCGACAATGCGTCCAGCATCCGAGTCGCCCAAATCACCACGTTTACCCATATTCGTTGATTACGATACACTGTTGGGAAGGCCTGCAGTCACTCTATTTATCGGCTGCTTTCGATTTGGGTCTGTTTCACTCTGCGCACAGGATGACCATGTAAACTGCTCATCACCCCTATCTCTAGAGTGTATAGGACAATACAAAATGGGATACTATTTGTATTGCCTTATACTCTCTAGAGATAGGACAATAAAACTATTTTTATATTAATGAATAGAACGTTTTGAGATAGGAGTGATGAGCAGTTTTTGGAGTAATGAGCAGTTATTGGAGTGATGAGCAGTTATTGGTGTGATGAGCAGTTATGAGCCGTTATTTTGATAGATTTTGTATTGTACTATATTAACATAGGGGTGATGAGCACACATGTCGACTGCTCATCACCCCTATCTCTAGAGTGTGTGTGACAATAAAAATGAGACTCTATTTGTATTACCCCATACTCTCTAGAGAAAAGACAATAAAACTATTTTTATATTAATGAATAGAACGTTTTGAGATAGGGATGATGAGCAGTTATTGGAGTGATGAGCAGTTATGAGCCGTTATTCTGACAGGTTTTGTATTGAACTACACTGCTGGCCACCCAAAATGCAACACCAAGAAGGAAGCATCCGATTGGCCTGAAATTCGCAGCATGCGTCGCCCGCGAGAGGACATGCAAACGATTAGCATTGCAGGGCATATGCAAATCATGTGCGCCCGGGACGCCACCGCGAAGCACTATAAGAAGGGTGCACAGAAGGCGGGATGTAAGTAGTGGAAGTGTGTTGTGCTGCCGGACCTGTGCGTGGGAAGCTTCCTGACTGATACCTCGTCGCCGAATACCGCAGTCATTCCAGCACGTTTCAAAGTTCGACTGAGGACGAATAGTGGCTTATCGCGACAGCGGTTTATCGCACCGAGAAATCGGTGCCCGTGTGGGACGACATCCACCCACAGTGAGGCGAGTATGGATTTGGTGGGTGAAGGAGGGACGAACGGACCGACGTAAGCGATTGCCGCAGCCGCGGCACATTACCGAACGAGAGGACCGGCATGTTGTGCTGCGGGCATTGACGGATCGCACCACCACATCACGAACGTTAGCTCAGGAATTAGGTTGTGTTGCGCAACAACCTGTGTCAGCACGTACCGTTCGACGTCGTCTTCAGAAGCAGGGGACTTGTCGCACGGCGCCCATTGCTCCGATTACCATTGACGTTACATCACCGGGGAGTGCGGCGGCAGTAAGCCGTTGAACGCCGCACCTGGACTACGAAATGGCACAACATTGTCTTCTCCGACGAATCCCGCTTCTGCCTGCAACTCCACGATGGTCAGATCCGCGTGTGGCGGCACCGCGGCGAGAGACTGTATGACGCCTGCATTATGCATCGCCATACCGGTCCGTCGCCTGGCGTTATGGTTTGGGGCGCAATTGGATATGACACCCGCACCCCTCTGATACATCGCCGGTACACTCAACAGCCACCGCTACATCTCCGACGTTTTGGAGCCTGTAGTCCTCCCTTACCTGCAGGACCTGCCAACGGCCATGTTTCAACAGGACAATGCGCGCCCGCACGTGGCACGCATTGTGCAACAATTCTTCACGGCCCACCAGGTGTCACTGCTGCCGTGGCTCGCCTGTTCTCCCGATATATCACCCATCGAACACGTCTGGTCGCTGATCGGCAACCGAGTGGCCCGGCAAGCACCACCCGCAGCTACGCCTGATGAACTGTGGCAACGTGTGGAAGCAGCCTGCGGACCGACATACCCCAAGCCCACATCCAAAGCCTCTTTCGTTCGATGCCGCGGCGTGTAGCGTCCGTTATTGCCAGCCATGGGGGCCACACGAACACTATTGATGTCTGCGTGTTCCGCAAGTCCCACAAGCCTGTAAGCTCAATCATTTCATCTTTGTATCTGTTGTTATGTGTCCAGTAAATCTGGCTTTGCTGTCTCGTGTCCTTCTTGTTGTTGCATTTTGGGTGGCCAGCAGCGTAAATACAAATTTATATAATTGCTGAACATTTTCTTCACCTTTTTAGCGTCAGTAATTACATTAATCGTATTTTTAGTGTTAGTAGTTAAATTTTTAAACATATATTCAGTAAAATATCAAGCCTAATATTTTGCAGAATATACGGATTTATTAAATATTCGGCGAACTCAATTGCCGAGAAAGTATATTCAGCTGTGAATCATGTAAAAAAATTATTTACTTACACGTTAAAAATACGTTCAATGTACAATCAACAATCAACCTTGTAATTTTCTTATTTGCGATGTTCAATAAACTTTTAAAGAGCTTAAATATGAATTAATTAAATTACTCTACATATTATGCAGTGAAGATAAGGCCCTCCCCAGAAAATCAGGAATCTTAAGTATTTTACTTAGGATTTATTTTTACTTTTACTTATGATCCTAAGGATTTTACTTCATCCCCCCCCCTTACCCTCTAAAGTTCTTGAAGAAAATGGTCGTTTCAATAGAGAATCTACTGAATTAATTACAGTCGCCATTGAAGAAATTAAAATATTACGAAAATATCTTTTTCTTATTGAGTGGAGGTTTAACTACCACCGTGAGCAACAAAGAAGTCGCCCGTCCCTAATTTAGGGCCAGTGGTTCCAGGGAAATGAGCGACCCAGTGCCGTAAGACAAACAAAACATCCATGCCTCGCCGGGATTCGAACCCGGACCCATCTCGGAAGAACGTTCACAAGCCAGGGCTTATTCCACTGCGCCACCTGGGTCGGCTACGAAAGTTTCACTACAAGGAACAAAAAATAGAAGCGCACAAAGTGATCTCGTAAATTTCTTGAGAGCACGGTAACAATCAGATAAGGTTTCCTTCTATTTTGGTAAACTAATGAATTTTGGGTAAAACTTCGCATTGTTCCCAGTTCCAATAGGAGAAAGAGCGGTGGGGAATCTCACTGCAGTTTGCTGCTGACTACAGCGCTGCAAGTTCCTAATGGGCTGCTTGAGAAGACCCAAGAGTGCCTGGCGTAGGCTGCAGCAGCAGCAGCAGCCACAATGCTATCAATGGCTGTGCTGCTCCGCACGAAAGACCGATCGGCGAAAAAGAGCTTTCTTTGGCTACGAGAGCGAAAAGAAGTTTCTTTGACTTAAAAGACATTTCTTTGGCTTAAAAATAAGGTTTTGTGCTGACAGCAAATCATACATGTGCATGCACTTTCTACTAAAATAATTTGAATTGCGATTCGTATTGTTTTAATACGAACCTCAATTAAATTTTTTTATCGTGCTACGGCACGGTAGCACGTAGTCAGAGCCACTGCTTGTAATGCAGATCAGATCATATGTAGAGGATTTTAGGAAGGGAGTGTCTGACCCCAGGTCTTAAACAACCCTTAGAAATAGGAAACTAGGAGATTTGGGCTAGAGCGCCCGATAGGAAAGTGACACGGAAGCGAAGTAGAAAGGGGGAGGAAGACGCCATTATTTATTACCGGGGGGCCAATACCCGGGGTCCGACGGCTTAGCGGCGGGCATTTAGTGGATCGAGCGTTCGTACCTGCCTGGGATCGAACCTGAGGTTCCTCCGTGGCAGTCACGAGCGTTGATCACTAGGCCATCTGCGGCCCTTGTAATACATCTTTACCAGAGTCCATATATAGTCATCGACGAAGGCAGTTATATGAGGCCTGTGGGTATATATGTGACATACCTACCTCAGAGGTGAAGGAAGGGGTGACGCAATGTCAAGAAGGCAAAGTGTTTTTTTTTTTTTTTTTTTTTTTTTATTGGAGGTTTAACGACCACCATGAGCAACTCAATGGGCTATAAGCAGTCTCCCGTCCCTAATTTAGGGCCACTGGTTCCAGGGAAGGGAGAGAGCTAGTGCCGTAAGACAAACACAACATCCATGCCTCACCGGGATTCGAACCCGGACCCCTTTCGGACGAATGATCAGACGCCATCGCTTAGACCACTGCGCCACCGGGGCGGCGACGGCAAAGTTGCAGCGACAAACGTCGTCGGCGTAGCTTAATTGGGAAAGCATTCTGCTCCGAAGAAGGATGCGGGTTCGATTCCCTCACTGGCAAATGGCTTTTACGTTACGCTGTATTCGCGTTCGCCTTTATCTGTGTGCGTGTAGCTTGTATTGCTTTGGAACTTCTTCTTAGCCTGTTGACACCCACTGCAGGTATAGGTTCCCCCAGTTTTTTCCAACTGCTTTGGCACTAACCTTCATAAATTCTTGCACAATCATAATCTTGTAGTTCAAGATGAATTTTGGCACTTTTCGAGTATTGATTTCTTTTTTTTTCTTTTTCCTCACAGATTGATAAACATGTTTCGTGGGTGATAAGGTCTTACACGGCCAATGAGGACACGGATGAATTAAGTGTGAACTGTGGAGATCAAGTGCATCTGGTCCGAACGCCCGTGGAAAGGAATGGATGGACTCTGGTCACTAGAATTGCAGATAGTGGTCAAGGCTGGGTGCCTGTGGAATGCCTCAGGATTTCTCCTTCTTCTTTTCAGGAAACTTCGCCGTCAGATGATAGTCAGCATGAAGGTAAGTTATTCGTTACTGTATAGATATCAAAACGCGATTCATTTTTTTTTCAGGAATTATCCAAAGTTATTCAGGTATTCAGAAGTTTCCCTACATGCACCTGATCGGGGCTGACGATAAAGTACTCGCCATATGCTCGTTTTCACCAGTTGCTTTAACAGTACAAACTTCTAGGTGATACTTTAGACATGACATAAAAGTAAAAATGAATACAGCTGTGCCAGATTTATTATGCAAACTTTGAAGATAGACAACAAAATATTTCGATGTTTCTCAAGAGTCACTGCACTTGAACAGGGTCCTTCCTTCGCTGTACCTTCGGGAAGCTCATTGCGTATTTTGAAATTCGTTTCACAGTCTGTGGACTAGACTAAAAAGACACGCGCAGCCATCTTCACACCCCCCATCTGACTTTTTTTTTTTTTTTTTTTGATTGGAGGTTTAACGACCACCGTGAGCAACTCAATGGGCTATAAGCAGTCGCCCGTCCCTAATTTAGGGTCACTGGTTCCAGGGAAGGGAGAGAGCCAGTGCCGTAAGACAAACACAACATCCATGCCTCACCGGGATTCGAACCCGGACCCCTTCGGACGAATGATCAGAGGCCAACGCCTTAGACCACTGCGCCACCGGGGCGGCCATCTGACTTTGGCCTACCTCTCATCTTCCGATCGCCTTTCACCTCAGTTCATCTGTTAAATGATGTCTCACAGCCATTGCAAAAAATCTGCATGTTAAAATCCTTTCTTTACCCTCCACAAATGATGTAAAGCACATTTCCGCAACATCTCCGTTTGTGCTTCTGCTGCTCATTTGCGTAAACTAATTCAATCACAACTCATTTACATACTATATACCCTGACTCCGCATTACATTTCACGTCTTATACACAAGTTTCATGCATTTCCAACTCTTCTTACACAAATAATCGCGATTTTTCTGGTTTTTTCCTTAACTTATGGAAACCAGTATTAGAAGCGTAACTAGGGCGGGGCAAGCGGGGCGGCTACTCCAGGCGCAGCTAAAGAGAGGGCGCAAAACTAACTGCTTACAGTCTGATTAAAATCGAAACCGAAACTTTTGCTCTAGTTGCTGCTGGTGGAATTTTTTCGCGCTATAGTTTGATATTTCTCCACTGACAGACTTTTGATAAACATCAGACTTTTCGCCAGTTTCGGTAAACTCGGCAGCTTAAAATTAGCATTTATTTCTCAAAATGCTCTGGGGACGTTAGCTGCTCACATTCTGAAATGAAGGCTCAATTATATGTACGTTGCAAGATAAGGATGTACTGTTGAAGATTCTCTGGGGGCTATTCGGTCATTACTACTTCTACGACGAGCCACCACTGCCAACTGCATTCGGTCCATTTGATGTGACACCGAATGTCCAAACTCTGAAGCAGTTGAGAAAAGCTCTATAAACAGTCATAGCTATGCCTCACACTTAATGATAACATTGGAATGTGACTTTTTTTATTTTTTGAGGGGGAGTAGGAGTTAACGACCACCGTGAGCAGCTCGATGGGCTAATTTAGGGCCACTGGTTCCAGGAAAGGGTGTCGCTCAGTGCTGTAAGACAAACAATATCCATGCCTCCCGCGATTCGAACCTAGACCCATCTCAGTTGGATGGTCAAGAACGCTTAGATCACTGTGCTACAGGGACGGTGATTTTGTTTTGTCGAGCAGTATACATATAAAAAAAGAGACATGGGGGCGCAATATTTTGTGGTTTGTCCCGGGTGCAGAAATACCTATAGTTACGCCTCTGACCAGTAAAGTTAGTAATACCATTTCTAGGCATAAAATCGCCTACGATTAGAAAGTTTACATTTTTTGTGCACTTAAAAACCTTGGATCCTGGAGAAATAGCTGAAAATTCTAAATGTGTAAACTGTTTACAATAATGGCTGGAAGATAGATGAGTTGCTACATTCTGACACGCATCTGAAAATCATTGAAGAAAATACAGTAAGACTAGTTATTTTTTGTAAGTGTTTTACAACAACAACAACAAAAACATGTCATTTTGGCGTTTAGCCGAATGATGAAATAATGTTCCGAAGGCTCATGTGTAGGCTGCAGAAAATTACTCAGGCCGCTCCGGTGGCACAGTGGTCTAAGCGCTGGCTTTTGATCATTCGTCTGAGATGGGTCCAGGCTCAAATCGAGGTGAGGCATGGATGTTATGTTTGTCTTACGGCACTGGCTCTCTCCCTTCCCTGGAATCAGTTGCTCTAAATTAAGGACGGGCGACTACTTACAGCCCATTGAGTCGCGCGCGGTGGTCGTTAAACCCCAAATAGAAAAATAAAAAAAATATGTCATATACAAATTGGGAAACGAATTTCCTCGAAGAAATAATTCTTCATAAATACACGGTAGGCACTGTAATGCTATTATTGGCATATTTTCACTGTATTCCATGTAACCACTTCTTTCAGAAAACTTGAAAATTTTCGTCGTCCTGGAGCGGGAATCGAATCCGCTCCTCCCGATTTCCGGTCGAGCATGCTAGTCATTACGCTACCCAGGACAAGGAAATTCCAAGCAACTGAGCTGGAATCGAATCCGCACCTCCCGATTTCAGGTCGAGCATGCTAGTCATTACACTACCCAGGACAAAGAAATTCCAAACAAATGAGCGGGAATCCGCACCTCCCGATTTACGGTCGAGCATGCTAGTCATTATGCTACCCAGGACAAGGAAATTCCAAGCAGCTGAGCGGGAATCGCATCCGCACCTCCCGATTTCCGGTCGAGCATTCTAGCCATTACGCTACCCAGGACAAGAAAATTCCAAACAAGTGAGCGGGAATCGAATCCGCACCTCCCAATTTCCGGTCGAGCATGCTAGTCATTACGCTACCCAGGACAAGAAAATTCCAAACAAGTGAGCGGGAATCGAATCCGCACCTCCCGATTTCCGGTCGAGCATGCTACTCATTATGCTGCCCAGGGCAAGAAAATTCCAAGCAACTGAACGGGTTCGATTCCTACTCCAGGACGATGAAAGAAGTTTCAAATTTTCTGAAAGTGGTTACATGGAATACGAACAAAACTACAAGCTTCCGTTCTTGACATCTTAATTTCTCGTTCAGAAAAAACTACAAGCTTCCGTTACTTGACATCTTAATTTCTCGTTCCCCAAACTCAACAGGTCCATTGCATTTCTCAGTTTACAAAAAACCTTCTAGTACTCACGCCATCATTACTTTTGAATCAAATCACCCACTCTCTCAGAAACTTGCATCTCTTAGGTTCTACCTTCGTAGAGCATATACTCACTCTTCAACTCGTGTTGCTCGCCTTGCAGAAATAAAATGGACTTCAGCGCTTGCTAACCACTATGGATATCACTCACACTTATATAATAGGCTACACTCAAGGGTGCGTTCCAGCTTGGCCACCACACATATCTGATCGTGGCCCACGTTATATTACCTCGTTGGATTATATCCCATCAATCACCAATCCACTGAAAAATTTGGATTACGGGACAAGATCGCCTAACCTCATATCACTGGTCAGAAAAGATCGTCTCCCTACACCAATCATTCAAAGATGGGGAGTGTATTATATACCCTTGATCGATAATGTTGGTGCTCACCGTGCATGTTATATAGGTGCTATGGGTCGCAATCTTCTTCAAAGAATTAAAGAACACAAATATAACATTAGGCCGGGGAGCCAATGCACGGCTGTAGCCAGGACTGCTGCAGAAGCTGCAGAAGAAGAACTGCACCCAGTCTGGGATAATATTAAACTTTTGATCACTCCAAAATACAAGTTTTCCCTTCACATCACGGAAAGCATATTTATTTGTACATATGGTGATACTTGTTGCAACAACAATTTACCTTACGATCTACCCAAAGTCTGGGAGGGCATTATTCAAACATCAGTAACCTAATTAATGGCCTGGACACTTGAAATTATGTTGGGACCATGTCACACCTATTGTTAATTCATTTACATTTTTTCTCCTGTGCCACCTCGGTTTCTGTACACACATATATATACACTGAAGAGCAATTAAATTAGAGACAGCTGGCGTTATGCAAATTTGGCGCTGTGGGCGGCCCTGTAAACGGAAGCGACATGACGTATGCAGCAATCCGACAATATAAAGAGTGATGCGACGGGAATCATCAAGAATCGGATGCAGTATGGGTAAGACGAAGGATCTAAGTGCATTTGATCGTGGTAAAATTGTTGGGGCCCGACGAATGGGTCACTCATCTCGGAAGTCGTGCAGGCACTGGGATTTTCACGAGCCACTGTGTTACGGGAACACCGTGAGTACATCGAATCCGGTAAAACCATCCCTGCAAGGGCCAACTGCCGTGGACAACAGCGTATGTATGAGCGGGGTCATCGTTGGCTAGCTCGCATTGTAACAGCGGATAGACGGGCCACAGTGCAAGAAATCACTCGGCAATTTAACGCTGGTGCACAAAAACGTGTAAGCAGCCACACCGTCTAGAACCATCTCCTCGCTATGGGGTACAGAAGCCATCATCCCACGAGGGTACCGCTGCTGAACGCACATCACAGGGTGCAAAGATTAGCATGAGCGCGGGAACATCGCCACTGGACCCTAGACATGTGGGAAAATGTTGCCTGGATTGATGAGTCGAGATTCACGTTGGTATATGCGGATGGCAGGACACGAGTACGGCGCAAACCACATGAAGCGATGGATTCTTCTTGCCAGCAGGGTACTCTTCAAGCTGGTGGGGGGGGGGGCGTTCTCGTCTGGGGACTGTTTACGTCGACTTAAATGGGACCCCTGGTACGTGTGACATCGTCCCTCACAGGTCAACGTTACCGGGATATCCTGGACGACCATTTGCTCCCGTTTGTGCGTCTTCAACATCCCACTGGGGACCTCATCCTGCAACAAGACAATGCACCGTACCATCGCTCCCGAATTGTATCCGAATGGTTGGATGAACACTCCACCGACGTGACCTCGCTTCCTTGGCCAGCTAGGTCACCTGATCTTCATCCCATCGAGCACATCTGGGAGGCCATTGAGAGAGATGTTCGAGGCTCTGACCCCCTCCATCAAATCTTCGTGAACTGTGGGAGCTTGTTCAGGGGTCGTGGATCCGTATGGCTTCCCAACGCTTCCGGTATCTTGTCGAGTCTATGCCGAGACGAATCGCCGCCGTCATCAGGACGAAAGGTGGTGCTACACGTTACTAGACAGGTATCTCTAATTCAATTGCTCTTCAGTGTATTATATTGTCATGTTATCTGCTGGTGCTTTGTACATCTGAAGATGGTCCACTCGGTGGACCTAAAGTACTTATGTGTATATATTTTAGATTTTAAGGTTTAATAGTCAGTACCTGATAATATACCTGATATGGTATTGTTTGGTTTACTTGACGGATTCATTTTTTCGTACATCGCCGGCATTTTATTTACCTTACTATTTTGTACGAGTGACTACGTTTTGTGTTGTACATGAAATACAGTGAAAATATGCCAATAATAGCATTACAATGCCTACCATGTATTTATGAAGAATTATTTCTTCGGAGAAATTCGTTTTCCAATTGTATTTGACGTACTTTCATCACTGGAATTTGTGACCTTCATCCGACCCTGGATGTGAGAAAAGGTCGTGAGACGCTACGATGGGGCAGGAATAGCTTTGACTAGGGCAAATCTGAAGGTTCTCAGATATCTATGTTCAGTTACTTGGAATTCCCTTGTCCTGGATAGTGTAATGACTACCATGCTCGACCGGAAATTGGGAGGTGCGGGTTCGATTTCCGCTCCGGGACGATGAACATTTTCAAGTTTTCTGAAGGAAGTGGTTACATGGAATACAGTGAAAATATGCCAATAATAGCAATGCAATATTGCACCTGACTCCGTATTATATTTCATGTCTTGTACCCAAGTTTCGTGCATTTCCAACTCTTCTTACAAAGATAATCGCGTTTTTTCTGGGTTTTCCTTAACTTAGTATATAGTTAGTAATCCCATTCCTAGGTATACAATCGCCTACGATGGGAAAGTTAAAATTTTTTGCGCACTTGAAAACCTTGGATCGTGGAGAAATAGCTGATAATTCTAAATGTGTTAATTGTTTGCCATAATGGCTGCAAGAGATATGAGTTGCTACATTCTGACACGCATCTGAAAATCACTGAGGAAAATAAAGTAAGACTAGTTATTTTTTTTAAGTGTTTTACAACAACAACAAAAAAAATATATCATTTGGCGTTTAGCCGAATGATGACATAATGTTCTGAAGGTTCATGTGTAGGCTGCAGCAAATTACTCAGGTTCATACGTCACTATGGCTCATACGTCTTGGCCGGCCGTTAATATCTCCGTTGGTG
The DNA here is from genome assembly GCA_039090855.1 of Macrothele yani. Lineage (NCBI taxonomy): Eukaryota > Metazoa > Arthropoda > Arachnida > Araneae > Macrothelidae > Macrothele > Macrothele yani. The sequence goes on from CM076998.1 coordinate 107,123,870, forward strand.
GTCGACTTTGTCACGTGCACTCTATGACGCACCAGGGCTGGTACACCGTGATTCTGGGGGTGGTCATATTTCTCTGATACGACCGTGTATTGTTAACGTTAAGTATTCGCGCTGCTGACGTCATGGTTTAGCCCAGAGATGGCCAACTCTAGGCCCGCCAGGACATTTTGAATGACCCCTCTCCCCCAGTAGCCTAAGCACTAACTTTGTTTTTCTAATTTAACTTTTACTGACAATAATACTTATTTTTATTTTATTTTATTCTGGATTTATTTTATTTTTATGTAATGAAGTCAACAGTTTTAAATTAAAGTTGAAATTGTTTTGTAACAGTTTAGAGCAGAGCAAACTTGATCATTTCCCAATATTTCAGCAAATCTTCAGTAAGTACATTAATTTTACCGTGGACCATTTAAAATACAAATCAGCTGTTGCATCTTTGTACGAGTCATTCTATAATGTATTAGCTTTAATATTCTTTTTGCTAAGCTAATTATTATGAATGAATAATGCTCTAAGCTTCAAAATAATGAATTCCCAAAAGGGTGTTGTTACTCGTTAATTATGAACTTAAACAAAGTCTCAACGCTGGTTATTTATATTAAGTAATCAAAGTCATAAACCTAACAGCCAGACAGAGGTCTGACAAAACTAAGAATTGAGAAGGACTGAACTTACTGAACAACTATTTATTTCCCAGACTCGTGGTCAACTAAGGCACTCATATATCTTGTACATAATAATGAATAAACTTTCCTCTTATAGTACGCACAACTCCAACACAACCTCAACTCCAACGCAACAACACAACACCTACAACCTACTCTCGATGAACGCGCCTATATACGAGCTACCACCACGTCATGACTTACACTCATTGCCAGATCTCATTCAGCGGGTGAAATAATATTCCGTTCAGTAGGAAGATAATTTACATAGTAAAATAAAATAACTAGAGATAGTAAAATCAAAAGGAAAGTGAATATAGAGTATACGTTACAATTCTTAACTCGATTTTCTGCTTTTGAACCTGAAAGGAGTAACAGTCTTATTCATAATTCCATTTTGTTTTTCAGAGTCTGATGTACATAAATATTCCCCATCAATACAAATCGAAAGATTAGAAATCCAAAGCCACTCAGGATTTAGTGTAAAGTTTAAAGAACAACGTGAATCACCCACTGCTGTTAATTTGATTGAGTTCTGGAATTACGTCCCTGAAGAACAGTTTCTCGAGCTTCGTGACCTTGCTCTGAGGTTCATGTGCAGATTCGAATCCACATACATTTGTGAACAAACATTTTCATCCACGAATGTTGTGAAAAGTAAATTTCGTTCAACTATCACGGATGCACACCTTGGTGATACACTTCTTTTAAGTACATCGATAATCACAGATGAAAACCTTAGTGATACACTTATTTTAAGTACATCGAGAATCACAGATGCACACCTGGTTATACACTTCTTTTAAGTACATCGAGAATCACAGATGCACACCTGGTTATACACTTCTTTTAAGTACATCGAGAATCACAGATGCACACCTTGGTGATACACTTCTTTTAAGTACATCGATAATCACAGATGAAAACTTTAGTGATACACTTATTTTAAGTACATCGATAATCACAGATGCACACCTTGGTGATACACTTCTTTTAAGTACATCGATAATCACAGATGAAAACCTTAGTGATACACTTATTTTAAGTACATCGAGAATCACAGATGCACACCTTGGTGATACACTTCATTTAAGTACATCGAGAATCACAGAAACACACCGGGGTGATACACTTCATTTAAGTACATCGAGAATCACAGATGCACACCTTGGTGATACACATCTTTTAAGTTCATCGAGAATTACACCCAACATTGACAAATTGTTACGTTGAAAAGCAGATTCAAAAATCACATTAGTGTTGCAGGTGTGTAAAGTTCATAGGAACTTTATTTTTTTTTATTAATTTTGTATCTTTAATTTCTATTAAAGAAGAAAGTTTTATTACAACAATTCAGTTTTTTTTCGCATAACAATAATTTTAATATTATGTGAATGATTTAATAAAATGATTGTTTAAAAACGTATATGGGTTTCAATACTCTACAAAAACATATAAAATAACCTCATTTTTAGCTGATAATTGTTGTCAATATTTAAGTTGGTTATGGTGGCCCTTCAAGTGATTTCTAAGAATTTAGTGGCCCAATTTCAAAAAAGGTTGCCCAACCCTGGTCTAGCCCATCCGTCGGCATGCATTAACTGAAAGCATGATTTATGGGAAAAGGTGACCTTTTTCCTGTCCTTAAAGTTCCAGTTTCGGTGCTCTCGTGCTCAGGGCAGACGAATTTGCCGGTTCTAAGCAGGGACAAATGATACACGAAGGTGACGTCTGTTGTTATAGCCCATTCACCTCGATCTGTCGCGTACTGTGTATTCTGAAATTCTCCTCTCGATACAGCTGTTGAACTGCGCAGTAACTTGAAGCAATGAGCTCATCTGTTACCTCCTACAATCCTCTCCAGCCGCATTCACCCTCGAACATCGACCAGGCGTTTTCGCCCACAGGATGACTGCTAACCACTTGTTTTGTTATAAATTCAAAGACTACAGTCTTGTGACAATTATACACGGTCGAGTCACATTATTGTGACCACCACCTAATATCCAGAGTAACCGCCGTGTGCAGCGCGGACAGCAGCTAGACGGGCTGGGCGGGACTGAGTAAGGTGCTGGAAGGTGTTCACAGCTGACTGAACCATGCTGACTGCAGTGCATCTGACAGCTGCTGGAGGGTGCGTGGTGGAGGATTCATAGAGCGAACAACACGATCGAGGTGGTTCCACAGATGCTCAATTGGGTTTACGTCTGGGGCATTACGGGGCCAGGGAAGTACTTTGAAGTATTCATTGTGCTCTTCCAACCAATCTCAGACATTTCTAGCTGTGTGATACGTAGCATTGTCGTTCTGGAAGAAGATCCCATCCGCACCAGGGAAGACAATCAGCATGTATGGGTGTACGTGGTTTGGAAGGATGTATTCATAACGAATTCGGTCCATAATGCTTCCCACAGGTATGAGTGGATCCAGGGAATGCCACGAAAACTTTCCCCAGACCATAACGCTGCCTCCATTAGCTTGTTTTCTTCCATCAATGGTTGAAGAGTGTTTGTTCTCCGATGTTTCTCCCCTTATATGCCAACCTCCATCCGCTCGAGGAAGCAGAAAACGAGATAATCGGAGAAGGCAATCCTTTGCCAATCAGCGTAAGTCCAATTCCGATACTGCCGTGCAAATATAAGCCTTTTCTGCTGATGCACGTTCGTTAGCATAGGTGCAGTGACCATCCGTCTGCATAGGAACCCCATAAGCAGCAGGGTTCGCTGAACTGTCGTTTTAGACACACTTCCGGTAGACTCCTGGTTCATTCGGCCAGTGAGTTGCTCCACTGTAGCGTGTCGATGGGCCCTCACGCCCCTTCGCAGCTGACCTTCACCTCTTCCATCAATAGCACGCGGTACTCCGCAGTTTCCACGTCGCTTATTCGCAATGGTGCCATTTCTCCGATCACGATACACTTTAATCGCAGCAGCACGCGAACAGTTCACAAACTGCGCTATTTCAGAAATACTGCCACCCTTGGCCCGAAAGCCGATAATCACCACCTTTTTGCAAATCTGATAAATTGCTCCTTTTATCCATGACACCAACGAGTGATATGTTTTTAGATTGCCTACAGCACACCTTATATACTCTCCAAGCCAGCTCACAACACACGCCTTCTTTCATTGGCTACGCGCTGTTGACGTCAAAAGTAGGAGGTGGTCACAATAATGTCACTCGACTGTGTATATATTAAGATAATACAACGTGATTCGTCACAAATATTTATTTTTTCAAATCGACTATGGTATCGCTGGGTATTGACCTTGTTTCAACAGGACGAATAGCTACGAAACTGAAAATGGATGCCTACCATTCCTTGACGTCCTGGTTACTCGCTCAAATGGATCTTTCGCAACCACAATTTGTCGGAAGCCTTTCGCTGTTTTCTCACATCCACATGACAAGTCCAATCACCTTTGGAAACAATAAGTCAGCGCCTTTTACAGTTGCGTATATTGCACGATACATATATGTTCAGATAAAGACAGTTTGGAAAAAGAACTTTATTTCCTTAAACATGTTGCAGTATAGCGAGGATACAACCCTTCCATTATAGACAAGGCTGTAACAAAATTCCGGAAACCGAAGCCTATCTCCACGTTGACTCCCGTGATGCGCCCATTGTGAAAGAATTTTGCCATTATTCCATTTTCTCGTGGCATTACCTTCAAAATTTCAAAAATTCTCGAACTCTTTAATGTTAAAGTGATTCTTAAACCCATATACAAAATGAACTTTTTAGGATCAAAGGACTATGTTGAAAACAAAAACTTGTGGGAAATTTATCAAATTCCATGTGAATAGGGCAATTCGTATATAGGAAGACCCGTAGAGCTTTGCGTTTTCGATTGAAGGATCACAAGGCCTACATACGAAACTGTGACTTAAAGAAATCATCGATGACTAAACACTGTTACGAAAAGAACCATACATTTCTCTTTGAAGAAGCAAAACTAATTAACAAGCCAGATTCAATCACCAAATTTGATGTTTTGGAAGCTTTCCATAAACACTGCTGGCCACACAAATGCAACACCAAGAAGGAAGCATCCGATTGGCCTGAAATTTGCACCATGCGTCGCCCGCGAGAGGACATGCAAACGATTAGCATTGCAAAACATATGCAAATCATGGGCGCCCGGCACTCCACCGAGAAACACTATAAGAAGGGTGCAAACAAGGCGGGATGTAAGTAGCGGAAGTGTGTTGTGCTGCCGGACCTGTGCAGGGTAAGCTTCCTAATGCCTCGTCGCAGAATACGGCAGTCATTCCAGCACGTTTCGGAGTTCCACAGAGGACCAATAGTGGCTTATCGCGACAGTGGTTTATCGTACCGAGACATAGGCGCCCGTGTGGGACGACATCCAGCCACAGTGAGGCGAGTATGGATTCGGTGGGTGCAGGAGAGACGGACGGACCGACGTGAGCGATTGCCGCAGCCGCGGCACACTACTGAACGAAGGGACCGGCATGTTGTGCTGCGGGCATTGACGGCTCTCACCGCCACATCACGAACGTTAGCGCTGGAATTAGGGTGTGTTGCGCAACAACCTGTGTCAGAACGTACCGTTCGACGTCGTCTGCAGGAGCGGGGACTTGTCGCACGGCGCCCATTGCTTCGATTACCATTGACGTTACACCACCGGCGAGTGCGGCGGAAGTGGGCCGTTGAACGCCGCACCTGGACTACGGAATGGCACGATATTGTCTTCTCCGACGGATCCCGCTTCTGCCTGCAACACCACGATGGTCGGATCCGCGTGTGGCGGCACCGCGGCGCGAGACTGTATGACGCCTGCATTATGCATTGCCATACCGGTCCGTCACATGACGTTATGGTTTGTGAGCAATTGGATATGACACTCGCATCCCTCTGGTACGCATCGCCGGTACACTCAAGAGCTACCGCTACATCTCCGACGTTTTGGAGCCTGTAGTCCTCCCTTACCTGCAGGACCTACCAGCGGCCACGTTTCAACAGGACCGTGCGCGCCCGCACGTGGCACGCATCGTGCAACAATTCTTCACTGCCCACCAGGTGCCACTGCTGCCGTGGCCCGCCGGTTCTCCCGATATGCCGCCAATCGAACACGTCTGGTCGCTGATCGCAACCGAGTGGCCCGGCAAGCACCACCCGCGGCTACGCCTGTTGAACTGTGGCAACGTGTGGAAGCAGCCTGGACCGACATACCCCAAGCCCACATCCAAAGCCTCTTTCTTTCGATGCCGTGGCGTGTAACGACCGTTATTGCCAGCCATGGGGGCCACACGAACTATTGATGTCTGCGTGTTCCGCAAGTCGCACGGGCCTGTAAAGCTCAATCGTTTCATCTTTGTATCTGTTGTTATGTGTGCAGTAAATCTGGCTGTGCTATCTCGTGTCCTTCTTGGTGTTGCATTTTGGGTGGCCAGCGGTGTATATCAGAAGTCTTCGCAACTTGTTAATGACATGACTTCCACACCTTTTCTATCAAGCGAGTGGAAGCAACTAACCTAAACCCGTGACTGTACACAGCATTTATGATATCATATACAATTTGAATATTTACGTGCCATTCGTCCTGATGAAGCTATAGGTCAATACCCAGCGAAACCATGGTCGGCTTGAAAAAATAAATATTTGTGACAAATCACGTTATATGTACTTGCTTTGTTGTTTATGCACCACTCATTGAACACACTCGATACCAAAGACCTTTAAGATACATACTCTGGAAAACCGTAAGTTAGCTGGGCGACATTTGAAGTTCAGCGTTGTACGGCAAGAATCTGTCATATCTCGTTGTTTACCAAAGGCGTTTGCGTGTTTGTATCAGTTACATCCATTTCTATTTTATATATGTAACCAGTAAGATTTATTATTTTTTGTTTTTATAATAGTATGTATATATTGTAAAGTATTTACAATATATATATATACTATTATAAAAACAGCGCCCGCTATCATACCTCTATCGAAGTACATTAAATCACGAATCATTCCCATCTTTCCGCTATCTGCACTTCGTACATTTCTGAATCATACATTACCGACTCAACAACCCATTTTCTTGTTGGGACTTCCTTCCACAGAGAAGGTTTAGACTCCAAACCAGCTACCCCTGAACAGGTTTTTAGGCAGGAGATGAAAGCGGAAGTAGGTTGGTGGAGTCTAGTGACTTACGATAGGATAGTAGGTAGACAGAAACAGAGAACAGTAGATGTAGCAATGCATCGCAAGAGCGACTGACGTCACACGACGTAAAAGTACACCCCAGTGGGTTTTGCGGGAGGTGTGGACAGAGAGAAGGGGGAGGGACAGCAAAGTTGGAAACGGGTCAAAAATTTTGGAGCCGGACGTCACATAACTGGACCCGACCCGGACCTGACCCAGATAAATCTTCTCTGGACTATAAATTTGAAACTCAATTTATAATTATACATAATCAAATATGTATGTGCACAGGACATTCAAAAAGTCTCTCCGTAGTGGGTATGATAGGTTGTATAGTCGTAAGTTACATAGAAATCATATAAATATATCTCGGAAACATATAATTTACTCACTCACTTACATAAAGTGTCCAAATTGTCGTTCTTCGCATAACCAACCTGTTTTACACATTTTTCAAAACACATCTGCGACAGTCAAAAAGTCCCTCCACAGTAATGTTAAGGGTGTTCCAAGTAACTCTCAGTCTTACAATGTGACACGCGGGATGTGAGTTAGTGAATCACCAGAGAAGCAGGCGACAGGCGTTTTCCTGTATCTTGCTCCGGATAGACGCACTGAAAACAAACGGAAAGGAAGTATCCTTTTACAATATGGTATCGTCAGTCGGTGAAAATCTTTTTTGCTTGAAGAAAGAGACGGCAATATCTTTCTATAACAAATCATTTTACACTCCACTTGCACCAGCATCGAGTACAAAATTCGAGAGTATGATTTTTCTTTGAAATATTTTTTTCTTTTTAATTATAAAACAGAAATAAAACCGGGTCGAAATTGGGTCAGGAACACCTTGACCCCTACCCGTTTGACCCAAAAGAAATTGTCAACACGTTGCCCCGCAGACTCGTGACCCGTTTCTATCTCTGAGGAACAGACGCCCTTAATTTGTAGCCGGCAGGCAGTACCCGGGGTCCGTCGGCTTAATGTGCTCGTCCTAAGTACGGAGGATATTCAAATGAAATTTAACATATGTCATCACCCAGGATTGAATCAAGGCCGTCTAGAAGACACAAGGCCATGCCATTAGAAAATGAGTTCCCTCCGTTTGTGACGTCACTTTAATGTTGCATGAATTGCTATGTCGTTGGCGTTTTTTGACGTAACACACGACAGCGTTGGAAACCAATCGGAAGCCTTGATTTCCGCGTGACGTCACTAAAAGAGGGAACTCATTTCTCTAATGTAATCGCCTTGTGTTTTCTGGACGGCCTTGATCGAGCCGAGGTCCTTTCGTTAACTACCATGTAAGAACACAAGTTTGTCCGCGAAGGGCCTCGAAACCGTGTCCCCCTCACTCCGGAGTAAGTCGCTCTCCCAACTGAGCTACGCTGACAGAATGTCTCGCTGCAGATTTGTCATCTTGACAGATGTTTTCACCTCTGCAGTACATCACATCATCTCCCTCTTAATTTTTTTTTTTTTTTTTTGAAGTGAAGTAGGAATTTTTCATTAATTCCAAACAATGTGTTAACAAACATCCGACATCGGCCGGTGGATTCATTTCCCACAATCGGGCGCCATAGTGAAAACACAAGTTTGTTCCCGACGGGCATCGAACCCGTGTTCACTCACTCACTCACTCCGGAGTATGTCGCTCTCCCAACTGAGCTACGCCGACAGAATGTTTCGCTGCAGATTTGTCGTCTTGACTAATATTTACACCTCTGTAGTACGTCACAACTAAGCCATCTGCTGCTACATTTCTGAATCCTTTGCAGTTAGCTGTTTATAACTTGTACGTAACTGAGAATGGCACATGTCTGATTGCTATTGGCTGTTCTTGATAATTTGCTACTTTAGTGCACTTATCAGTAGCTGTTGTTCCTACTCTCAACGAATGTAACGCAAGGCTATTGCGTTTAACTGCTAGACTATCTTCCATTTTCCGTATATATCGCTTTTCTAAGTTTTGTTAACGCGGTTTCCTGAAACTGAAATTCATTCTTCTTTTTTTCGAGCCTGCGCAGTTTTCCAAAACTGGTAACAATCAGATGTCAACAGCTTGCTACTGAAGGAGTTTTCAGAAATCGCAAGGTCATTTGATCCCTTGAGGAAATGACTGTTTCAGAACAATGACTAAACAGATTTCCCGTCTGATAAATTGCACTGTGAACGTCTTTCCTGGTACAGAAACACATCAGTTCACTTCCACATTTAGCGGTAGCTGGCGCGTTTTGTCTCTGCCGCATGAAACATTTCCGTCCCCTGTTATCACTTTGATCGTCACACATCAATGAAAGCAATTTGTAAAGTACGGCAGGAATAATTTATTTGCATTTTGCGTGAAAAATCCCGGAAACGGAAACACGAGGGAGCTAAGAAATGAGTCAGAAGATTAAAAAATTTAAGAAAAAGCTTAATGAAATAAGACCGTGTTTTTTAATGCAACTACAAGCATGGTTTTTAGCTTTGCTGTGTAACTTTGTAAAGTCAGAAAGACTAGGGACGTAGCCAAGTCCCCCCCCCCCGAATATATAATATACAGGGTGGCACACATAGAGCTGGCCACAAATGCAAAAGAGATTTTATTTGGCCATAACGTACCGTACATTTCAATTACATTTGGTGTGGTAAATAAACAGTATTTTTTAAATATATAGCTTGTGGGACGCCAACACCAGAAAAACTAATTATAAATATAATGATCCGATTTATTGGTGTCAAAGTAAGAAATCACACAAATTTCACTCTGCAAGCTTTCTCCGTCAACGGACGGCTTCATCAGGCGGTTACACAGAGAATATAGAATCAAAATTGTAGACAGAACGTTAATTCTAATATGACAAATGAAATCATGCGTGAAGACCGCGCGCATAAATAACCACGAACGTGGTGAATACAATATCTTAAAAGCTAATGCAAAAGTAAACAATGAAACTTTAGGAAGAAACTGGAATCATGAAGACCATCTTGCGATGCCTAGCAGATGGTTCCAAGCCACCGGTAGTTCGAAAGAGACATCGGTGTTGCATACATTCTGTTTCGTTAATATCTCAACTGTTTCCCTTATGGCAGCTGTTCTTGCGTCTCCATATGGTGCGATCTTCGTGATATTCTGCCATTGGGGTTGAGCTTGATGGTTAGCTACTTCTTTGGCAAGTGACGTAGAAAGTTTCTTTTGTGCAACATCCCTCTTGTGCTCATTCATTCTCTCCTCAAATGACCTTTTTGTTAGACCTACGTAAAATTTAGTTGAGGAGTCTGGGTATAACAATGGGATGCAATAGATGCCCGCATCTGCGAGCTTCAAGGTACTATTATTTCTTGCTGCGCCGAGGATGGTTGCCATGTTTTTAGAAGCTTTAAGGCCAACATCCAATCCTTTCTTCTGAAAGTGATTTTTAATAAAATAAGATATTTTTGGGATGTACGGGATCGAACCAACAAATTTTAAAGGTGCTCTTCTGTTCGGTGTAGCAAGTGTGTTGGCTTCAACTTTCGCTATTGTGTCCTCTACACGGGAGACGTCAAACCCTCCTGCAAAGGCAAGATCTTTCAAAGACTTAATTTCGGCATCATAGTCAGATTTCAAGGTGCAAAAATCTTTGGCTCTTTTAGCCCGGTATTTGAATAGCGCATACTTGTGTGTTGTTGGGTTGGCTGATCCTGGTGGAATAGGGGTTAGGTACGTGCATGGGTTTATAGTAGACCTTGGTAGTGAGTGTACCTGAAATCGATTTCTTCACAAGTACATCTAAATATGGTAACTCTCCTTGATTTTCTATTTCCATCGCAAATTTAATGTCTTCATGTATGTTGTTTATGTCTACCATAAAGTCTTGCAAGTATTCTTCTCCGTGCTCCCAGACAAAAAAGATATCATCTGCATAGCGTAGCCATACTCTTGGTGTCCTGGGAAGAGTGGTGAGTATGATCTCTTCAATAGGTCTCATGATGGCTTCAGCGAGTATTGGAGACAAGGCTGAACCCATCGGGACTCCTTTTGATTGCTTGTAGACATGGGAGCCATAGGTAAAGAAGTTGGAATCTACAGCTAAGTCAAGAACAGCAAAGATATCTTTCAGAGCTTCTTTATCATAAAGGTTAGCTCCAGCCAGGGTTCGTTTGATGTTTTGCGTGTTGCTTCTGGTATTGGAACAGAGGGGTAGAGGGAGATAACGTCAAAGCTGCCAATAAGTTCATGTTGTGCAATGGTGATACCTTTTTAGCTTGGAGATGAAGTCATTCGAGGATCTAAGGACTCTGTCTGTGTTCGGAAGGAATGGCATAAGAAAAGTTGCCAGGGCTTTCTCAAGGTGTGTTGATGGTGCTTTCTTCCTTGAAACGATCGGTCTGATTGGGTTGCCCTCTTTTATGGTGCTTTAATCTCCCGAATAATTTGGGTATGGATGCCCCAGGAGGGAGTTTCGCTGCTCGCTTGATGGCGTCTGGAAGGGCTTTACAATTAGAAGCTTTCCTGACTCTTGCTTTCCATCTGTTGAGAGGGTCTTTTGTCTGCATGGAAAGCAAGAGTCAGGATAGCTTCTAATTGTAAAGCCCTTCCAGACGCCATCAAGCGAGCAGCGAAACTCCCTCCTGGGGCATCCATACCCAAATTATTCGGGAGATTAAAGCACCATAAAGAGGGCAACCCAATCAGACCGATCGTTTCAAGGAAGAAAGCACCATCAACACACCTTGAGAAAGCCCCGGCAACTTTTCTTATGCCATTCCTTCCGAACACATCAAGCTCAACCCCAATGGCAGAATATCACGAAGATCGCACCATATGGAGACGCAAGAACAGCTGCCATAAGGGAAACAGTTGAGATATTAACGAAACAGAATGTATGCAACACCGATGTCTCTTTCGAACTACCGGTGGCTTGGAACCATCTGCTAGGCATCGCAAGATGGTCTTCATGATTCCAGTTTCTTCCTAAAGTTTCATTGTTTACTTTTGCATTAGCTTTTAAGATATTGTATTCACCACGTTCGTGGTTATTTATGCGCGCGGTCTTCACGCATGATTTCATTTGTCATATTAGAATTAACGTTCTGTCTACAGTTTTGATTCTATATTCTCTGTGTAACCGCCTGATGAAGCCGTCCGTTGACGGAGAAAGCTTGCGGAGTGAAATTTGTGTGATTTCTTACTTTGACACCAATAAATCGGATCATTATATTTATAATTAGTATTTTTAAACTTAAAAAAAGGCTGCAATGTTAACAACTGACACGTTTATCAGCATTTTTACATACCTTTTCAAAGTCTGTGTTGGAAGTAGTCACCATTTGCCTCGGTGCATTTTCAGCTCGCCGAAGCATGTTCAGAAAAACGCCCCGCAGTTCGGCAACTGAAACGCAGACGATCTCTTGCCGTATGTTGGTTTTCTACTCCGCCAATGTTACAGGATTGTTGCGGTAGAATTTCTTAAGAAACGCATATAGCGCATTAAAACCGTTCATTTTTGCGGTGTAAGAAGCACAAAGATTCGCCAAGGCTTCGAATTCCACTGGGAGGCTTTTTCAAGGTAATGATAGATATAAAAATGCATTTTTATGTCAACCTTGAAAACGCCAACCAGTGGAGTGCGAAAACTTGGCGAATCTTTGTGCTTGTTACCCCACAAAAATAAAAGGATGTAATAAGCTATAGGCTACGTTTCTTAAGTATTCACAGTCTGGTGTATTTAAAATAACATAAAATTTCTCTTTTATCGAGCCCCACAAGTAAAAGTCGCACTGTGATAAGTCGGGAGAGTGGGTAGCCATAGATTTTTACTGATTGTCTTTTCTTAAAAAAAAAAAAAAAAGCAAGGGCGGTGGAGGAAGAGACTAAAAGGTCAAAGGGATACACTGAGAAAATGAGAACAGGAAGGCAAAGTAGTGGGGAAGGTTGGGAGGAGGGTGGAGAAAAATGTGACTAGGAAACAATTTTACTAATATTAATTTCTACTAATACCTTTGAATTATATGTGCCATGCTTTCAGGTGTAGCTCTGACTTACCTACATTTGTATAAGGAGATCACGGCCTTGTCAGGACTTTTGTGACCTTTTCCCAAATTTCTTTTGCTGTTACAAATACTTACACTGCTGTTCTATTACCTTTGAACGTTATGCGCAATGCTTTTAGAGGTAACTCTCTCTGACTTGCCTACATTTGTGTATAGGAAGATGAGGGCCCTGTCAGGACTTTTGTGGCCTTTTCCTAAATCTGCCTTGCTGTTATAATTACTTACACTGCTGTTCTATTACCTTTGAATGTTATGTGCCATGCTTTCAGGTGTAACTCTGACTTGCCTACATTTGTATAGGGAGATCAGGGCCTTGTCAGGACTTTTGTGGCCTTTTTCCAGATCTCCCTTGCTGTTACAATTACTTTCACTGCTGTTATATTACATTGTATTTTTGGTTTTCATGTAACAGCTAAATAAACTGAACTGACTTAAATTGAGTAAAATCACTGTGAATCGAGCAAGTGAACGATCAGAAGTATGGAAAGTCGCTCCATCTTGTTGGAAGAAGCCATCAACTGCCTTACAAACTCTTCGTAGATCCGTAGATAAAAGTTGGTATTGACATTCTCCTTGAAAATAAAATGGGTCCGATGATGCGTTGGCCTGACACTCCACGCCAAACACCGATCTTTTAATCATGGAATGGTTTCTGTTGGAACATGTGTGGGTTTTCGGCAACTGAGTGTCGTGTGTTTTGCGAATTGACAAGCTTGGTTTCCCGAAAGGTGGAACCAATCTTCGTCTGGTGAAATGAAGCGAAATGGTCGAGCAGTCCTTCAGAAACCATATCTAAGAGCCATTGACAGTAATGGACGCGTTTTTACAACCACAGACTGTCTCCCGGAGCATGGAGGATCACTGTAGCTTTATGCGCATGTGCGACACCGTCGAATAGTCTCCAGCGGCGAACTACCAAACATGACTTTACAACTGTACAACTGTAACCCAAACAGGCAAACGAACCGCATTTAGGGCCGATTTATATATATACACTGAAGAGCAATTGAATTACAGACAGCTGACGTTATGCAAATGTGGCGCGGTGGGCGGCCCTGTAAACGGAAACGACATGACATATGCAGCGATCCGACAAGATAAGAAGTGATGCGACGGGAATCAGTAAGAGTCGGACGCAGTATGGTTAAGACGAATGATCTAAGCGCATTTGATCGCGGGCAAATTGTCGGGGCCCGACGATGGGTCACTCCATCTCGGAAGTCGTGCAGGCACTGGGATTTTCACGAGCCACTGTGTCACGGGTGCACCGTGAGTACATTGAATCCGGAAAAACCATCACTGCAATGGCCAACTGCCGTGGACAACAGCGTGTGGATGAGCGAGGTCATCGTCGCCTAGCTCGCATTGTAACAGCGGAGAGACGGGCCACAGTGCAAGAAATCACTCGGCAATTTAACGCTGGTGCACAAAAACGTGTAAGCAGCCACGCCATCCAGAACCATCTCCTCGCTATGGGGTACAGAAGCCATCGTCCCACGAGGGTACCGCTGCTGACCGCTCATCACAGGGTGCAAAGATTAGCATAGGCGCTGGAACATCGCCACTGGACCCTAGACACGTGGAAAAATATTGCCTGGACTGATGAGTCGAGATTCACGTTGGTACATGCGGATGGAAGGATACGAGTACGGCGCAAACCACATGAAGCGATGGATCCTTCTTGCCAGCAGGGTACTCTTCAAGCTGGTGAAGGTGATATTCTCGTCTGGGGACTGTCTACATGGACTGAAATGGGACCCCTGGTACGTGTCACATCATCCCTCACAGGTCAATGTTACCGAGATATCCTGGACGACCATTTGCTTCCGTTTGTGCGTCTTCAACATCCCACTGGGGACCTCATCCTGCAACAAGACAATGCACCGTGCCATCGCTCCCGAATGGTTGGATGAACATTCTACCGACGTGACCTCGCTTCCTTGGCCAGCAAGGTCACCTGACCTCAATCGCATCGAGCACATCTGGGATGCCACCGAGAGAGATATTCGAGGCTCTGACCCCTCCATCAAATCTTCTTGAACTGTGGGAGCTTGTCAGGGGTCGAGAATCCGTATGGCTTCCCAACGCTTCCGGTGTCTTGTCGAGTCCATGCCGAGACGAATCGCCGCCGTCATCAGGGCGAAATGTGGTGCTACACGTTACTAGACAGGTATCTCTAATTCAATTGATCCTTAGTGTATATATATATATATATATATATATATATATATATATATATATATATATATCATCATCATCATCATTGTCAACCATTATCAATCCACTGCTGGACGAAGGTCTCCCCAAGTTTCCTCCACAACGGTCTGTCTTGTGCCAGTCTCCTCCATGTCACTCCCGCATACTTTCGAATTTCATCCACCCATCTTCCATGTGGTCTTCTTCTGGGTCTTTTCCTGTCCCTTGGAATCCAATCTAAAATTTCGGCTGTCCATCGATGGTCTGTCCTTCTGGCAGTATGTCCAGCCCATTGCCATTTCAGGGATTTAACTCTGATCATGATGTCTTCCACTCTTGTCATTTTTCGGATCCACGTGTTCCTCTTCTTATCTCTCCTGGTTACACCAAGCATGCACCTCTCCATGCTGCTTTGAGTTGGCTGCAGCCTTTGTATGTCTCTTTTAGCTAAGGTCCACGTCTCTGCACCATACGTAAGCACTGGAAGGATGCATTGATCAAACACTTTTCTTTTAAGACATAATGGCATATTGCTCTTGAAAATTATGCTGTTTCTTCCAAAAGCTCTCCAGGCAAGTTTTGTACGCCGATTAATTTCTTCATCAATGTGACCCTCACTTGATATCTGCTGTCCAAGATAAACGTACGTGTCTGTTATCTCCAGCTTTTCTCCATCAATCGATAAATCTTCATTTCTTGTAAAAGCATTGTACATCACTTTTGTCTTCTGAAAGTTCATTTTTAATCCCACTTCTCTACTCTTGTCAGCAAGTTCCTGGATCATACTCTGTAGCTCTGATGGGGTAGTTGCAAAAATGACTATGTCATCAGCAAAACGAAGGTGGGTTAGATAATCTCCATTAATCTTTATCCCTTTGTTTTCCCAGTTCAGTGATTGAAAGACATTTTCCAATGTGGCATTAAAGAGCTTCGGAGATATGGTGTCACCTTGTCTCACTCCTTTTCCAATTTTTATGTGTGTTGTATTTTCAAACAGCCGAATCTTTGCACTTGCATTTTCATATATGTTATTAATAATATTAATGTATGCATCTTCAATACCGCAGGATTTCAGAGCCATTGCAACTGCTGATGGTTTCACCGAATCAAAGGCTTTTTCATAATCGATAAAAGCCATGCACAATGGAAGCTCATATTCCCTCGCTCTTTCAATTAGTTCTCTCAGTACGTGGATATGATCTATTGTGCTGTAGCCACTCCTGAATCCAGCTTGTTTTCTCGGTTGAGCCATGTCCAGTGTCACCTTCAAGCGGTGTGAAAGAACTTTAGTGAAGATTTTATAAACCACTGATAGGAGGCTGATAGGTCTGTAGTTCCTGAGATCCTCAATGTCACCTTTTTTATGTAGCAAGATCATTGTAGCTTTGTTCCAATCCTCAGGAATTTTTCCTTCATTAAGGCATCTGTAACGTACCAGGAGATGTGACGATTTCTCCACTTGCTTCTTGTATGATGCACACGACAGTAATTCCATCTAGCTTTTAGCTTCAATGTTCTTGATTGCATGTGCAACTTCTGCTGGAAGGACTGGAAGAACTCTGGTACTGGTACCTTTCATGATGTCTGGAGTACATGTATCATCCCTTTCATATAATTTGGAGTAGAAATCTTTCACTCTTGTCAAAATTTCGCCTCTATTTCTTGTTACAGAACCATCTTCTTTTCTCAGTGCCATAATCTGTTTTTTCCCCTTACTAAGATGTCCCTTTGCTATCTTTAGGCTTTGGTTGTTTTCAATTGCTTTCCTTACTAGTTCACAGTTGAATTTCCTTACGTCTTCAGTGATACTTTTTCGTACTGTCTTGCATAGCTCTATATATTCTACTTTGGAAGTCACATCTTCTTTAGTTGTCCTCATCACTCTTCTTTTGCATCAACATTTTGGTTTTTCCTGATAATTTGTTCACATGCAGTTTGTTCTTAGACCCAGCTAATTTTGTTGCTGTTTCCATAAGAGCTTTGGTTACTTTTCTGTTAACTTCAGAAATATCCACTTCTTCCGATGTTAGGCCTTCTAAAGCAGAGAATCTGTTTTTCAGTTCCAATTTGAAGGTATTATGGTGTTTTTAAGGTTGGTTATGTCAATACATTTTGTTTGTCTTATGAGCTTGCTACGTTCGAGTTTAGTGTTGAGGTGCATCTTACATCTCACCAATCTATGGTCCCTGCCTGTGTTGAACTTGTTTAGCACACTGCATTCTTCTATGACGAATTTTTGGTTACACATAATAAAATCAATTTCACTTGTCGTCCCATTTGGATGTCTCCATGTCCATTTCCTGTGTGGCTTTTTCTTGAAGAAGGAGTTCAAAATGAAAAACCTTTCTGCCTCTGCAAACTCTACGACAGTATTTCCACGCTGGTTTCTGTTGCCGTGACCGAATTTACCTACTGAAGTTTCATTCTGTTGCCGTTGCCCTATTTTTGCATTGAAATCTCCCATAATTATTTTCAAGTGCTGCTTACCTTTATTATTATTTAGATGACAAATTTCCTCATAAAATTCTTCAATTTCTTTTCAGGATGACTTGTGGTGGGTGCATAAGTTTGAATAATCTGAGCCTGGTATCTTCTCGAGAGTTGGATAACGAGTCGTGCATCTCTGTCAGAGGAACTTTCAACTTCTACAACTTTATCCTTCAGTTTCTTGTTTATTATAAATCCAACACCACTAGTTCTGCCAGTATCTGTCCCACGATAGAAGAAGAGATGTCCACTTTTCAGTTCAATGAGATCTTTTCCTTTTCTCCTTACCTCACTTAGCCCGACGATGTCCCACTTGATCCTTTGTAGTTCCTCTTCCAATTCAAGAAGCCTTGAATCAGAAGATAGGGAGCGTCCGTTGTACGTAGCCAAGGTCAGCATCAGATGGCAGCCTAGTCCGGTCCTCCGGGATTCTTAGCACCTCTGCCTTCATGTCGCACTGGCCGCTGCCTTGGCCAGGTACATTCCAGCTGCTGGAGACTGAGGGCCAAGATTTAAGTTGTGGAATCATTTTGGAGGGGTTTGGCCATAACTAACCACGCTGGCCAAGCGGGTTGGTGAGTGTGGGATAGAATTTCCTCTAATCCCGATGGTATAGTTATACCGCTATTACTATACCATCGGGATTAGAGGAAACTAATCTAAAGGGGCTCTGACGACACTAAAGGGGCTCTGACGACCGCCAATAGCGGTATAACTATACCATCGGGATTAGAGGAAATTCTATCCCACACTCACCAACCCGCTTGGCCAGCGTGGTGAGTTATGGCCAAACCCCTCCAAAATGATTCCACAACTTAAATCTTGGCCCTCAGTCTCCAGCAGCTGGAATGTACCTGGCCAAGGCAGCGGCCAGTGCGACATGAAGGCAGAGGGTGCTAAATATCACCGGAGGACCGGACTAGGCTGCCATCTGATACTGACCTTGGCTACGTACAATGGACGCTACCTATCTTCTGATTCAAGGCTTCTTGAATTGGAAGAGGAACTACAAAGGATCAAGTGGGACATCGTCGGGCTAAGTGAGGTAAGGAGAAAAGGAGAAGATCCCGTTGAACTGAAAAGTGGACATCTCTTCTACTATCGTGGGACTGATACTGGCAGAACTAGTGGTGTTGGATTTATAATAAACAAGAAACTGAAAGATAAAGTTGTAGAAGTTGAAAGTTCCTCTGACAGAGCTGCACGACTCGTTATCCAACTCTCGAGAAGATACCAGGCTCAGATTATTCAAACTTATGCACCCACCACAAGTCATCCTGAAGAAGAAATTGAAGAATTTTATGAGGAAATTCGTCATCTAAATAATAAAGGTAAGCAACACTTGAAGATAATTATGGGAGATTTCAATGCAAAAATAGGGCAACGGCAACAG
The DNA here is from genome assembly GCA_039090855.1 of Macrothele yani. Taxonomy (NCBI): domain Eukaryota; kingdom Metazoa; phylum Arthropoda; class Arachnida; order Araneae; family Macrothelidae; genus Macrothele; species Macrothele yani. Next base: position 107,142,789 of record CM076998.1, read on the forward strand.
AATGAAACTTCAGTAGGTAAATTCGGTCACGGCAACAGAATGAAAATTCAGTAGGTAAATTCGGTCACGGCAACAGAAACCAGCGTGGAAATACTCTCGTAGAGTTTGCAGAGGCAGAAGGGTTTTTCATCTTGAGCTCCTTTTTCAAGAAAAAGCCACACAGGAAATGGACATGGAGATATCCAAATGGGACGACAAGTGCAATTGATTATATTATGTGTAACAAAAAATTCGTCATAGAAGACTTCAGTGTGCTAAACAAGTTCAACACAGGTAGTGACCATAGATTGGTGAGATGTAAGATGCACCTCAACACTAAACTCGAACGTGGCAAGCTCATAAGACAAACAGAATGTATTGACATAACCAGCCTTAAAAAACACCATAATACCTTCAAGTTGGAACTGAAGAACAGATTCTCTGCTTTAGAAGGCTTAACATCGGAAGAAGTGGATATTTCTGAAGTTAACAGAAAAGTAACCAAAGCTCTTATGGAAACTGCAACAAAATTAGCTGGGTCTAAGAACAAGTTTCATGTGGACAAATTATCAGGAAAAACCAAAATGTTGATGCAAAAAAGAAGAGAGATGATGACAACTAAAGAAGATGTGACTTCCAACGTGGAATATATAGAGCTGTGCAAGACAGTAAGAAAAAGTATCACTGAAGACGTAAGGAAATTCAACTGTGAACTAGTAAGGAAAGCAATTGAAAACAACCAAAGCCTAAAGATAGCAAAGGGACATCTCAGTAAGGGAAGAAAACAGATTATGGCACTGAGAAAAGAAGATGGTTCTGTAACAAGAAATAGAGGCGAAATTTTGACAAGAGTGAAACATTTCTAATTTAAATTATATGAAAGGTATGATACATGTACTCCAGACATCATGAAAGGTACCTGTACCAGAGTTCTTCCAGTCCTCCCAGCAGAAGTTGCACATGCAATCAAGAACATGAAGCGGGGAAAAGCTCCAGGAGAAGATGGGATTACTGTAGACATCATACAAGAAGCAAGTGGAGAAATCGAAACAGTACTCGCCCAAATTTTCACTCGATGCCTTAAGGAAGGGAAGATTCCTGAGGATTGTAACAACGCTACAATGATCTTTCTACATAAAAAAGGTGACATTGAGGATCTCAGGAACTACAGACCTATTAGCCTCCTATCAGTGGTTTATAAAATCTTCACTAAAGTTCTTTAACACCGTTTGAAGGTGACACTGGACATGGCTCAACCGAGAGAACAAGCTGGATTCAGGAGTGGCTACAGCACAATAGATCATATCCACGTACTGAGAGAACTAATTGAAAGAGCGAGGGAATATGAACTTCCATTGTGCATGGCTTTTATCGATTATGAAAAAGCCTTTGATTCGGTGAAACCATCAGCAGTTGCAATGGCTCTGAAATCCTGCGGTATTGAAGATGCATACATTAATATTATTAATAACATCTATGAAAATGCAAGTGCAAAGATTCGGCTGTTTGAAAAAAAAATACAACACACATAAAAATTGGAAAAGGAGTGAGACAAGGTGACACCATATCTCCGAAGCTCTTTAATGCCACATTGGAAAATGTCTTTCAATCACTGAACTGGGAAAACAAAGGGATAAAGATTAATGGAGATTATCTAACCCACCTTCGTTTTGCTGATGACGTAGTCATTTTTGCAACTACCCCATCAGAGCTACAGAGTATGATCCAGGAACTTGCTGACAAGAGTAAAGAAGTGGGATTAAAAATGAACTTTCAGAAGACAAAAGTGATGTTCAATGCTTTTACAAGAAATGAAGATTTATCGATTGATGGAGAAAAGCTGGAGATAACAGACACGTACGTTTATCTTGGACAGGAGATATCAAGTGAGGGTCACATTATTGAAGAAATTAATCGGCGTACAAAACTTGCCTGGAGAGCTTTTGGAAGAAACAGCATAATTTTAAAGAGCAATATGCCATTATGTCTTAAAAGAAAAGTGTTTGATCAATGCATCCTTCCAGTGCTTACGTATGGTGCAGAGACGTGGATCTTAGCTAAAAGAGACATACAAAGGCTGCAGACAACACAAAGCAGCATGGAGAGGTGCATGCTTGGTGTAACTAGGAGAGATAAGAAGAGGAACACGTGGATCCGAAAAATGACAAGAGTGGAAGACATCATGATCAGAGTTAAATCCCTGAAATGGCAATGGGCTGGACATACTGCCAGAAGAACAGACCATCGATGGACAGCCGAAATTTTAGATTGAATTCCAAGGGACAGGAAAAGACCCAGAAGAAGACCACATGGAAGATGGGTGGATGAAATTCGAAAGTATGCGGGAGTGACATGGAGGAGACTGGCACAAGACAGACCGTTGTGGAGGAAACTTGGGGAGACCTTCGTCCAGCAGTGGATTGATAATGGTTGACAATGATGATGATGATGATGATGATGATGATGATGATATATATACACTCTTTGAAAAAACAAACAAGCAAATAAACGATTCACCAAGGAGGAAATATCCAGTTAAGACGAAATGTGGTAGTACGTTTAATGTATATGTATACAGAAAACGAAATAATTAGAATTTCAGAACAATTGGATGATTTATGGGACAGCAGGAGCTACACAAAGTGAGCAAGTCAATATGGCGTCAGTCCATCTCTGGCCTGGATACAAGCTGTAACCTGACGTGGCACTGATTCGTAAAGTTGGTGGATGGTGTTCTTAGGGATGTCTTGGCAAATGGCCTCCAATTGTTGGGCTAATCCGTCGACATTCTGGGAAGGTCGCAGGCGACGCCCCATCACATTCCAAATGTGCTCAATAGGAGATAGATCTGGCGGGTCAAGAAAGTGTGTCGCAAGCACGAAAACAGTCCATGGAGAAGCTTACCGGGTGTGGCCAGGCGTTTTCTTGCTGCAACATAAGCCCGGAGTGCCGCGAAAGGAACGGCAACAAACTGGTCGTAGAATTTAGTCAACGTACCGCTATTCTGTGAGGATGACACGAAAGACTACCAAGAGGGTCCGGCTATCAAGCGAAATGGAACCCCAGTCCATAACTTCCTGTTGGCGGGCCGTGTGGCATGCGACAGTAACAGCGGGATCCTGATGTCCGGCCCGTCTCCAGACACGTCTGCTCTGGTAGTCGGGCTTAGGTCAAAACGGAACTCATCACTGATGACAATTCGTCCCCAATCGGAACAATTCCACGTTGATCTGGCCCGGCACCATTGCGATCGCTCTCGACGGTGCGTACTGGTCAGTGGTAGGCGGAGTAATGGGCGCCGTGAGCGTAGATTCCACTCCCGTAGTCTTCAACTAATGGTCAGGGTGGTTACTGCAGTACTAGTCACACGTTGGATGGTTGATAGCGACGATTCTTGTGCTGTAGCAGCTGGTCTGACAATTGCTCTATCTTCCCGTGCTGTCGTCGCCCTAGGCCGTCCGCTGCCCTCTTGGGGCTGAAATATACTGTTCACGACCCATTCCTGCCAGAATCGTCTAATTGCCGCATCGCTCAGACCCAAATGCCAAGCGATTCGTAGGTTACTCCATCCGGCCTCGTGTAATCCGATGGTACGTCCTCTTTCAAACTCCTTCATATGGTAGTAGTAGCCGCGAATTCGCCGGCGAAGCATAGTTATAGTCAAGGTAGGAACGCAATCCGAATCTAGGGTTTGTTCCTGCAAGCGATATTCGCTCCTTTAAGTACACCATCACGATGCGCTGTAGCTCCAGCTATCCACTCATTGGGTGCGAATTTTTGATCAACTGCATATTCGGTCGACAGGTTTCTGCATGTGCAGTTTCATTCCTATCGGAGTATTTTTTCGGGGTGCGTCGTTCGTTTTTGTCAAAGAGTGTATATACAAAGAAAGATAAGAAGAGAAACTCGCCGATGAGGAAAATGACAAGAGTGGAAGACATCATGTTCAGAGTAAAATCCCTAAAATGGCAATGGGCTAGACATACTGCCAAGGAGAATGGATCACCGATGGACAACCGAAATTTTAGACTGCATTCCAAGAGACAGGAAAAGACCCAGAAGAAGACCATATGGGAGATGGGTTGATGAAATTCGAAAGCACGCGGGAGCGACATGGAGGAGACTGGCTCAAGACAGACCGTTGTGGGAAAAACTTGGGGTGACCTTCATCCAGCAGTGGATTAATAATAGTTGACAATGATGATGATGATATATTTACTGGATGTTTCAGAGGGAAGTTCCACTTTTTGAATAGGTCAATCGTTCGACTTAGTAACTAAACAGTAACTCAACTACGTGTAAGTGAGAGGTTAATAATGGGAGAATGCCTTACCATCACATCGAGTGCTGAAGTGTTCCCGTTTCTTTTTCGTTTCACCATGTTTTCTGATATACGCCTCAACATGTCTGTGTCGATACTGTTTATTTCAGTCGTGATGTTTGCCCGGAGATCCTGAATGGTCGTGGTCTGTTTTTTGTAGACTCTCTCTTTAAGATAGCCCCACAAGAAGTAATCCGGGGAGGTTGGGAGACTCACAGATCTTTGGAGATAACACATCCCACGAAACAGCTGTTGATGAGCGCCATGAACTCATTGGCGGTGTGACACCCTCATGCTGGAAATATCCCTGCGCAAGCGCAATGACATCTAGTTGCTCCACGAAGACCATGAAACTGTCCTTGTACACGCAGTGTTCACAGTCCCTTCAAATAAAACTTTTACTATGACTCTCAGAGCAAAAATTGTACACCACACAGCCTCCTTTTGCAGATGAAGTGGTGTCTCGTGGACCGTATGACTGTTTTCTGGCGCCTAAATCCTTGTGTTTTGAGAATTTACATATCCTGAGAGATGAAACCAAGCTTCATCGGTAAACCATGTCATCGTCAACATTCCAGGGTTTCTTTCCACCCAGTTGAGGAGCCAACTGCAATAGCGTATACGCTTGATATTGTCTGTCTCCATCAGCTGTTGTACCCCTGCTAGAAGTGAAGTATCTACTCAACTCTGAAAAAACAGAATGTCAAAAACAAATTTACATCAGTCAATCATAAAAGTTTAAGGTAGCAGTTAAAACAGTACGCAAGCTTCCGATGAAGAGAAGAACTTATTTAATGTATAAGTTAAATGGTTAAAAATAAAGTCATAAGAACTTTCGGTCTTCCTAAAGACCATCATCAGATGGAAGTACTTATCCTAATTCCAGTACTTCCATCTGATGATGGTCTTTAGGAGGACCGAAAGTTCTTGTGCTTTATTTTTAATATTTTAACTTATACATTAAATAAGTTCTTCACTTCATCAGAAGCTTGCGTACTGTTTTAATTATCGTTCCTTTAAGACTGATACCTTAAACTTTTATGATGGACTCATTCCGCACGAGAACCTGATGTCTTGACAAATTCTCATGTTCTTTGGACTACTTCCCGATTGTGAGTGCAGCGCTTGAAAACGTCTGTAAAAAATACAACCTGGATTTCTGTTCGAAAACATTTAATTTGATGTCTTTAATTAAAAAAGACCATGATCTTGTGCCTACAAAAAGTAGACACGGTGTATATAGTGTTACTATGATGGCCATAGACACGTCAGAAGACCATTCAGTTTATTATGACTCCACGCTCCGGACATTAGGCATTAGATTGAACGAGCGTAAATATAATGTTGATATAATATATTCTGCACTCTCAAGACTATCAAATAAAGGCACTCGTCGCCTTTTTGGTACGAGGCTCATGTGCTAACTGGCCCTAACTCAAAACCAGCAAATTTACTTGCTGAAAGCTTGTACATTTACAGTAACTATTTAGGCTGTCGAAAAATTCTGTTGGAAATTCTGGAGATCAATATCATTGTTGAACGTTCTGCCACGGAGTGCATTTGACAGAGATCAGAAGAGGTGACAATCTGAAGGGGCGACATCTGGGAAATAGGCCGGATGTGGAAGAATCTCTCATTTAATGTCCTGAATGACCATTTTGGTCATTTTTGCACTGTTTTTTTTTTTTTTTTTTTTTTTTTTTTTTGATTGGAGGTTTAACGACCACCGTGAGCAACTCAATGGGCTATAAGCAGTCGCCCGTCCCTAATTTAGGGTCACTGGTTCCAGGGAAGGGAGAGAGCCAGTGCCGTAAGACAAACACAACATCCATGCCTCACCGGGATTCGAACCCGGACCCCTTTCGGACGAATGATCAGATGCCATCGCTTAGACCACTGCGCCACCGGGGCGGCTTTTTTTTTTTTTTTTTTTTTTTTGCACTGTGAGGGCGTGCGTTATCATGCTGGAAAAGGACACGATGGCGCCAATGTGGCCGTTTCTGCTGAATTGCTCCCTCCACACGGCGGAGTTGCTCACAATAGAGTGCAGCGTTGGTGGTCCGATTCCACAGCAGCATTTCCCAGTGAATAATGCCTTCCATGTCCCACCAGACACACAACATGGTCTTCGCAGGATGAAGGTCATGTTTCGGACGTGGTGTGGGCGTCTTGTTTGGGCTTAACTATTCCCTCCTATGCCTGAAATTCACGTACAGGCACCACTTTTCATCTCCAGTAACAATACGTGACAGAAAGGGTTTGTTTTGCTGAGAATATTTGCGATAACGGGCGAGCAAAGAACCACATATGGCAACACGCCGATTCTTGTTGTCCTCGGTGAGGGTGTGAGGCACCGAAGACCCCAATTTCTGGACCTTTCACGTACGTTCTAGGTGTGGCACCACGGTGGCCTGATCACAGCTAATCTCAGAGGCCAATTCGGGTGTGGTTTGACGCGGATCCAAGTGGATGAGATGGTTCAAACGATCCTCACCAAAGTGAGATGGACGACCTGAGCGTGGGGAGTCATTGAGGTCAAATGTGCCACCTTGGAACCGCTCAAACCATTTGCGGGCTGTCCTCTGAGCATTAGCATCCTCCCCATACACAGCACAATTTTGTCAAGTAGATTCGGCGGCTGTGGATCCCTTGTTAAACTCGTAGAGGAGCAGATGTCGGAAATGTTCATTCCTCCTACTTGACACTCCAACTTCCGGACCTGAAAAACAAAAAACACATTAGCCACAATCAGATAACGCAATATGATTTAGATACAGGATATTGCTGGCTACATTTTGATACACAACTGGCCATCTGCACCGACACTACTGACCTAGGAAACACTTGTGAAATGGAACGGCATGAACTTATGCATCAACCCAATATTTGGATACAAGACCACCCCAAGAATAAATAATGGCTACATTAAAGGCTTATTTAACTTTTTCAGTAATCAAATTGATATTCTCTGCTGGAAATGAAATGCCTTTTCATGATTATGAATAAAACAAATGCTATTACAATACCTTTCCGCAGATGGCGGCTGGACAGCGTGATTCTCTCTGCCGAGCTTCCATCATGGGGTAAAATTCGAGCGTGTCGAAAAGTTGTGCTAACAGGGCCTAGGGCAGAATTTTGCAATTACAATGACATTGTGAACGACCTGGAAGTTTGACCGATTCTTCTGAGACCTAAGATGTTTCGGATTTGCCGTGACTTCCCTTCCCCAAATTCTACAACCTACTTTCTGGAAGTCTTATTGAATATTTATGGAGGAAGGGTGGGGGTTGATAACCGCACAAGCCCGCTGTTGTTTAGCAGGGAACCGTTTTGTAAAATTACTTTTAGATAAATGACATAATCATTATTGGACTGCTTCTCATTATCATTTCTTTTGTTGTCGTCAACTTTTTTTTTTTCCAGACTCGGTGAGCAAAAGGCCGAGATATATATCTCAAGCCTGAAAATTCAGGAATTAGCTAGTGATACAGCAGGTTTGTAGAACGACTACCTTTTGGATTAGGTGAAGCAGTATCTGTATCAATCCCGATTGCTCGATATTTTTTAGAAAGTTATTTGGTACCACTGCGGTTGTTGAAATGACAGTGGTGCGATCTGTTCTATGCTTTTTTTCCCATTATTACTGTTATTGTGAAAGTAATAATATACGTGGAGTTCTTTTTTCACTCTTTTATTGGTCAATATCCAATATTTTCTTTAAAAAAAAAACAATTTTCACAAAACCCTTTTCTTACTCTTCTCTAAAATTGCTGCCTCTTTTAAAGACCACAATCAGTTTTACTTTAGAATTTATTACAAATTCTAAGATTATTAAAAATTATTTTCAGAAATTCGTAGACTGTTAATCAAATTGTACGATTTCGCAACTATTGCACACTCGAATTTGATAATAGGATGGAATATGAAACACTTCCCACATTTAATGCAAGGTTAAATACAAGAAAATATGAGTGTATCATCATAAACCATTATCAATCCACTGCTGGACGAAGGTGTCCTCAAGTTTTTTCCACAGCTGTCCGTTTTGAGCCAGTCTCCTCCGTTGACACGGAAGAGACTGGCTCAAAGCGGCAGCATACTTTCGAATTTCATCCATTATCCCCTACTTGGTCTTCTTCTTCTGGGTCTTTTCCTGTCCCATGATATCCAGTTTAATATTTCAGTTGCCAATTGGTGGTGAGTTACTCTCGCAACATGTCCAGCCCATTACCATTTCAGGGATTTTACTTTGATCATCATGTTTTCCCTCTTGTCATTTTCCTGATCCAAGAGTCACACACACACACACACACACACACACACACACACACACACACACACACCGAAGAGCCAAAACATTATGACCACGCCGCCCCGGTGGCGCAGTGGTCTAAGGCGCTGGCCTCCGATCATTCGTCCGTAAGGGGTCCGGGTTCGAATCCCGGTCAGGCATGGATGTTGCGTTTGTCTTACGGCACTGGCTCTCTCCCTTCCCTGGAACCAGTGACCCTAAATTAGGGACGGGCGACTGCTTATAGCCCATTGAGTTGCTCACGGTGGTCGTTAAACCTCCAATAAAAAAAAAATATGACCAGAGCGTCTTTATGCAAATCGGAGAAACTGCAGGTAAATAGTGGCGCGTGTGCAGGTCATGAGCGACGCAAATAACGCCTGATACTGAGCTATGTTAATCCATGTTGTTCTTTTTCTTCAGATGCGGAAAGACAGCGGGCTTAAGCGAGTTTGATAGTAAATGCTTAGTAAAATCATGCAATGCATTGATTATGATACGCTTTCCAACATACCAGAAATCATTACTCAAGTTATGAGGATAATGACTGTGGAATAAACCTCGCTGCTGTGCCCTGACCTTTGACCCTCATTTCTATGATATTCAACAGAATTGGTTCAGTATACCACCGAAACAAAATACTAAAGCTTTGTCGCCGCCCTGGTGGCGCAGTGGTCGAAGCGATGACTTATGATCATTCGCCAGAGTTGGGTCTGGGTTCGAATCTCGGTGAGACATGGATGTTGTGTTTGTCTTACGGCACTGGCTCTCTCCCTTCCCTGGAACCATTGGCCCTAAAGTAGGGACGGGCGACGGCTTATAGGCCCACTGAGTTACTCACGGTGGTCGTTAAACCTTCAATAAAAAAAACGTTTTGTCGCAATAGACGCATTTTATTTTTAGTCAAGTTATGAGGATAATGGCTGTGGAATAAATCTCGCCTCTTTAACCCTGTTTCGATAATATTCAACAGGACCGGTTCAGTATACCTCTGGAACAACATGGTATAGTTTTGTCGCAATCGACGCATTTTTACTTAAGTTATGACGCATAAGGGCGATGGAATGTATCCAGCTCCTATGTCCTGACCTTTGACCCCATTTCGTCCATTTTCAATAGGGTTCGTCCCCAGATTATCCCCTACCCCATACTAAAATTTCATCGAAATCGAACAATTTTTACGCGAGTTATCGTGCGGACGGACAGACATACATACAGACAGATGGACAAAGCTGGAGCATATACGCTTCTTCAATTTACGGTTGGAATGCGTGAAAAACCACGAACTGCCGCACAGTGTAGAATTTTGCGAATCTAGCCGGACAACAATACATTAACAATGCAAAGGCATAAATTTAATCAAAAGGTATGGACAAGTACAATGGCCTGGTATGGCACGAAATCACATATTTTATGACCGATGTCCGAGTCATCGGTCATACAATATTATATATGCGGTTCCGAGTCGTCATTTCTTAATACTTCGTGTAATTCCCTTTTTGTCACTAGTATGACGGTACCAGAAACAAACACGGAAAAACATACATCAACGCAAGTAGTTGCATGTGCCATTCAATCGCTTTATCTCTATAGGAATCTAGGATCATATACCACATACAATTCTGACATACAAAGTCGTACAAGAATCTTGACAGTTTATTGAAATCATCATCACTTAAATTCCATTGGTGTTTTTGTCACCTGTGGTGTTATGCGGTATTATGCACTTTCAAACATGTTGAAATAGATATTTTACTTCACAAATACAACGTACCAACCTTGATGTCACTCTTCCATAACAATGTACACAAATCAATACACAACACGTACTTCGTTCTCAGTTGATTTCCGAACCGACTTCATTCGCTCTAGCGCTCCTGTTCAACTGGTCCGGTAGAAATCTTTTATGAGCGGTTACCGTAAGTGAAGAGCGGGGTCACTTTTGACTTGACATGTTTTGTCATTGGCTCACGCGGTTCATCGCCTTGAATTATAACCAGTTCTACTTGAACACATAGCATGTTATTTTTTTAACTTTTGTCCCGCTAGCTTCGCAAAATCCTACACAGTGCGCCGAGTAAGTGTGGCCCGACCACGGCTCGTCAATCTAGAAGTGAGAGAAAGCTATCTCGTATGGTACGAGGCAACAAAAACTATACTGTGGCGCAACTCGCAGCTAATTTGAATGCTGTTGACGGGAGTAATGTGTCAACAAGCATACTGTGGCGCAACTCGCCGGTAATTTGAATGCTGTTGACGAGAGTAATGTGTCAACAAGCATACTGTAGCGCAACTCGCCTGTAATTTGAATGCTATTGACGAGAGTAATGTGTTAACAAGGATACTGTGGCGAAACTCGCCTGTAATTTGAATGCGGTTGACGAGAGTAATGTGTCAACAAGGATACTGTGGCGCAACTCGCCTGTAATTTGAATGCTGTTGAGGAGAGTAATGTGTCAACAAGGATACTGTGGCGAAACTCGCCTGTAGTTTGAATGCTGTTGACGAGAGTAATGTGTCAACTAGGATACTGTGGCGCCACTCGCCTGTAATTTGAATGCTGTTGACGAGAGTAATGTGTTAACAAGGATACTGTGGCGAAACTCGCCTGTAGTTTGAATGCTGTTGACGAGAGTAATGTGTCAACTAGGATACTGTGGCGCCACTCGCCTGTAATTTGAATGCTGTTGACGAGAGTAATGTGTGAACTAGGATACTGTGGCGCCACTTGCCTGTAATTTGAATGCTGTTGACGAAAGTAATGTGTCAACAAGGATACTGTGGCGCCACTCGCCTGTAATTTGAATGCTGTTGACGAGAGTAATGTGTTAACAAGCATACTGTGGCGCAACTCGCCTGTAATATGAATGCTGTTGACGAGAGTAATGTGTCAACTAGGATACTGTGGCGAAACTCGCCTGTAATATGAATGCTGTTGACGAGAGTAATGTGTCAACAAGCATACTGTGGTGCCACTCGCCTGTAATTTGAATGCTGTTGACGAGAGTAATGTGTCAACAAGGATACTGTGGCGCCACTCGCCTGTAATTTTAATGCTGTTGACGAGAGTAATGTATCAACAAGGATACTGTGGTGCAACTCGCCTGTAATTTGAATGCTATTGACGAGAGTAATGTCTCAACAAGGACACTGTGGCGCCACTCGCCTGTAATTTTAATGCTGTTGACGAGAGTAATGTGTCAACAAGTATACTGTGGCGCCACTCGCCTGTAATTTGAATGCTGTTGACGAGAGTAATGTACCAAAAAGAATACTGTGGCGCAACTCGCCTGTAATTTGAATGCTGTTGCCGAGAGTAATGTGTCAACAAGCATACTGTGGCGCAACTCGCCTGTAATTTGTAAGCTGTTGACGAGAGTAATGTGTCAACAAGCATACTGTGGCGCAACTCGCCTGTAATTTGAATGCTGTTGACGAGAGTAATGTGTCAACAAGCATACTGTGGTGCCACTCGCCTGTAATTTGAATGCTGTTGACGGGAGTAATGTGTCAACAACACACAGTACATCAAACCCTGCTGAAAATGGGATTGTCTAACTGCAGCCCGCTCCGAGTGCGCATGAAAATCTCGGTTCACCGTCGAGAGCGCCTACAATGGACACGCGAGTATCAAAACTGTACCTTGAATGATTGGAAGCAAGTCGTCTGGTCCGTCGAATATCGTTTCCTGTTGCACCACGTAGACGGCGGGTACGTGTGCGCGGTTTACCTGGGGAATTGTTTCCACCAGGATGCACCGTGAAACGAAAATAAACCGGTCGGGGAAGTGTAATGCTTTGGGGAAACATTCTGCCGGGAAACCCGAGGTACATTCATTCATGTGCAGGAAACTATGGCGTCTACCACCTACCTAAACATCATTGCAGACTGGGTACATTCTTCCACGGCAACCGTATTCCCCACTAGTAGTGTCTTCTTTAATCAGGATAATGCGCCATGCCACACTTCCCGGGTTGTTCGAGGAACATCAGCAAGACTTCCAGAAATTGTCATGACCTTCAAGTTCACCAGACATCAATCCAATCGAGCATCTGAGATTTGTTTTGGGACAGCAAATCTGATCTGCAGCAGGTCAACCATGTAACTCGCAAGAGCGAAAGGATCTGCTGGTAACGTGTTGGTACCAAATACCACAAGATACCTTCAGAAATCTTGTAGCCTCTGCTGGTAACGTGTTGGTACCAGATACCACAAGACCCTTTAGAAATCTTGTAGCGTCTATGCCTCTGATGGTAACATGTTGGTACCAGATACCACAAGATACCTTTAGAAATCTTGTAGCGTCTATGCCTGTGTTGGTACCATATACCACAAGAAACCTTTAGAAATCTTGTAGCGTCTATGCCTCTGCTGGTAACTTGATGGTACCAGATACCACAAGACACCTTTAGAAATCTTGTAGCGTCAATGCCTCTGCTGGTAACGTGTTGGTACCAGATACCACAAGACACCTTTACAAATCTTGTAGCGTCTAATCTTGTAGCGTCTATGGTAACGTGTTGGTACCAGATGCCACAAGACACCTTTAGAAATCTTGTAGCGTCGATGCCTCTGCTGGTAACGTGTTGGTACCAGACACCACAAGACACCTTTAGAAATCTTGTAGCGTCTATACCTCTGTTGGTAACGTGTTGGTACCATATTCCACAAGACACCTTTAGAAATCTTGTAGCGTCTATGCCTCTGCTGGTAACGTGTTGGTACCAGATACCACAAGACACCTTTAGAAATCTTGTAGCGTCTATGCCTCTGCTGGTAACGTGTTGGTACCAGATACCACAAGACACCTTTAGAAATCTTGTAGCGTCTATGCCTCTGCTGGAAACGTGTTGGAACCAGATACCACAAGACACCTTTAGAAATCTTGTAGCGTCTATGCCTCTGCTGGTAACGTGTTGGTACCAGATACCACAAGACACCTTTAGAAATCTTGTAGCGTCTATGTCTCTGCTGGTCCCGTGTTGGTACCAGATACCACAAGGCACCTTTACAAATCTGGTGGTGTCTATGCCTCTGCTGATAACGTGTTGGTACCAGATACCACAAGACACCTTTACAAATCTTGTGGCGTCTATGCCTCTGCTGGTAACGTGTTGGTGCCAGATACCACAAGACACCTTTACAAATCTTGTAGCGTCTATGCCTCTGCTGGTAACGTGTTGGTACCAGATACCACAAGACACCTTTATGAATCTTGTAGCGTTTATGCCTCTGCTGGTAACGTGTTGGTACCAGATACCACAAGATACCTTTAGAAATCTTGTAGCGTCTATGCCTCTGCTGGTAACGTGTTGGTACCAGATACCACAAGATACCTTTAGAAATCTTGTAGCGTCGATGCCTCTGCTGGTAACGTGTTGGTACCAGATACGACAAGACACCTTTAGAAATCTTGTAGCGTCTATGCCTCTGCTGGTAACGTGTTGGTACCAGATACCACAAGATACCTTTAGAAATCTTGTAGCGTCTATGCCAATGCTGGTAACGTGTCGGTACCAGATACCACAAGATACTTTTAGAAATCTTGTAGCGTCTATGCCTCAGCTGGTGACGTGTTGGTACCAGATACCACAAGACACCTTTAGAAATCTTGTAGCGTCTATGCCTCTGCTGGTAACGTGTTGGTACCAGATATCACAACACACCTTTAGAAATCTTGTAGCGTCTATGCCTCTGCTGGTAACGTGTTGGTACGAGATACAACAAGATACCTTTAGAAATATTGTAGCGTCTATGCCTCTGCTGGTGACGTGTTGGTACCAGGTACCACAAGACACCTTTAGAAATCTTGTAGCGTCTATGCCTCTGCTGGTAACGTGTTGGTACCATATACCGCAAGACACCTTTAGAAATCTTGTAGCGTCTATGCCTCTGCTGGTAACGTGTTGGTACCAGATACCGCAAGACACCTTTAGAAATCTTGTAGCGTCTATGCCTCTGCTGGTAACGTGTTTTTACCAGATACCGCAAGACACCTGTAGAAATCTTGTAGCGTCTATGTCTCTGCTGGTAACGTGTTTGTACCAGATACCGCAAGACACCTTTAGAAATCTTGTAGCGTCTATGCCTCTGCTGGTAACGTGTTGGTACCAGATACCGCAAGACATCTTTAGAAATCTTGTAGCATCTATGCCTCTGCTGGTAACGTGTTGGTACCAGTGTGACGTACCTGCCAGCAGGACGCACACGACATAAAGGCAGATAGGAATCAGAACAAATGCCTGCGTAGCTCAGTTGGTAGAGCGACTTGTTTTTGAATAAGCGGCCTCGGGTTCGAATCCCGGCGTAGACCAAAAATGACGGAGAAATTTACTTCGTTATAATGGCGCCCGAACTATCCGGATGACCCGGCCGTTCAAAATCTCGCATTGGTGTGATGTTCTTTCCACACCGCGAGATAGGAAACATCAGAGAATTCCTTCTCCAGCGCTTCGAAAAATAAAAATGTGTGATGTTGCATTCCACACAGCAGATTGACTGGGAGTTCTCAAGTGCACGTTCTACAGTGGATGGCTGCCTGCAACGATTCATGGTCACGGCTGACCCGTGGGCCATGCCCCCGGCCCTCTTTCGGGGTGGGGGGGGATGTGACGTACCTGCCAGCAGGACGCGCACGACATAAAGGCAGATAGGAATCAGAACAAATGTCTGCGTAGCTCAGTTGGTAGAGCGACTTGTTCCGGAATAAGCGGCCTCGGGTTCGAATCCCGGCGTAGACCAAAAATGACGGAGAAATTTACTTCGTTATACCAGATACAACAAGATACCTTTAGAAATCTTGTAGCTTCTATGCCTGTGTTGGTACCATATACCACAAGAAACCTTTAGAAATCTTGTAGCGTCTATGCCTCTGCTGATAACCTGTTGGTACCAGATACCACAAGACACCTTTAGAAATCTTGTAGCGTCTATGCCACTGCTGGTAACGTGTTGGTACCAGATACCACAAGACACCTTTAAAATTCTTGTAGCGTTTAAGCCTCGCCGGTTAAGAGCTGTTTTGGCCACACGTGGTCGAACAACATAGCATTAGGCAGGTGGTCATAATGCTTTAGCGTTTTGGAGTATGTTTACCCTTTATTGACCTTTTTCTGCTAATGTCGAAAGCCAATGTTTTTAGTTTTTTGCTGTAAATATAGAGCAATAATGACTGACAGTCTCTTGGCTAGACCAGCAACACTGATCTACGAGGGTTTGTAACGTACCAGGAGAGGAGATATGACGTACTTGCCAGAAGGACGCACACGACATAAAGGCAGATAGGAATCAGAATAAAATGTCCGCGTAGCTTAATTGGTAGAGCAACTTATTCCGGAATGAGTGGACCCGGGTTCGAACCCCGGCGCGGATAAAAATGACGGAGAAATTCACTTCGTTATAATGGCGCCCGAACTATCCGGATGACCCGACCGTTCAAAATCTCGCAATGGTGAGATGTTATTTCCGCACCGCGAGATAGGAAAAATAAGAGTATCCTTTCTCCAGCACTTCGAAAAAAAAAAAAAAAAAAAAAAAAAAAATAAGGGGGAGATGATGTAACGTACCAGGAGAGGAGATGTGACGTACCTGCCAGAAGGACGCACACGACATAAAGGCAGATAGGAATCAGAATAAAATGTCCGCGTAGCTTAATTG
Organism: Macrothele yani; assembly: GCA_039090855.1. Lineage (NCBI taxonomy): Eukaryota > Metazoa > Arthropoda > Arachnida > Araneae > Macrothelidae > Macrothele > Macrothele yani. Next base: position 107,159,036 of record CM076998.1, read on the forward strand.
GTAGAGCAACTTATTCCGGAATGAGTGGACCCGGGTTCGAACCCCGGCGCGGATAAAAATGACGGAGAAATTCACTTCGTTATAGGTTGTGCAGAAAGTAATGCAAAAATGGGTATCACTTTTTTATTAACTCACAGAGGTCCTCCAAATCGCACTTGTTGGTAGAGTAACTCTTTTTCTATGGTAACCCTTCTTCCTCATTGCAGGTAAATAATGGATTCCAAGCAGAGGCAACGTGCCATCATTGAGCTCTTGACGAAAGAAGGGTGCAGGCTGTCTGACATCCACAGAAGGCTACAGAACGTTTACGGAGATGACACCATTGACAAGAGCAATGTGCACAGATGAATGAAGGAGTTTTAAGAAGGGGAAACCAGCACTGAAGACAAACCACGCAGTGGGAGACCATCATCTGCAACCACAAACACGAATCATGTGCGAGTGGATAAATTGATTTGCACGGAGAGACATGTCACAATCTGTGAGCTTGTAGCACAACTGGACTGTGGTCACAATGCCAAACAGTAGATGGTGGAAGACTTAGGGCTGTGGTTCTCAAACTTTTTAGCCTGTGGAACCCTTTTTCCTGCAATGTCTAGCAATGGAATCCCTTTATAAAGACCATTTAAAATTAATATTCCTATTATTTATCACTGATTTGAAATAAAAATAAAATGAAAAAAATAAGCAATCAATAAAAAGGTAATACATACAAAAAGGTAATGTAGAGCCAAGAAAATCTATTATGCCAATGATGCAAGTATTCAATAATGAAAAATATTAATGTGATGAATGGCTTTGCTTTCTATTGCCACATAATTCTTTAAAATTCGGTTCTATCGAAGAAAAATGTAATCTGATATGGGATTCTGCATTCAGCTTATTCCGGGGCTTAGTTTTTGTTGAGGCATACACAGAAAAGCCAGTTTCACACAGAAAGGTTGTTGCAAATAGTAAGAGAGCTGACACAGCATTTTGCGATAATTATGAATATTCTCCTTTCAAATTTCACCAAAATTCTGTCATTGGCACTGTTTTATAAAGAGATGTCACTGAAGAATCTGACGTCAGTTCAATACATTTTTCATATTCATCAGATGAAAAGCAAGGAGGTTTCTCATTTATAACAAATTCATTTTTAATCCACAATTGACTTTTTAATTTTTCGTGCTGCTCATCAGGAAAATGGGGACTCATTGAATCGTGGAGAGCTTCCAGATATTGGGTGATTTCATCATATTGTTTGTTTTCTATTTCTGAGTCTGACAGAAAGTTTCTCACGATTGAAAAGCAGTCAAAGTTCGTGGCGGCAGACACAACTGGTCCAAAATTGTAGTTTTTTTTTTTTAAATGCCACAATTTTGTCGTTGATAGTGAATACATCGATTTGCTTTCCTTGAAGTGCAAGATTGAGTTTATTCAGTTTTGAGAAAATATCAGATAGATAAGCTACTCGAAATAACCACTGTCTATCATTTAATCAATCTTCCAAATAAAAGTGGTTATCTATGAAGAAAGCATGCACTTCAGCTCGAAGTTCAAAAAAGCGTTCCAATATTTTACCTTTAGATAACCACCTCACTTCCGTGTGTAGGAGCAATGACGCATGCACTATTCCCATATAATCGCACAAGATTTTGAATAATCTATTATTCAGAGGACGAGCTTTTATGAAGTTTATCATTTTAACTACTTCATCCAGGGCGCTTTTTAGATGGAGAGGCAAGAGCTTGCTTAAGAAGCATACAGTGACTACTGGTACAGTGCTTTGCAATCATTTTGATCCGTGCGACTATACCAGATGTTTTTCCCACCATAGCTTTAGCACCACCTGTACAAATATCAACGCAATTTTCCCAAGGAATTTCATTTTCTTCAAAGAAGGAATTTAAAGTATTGAAGATCTCTGTTGCAGTTGCACGAGCTGTTAGCGGCTTGCATAAAAGAAGATCTTCTGCTAGAGATGCTTCATACGGATATTTTACAAAAACGAGCAATATCGTGAGACCTGACACGTCTGTAGACTCATCCATTTGCAAAGCAAAAGCGCAAGACTTGATGTGAAAAATAAGTTCCTCTTTTACGCTGCCTGCTATTTCCTTCACTCGGTGAGACACTGTATCATTTGATAGCGGAATTATCGATATTTCTTTGGCCGATTTTTCACCAAGTATACACTTAACCATGTCAATAACACATGGCTTGATTAGATTCTCTGCTATTGTATGAGGTTCACCTGCTCGTGCTATTTGATAGTTTACTAAAAAGGAAGCCTCTGTAGCTTTTTCATTCGCTGTATGTGCTGCATGAATAATATTATTTTTCAATTTTAAAAGTTCATCACGCTTGTGCACAAAAAAATCAACAATCTTATTTTTTGAGCTCTCGATGCGTAGTCTCCAAATGGCGTCGCCGTTTGGCAGGTGCCATTGAACTATTATGATAAACTTTGCGTCATACGACACACTGCGGATTATCATCAGCATTCATAAATCCGAAACCAATATAGCTCTCATCGTACATCTTTCTTTTTGGAAATTTGGCAGTTTTATCTTGATCACACCTTCAAATTCTTTTGTTTTTTGGTCATTATCATTCTCATCTACACTGAAGAGCAATTGAATTAGAGACAGCTGGCGTTATGCAAATGTGGCGCTGTGGGCGGCCCTGTAAACGGAAACGATATGACGTATGCAGCGATCCGGCAATATAAGGAGTGATGCGACGGGAATCAGTAAGAGTCGGACGCAGTATTACTAAGACGAAGGATCTGAGCGCATTTGATCGTGGGCAAATTGTCAGGGTCCGACGAATGGGTCACTCCATCTCGGAAGTCGTGCAGGCACTGGGATTTTCACGAGCCACTGTGTTACGGGTGCACCGTGAGTACATCGAATCCGGTAAAACCATCCCTGCAAGGGCCAACTGCCGTGGACAATAGCGTGTGGATGAGCGAGGTCATTGGCGGCTGGCTCGCATTGTAACAGCGGAGAGACGGGCCACAGTGCAAGAAATCACTCGGCAAAATAACGCTGGTGCACAAAAACGTGTAAGCAGCCACACCGTCTAGAACCATCTCCTCGCTATGGGGTACAGAAGCCATCGTCCCACGAGGGTACCGCTACTGACCGTACATCACAGGGTGCAAAGATTAGCATGGGCGCGGGAACATCGCCACTGGACCCCAGACATGTGGAAAAATGTTTCCTGGACTGATGAGTCGAGATTGACGTTGGTACATGCGGATGGCAGGATACGAGTACGGCGCAAACCACATGAAGCGATGGATCCTTCTTGCCAGCAGGGTACTCTTCAAGCTGGTGGGGGGGAGGGGCGTTCTCGTCTGGGGACTGTTTACGTCGACTGAAATGGGACCCCTGGTACGTGTGACATCGTCCCTCACAGGTCAACGTTACCGGGATATCCTGGACGACCATTTGCTCTCGTTTGTTCGTCTTCAACATCCCACTGGGGACCTCATCCTGCAACAAGACAATGCACCGTGCCATCGCTCCCGAATTGTATCCGAATGGTTGGATGAACACTCCACCGACGTGACCTCGCTTCCTTGGCCAGCTAGGTCACCTGACCTCAATCCCATCGAGCACATCTGGGATGCTATCGAGAGAGATGTTCGAGTCTCTGACCCCTCTCCATCAAATCTTCGTGAACTGTGGGAGCTTGTTCAGGGGTTGTGGATCCGTATGGCTTCCCAAAGCTTCCGGTGTCTTGTCGAGTCCATGCCGAGACGAATCGCCGCCGTCATCAGGGCGAAAGGTGGTGCTACACGTTACTAGACAGGTATCTCTAATTCAATTGCTCTTGAGTGTATATGAGAAGTACTGGCACTGATAGAGAATTCAACTCAAAAATTTCGGAACTTGAACGTTTTAACGTACCCTGTTTAAGCCAACAATCCATTTCTATAGTTAAGCGGACTAGAGAGCATAGTTCAACAAGCACACACTGACTAACATTTACAGGCCAAAACTACATAGCAAGTTCTTGCTTCTCCGGCACTCTACAGCCGTCCAGACTTAGGCAACAGTGAAGGCCATAAATCGCCTTATCAGCGTTTCAGGCGCCAAAGTGACAATGCGAGACCATACACATTTTTTTGGCATCAAATCAGGCGATCAGCAAATTAGGCTAGTCAGTGTGCCCCCCCCCCACACACACACACACCCTTCGTACAACCCATATCTGGCGCCCTCCGACTTTCACGTGTTCGGCCCAATGAAGGACAGTTTCGGGGGATAAGGATTTGATGACACAGACGAGGTGAAAGTGGCTGTGAAGAAGTGGGTACAACTGTCCACACCTGGATTTTTTCAGAGAGGATTGGTTCAACGATGACGCAAATGCATCGCTTGTGATAGAGAAAGAGTTACTCTACCAACACGTACAATTTGAACGACCTCTGTCAGTTTGTAACGTACCAAGAGATGTGACGTACCTGCCAGAAGGACGCACACGACATAAAGGCAGTTAGGAATCAGAATAAAACGTCCGCGTAGCTCAATTGGTAGAGCGACTTGTTCCGGAATAAGCGGCCTCGGGTTCGAATCCCGGCGTAGACCAAAAATGACGGAGAAATTTACTTCGTTATAATGGCGCCCGAACTATCCGGATGACCCGACCGTTCAAAATCTCGCATTGGTGTGATGTTCTTTCCACACCGCGAGATAGGAAAAATAAGAGAATCCCTTCTCCAGCACTTCGAAAAAAAAAAATAATAAGGGGGAGATGATGTAACGTACCAAGAGATGTGACGTACCTGCCAGAAGGACGCACACGACATAAAGGCAGATAGGAATCAGAATAAAACGTCCGCGTAGCTCAATTGGTAGAGCAACTTATTCCGGAATGAGGGGATCCGGGTTTGAGCCCCAGCGTGGATAAAAATGACGGAGAAATTTACTTCGTTATAAGTTAATAAACAAGAAAGATGACCCCGAATTTTCGGGTGTAATAGCGCGTCTTTTGAATCCATTCTGGCGCAAATTGAATTTATCAAAGCTATTCAAAGTCAATGGAACCGATATGGAAAACAATAGTATCTGACGGAAGAAAGAAGTTTTTCAATCGGGTTTTTAATCCCTCAGATATTGCTGTAAACGGAATCGTGAGCTTACGCCCTCTGGTTGCAGACTTGTGCGTTAAGAAAAACATGAATTTATATGAGAAACGTTTCGCACCGGAAACGCTCTCCAACACCGAAATAATTTATCAAATCGGACTTCTAGAGGTAGAGATATTGACAAAAATAAGATTTACATCTACGCCCACTGGCGGAGAAACTGTGAAATATTTTAAGAAGAAAATATTCCGAAAACGTTTATCGATGTGAGTGGCATCAGTCCACGAAAGAAGTTTTTCAGTCGATATTTTACAAGCTCAGATTCTATGGCAAATACATCAGAAGCAAAATTTAACATGTACGCCCCCTGCTGGGTAAAGTATTCTTTACCAAAAATGTTAAATTATATGCAAAAGATTTTCCATCAGGAGGTGTATCGGCTGAAGAAAAAAATTTTCAGGTCGGAGTTTTAGAAGAAGAGTTATCGTGATAAATGTAATTTACATTTATGCCCCCTAGCGGAAAATATGTGCGTAATTTGAAAAAGTAACTGCTTCTAAAATACTCTTCGAAATAAATGGAATCGAAAGATAAAAGAATTTTTTCATTCGGATGTTTAGAAGCAAATATGTCGAATGAAACGTATTTTTGAATTCGACATCATCTGCATTTACGCTCTCTAGCGGCGACATTGTACATCGTAAAAAAACGAAATAAAGGATCATCATTCGCATATTTCAAGCTTCTCAATGCAAAAAGAATATTTCAAATCGGACTAATAGTTGCAGAGATATCGTGGTAACAGACGGACGGACAAACCGGTAACATAAGCACGATCTGTTTTTACAAAAGACGTGCTAAAACAGTTATGCCCTTTTTTGCATTACTTTCGGTACAACCCTCGTATATTTAAAGCATCTCTTTTTTTAGCCCGTAGGAATAGTTTTTCGATTGGATGGAATCATATTTTCCATTGTTTTTAAATAGGCCTAAGTACAAGTGTCTATGATTTTGCAGTACACCATTAATTTTTGTAAAACTCGTACATGGATATGGTTGTTTTCTTCTCTTTTCTCTTTTTTCACACACGGGGAAATTACAGCATGCTCATTTTCGTAGAGGGAAATGCTATTAGTTGTGTGGAGAAAAAAAATTAAAAAATTGCTAGTGTAGAAAAAGAGGTGGTACTATTTTAAAGTTATTTTTGGAGATCCCCTCAAACTGTGGCAATCTAAACAAAGGATTTGGACATATTTCCAATAGTAGATACCTGAAACTTACGTTCAGAAAGTTCTTGGTTTTGACAGATGTTCTTCTGTTTTGAAGACAATTGAACTTCAGCTATTTGTTTCAGTGTTATTAAAATCATCGTCAGATGTTACAGGCTGACCAGGACTTAAGTACTTCGCGTCCGTAGGAAATAATCGACATGGCGGCCTGTCCCTAACAGTATTTCTGACTGAGCAGCGTGCCTTTAAATCTAAATTTTCAAGCAGATTTGAGTGACATATTTTTCCGTCGATAACACAGAACTAAATTAAAAAAAATTGAATATAAGTCATTTAATATGTGAACTATTTGTCGTGTTATTGGTTTGATTCATTTCTTTTTTCAAAGATAATGCAGATTAAGATTAAGAAAAAATCAGCAGCCCCTAGAAATTAGCGGCCGCATATAGCTGCCTGACTCGCCTGGGCTAAAGGCTGACCGGCTTCGGTTACAGGTCTCTCTCACACTCTCTCTCTCTCTCTCTTTGTCTCTCTCTATCTCTCTGTCTCTTTCTATTTCTCTTTGTCTCTTTCTATCTCTCTGTCTCTTTCTGTCTCTTTCTCTCTTTGTCTCTCTCCATTTTTCTGTCTCTGTCTCTCTCTTTTTGTCTCCCTGTCTCTCTCTCTCCTCTCTCTCTCACTGTCTCTCTCTTCCCTCACTCTCTGTCCCTCTTTCTCCGTCCATCTCTCCCCTTTGTCTGTCGCTCTCTGTCTTTCTTCTCTCTCTCTGTCTCTCTTCATTGTCTCTCTCTTTCTCTCTCTATCTTCCTGTCTCTGTCTCTCTCTCTTTGTCTCTCTATCTTTCTGTCTCTTTCTGTCTCTCTCCCTCTCTTTGTCTCTCTGTCTCTCTCTTTCTCTGTCTCTCTCTCCTCTCTCTCTCACTGTCTCTCTCTTTCCTCACTCTCTGTCCCTCTTTCTCCGCCTATCTCTTCCCTTTGTCTGTCGCTCTCTGTCTTTCTTCTCTCTCTCTCTCTGTCTCTCTTCATTGTCTCTCTCTTTCTCTCTCTCTATCTTCCTGTCTCTTTCTGTCTCTGTCTCTCTCTCTCTCTCTCTTTGTCTCTCTATCTTTCTGTCTCTGTCTCTTTCTGTCTCTGTCTCTCTTTCTCTTTGTCTCTCTATCTTTCTGTCTCTGTCTCTTTCTGTCTCTCTCCCTCTCTTTGTCTCTCTGTCTCTCTCTTTCTCTGTCTCTCTCTCTCTCTCTCTCTCTCACTGTCTCTCTCTCTCTCTCTGTCTGTCTCTCTCGCTCTCTCTCTCGCTCTCTCTCTCTCTCCTCTGTCTGTCTGTCTCTCTCTCTCTCTCTCTCTCTCTCTCTCTCTCTCTCTCTCTCTCTCTCTCTGTAGTGAACTGTTCTACCTGATTTTAAATAATTTAGTGTAAAGTGCAGAGCCGGATGGAACTTATGCTTGGCCCGGTGCGAAATTTTGTTGCAAGAGGGAGTAAAATTTCACTGCGGGCACTAGAAAAGTACATCACATATTTAGTAAAGTCGTTCCATGAAAAATATCGTCTGTGAAGAACACACACACAAACTATCATAAAGAAAAATTGATTATCTCAAAGAAGTGTTTGCTTTAAGCTAGAGAAAATGACCGTAGCATAGACTGAAAGTTCAGAGGGAGAGCAGTGGAGTAACTGGCATGACGTGAATCGCAAGTATTAACTTCAGCAGACCTGAGCACTGTAATTTTCCCAGCAGGATTTCGAACACGAGGATGGATGTTATTTTTCACGGTATGTGCGGTGGCAGGGGTTTATCCAGCAATTTCAAATGAAGGGGGGTACTGAAATTGTTTGGGGAGTGTTGCATGAAAGCAAATTTTTCCAAGCCTGAAATTTTTGTAGTGAAATACGTATTTGTTTTTTGACTTAGGATAAAAATTTAGGAACACTTCAAAAGTGATTACTGTTGATATTTTATAGTTAAGAGTGTTTACAAATGCAAACCTTTTTGCAAAGCTTCACATGGTTATTTTTTTTTATTAACATGGGTTGCTGAAACAGTAGACACTGACATTTTTGCAAATCACACAGTGAGTGAGGCAGACACACTATAAGGAAGAACTCAAAGCATTGGTAACGTGTGATTGTTTTGTACAAAACTAAAGTAAATCACTTGAAGAAATCACTTTCTTATACGTAGCTGAACTGCTACTGCTGTAAATAAATGTTGGCGCCTATCCTGTACTTAATCCTAGGTAACTGACTGTTTCCCCATAGCCTCCAAAGAGAATCCTCATGTGCCTTCGCACTTTTCCTAAGCAGTACGGAGAGAGAGAGATCGCATTGCAGCCCGGAACCACAGGGCCGAATAGCTTCAATCTTTAGTACATCCAGTGTTTTAAAAGTGAAACTTGACATTTATTTAGGCAGAGCTAAATATATCCTAAATATGAGTCTTTGGGTTAATTATTTGTTTGTTTTTTGTGTGTATTCGAATTTTTTCATAAACTATATTATAACCAGCAGCTCCAGTACGCTCCTTCGTTACCTGCGCCTCCCCGTAGCCCCCGCGGATGCGGAGGTGGTACTTACGCCAGTGAGAGAGAGAGAGAGAATAAAAAGTGTTAAAATCAACGATTTCTCTTCCGGGGAGAGGGGTTGAGGTTGTATTGCAATTCGTACAAAAACTTCTTCACAAAATGATAAAAAAGATGACTTCACCTAAACAGTTTAGCGAATATATACACTATATTGACAAAAGTCCCCGGACATTCCTTCAAAAGCAAATGAATGGATCCGCTGCGTTGTTAAGATGCGCAGTACAGCTGCAAATGGTATAAAAAGGAGCCTGCAGCTGACCGCGATCATATCGCACTGTGAGGTTGAGTGAAAATGTCGCGGCGGGAGAGAACTGACTTTGAGAAAGGAAAGATTGTTGGGTGTTACATTAGTGGGTTGTCCATAAGAGAAACATAGAGGCGTTTAAACATACCCAAGTCAACTGTTTCGGATGTACTGAATAAGTGGAAGACACATGGCGTGCCTGAAGCAGCAAAACGTATCGGCAGACCAAAGAAAATCGGCGATAGAGGACGTCTAAGCCTCAAGAGAGTCGTTTCAGCTAATCGTCGGAGTACTGCACAAGACCTCAGTGTACAGGTGAGTCAAAATACTGGAACCTCGGTATGTACATGTATCATTCGCAGACAGCTTCATTCCATGGTTACCGTGCATGGTAGTGCGGCTGCTCAAAAGCCTTTCATCTCCACTCGGAATGCTACTCGTCGTTTAGCATGGTGTATAGAACATTTATCGTGGACCGTAGGTCAATGGGAACCGGTCCTATGGACTGATGAATCCAGATACACAATCAATCAGTCTGATGGCCGTGTGTGGGTATGGCGGCAGCCGGGGAACGCTATTTACTACAGTGAACTGTTCCTACGGTCAAGTTTGGAGCTGGCAGTGTACTCGTGTGGGGATGTTTTTCGTGGTATAGTCCCGGCCCATTGGTTATCGTGGACAAACCTGTTAACCAGCACGTCTAGCTCGATATTCTGGTCAATTATGCCCTACCAACTCTGTGGTAATACTACGGAACCGAGCCTTGTTGGTACCAGCAGGATAATGCACCGAGCCATAAAGCAAGGACTGTTACGGCGTGGTTTGACGGGTAATTCCGTATCGTGTGTGGACTGGCCAGCACAGAGCCCTGATCCTAAATCCATAAAGCACCTATGGGAGGAATTAGAGTGCCGCATAAAAAGTTTGGAACCGAGGCCTACTACTAAGTAACAGTTGACGACAGCATTATGTACTGAATGGAAGCGCATACCTATCACTGTGTTCCAAAACCTTGTCGAAAGCCTGTCTCAAAGGGTCAGTGCATGCATTAAGGCCAAAAGTGGACCGACACTGTAATAATGTATGTCAATAAAGGCTATGTTGTGTTTCTCTTCTAGATGTCCGGTGACTTTTGTCAATATAGTGTATATATAATGATCCCTCTAAAATAATTTCGTGAAAATAGTTTCCTTCCGTGATACATGTTTTAGCGATTGATTTTTGATGCGACGTAGCATAACTGACAAATTGGTGATATTTTTTATCTTTTAAACGCGCTCATATGTGAAAATTGCTTTTTTTTTTTTAATTTCAAGTGCTGTTTTTAAACTTACTGATCAATTGGCTTCCAAATATAGCCCCAAAACAACTTTGATACTATTTTTCTCTATTAACATTTTTTACGCTTTGCAACCGTAGTTTGAAGAAACGTATATGCTCCAGCTTTGTACGTCCGTCTGTCTGCACGATAACTTGCGTAAAAATGGGTCGATTTCGATGAAATTTTAGTATGTGGTAGGGGACCACCTGGGGACGAACCCTATTGAAAATGGACGAAATGGGGTCAAAGGTCAGGACATAGGATCGGGATCCATTCCATTTCCCTTATCAAATACTATTAAAGAAGCAATTCTTGTATGTATGTAAATTTTATTTTGAAAACGGCTCTAAGGATTTTGATGAAAGTCGTTAACCTACCGTTTTCTGGTACTAGAAATCGATTTATCTTGATCTCGACTTTAAGAAAATTCGTTTAGTGCACCCCGAATTACCACGTTTTTAGTGTCATGGCGTCGTCCCATTAATGTTACCCATGCTTAGAAATATTATGACATCACAATCTCGCGATTGAGATGTAGCGCGCGGTCACGCCATCTGTCTCATTACGTCACGCGTTGTGTGTGGATCCTATTAAAGTTTTATGACGTCACACTCTTGCGAGCAGATGGTCGCGATTTCCATCTGCCTTATTACGTCACGCGTTGTGTGCGTATGTCCGTCCACACGATAACTCGCGTAAAAATCGTTCGATTTCGATGAAATTTTAGTATGTGGTAGGGGAACACCTGGGAAGGAACCCTATTGAAAGTGAACGAAATGGGGTCAAAGGTGGACATAGGAGCGGAATCCATTCCACTGCTCTTATGCGTCATAACTAGCGTAAAAAAGGTTCGATTTCGATTAAATTTTAGTATGTGGCAGGGGACCACCTGGAGACGAACCCTATTGAAAATGGGCGAAATTAGGTCAAAGGGAAGGACATAGGAGCGGAATCACTTCCTTCGCCATTATGCGTCATAACTTATGTAAAAATGCTTTGATTGCGACAGAACTTTATCATGTTATTTCGGAGGTATACTGAACCGGTTCTGTTGAATATCATCGAAATGGGATCAAAGATCAGGGCGCAGGATCGAGATTTATTCCACAGCCATTATCCTCATAACTTGAGTGATAACTTGAGTAATTATTTCTGGTATGTTGGAAAGCGTATTATAATAATCAATGCATTGCATGATTTTACTAACTTGTTAAATAATCTGGTTTACACATAAATTGTTGAATATGTAAAAGTAGGAAGCCACAAAATGAGAAAAATGAAAATAATATTTGCTGTTTCATGAATGCAGAAAAGTGGTTACAATAATTATTTCATATCTTCAAATCGCAGTATCTGTACTACGAAGGGCGATAACCTGTGGATGGGGGGATAGAAAACTAAAATAAAACATTATAAAAATACCTTTTTAAGGACCTCGCGCCCCAAAACTAAAAAAAAACATAATCATTAATATAAAAAATTCTACTGAAGATGATTTTGGTTTTATTTCCTAAACTGCGAAGCCCGGCAAAGGCGCGGTGCCCGGGGTGACAAATTCAACACTTCCCCTAAGTAAATTCAACACTTGGAAAGCTCTTTGATCTTGAGCATACGAATTCAGTCAGACTCGTGTTAGTTTTTGATTAAACTTAGTGCCATTTTTATAAATACAGATATTTTTTATGCGAAAATGCTTACCGCCTTTTTTTTTTCATTTGTTGTTGTTTGTTATCTATTTATATACATTTTTTGGAATTGCACAAACCAAATGGAAGCATGAATCCTGCAAGAACCAGCAACACGTTCTTGCCGAGCAGATCCACAAGTGTGCGTTGCGTTGCGTTCGTTTGTGTGTGACCTTCGGAATCCTCAGACGCTCTGACTATTATCTCCATCTTTTATATTTCTTGTTTCGTGTTCAGATGATAGCTCCGCATTAATGATTTCGAGAGAATGTGCTCAGCTGTTCCGCTGAGCAAAGCTGTCATCGCATGCCTAGATTGCGGCCAGCACGGGCACTGGATTGGGCCAGCGCGTCGTTTATCTGTTGTACAGTTTCGCGGGATAGCCGATTTTAAACTAAAGGGGGTTAGTGCTTCCTCGGTCACTGTTTTTTGTTCTTTAGAATGAATTCACTAGAGGACAAAACAGAGCACGTACAGTAGTAGTGGACCACGATAACCCAAACAACGTTGACGGACGATGATGAAGCCGCAATGCGATTCGTACGCTGATTTCATCACTGAAAGAGATCGACAATGGTTCGTTGTAGACGTGTGGGCCAGTTTGTGCTTAATAAAACTTGAAATACAATTGCAAGCATTGACATCCTGCCGTTTTTCTACCAAAATGGATATATTTTGAAGATTGGAAAGTAAATTTATTATGGGTCTAAGGTTCCTAAGTTGTTGTTCTTGCTTCAGGAAACGCCAGTATTCTCTTGAAATCGGTGAGTTTTTTTAATATTATTATTATTTATCTGTTTGCCAATGCCATTTCAACCGAGGGCGCTAGAGCGTAAAAAATCTAGGGGGAGGGGATGACTCAAATCAGAGAATAGTTTAGAGGTCGGTGATCTTGTCATTTTATAAAGAGAAAAAACTTGGGGGGGGGGACTTTTTGGGAGGAATAAAATTTCAAGCTCCACGTTTCGGTGCCCTTTTTTTTAGAAATATATTTTCTATACTTGGGATAAAAAAATGACTTAATAATTCAGCAAATTTTCAAAGAGAAATAATCGTATTTTCTCGGGAGTTTGGGGAGGGCAATGCCTTCTTAATATTTTCCTTGGAGGAATAAAATTTCAAGCTCCAGATTTCAGTGCCCTTTACTTTAGAAACACATTTTGTATACTCGAGATAAAATGAAAAAAAAAGACAATAATAAAAAAAATCAAAAAGAAATAGTCTTCGTATTCTCTTGAAAATGTTTGCAGGACAATGCCTTCTTAGTAGTTGTCCTGGGGTGATAGAGTTTCAGGCTCAAGGTCTCGGTGCATTTTACTTAAGAAACATATTTTAGATACTGTGGATCAAAAAAAGAAAAATGATTTATAAATACAATAAATTTTCGAAAAGAAATAATCCACGTATTTTTTTTTAAATTTTGAAAGGACAATGTCTTAGTATTTTTCTTGGAGGAATAAAATTTGAAGCTCGATTTTATTTTAGAAACATATTTTACTCACTCGAGATAAAAAAGGATTTAATAATACACAGAAATTCAAAAAGAAATAGTCTTCATATTATCTTGAAAATTTTGGTAGGACAATGCTTTCTCAATTTTTATTCTTGCAGGGATAAAGTTTCAGTCTTCGTATTTCCTAGAAAATTTGTGTGGAACAATGCTTTCTCGGTTTTTATTCTTGCAGAGATAAAGTTTCCGGCTCCAAGTTTCGGTGCCTTTTACTTTAGAAACATATTTCGGATACTTCGGATCAAAAAAAGAAAAATGGCTTATAAATACAACACATTTTGGAAAAGATTCAATCTTCGTATTTTCTTGAAAATTTTAATGGAAGGACAATGCCTTCTTAATATTGTTCCGGGAGGAATAAAATTTCAATCTCCAGGTTTCAGTACCCTTTTTTAGAAACATATTTTGTATACCCAAAATAAAAAAAAGATTTAATAATTTAAAAAAATAAAAAAGAAATAGTCTTCGTATTTTTTTAAAACTTTTGGTATGACAATTCTCTCTCAGTTTTTATTCTTTGCAGGGATAAAGTTTTAGGCTCCAGATTTCGGTGTCTTTTACTTTAAAAACGTATTTGGATACCCGGGATAAATAAAAATAACTGCAAATACAAAAAATATATATATTCGTGTTTCTTGAAAATTTTGAAAGAAATTTTTGAAAAAAATTTAAAACATTTTTTATGGGAAGACAATGTTTTAAACGTTAGATTTCACTAACCCTTACTTCAGAAATATATTTGGGTCTCAGAATGTACAAATCTAAAATGAAAATTATTTATAAATATAGTTGTATTCAAAAGTATGGATACTTCAGACATGTCCCTAGAACTTCAAATCTAGGCAGCGGAAGAATTTTTTGACACCAAAGGCGTAATTATGGTGGGGTAGCTGAGCCGTCTGCCCCGGGCTTGCTCAAGGAGGGTGTAATAATCACTGCTTACAGTCTGATTGAAACTGAAAGTTGAAAATTTTTACACCAGTTTCTGGTACATTTTTTTTTCTTTTTCGCGCCATACTTTATTATTTGTTCATTTACAGAATTTTCCTATGCGTACCATGCTTCGCCAGGTTCGGCATTGCTTTGGCAAATTAAAATTCGCATTTTCCCCTCAAAATGTTCACGCACATTCAAAAACGAAGGCAAGGTTGTATGATGATTCTCTGGGGGGGGGGGGGTATCCTTGATCATCACTGCGGCTGTGATCCATGACTTCCGGATTCATTCGGTCTGTTTTATGTGTTACCAAAGATCCGAAGCAGTTGGGAAATGCTAACTGCTTAAAAAAAGACAACAGACACAGTTTGATTGTACCTATTTCATAGAGTTTGGTTTTAATTTAGTTTTGTTGAGCAGGGAGTAACACACACACACACACACACACCAGTCACTCATACACACACACACGTCCACTATAGACAACATATACACTACATTATCAAAAGTATTCGGACACCACAATGTTTTGGGACAAATGGCTGTCGCAATGATTACTTAGTCGGTCCCCCTTTTGCTTGTACGACAGCGGCAACACGTCGAGGTATACCATCAACAAATTCCGGGTAGGTCTCGACAGGAATGGTTCGCCATTCGTCCTGCAAAGCTGCTGCCGGAGTGGAGAGCAAAGTCGGTCGTTGTGGTCGATTTTGTATCCGTAGCTCCAGTTCATCCCAGAGGTCAGGGGCGCGCCTAGGGCATTTGCCGCGCCGTTGTACGAGAATATTTTTCAATTTTTATTCATTTTTACATGAAATAAATATCTTTAGCAACATTTTTTTTCTATTTCCGGTAAATTGAGATTTTCCATAAAACACTACTGTCTCATATAAAACTGAAGAAAACAAAGTTCTGTTAAACTCTAGTTCAGATGACGCTACAAATAATTCAAGAAGTCAGCTTCCTCTCTCTCTCTCTCTCTGTCAATTTACACAAAAGTCGGCATTACCGGTAAAAAAAGTTTCGTCATGTACGATGATAAACAATAAACATATTACAGCTTCTTGATACACACACACACACATACAGTATATATAACTAAGCAAGATAAGATGAGGAACCCGTGGGTAAGGAAAACGATAAGAGTGGAAGACATTATGATCAGAGTAAAATAGGCTGGACATATTGCCAAGAGAACGGACCATCGATGAACAAACGACATTTTAGACCGGATTCCAAAGGACAGGAGGAAAAGTCCTAAAAGAAGACCACGTGGGAGATGAGTGGATAAAATTCGAAAGCATGCGGGAGAGAGATGTAGGAGACTGGTCCAAGACAGACCGTTGTGAAAGAAACTTGGGGAGACCTTCATCCAGCAGAAAATTGATATTGGTTCAGAAGGATGATGATATATATACATGTAATAGTAAACACGACGGACGTCTCTAACTATTCTAACCAAAATATCTAATATCGTGGAATACATCGAAATTGTACCCCAGTGTTCGTTACCCGTATTGCATCGATCCTATAACATTTTCCCACCCTGTTTTACGGTCAACACTGGAAGCTCTTTCTTGAAAATTTGCCAACGATAAGGCAATTCAGAAAAGTAAGCATATATTTCTTGACAATGCTGAAAATGTTCACAATCCGTAGGGAAATGTTTTCGTCGGCATTTACGACCAGATTTAAAGTATGAGCCGCTCAAAGTATTTAAAATCGTAAGAGTCTTAAGTCGACAAATTATGCTTTTTGAAGTCCATTGTGTTTTTCCTACATATTGGCCCCATTTGTCATAGCGCTGGACACGCATTCATGAATGCTGAAATCTTCAAGATTAAAAAAAAAAATTAGAAAATTAATTTTCAATCCTTTGCCAGCGGTATCTGTTACTGCACAAAACGGTAAAACTTATTCTCTGATTTCAAGACGTTTTCTGTTGAATTATAAATGAGTTATTTTTACTAAAAAAGTAAACGTTCCACTTAGCATTACGATTTCTCACAGTATAACGTTTTCATAACTTCTCCCACGTCACTGATATTAATTTATCAACCGAAAAAAATGATTGTGGGTCCTTCCGCTCCCGGCATCTGGCGCCCGGATGCTTAGCACCCGTTGAACCCCGCTTGGCGCGTCCCTGCCAGAGGTGTTCTATGGGATTAAGATCAGGACTCTGAGCAGGAAAGTCTAACAGTTCCACCTGCCAATCTTGCACACGCCGTACAGTGTGGCAGGGAGCTCGATCGTGTTTAAGAGACAACGGTCATTTCCGTAATGCTGTCACATTGGTGGTAGGACAGAATTATCCAGAACGTCAAAGTACACTTCAGAATTTATGGTATAATAACCAACGGGCTGAGTCCCATTCACGAAAAACAACTCATGACGGAGCCTCCACCGAACTTAACAGTTGGAAGAACACAGTCCGACGAAAATTCCAGTCGCCCACGAAAATCGTTCGCCGGGCTTTCGCGAAGTCCAAACACGCCCATCATATTGGAAAAGTGAAAAGCGTGACTCATTACTCCAAAGAACAGCTTTCCAGTCGCCCACAGTCCAGGAACGACGGGAGACACACCACTCCAAAGAACAGCTTTCCAGTCGCCCACAGTCCAGGAACGACGGGAGACACACCACTCCAAAGAACAGCTTTCCAGTCTCCCACAGTCCAAGAACGACGGGAGACACACCACTCCAAAGAACAGCTTTCCAGTCGCCCGCAGTCCAGGAACGACGGGAGACACCACTCCAAAGAACAGCTTTCCAGTCGCCCACAGTCCAGGAACGACGGGAGACACGCCACTTCAAAGAACAGCTTTCCAGTCGCCCACAGTCCAGGAACGACGGGAGACACACCACTCCAAAGAACAGCTTTCCAGTCGCCCACAGTCCAGGAACGACGGGAGACACACCACTCCAAAGAACAGCTTTCCAGTCGCCTACAGTCCAGGAACTATGGGAGACGCACCACTCCAAAGAACAGCTTTCCAGCCGGCCACAGTCCAGGAACGACGGGAGACACACCACTCCAAAGAACAGCTTTCCAGTCGCCCGCAGTCCAGGAACGACGGGAGACACACCACTGCAAAGAACAGCTTTCCAGTCGCCCACAACCCAGGAACGACGGGAGACACACCACTCCAAAGAACAGCTTTCCAGTCACCCACAGTCCAGGAACGACGGGAGATACACATGTCCAAACGACGCTTCGCATTCACGGTAGTGATGTGTTGCTTGTGTGTCACTGCTTTACCATTATAACTTACACGGTGCAACTCTTTGCGGATAGTTATGGCACTGACTGAGCCATTACAAACATTTCCTACTTCAGCAGTGTTGGAAACGGAGAGGGAGAACGGAATTTCTGAACATTTCTCAGTATGACTTTTTCTGTCACGTTCCGTCAGTTTGTGCGACCTTCCTGAACGTTTTTTCTTCTTTTTTCCCGTAGTTACACTGTCCTACTTCCATCTCTTCACGACATCACGTACAGTCGATTTTGGTATGTTTAGTTTAGCTGCAATGCTCCGTATGGAAACATTATTTAAATGACATCCTATGAGCAGCCCACGCTGGAACTCGGAAAGTTCACACCCACGCGGCATATCCACTTCAAAGTTACTGATAACATGACAGATATCTCAAGAATCCAAGATTCAAAACTTTGAAGCGAAGCTTCAATAATTTTGAAAGCAGTTCTCGATTGCTTTTTCCTCAAAAGATTCAGTCGCTCACATGCAATTCTTACGAATATTAACAGACGGGAAAGAGGTAACGCCGTAGGTCCAACCATATTGAAAATAGAAATGAACAGATGTTCAGATAGGAAAGCTTTAAAGTAGAAGTGATGAAAAATTAAAGGTGGAGTGTATGCATTGCCATTATCTAAAACCCACGTAGTTGGAAAGCTAAGTTTCATACTCTGATTTAAATGACTTTTTGTATGTTTTTAATTTGGTGTTCTAAGTAATTAGTCTGCGTGATCATTAATTGTCAGGAGTGGTTTTAACTGAATTAATTTCACTTACAAGGTGTTGGAAAGATGATACTTTGTTAGCACTGGTTATCTTATGCTTAAGGCAGAGGTTCTCAAACTTTTTATCCTATGGAACCCTTTTTTCTACAATGTCTAGCAACGGAACCCCTCTATAAATACCATTAAAATTAATATACCTATATGCCTATGTATCACTGATTTGAAATAAGAATTAAACGAAAAAAATAAGCCATTAGTCAATAAAAAAGATATTACTTACAAAAAGGTAATGTAGAGCCAATAAAATTTATTATGCCAATGATGCTAGTAATCATTGATGAAAATTATTAATGTGATGAATGGCTTTACTTTTTATTGCCACATAGTTCTTTAAAATTTGGTTCTATCGAAGAAAGTTGTAATCTCATATTGAGCTTTGCATCCAGCTTATTGCGGTGCTTATTTTTTGTTGAGGCATGCACAGAGAAGCCCGTTTCACGAAGACAGGTTGTCGCAAATGGTAAGAATACTGACACAGGTTTTTGCGATAATACTGGATATTCCCCTTTCAAACTGCACCAAAACTCTGCCACTGACACTGTTTTATAAAGAGATGTCACTGAAAAATCCGACATCAGATCAATAAATTTTTTTCATATCCATCAGAGGAAAAGCATGTAGTTTTTTCATTACTAACAAATTGACTTTTTAATTTTCCATAATTGACTTTTTAATTTTTCGTGCTTCTCATCAGGAAAATAGTACCTCAATGAATCATGGAGAGCTTCCAAATGTTAGGTGATTGCATCACATTTTTTGTTTTATATTTATGAACCATTGTTCGTTTTATATTTACCACCGGGATGCAAACCCGGATCCCTCTTGGACAAATGAGCAGAAGTCATCGCTTTGACTACTGCACGTCTAAGGCTATGCTATTTCCTTCACTTGGAGAGACACGCTTGATAACAGAATTTTTTGCTATTTCTTTGGCCGATTTTTCTCCAAGCATGCACTTAACCATGTCAATAGCACATGGCTTGATAAGATTCACGGCTATTGTATAAGATTCACCTGCGTGTACTATTGGATAGCTTACTAAAAGAGAAACCTCCGTTGCTTTCTCATTCAATGTATTAATATGTGCTGCATTAAAAAAAATTTCACTTTTAAAAGTTCATCATGCTTGCGTACAAAAAAATCAACATTTTTATATTTGAGCTCTAGAAGTGTACTGCCTAAATGGCGCCAAAGTTTAGCAGGGGCCATTGAGCTATTATGAAAAACTTTGCTGCATATGACACACTGCGGATTATTATCAGCGTTCATAAATACGAAAATAATATAGCTCTGATCGGACTTTCTTCTTTACGCAAATTTGACAGTTTTATCTTGATCACACCTTCCAGAACGTGTTTTATTTTCTTGAACTGTTTTTATTGGCTATGGGAAATTGCTTAGTTAAGGCTGTAATCGCGAAAAATATGGAATTCACAGATTTTCTTGAAAATTTCGGAGCTGCTTTACTAATTGCTTGCGGAACCCCGAGGTTCCACGGAACACACTTTGAGAAACACTGGCTTAAGGTATACGTTGAAAAGGTCATTTTGTAAAAATGCGTTCATTTTAAAGCCCCATTCTTTAGGATTCCAAAGCTGCCTTTGTTTCTTATCTACGATGAATAGGTACAGAGTTATAGCAATCGGAATATCTAAACACAGGTGTCAAACGAACGGGAAGTGACACTTGAAACGCGTTTTTTTGCAGGATGAGAATTTCTTCCCGAACTCTTTACGGAAAGCTTGATAACTGCAGAAGTTATGTAAATGAATTGATGAAACTTGGTATACATCTTATAACGAAGTAAATTTCTCCGTTATTTTTGTCCACGCCGGGCATCGAACCCGGTTCCCCTCATTCCGGAATAAGTCGCTCTCCTAACTGAGCTACGCGGAAGTATGCTCTCGCTGCTATCTGCCTTTATTTCATGTGCGTCCTACGGTGTAGGCACGTCACAATCTTTCTTACAATGTTGTGCATGCAATGAACTAAAAGTTGTGCTGTTTGTCAGTTCAAAGTTAGGTTATAGCTATTTACATACAACATAGTGAAGAAACTTGTCGAAAATTCACACTAATGCATGTAGGAATAAGTGCATCTCAGCAGTGTTTAAAAACATCACTTACCTTTTTTGTTCACTGCATAGATAATGGTCATGCGCATATACTCATACAAAAAATGCCATCATGTATCTGTATCTGTAACTTTTTTATTTAGAGCGTTAACTGTAAACGTCACATTTCCCTAAATTCTTTCACAAATTTCCCGATTTCTTGAAAATTTATATTGATATCCTTTTTTTTTTTTTCAATTTTTATGCGTTTTGTGGATTATTAGCCTTTCTAAAAAAAAATTACCCATTCTTGCATTTTTTCAAAAACAAGTGCCTCCAACGTAGTGGAATACCTTAAGAGCTTCCCTTTGCAAAGTTAGTAAAATCCTAGAAAATACTTGACTGACACTGCTTTTGCTTTGAGCTATCTTACGCTTGATAGCTGCCCTTTGCAAAGCAAATAACTCCTATAATTTGACTGTCATTGTTTTTGCCTTGGGTAACTTACGCTTCTAGAGCTGCCCTTTGCAAAGCAAGTAGAATCCCGTTAGAGTCAGCTGAAAAGAAAGGATGAGTACCAGAAGGGAATATCACTGTTAGCAGTGATTTATAAACTATTTGCAAGGATATTGGTAGCTAGATTGCAGCCTGTCATACACTGGGGTGCAAAAATTAAGGACGAGACGGTTTTTCGAATGTAACGTCGCGCAGAAGTGCTCCACGTGGACTCAAATCATACCATAGGATCCCCAAGATGTAAGAATATGGGAATTCAAAGGATACAAAGGCACTCTATTGAAAAGGTAGCTTCGAGCACAACTGAACAGAAGACAGAAACGTCCATGTGACAGGCGCCTGCCAAGAAAAATCCAGTCTTTAGTAGAGGATATGATCACCCCTGACTGCGTTGCAGGATTTACAACGTCTGTCCATGCTGATGACGAGGTTGTCAAGGAGCTGTTGAGGCATCGCGGCCCATTCCTCTTGTAGCGCCAATCGTAGCTGCGGAATCGTTGCTGGCGGCTGTTGACGTGCTGCCAGGCGTCTCCCGAGAAGGTCCCACACGTGTTCGATTGGATTTAGGTCCGGGGACCTTGCGGGCCAATCCACGCGTTGAATATCTTCACTCTCCAACAGCTCTGCGACAGCCACTGTACGATGAGGTGTAGCGTTGTCTTTCATGAAGAGAAACTCAGGACCCACAGCACCTCTAAACAGACGAACGTGAGGCAGGAGAACCTCAGTACAATAGCGGACACCAGTGACTGAACCTCCTTGGAAGATGTGGAGGTCAGTACGGCTACCAAGCATGATACCGCTCCAAACGAGAACTCCGATACCTCCAAACCGGTCCCTTTCGATGATGTTGGAGGTGTGATTGCGTGTTCCCTGCTCTCTCCAGATGTGTATACGTCCAGAATCGCTCGTCAGACTAAATCGGCTCTCATCCGTAAAGAGAACTCGACCTCATTGCTGATGTGTCCAGTTCTTGTGTTCCTGGCACCACAGAAACCGCCGTCTCCGACGAGCAGGCGTTAATGGCACACACCGTACTAGTCGTCGTGCAAATAGACCACCTTTGTGCAGCCTCCTGGCCACGGCAAAACGCGATAACGGACGTCCAGTTGTCTGTTGCATGTGCCTTGCGCTTTCTCCCGCTGTCTGCCGTCTATCTCTTCTCACCTGTAGGATAACATATCGGTCGTCCGCCGCCGTGGTTGCTCGTGGACGACCACTGCTAAACTCTCGGACAGCTGTTCCTGTCGTTTGAAATGCTCTCCAAGCTCGTGAAACGATGCTGTGAGGGATCCCGAACTCCTCGGCCACGCTAGTCATACTTCAACCTTCTTCCAACTTCTCAATGACGCAACTTCGGATAAAGCCATCCAGATGTCGTCTACTGGATTGCCTGTTGGCCATATCACACGGTGGCAGCAACTCGACGTCGTTCAAACCGATGTACACCGTGCAATAGCTTTTACCGAATTGCTGAGCGTACACTGCCCGTGTGCTTTATACCCTTCCGACCCCCCTACGTCATGCTGCATATATGCGTATGCCTACCGTACCGGACCCTAGTCTATCTCTTGAGTAGTCTTTCGGTCCGTTCTGCCTGCTCGTTCCGCTGTGATGCAAATTTCTTCTCTTGGTCCTTAATTTTTGCACACCAGTGTAGAAGAATATCTGGGGGACGATCAGTGTTGCATTAGATATGGGAGATCAACAATAGACCTGATTTTTACAGTACGAACTATAATGAAGAAATGCTACGAGTTTAATATCAATCTACACCATTTCTTTGTGGACTTTAAACAAGCTTATGACAGCATTAAGGTGGGCGCCTAGTGATTTTGCTTCCTATACTTCCAATGGACAAACTTCTGTACACAATTAAACTTTGAACATCGATTAAAATAACTTCATATTATAACTTGGAATACTTAATATTTTCTGAAACATAACCATAATTGTATTAAAAATCACTAACTTTTCCTTTGGTGATGTTAAAAGTCCAGAAAAAAGATGGCGCGACCTGCACATTGATGACGTCAGTAGACAAACAAATGTTGGATTGCTTAATTATGGTTATGTTTTATTGGGTTGTCGGAAAAGTCATGACGTATTTTAGACATGTTTTGCAAACCTCATTTATTGATAGAAAGAACAAAGATCAATCAATGATATAATGCTCGTTTTGTTCGATAACCTTTTGCCATCTTTCAGTGAGCTGCAGAATGTTGTTCATAGAAGGACCTGTCTTTCGTGGCGAAAAACTATACAAGGTGCTGATTTACAGCCTCATCTGAATTAAACGTTATACCACGCAAAGACTGTTGAAGAGAGCGAAACAAATGGAAGTCTGACGGCTCAAAGTCAGGCAAGTATGCTGGGTATGGCAACACATCCCACCCAAGCTTCAATAATTTTTGGCGGGTGATCAAACTTGTGTGTGGTCTCGCGTTGTCGTGATGGAACACAACACCTTTACGATGAACGAGCTCTGGATGTTTCTGGATGAATGATTCGTTCACTCTGTCCAATTGTCGACAGTATACATTCGAATTGATTGTTTGGTTCCGTGGTAGGAGCTCGAAAAACACGACACCTTTAAAATCCCTCCACACTGAGACCAGAACCTTCCGCTGATGAATGTGTGCTTTGGGTGTCGTTTGAGTCGAAGCAGCACGTCGGGACCAAGACTGTTTGCAGCACATTGTTGTACACAATCCACTTTTCGTCACCAGTTATCAGTCGCTTTAAAAAAGGATCGTTTTCTTCATGTTTAATGAGCATATCGCAGATGTTTATACGCGCCGTCAACTGAGCTTCTTTGAGTTCATGAAGAACCCACACATCGAGCTTGCTTACTTATCCCAGCTTCTTCAGGTAGTCGTGAAAGCTTGAATGACGGATGTGCAATGTGTCTGCAATCTCTCGTGTCGTGTAACGTGGGTTTGACTCGATCAATGCCTTGCTTTGGTCGTCATTATCCTCGGTTGGCCTCCCGGCCGAGGAGCATCGTTGAGGTCAAAATCACCAGCATGGAATTTTGCGAACCACCGCTGGCACTAACGTTCTTGTAGAGCATTATCACCGTACACTTATCACAACTTTTCACAAGCTTGACGCGCGTTCTTCCCTTTACGGAAGTAAAACAGTAAAATATGGCGAAAATGCACAGTTTTGTCTTCAATCTTCAACTTGATGTCAAATCTCCGCAAATCAACCACACCGCTCACTATTCCTTTTAGACTGCAGCTAGAACTGGCACCTGTCGAATGCCATAGCGATAACAGAGCTGCGCATGCATTTAGTACTTCCAAAACCGCCCAACCGCCATCGGGTGCCAAAATACGTCACGATTTTTCCGGCAACCCAATAGAAAATATTAAGTATTGCAAGTTATAATACGAAGTTATTTTAATCAATGCTAAAATTTTCATCCTTGGGAACGCATTAATTATGAAGAAAATGTGTACAGAAGTTTGCCATTGGAAGTATAGGAAGCAAAAACACTAGACGTCCACCTTAATAGAGATAAGCTATTCAGAGTCATGAAGGAATTCCAAATTCCACCCAAACCCATAAGATTAGTAAAAATGACACTCAGAAATACCATGTGTAGAGTGCAGATACAGGGTGAACTCACACCAGAGTTCAGGATTACCAAATGATTACAAGGGGATCAACTATCAACAATGCTTTTTAACCTATGTCTTGAAAGGGTTATGCGAAATGCAATTATAAATAGAGGTGGTATTAGCGCGATGGACAGTGGCATTGTCGTCCGTGAAACAGCCGGTGTCGTGCCACTTGCGGACAAACCGAAATTGAATAGATTGGAAAGGTTCGTCGTGCCAGATGCGGACAATTCCTGCTTCTGTTGGCGAATTCTCGATTTTTTTCCCCTGCAGATTTCCCCTCACACTTTTCTCCCAGGCTTGGGACTGGGCAATGTCAAGTTGACACTGGCGGTTTAAAAATTCCATAATAATTCCTTATGTCATTTTAATGTTAGAAATTTCAAATTATGTTACAAAACTAAAAAAATGTTACAATACAAATTATGTCACAAAACTCCAATTTTGTTTTTCAAATTTAGTCAAAATTTGTTACAAAACTTAAGGCTTTTAAACACCTTTTTAAGTCCTTGCTTTTTTCAAATGCTGAAAGAATATTTTCAATTCTTTCATCAATTTTTACATACCTTTTCTGCCGTTTTGTTACCGGTTCTCCTAATTCTTTCATTTTCAAAAAATGGGATATTTTTTTCAAATTCTGCTTTTAGAGTTTGCAGTACTAAATGTACATTTGATTCCTTCTTACCGGTGATCTTATTAAATTTCGAGTTCCACCCTTCCACAGCATTATTCGTTCGATGACGTTGACGATGAACAATTCCATATATGAAGGGGAAGATTTTGGTTGTCCAACCACTGTTCAACAAAATAGTTTTAAAATATGGATACCTTATCATTTTTGGGGGCGTTTTCCCTAATAATAAACCAAGCTTCATCAACGTATTCTACAGGTATATATGACAAAGCCGAACACATCCTACGTGTTTGTCTGACTTCTTCATTTTCTTTATATAGAAGAATACAGAGGCGTATTTCTTGAATTTTCCTCCATAAGCACTGGTTGAAATGGAAATTGCAACCTGATATTCTAGTTTCGGGAAATTCCATTTGTGTTGGTTTAAATACTGTACTTTCAAAATCAATTTTAATTAATTTGGGATTCCATTCCGTGCACCATATTTTTATTTCTTTGAACAAGGAAGAATATGTAGCTTCCTTTTTGTCAGGTAGGAAGGCAAATACTACAGGATAAATATTCGTTTCAGATGCTGTACTTCCACAGTTCACGTATATAGTATATATTTGAGTAAACTGTCTAGGGCAACTCTTGAAAGTTCCGTTAAAAAAGAAAACGTCCCCACTTTTTAAAAGATATTCAGCATCCTCGCCGGCAAAAACAAGTATTCTTTTTCCCTGATTAGTCACAAAATCTAAGCGAAGGAAACACTCATTGTTTGGCAGGCGAAGTGTTTCTTCAGGAAACTGAATTTCTGTGCTACTTGTTGAATTTTGAGTAGTCCCCAATACTTTTCTTATTTCTCGACATAATGCTGATTTTACACTTCTATACTGCGGCTTTTCAGAAACTAAATTATAGCCCTTTGTTATAAATTTCCGAAATGTCTTCAAAAATTCGAGGGACAGGCGACGATATTTCTTCACTAACCTTTTTCTTGCATTTTTCTATCGTTTTCTTCACTTCCATTTTTGCGATTTTTGGCCCACAAGAATGAGTGGTCATACTTATCACTTAATGCTCAAAATCTGTCTTTACACTTCCCTTACATTTTTCTTTTTTATCTTTTGAACACACCCATGAAATGCACTTTTCATTTTCCCTATGCATTCTATGCTGATAACCGTTTACAACTAAAGCAGGCTTGTTTTTTGTTGTTGACATTAATTCAACTGACAAAGATTCCTTGTTTATAAAAACACAGATCTGGCAGGAATAAAAATCTGGTGTTGACTGCTCCACAGATACAGCACAAATAAACAGAAGCATGTGTCGTGGACGGGGTGAAGAATGACCCTTAATCCCATTATGAGCTGCTCTGTCCGCATTTGGCACTGTCCGTTAGTGGCACGTAACCAAACAGTCATCACCTACTGGATGAAAAATCAGATCAGATCTGATCATACAGTAGCGAACAAAAGTATTTGGCGAAACACTTTTTCAACCATAATTTTTTTTTCTGCTGGACCAAATCGGGTCATTTTGGGATATGATGTGTGTTGATTCGTGGGTTACAATGCCGCGTAGTTTGTATTTCGCTCAGAGCGAATTTGTCTTTCGAAATGGGCCATATTCAAGAGTCGCCAATTATTACCCATTTGTTTGCTGCATGTATTAATGTTTTTCTTGTGATTTTTGTGGGGTTTGTGATGTGTAGTGTGCTAATAAGTCAATCTTAGGTTTTCAGAAATCTGTTAAAAGGCGGAGATCCCTGTTGGAGCTCGCCAGGCCGCCGTGAACATGATGGAATCCGGAATGCGCGTCACCGACATTGCGAGGGCCCTGACGATCGGACACCAGTCCATTTCAGCTATCCTGCAACGTTATAAGAAGACTGGGACCGTCGAGAACAGTCCGCGATGTGGTAGGCCTCGTTCCACTACGTTGCGTCAGGATAGACGCATCCTCCGTCGATCTCGTGCTGATCCCACCTTGACTGCTGTGGACATCGCCACCGAATTCCGCGATAGCGACGACCTGAACGTCAGCCGAATGACCATCTCCCGTCGTCTCATTGCCGGTGGATTGAATGGAAGACGCCCCGCCAAGAAACCACTCATCGGAGTCAAGAATCGACGAGCCAGAGTCGCGTTCGCTCGCCGTCATCGACACTGGACCGCGACGGACTGGAGTAAGGTGCTTTTCACCGACGAGAGCAAGTTCAACTTGTTCGGAAGTGATGGCATCCGATACGTACGATGTCCGTGTGGCCAGAGATTCAACCCCCAGTTCATTCAGCCGACTGTCAAGCACGGAGGAGGATCGCTCATGGTTTATGGCGCCTTCTCTCGCAATGGAATGGGCCCCATCATCAAGATTGACGGAATAATGACCGGCCAGAGCTACACGAACATGCTCATCAACGATGTCTTCCCATGGGAAAACCAGAACATGCCACTCGGATGGATCATGCAGAAAGACAACGACCCGAAGCACACCTCCAGAGTAGCGAAGGCAGCCTTCCTGCAGCAACAGGTCACACTTCTAGGCTGGCCAAGCCAATCTCCAGACCTCAACCCCATCGAGCACATGTGGGAGGAGCTGGAGAGACGATGTGCGAAGAAAACCTGCCGGAATAGGGCCCAGAAGTTCGACCAGCTGTCTGCAGAATGGGCGCGAATTCCGCAGGTCACCGTCGAGAAGCTAGTGGACTCGATGCCGGCCCGTTGTGCAGCTGTTATTAAGTCCCGTGGTTATCCCACTAAGTATTAGTTATTGTTTTGTCGTTTTCTCGTATTTGTTTTCTGTTATCGTTGCATTAAATGAATGTGATACACACCTACTTTGTTGGTCAATTTGTATGATTTTTGCAATTAAGCTCGGTACCTGATCTGTGTTAAAGTTTCCGATCCATCTGCATATAGGTCATGTTTACAACTGAATAACACACATCATATCCCAAAATGACCCGATTTGGTCCAGCAGAAAAAATATTATGGTCGAAAAAGTGTTTCGCCAAATACTTTTGTTCGCTACTGTATGTACGAGGATTTTAAAAAGGGAGTGTCTGACCCCAGGTCTTAAACAACCCTTAGAAATACGAAGCTAGGGGAATTGGGCTAGAGTGCCCGATAAGAAAGTGACACGGAGACGAAGTAGAAAGGGGAGGAAGACGCCCTTATTTATTACCGGGAGGTGGGGGTGGGGGGCAGTACCCGGTGTCCGACGGCTTAACGTTCCCATCAGACGCACGGCGGATATTTAGTGGTAGATGAAAAATCAACACTGCTGGTTGAACTTGATCTGCAACATTCTTCAGATAGTCTTTGGAGGTCACCTGACCTTCCAGCAATACCAGGGGACTCGTTCCGTACCAACAAAGTGTTTTCCACACCATGACACCACCCCAAGGACCTTGATTTGTGTTCACAAGGCAAGCTGGGTCCGTTATTTCATGGGGCTTCTGCCAACTCTCTGCCAACCGTCAGTACAGAACAAGATGTACGACGAATTGTCGGACCACATGACTTTTTTCCTCAACTGACTTCAGCTTGTGATTGCCCTGCTTCCAATCAACAGATCGCTCGCCACTATTCTGCCACTGACAGTCTTTCCCAAGCTTCAATTGTCGCACCCCGCTCAGAATAACGTTTATCAAGGTCACGTGTCTGCCAGCTGGATGACGTAGGTTATCATTTGCATATTTCCATAGGGGCTATCACAATGTTGTTTGGGTACATCGACTTAGCGTTTTCCCTTGCACATGTCTCTAAAAATTCTTTACAATCGGTCGTCTCGCTTTGGACATATCCTCGAATTTGTGTTTGTCACGTTAATTTTGGACACCAGTTTATGTACACTTATCGTCAAAAAAATAGTTGCACCTAGAACGACGTGTCTGATTGCAATGCTATTCGAGAGGAAGGTAAAGGTTACCAGGAACAATAAATGATTAAACATTGAGACTGATATGGGCAATATTTATTGACCTACACGCCAATAAGTAGTGTCTCTTAGTATGACGTCGGGCCGCCATGTTTGTTCACACAGTATGCCAGACGTCTCGGCATGGAGTTGTACAGGTTCCTAATGGTGTCCTGCGATAAGCCATGCCATGCAGCTTGAATCTTCCCACGCAGTTCCTGCAGATTGTGCGTTAGGGGTGGAGTGTGTATAGCGCGTCCAATAACATCAAACTAATTTTTAATCGGCGATAGGTCTGGTGGTGCGGCTGGCCATGGCAGAGTATTAGTGCCTTGACGGCAAGCTCTCGAGACAGCAGCAGTATGTGGGTGAGCGTTGTCTTGTTGTAAAATCACACCGGAGTGAGCGGTCAGAAAAGGTAGAGCCACTGGTTACAGGACCTCATTAACGTAACGTTGGGCTGTCAAAGTGCCTGTAATGAACACCAAAGATGATCTGGCATCGTAGGCAATTGCACCTCACACCATGACACCAGGCCTTCTGGACGTATGACGCTCGACTCAAATCATTCATCTTGGTGCCGCTACACACGGATTCGTTGGTCGTCTCCTCGAAGACAAAAGCGGGACTTGTCACTGAAGATCCCCCGTTGCCATTCTGAGTGTCTCCATGACAGTCTGGCACGACACCATAGCAGTCTTTGGCGACGATGCACTTTTGTTAAGGGCAGTCGTCGTAACGGACTATGTGCGTGTAGTCCTTCGTCGTGCAGCCGTCTACTAATGGTGCTGGCACTAATCGGACGATGCATGGAGGGCACCACTGTTCGCTGAATATCCGCATTCATGGGTGTTATGTCACTCTGCGCATGCTGAACAAGTCGTAGGTGTTCTTTCTCCGTGATTCGTCTAGGTATCCCAGACCCTTCCTATCGCTGCTGCGTGCCTTGTTCTATTCACTGCCGCCGACAGCGTGGTATAGTGATATCCTTACGACTGGTATGATGATATCCTCACACACATATATATATATAATGAAAATATTACAGAACCAAAATACAAAATTTCAAAACAAGTAAAAAACTGGAACAGGTTGCCGTCATCAGGAGAGCATCAACCTGTGGGAGTGCCTTTCTAGTACCAACAAAACGACAAGGCAAGCCAAAATTGTCGGTTGGTTATGCTCCCTAGGCCACAAAACCAAATTCTAATAAGCATTTCTAGTGGCCTAGGGAGCATAACCAACCGACAATTTTGGCTTGCCTTGTCGTTTTGTTGGTACTAGAAAGGCCACTCCCACAGGTTGATGCTCTCCTGATGACGGCAACCTGTTCCAGTTTTTTACTTGTTTTGAAATTTTGTATTTTGGTTCTGTAATATTTTCATTCTATATAAGCTACTACACGAGGTTTAGCTGCCTTCGGCGCTTCTCATGGTATTAGCCTTTTTTGTCTAATTTTCTTGTGTTGAATAATTTATATATAAAGTCATTTTTTTGTTTTATACACATGCCAGAGGCACTATCTATATCATCATCATCATCATCATCATCATTGTCAACCATTATCAATCCACTGCTGGACGAAGGTCTCCCCAAGTTTCCTCCACAACGGTCTGTCTTGTGCCAGTCTCCTCCATGTCACCCCTGCATACTTTCGAATTTCATCCACCCATCTCCCATGTGGTCTTCTTCTGGGTCTTTTCCTGTCCCTTGGAATCCAATCTAAAATTTCGGCTGTCCATCGATGATCTGTCCTTCTGGCAGTATGTCCAGCCCATTGCCATTTCAGGGATTTAACTCTGATCATGATGTCTTCCACTCTTGTCATTTTTCGGATCCACGAGTTCCTCTTCTTATCTCTCCTGGTTACACCAAGCATGCACCTCTCCATGCTGCTTTGAGTTGTCTGCAGCCTTTGTATGTCTCTTTTAGTTAAGGTCCAATGTCTCTGCACCATACGTAAGCACTGGAAGGATGCATTGATCAAACACTTTTCTTTTAAGACATAATGGCATATTGCTCTTGAAAATGATGCTGTTTCTTCCAAAAGCTCTCCAGACAAATTTTGTACGCCGATTAATTTCTTCATCAATGTGACCTCACTTGATATCTGCTGTCCAAGATAAACGTACGTGTCTGTTATCTCCAGCTTTTCTCCATCAATCGATAAATCTTCATTTCTTGTAAAAGCATTGAACATCACTTTTTGTCTTCTGAAAGTTCATTTTTAATCCCACTTCTTTACTCTTGTCAGCAAGTTCCTGGATCATACTCTGTAGCTCTGATGGGGTAGTTGCAAAAATGACTACGTCATCAGCAAAACGAAGGTGGGTTAGATAATCTCCATTAATCTTTATCCCCTTGTTTTCCCAGCTCAGCGACTGAAAAACACCCTCCAATGTGGCATTAAAGAGCTTCGGAGATATGGTGTCACCTTGTCTCACTCCCTTTCCAATTTTTACGTGTGTTGTATTTTCAAACAGCCTAATCTTTGCACTTGCATTTTCATAGATGTTATTAATAATATTAATGTATGCATCTTCAATACCGCAGGTTTTCAGAGCCATTGTAACTGCTGATGGTTTCACCGAATCAAAGGCTTTTTCATAATCGATAAAAGCCATGCACAATGGAAGTTCATATTCTCTCGCTCTTTCAGTTAGTTCTCTCAGCACGTGGATATGATCTATTGTGCTGTAGCCACTCCTGAATCCAGCTTGTTCTCTCGGTTGAGCCATGTCCAGTGTTACCTTCAAGCGGTGTGAAAGAACTTTAGTGAAGATTTTATAAACTACTGATAGGAGGCTGATAGGTCTGTAGTTTCCGAGATCCTCAATGTCACCTTTCTTATGTAGCAGGATCATTGTAGCGGTATTCCAATCCTCAGGAATCTTTCCTTCATTAAGGCATCGAGTGAAAATTTGGGCGAGTACTGTTTCGATTTCTCCACTTGCTTCTTGTATGATGTCTACAGTAATTCCATCTTCTCCTGGAGCTTTTCCTCGCTTCATGTTCTTGATTGCATGTGCAACTTCTGCTGGAAGGACTGGAGGAACTCTGGTACCGGTATCTTTCATGATGTCTGGAGTGCATATATCATCCCTTTCATATAATTTGGAGTAGAAATCTTTCACTCTTGTCAAAATTTCGCCTCTATTTCTTGTTACAGAACCATCTTCTTTTCTCAGTGCCATAATCTGTTTTCTTCCCTTACTGAGATGTCCCTTTGCTATCTTTAGGCTTTGGTTGTTTTCAGTTGCTTTCCTCACTAGTTCACAGTTGAATTTCCTTACGTCTTCAGTGATACTTTTTCTTACTGTCTTGCATAGCTCTATATATTCCACTTTGGAAGTCACATCTTCTTTAGTTGTCCTCATCTCTCTTTCTTTTTTGCATCAACATTTTGGTTTTTCCTGATAATTTGTTCACATGCAACTTGTTCTTAGACCCAGCTAATTTTGTTGCTGTTTCCATAAGAGCTTTGGTTACTTTTCTGTTAACTTCAGAGATGTCCACTTCTTTCCGATGTTAGGCCTTCTAAAGCAGAGAACCTGTTCTTCAGTTCTAACTTTGAAGGTATTATGGTGTTTTTTAAGGTTGGTTATGTCAATAGATTTTGTTTGTCTTATGAGCTTGCCACGTTCAAGTTTAGTGTTGAGGTGCATCTACATCTCACCAATCTATGGTCACTACCTGTGTTGAACTTGTTTAGCACACTGCAGTCTTCTATGACGAATTTTTTGTTACACATAATAAAATCAATTTCACTTGTCGTCCCATTTGGATGTCTCCATGTCCATTTCCTGTGTGGCTTTTTCTTGAAGAAGGAGTTCAAGATGAAAAACCCTTCTGCCTCTGCAAACTCAACGAGAGTATTTCCACGCTGGTTTCTGTTGCCATGACCGAATTTACCTACTGAAGTTTCATTCTGTTGCCGTTGCCCTATTTTTGCATTGAAATCTCCTATAATTATTTTCAAGTGCTGCTTACCTTTATTATTTAGATGACAAATTTCCTCATAAAATTCTTCAATTTCTTCTTCAGGATGACTTGTGGTGGGTGCATAAGTTTGAATAATCTGAGCCTGGTATCTTTTCGAGAGTTGGATAACAAGTCGTGCAGCTCTGTCAGAGGAACTTTCAACTTCTACAACTTTATCCTTCAGTTTCTTGTTTATTATAAATCCAACACCACTAGTTCTGCCAGTATCTGTCCCACGATAGTAGAAGAGATGTCCACTTTTCAGTTCGATGAGATCTTCTCCTTTTCTCCTTACCTCACTTAGCCCCACGATGTCCCACTTGATCCTTTGTAGTTCCTCTTCCAATTCAAGAAGCCTTGATTCAGAAGATAGGGAGCGTCCATTGTAAGTAGCCAAGGTCAGCATCAGATGGCAGCCTAGTCCGGTCCTCCGGGGGATTCTTAGCACCCTCTGCCTTCATGTCGCACTGGCCGCTGCCTTGGCCAGGTACATTCCAGCTGCCGGAGACTGAGGGCCAAGATTTAAGTTGTGGAATCATTTTGGAGGGGTTTGGCCATAACTCACCACGCTGGCCAAGCGGGTTGGTGAGTGTGGGATAGAATTTCCTCTAATCCCGATGGTATATGGGCGGTCGTCAGAGCCCCTTTAGTGGGAACAGGATGCACCACGAGAAGGCGGGGTTGACATTTGTCAAGGAGAGGCTGTGATGTTACGCATCACCTGACCTTACATCCCTATATATATATATATATATATATACACTGGCGGAAAGTGAAAAAAGAACACCAAGAAGGAATTGGCGGACGATCATGAAATTTGCATATGTTAATGGGGTCGAGTTTACGTAGGCGTGATGTTAATTTCGGGACCAACCGGTGAGCGCTTACGCCACAGCACGGCATAATATGCAAATTATCGTCGGTGGTATTTAAGGAGTACGGCGAAGTGAATGTAATCAGTCGTCGGCGTTCGGACACGTACGAAGACCCTGAAGAAGCTGCAATGCCTGGACATGGAAGATGTGTAGGATTTCAGCAGTTATCGGACTTTGAGCGAGGTCGCCTAGTCGGAATCCGCGAGACCGGGTGGTCGTATCGTCGTATTGCGGAGCGAATTGGACGGGAAGTATCGGTGGTGGTACGATGGTGGCGTAGATGGTCCGAGGAACATTCCCAAATGAGAAGACGTGGAACCGGGAATCACAGACGGACTGATGAGCCGACCGATCGACGCATAAGAAGAGCAGCGTTGTCAAGCAGAACATCCACTGCGACGCAAATCTGAGGTGACTGTGCGAACAATCCGCAGCCGTCTACTGGATGCAGGACTTCGTGCACGTGTGCCTCTGGCATGTGTACCTCTGACTCCAGCCCACCGTCAGGAACGGCTGCAGTGGTGTTGCCAACGTCTGCACTGGAGAACGCAATGGCGATCTGTCGTGTTCAGCGATGAAAGTAGATTCTGCTTGGGAGCCTCCGATGGCCGTATGCGTGTTCGTAGACGCACAGGGGAGCGTTTCCACCCTTCTTGCATCCGCCAGCGACACACAGGGCCTACAGCTGGTCTCCTGGTGTGGGGAGCGATCAGCTATCACTCCCGTACACATTTAGTGTTTGTACCGGGTACGTTAAACAGCACCTCCTACATCAACAGCATCATTCAGCCCATTTTTGTGCCATTTGTAAGGTCGGTCCATCGTGGTGTTTTCCAGCAAGATAACGCACGCCCACACACGGCACGTGCAATGCAACATGCACTTCAGCGTCTGAGACAACTTCCATTGCCTACACGTTCACCGGATTTGTCCCCCATTGAGCACGTGTGGGTTGTTTTGGGACAACGACTTATCCGGTCTCCACGGCCAGCCACGACCATCCCAGATTTACGCATCCAGGTTGAGGATGCTTGGAACTCAATACCCCAAACTTACATCCAACATCTGTACGACCGACTCCATGCCAGAATTGCACAGTGTGACGCAGTTCATGGCGGTTCAACCTCGTACTAACCATGTTACATGGAAATGTTATTTTTCAGTTTACCAGCAAATACAGCTGTATTTTGCCATAATGTTTTAAACACGTTATCCTCTGTATTCCGTTATTATGCTGTATAAATTTCGTTGGTATCATAAGTCTCCTTCTTGGTGTTCTTTTTTTACTTTCCGCCAGTGTATATACTAGTAATACTACTATCCCTCTTTCCGGAGCTTGGTGGTGCGGCCCCTGTCGAACTCCTCCAGC
Source organism: Macrothele yani (assembly GCA_039090855.1). Classification (NCBI taxonomy): domain Eukaryota; kingdom Metazoa; phylum Arthropoda; class Arachnida; order Araneae; family Macrothelidae; genus Macrothele; species Macrothele yani. The sequence goes on from CM076998.1 coordinate 107,194,622, forward strand.
TGCTCGAATTGCTTCCGAACTTTTCTCCGAGGAATACTTCACTTGCAAAGGATGCAACCAAAACAACAGCACGAGTCACAATGGCAAGCACGCGCAACAGAACGACCTTATATAGCCGGTCAGGCACAGCATGACGACCCCTCCATGCTTGCGTCACATGTGCGGCCGAGCGTGATACTTGAATCATTTGCATGTCTTACGATGTCAAACCTACCCACCAAGTTTCATTCCTGTCGGTTGCTTCCTTCTGGGTGCAACTATTATTTTGATGATGAGTGTATGTAAGCTTTACAGAGCAGGACTTAACTTTACGGACTGTTTCTGTGCGGAGAGTGTTTTCATTGAAGTAAGTTAGGATTTTGGTGTGGCATAATTGCACACATCCATTTAAACACCAAAACATTACAAGTTGCAGAATAACTGCTGTTTTCTAAGCTTTCCAACCGTAGGTTGAAGAAGCGTATATGCTCCAGCTTTGTCCGTCCGTCTGTCTGTCTGTCGGAACGATAACTCGCGTAAAAATGGTTCGATTTCGATGAAATTTTAGTATGTGGTAGGGAACCACCTGAGAACGAACCCTATTGAAAATGAGGGGGGGGGGGGGGGCAAAGGTCAGGACATAGGAGCCGGATCCATTCCATTGCACTTATGCGTCATATCTTATGTAAAAATGCTTCGATTGCAACAAAACTTTAGTATTGGAATAGATGTCTATTCCTCGGTGGGCTGCTGCCTGTTCCGTACTACAAGGTGGTCATTTTGAACGCATGTTGTAATCTAACACGAATCCACGTGTTTTATCATTTGTGTTGTAGAGATACACATCCATACATTACGTTTTCTGTCAAAGTGATTGGGTAAGTTTTTTCTGATGTCTGTATTCTTACCGGATGTGACGTCACGAATTTCGGCGCGTATATCTCCGGAATGCGACGTCCGATCGGACAACGGTTTTCGGCTTCTTTCTCCACGAAGAATCGTCCGGTAGGTTTATTGTGCGGTCGATTCTGATCACGCTGTATATTGATAACAAAAGAAATAAAAATCCGTCCCAAATGAGGTTGTCAGATTTCTATTATACATGTGGAGTTTCAGCGAAAAAAAGAAAGAAAATCAAATTTGTCATTTCTCTAAATACCTACCAACGTGAAATTTCTCAGCTTCTTAAGTAAAAAAAAAACAAAAAAAAAAAACATGTTTGTATAGTATACTAATACAACACGCACCCATCTACTTAGATTTTATAAAATGCTTTTTAGAATTTAAAAATTATAATAATCAAAACAATTACTTACTTTCAGATGATCTTGAATCAAAAAAAGGTGGAATATTAAATCAACTAACTAGCTAACTCGAGTACGACAGTATAACCAAATAATATCCCGGTAGCATATGGAAATACGAATACAAGAGTGCTTCGATGAAATGGCATAAATGTGCATGCGCATCCATGCCGTTGCCAAACCAAAAATCTTAAATATCGCTGGAATGTAACATCGAGGAAGCAATTATGTACAATGGAAACTACAAAACAGTAGTAACGGTGAATGCTATTTCTAACGTAACCGTTCCAAAATAGATGTTGCTGAAACGTAATTGTAAAATATCTCTGAAAGGGTAACGAAAATGAGAGATTGTAACATTATTGATACATATCTGAAACGTTTTGTGCTGTTCGTCGGATTTAAATGCCATAAAACACATTTGGGATGGTATTCAATGTGCCGTCAATGCCAGGAATCTTTTACCGGCGAATATTACGGAATTGTAGGACGCTCTTCAGGAAGCATGGTCTGCACTGTTTCCACAGCAGTACAAAGAGCTTGTGGAGTCCACGCCCCGTCGCGTTGCTGCCGTCATCTGATCGCGAGGAGGACCAACGTGGTATTAGAAAGGTATCCAAGTTTTTTTGGCACTTCAGTGTACAAATGGCATACACGAAAATGTTCACTGTGCCTCCCTGTTACGCAGGAATGTCGCCAAACCTTCAAAATAGGGTGGTCGAGTATTACTTTTTCATACACCGAAAGAAAGATTTTTTATTGCAGGCTACACACCAATTCGTGCAAACGGCTCCCGATACATACAGTAAAGCTTCTAAAACTCGAACTTCTATGAGTCGAACTTTTCCGTAACTCGAAGAATTTAGACAGTTCGCATAAAAATTTCTCTTTTTTTCATGCATTTTTTCTTCTATAAGTCGAATTTCTTAAACTCGAATGTTTCTATAATTCAAAACATTATTTCGTGTTATGCGAAAAAAAAAAAAAAAAAAAAACACACACACATGAAAATCGTATTCTGAAACTCGAATTAAAAAAAGATCCACCTCTTGCTAGTCTTGTAGGTGCTGGGGGTCAAACCAAGGTTAGATCGAACAAGATCTGATCATATGTAGAGGATTTTAGGAAGGGAGTGTCTGATCCCAGGTCTTAAACAACCCTTAGAAATAGGAAGCTAGGAGATTTGGGCTAGAGTGCCCGATAGGAAAGTGACACGGAAGCGATGTAGAAAGGGGGATAGGAAGACGCCCTTACTCATTACCGCGGGGCTAGTACCCGGTGTTCGACTGCTTAACGTGCCCATCCGCGGCACGGCGGATATTTAGTGGTTCAAGCAATCGTACCTAAGTTTATCTCAGTAGCAGTCACGAACGTTGACCACTAGGCAACCAAAGGGGATCCCCTCTCCCATCCACCCTGTGAAGGAGTTGTTTTCATCCCTTCGAGGTGGACCATTTTCCAGGATTTAGCCCTTATCCACAAGGCCCGTCCAGTAGCATGGGAGTAGAATTCTTTCTTAAGTCTGCATTCTTTTGGGCCCATTTCATACAGTGAGTGCTGTGCACCCAGTTTTTGAAAAATCCAAGTTTATCATCGTAGTGGAAATTTTTGTGATGTCTAAAAGAAAGCTTAAAGTTTTATCCTTGCAGGAAAAAATAAAGCTAATACAAGAAGTGGATACTAGGACCAGGGGAATAAAGAAAAATAAATTCCTGAAAAATATGGATTAATTCTATGACTCGAATTTTCTGCAACTCGAAGTTAATCGCAGTTCCCTTGAAGATTCGAGTTATGTAAGTTTTACTGTACTTATTATATTAACTTTGGAACTTATCTTGAATTTTTTTGCACTTTTTTGGAATACAAAGTTTGGGGTCTTTCTTCGTTAATGCTCCGTCCAGGGGCGGATTGGCCCTCCGGGACACCGGGAGATTTCCCGGTGGGCCCCTTCCGTATAATTTGTCTATTTCTTTCTTACTTTCTTAAAAATGTGTTCAGTTCAGTTGTTTTAAACACACGACTGAACCACAACACTTTTTTTATAAACAAAATACACATAATGTAATTATAACAAGCGCGGGGGGGGGACTTATATTTTGAATTAGGGGGAAAAATTCCCTAGCCAAACAACTGCTAGAATCCCAACTACAATAGATGGGCCATGTGTGTTTGCGAACTTCTGGGTTCCCTTAGTAGCTGAGAAACGATAATGTATGTACCGTATGCTGCGGGGGGGGGGGGTTGCAAGATGTTCTATATATTCCCCAAGGAAGGGGGTGGGGTAGTTGATTTTACACACGTTGGTTGTAGGAGGCATTAGTGCTGTGCTCATAAGAGCTGAGTTCGGGTTCAATTTTAAGAGCCCGAGCCCGAAGTATGATAGCCCTAGCCCGCCCGAACCCGATTTTTATATTGCAAAATAGAGCCCGCGCCCGAACAAACTCGAAAACTATGATTATTATGTTTAGGTATTAAAAAAATCTCCTCTTCCAAACTTCCACTCCTTCCTCCCCGTGCAATTAACCGATGTCTTTCTCAACTTCGGACTGGGTAAGGGATGTCTATCTGTTTCTATAGTTTTTTTGACCATTCATTTCACCCTGAAATGTTTCGAGGGGCTTGGCATCGGGAAAAACCGGGAGGCACAACAATCTACGTATGTTAACAGCATTGGGGTGGCGACTGAACAGGGCTGAATTTTTTTTCAGTACTTTAGTTAAAGTAGTGAAAATACTCACCCTTGTTTGATAAAGTTGCAGAACAACTGAACAATACTAGATAATGGTCATTATGGGATGTACTATCCACTATATGACAACACAGAATTCAGAGTGAAAGCTAATAATATCAAGAATTTACTTTGAAATAACTGTAAGATTATTTGCGGGGATGTTCATATGCGATCCCTTTCCCCAGAAATGTTCTACCTGCGCAGCCTACGCTCCTTGTGATAACTGAAAAATGCTGCAGATGAAGGCATTTACGGAGATATTATTTCAACATGAAGTTGCAAAATGTTTTGTTTACGTTATTTAGTAAGGTGTCTTTACAATACATAACCGCAGCATAAAAGCACGTTTTATAATTGAAACACATGCGGATATATGATCACTAAATGAAAAATCTGTTCACCACATTTGGGCACGTTAAGCCGTCGGACCCCGGGTACTGGCCTCCCGGTAATAAACAAGGGCGTCTTCCTCCCCCTTTCTACTTCGTTCCCGTGTCACTTTCCTATCGGGCACTCTAGCCCAAATCTCCTAGCTTCCTATTTCTAAGGGTTGTTTAAGACCTGGGGTCAGACGCTCCCTTCCTAAAATCCTCTACATATATGATCATTTGATCATGATCTTCATCATCAATCTGTTCGCCACGATATTTAAAAATCTTTAAATTTCTAACGGTGATTGTCCACAATAGAAAACTTACAAAAATTGCAGTGCGAATAGAAAATTTTACAGTGTAAAAGTTCTGTATTTTTTTAATTTATTTAAATTTAAATATCATGTCTTATGCGAAAGGATTTTTGGTACAACTCCAACATAATTTTGGTAGTAGCAGTTTTCTCTATCTCTCAAATATTTGCTGGAATTTCAGTCCACTTCGTTGAAAATTTAAGAACTGGAAGCTCAAAGGTATGAAAATCAAGATTATTTTACGATCTGTCAAACATGAAAAGGCTATATAAGCAATTTTCTTTTTTAATTTTAATGTTCTTACTTTAGCGTTCTTAAGAGAAAATTTTAAACAAATATAAATACTGACTGTGTCCACATCGAGTTTGCCGGGATATTTAAATATCTTGAAATTTCTACCTGTGATTGTCCACAACAGAAAAATTGCTGTACAATTTTTCTGCAGTAAAATCTTGGCATGTGCCGATGAAAATAAATTTTTCCCCAACACCCACTTCAGTTTAAGGATTACGGGTGTACTTTTTAACCCCCCTCCCAGTACTATGCTTGCCACTGTCTCCAGAGCAACTGTACGTTTTGTTTTGTTTCTTAAATAAAAAAAAATGATTTTCAGTTGTGATACAATAGTACCACAGAACTACAACTGAAAGGGCCCATTTGCAAAAATTTTCCCGGGCCCTTTTGCGACCGCCAATCTGCTCCTGGCTCCGTCCATCCATTTTTAATAAAACCTGAAGAATTATATACCCCTATCACAAACATGACGCACTGCCCAACCACAACCAGTACTAATTAAAAGAAAATTTGCCCAACCATAACCAGTACTAATTAAAAGAAAATTTTGTGCCTAGCACAGGGGTTCCAAACTTTTTGAGACCGCGCAGCCTTCACATGTCAAACTTTTCGTTCAACGCCCCTGTACCCAAAATTAAAAAAAAAAAAAAAATGCCCGAATTCGAGCTTGTGGTATTATTTTAAAGAAAATAGTCATTTAAATGTTAAAAATACAAAATTATAATAAAATTACAGAACTGAATAAGAAGAAATTGAGGAGATAGGCATGTTTTCACAATGGTAACACTCTTCATTTGGCTTTCACATTTTTACAGTAATTTTAGAAACTATGCGTAAGTTTGGAAGAACGTATCTGAAACCAGATGAAATTTTCCGGAAGACAATGACAAATTTCCGGGAAGAAACTTCCGGAGACCATTGTCCAGCAGTCAATACCTGCTGCACGGTGTATCATCATAGTTTTCATTTCTTCGACTTTCATACTTTTCGTACTGTACATATGTCCTCTGTGCTCTAACGTTTAATGCAAAAATTCGATATTTTTACTTTCTACTGTAAATTCGTAACGTATTTCCCATTTTTACTACACACAACGCACCCAGAGCTTTAACAGAAAAATAGCAATCATAATTAATGTTATCGCGAAAATCTTTGTAGTACTTTCCAAGGACTAAAATCGCAGAAGTCTAAGCGAAGGCTTCTGATCATTCATCCGATACAGGGTCCCGGTAAGGCATGGATGTTGTATCTGTAGAACCAGTGGCCCTTCCCTAGAACCGGTGGCTCTAAATTAGGGACCCGCGACTGCTTGTAGTCCACTGAGTTGCTCACGGTGGTTGTTAAACCTCCAATAAAAAAAATTAACAATACTCCGGAAAATGCCATGCTAAACAAGTCCGTTTCCAATGATGCGTAAAATATACACTGCTGACCACCCAAAATGCAACACCAAGAAGGACACAAGGTAGCAAAGCCAGATTTACTGGACACATAACAACCGATACAAAGATGAAACGATTGAGCTTACAGACCCGTGCGACTTGCGGAACACGCAGACATCAATAGTTCGTGTGGCCCCCATGGCTGGCAATAACGGCCGCTACACGCCGCGGCATCGAACGAAAGAGGCTTAGGATGTGGGCTTGGAGTGTGTCTGTGCAGGCTGCTTCCACACGTTGCCACAGTTCATCAGGCGTAGTCGCGGGTGGTGCTTGCCGGGCCACTCGGTTGCCGATCAGCGACCAGACGTGTTCGATGGGCGACATATCAGGAGAACAGGCGGGCCACGGCAGCAGTGACACCTGGTGGGCCGTGAAGAATTGTTGCACGATGCGTGCCACGTGAGGGCGCGAATTGTCCTGTTGAAACGTGGCCACTGGCAAGTCCTGCAGGTAAGGGAGGACTACCGTCTCCAAAACGTCGGAAATGTAGCGGTGGCTGTTGAGTGTACCGGCGATGCATACCAGAGGGGTGCGGGTGTCATATCCAATTGCGTCCCAAACCATAACGACAGGCGACGGAACTTTATGGCGATGCATAATGCAGGTGTCATACAGTTTCTCGTCACGGTGCCGGCACACGCGGATCCGACCATCGTGGTGTTGCAGGCAAAAGCGGGATTCGTCAGAGAAGACAAGGTCGTGCCATTCCGTAGTCCAGGTGCGGCGTTCAACGGCCCACTGCCGCCGGTGGTGTAACGTCAATGGTAATCGGAGCAATGGGTGCCGTGCGACAAGTCCCCGCTCCTGCAGACGACGTCGAACAATACGTACTGCAGGTTGTTGCGCAACACATCCTAATTCCTGCGCTAACGTTCGTGATGTAGCGGTGCGAGCCGTCAATGCCCGCCGCACAACATGCTGGTTCTCTCATTCGGTGGTGTGCCGCGTCTGCGGCAATCTCTCACGTCGGTCCGCCCGTCCTTCCTGCACGCACCGAATCCATACTCGCCTCACTGTGGCTGGATGTCGTCCCACACGGGCGCCGATGTCTCGGTACGATAAACCACTGTCGCGATAAGGCCCCATTCGTCCTCAGTCGAACTCCGAAACGTGCTGGAATGACTGCCGTATTCTGCAACGAGACACTAGGAAGCTTCCCACGCACAGGTCCGGCAGCACAACACACTTCCACTACTTACACCCCGCCTTCTGCGCACCCTTCTTATAGTGCTTCTTGGTGGCGTGCCGGGCGCACATGATTTGCATATGCCCTGCAATGCTAATCGTTTGCATGTCCTCTCGCGGGCGACGCATGCTGCGAATTTCAGACCAATCGGCTGCTTCCTTCTTGGTGTTGCATTTTGGGTGGCCAGCAGTGTATATTTAAAAATGTGTACAAATAGATATGTTCAAACACAGAGCCGTCGCTGTCGCCGTAAGCGCCTGGAGTGATGCGATTCAACAAGCAGGGACGTTGCCAAGAGGGTGCGAGAGTGGGCTTGAGCCCACCCTGGAATTTGTCTTGCCCACCCTGCCCAAAATGTGCCATTTTTCAGTATATTTAACTTTAAAATATAATGTAGCCCCTACCTACGTATTTCCCCTTGTAAATGCTTTGTTTACGTCTCCAAAAAAGTTATCAAAATAGCATAAGCAGGGCCATGAAAATTCAATTGTTCTCCACTCTTCCAATTCTTTAATTTAAGCCTATTTTTCATGTTTGTATGGCCAGGGGCTAATGCGGAGGGTAGATAGCATTTCATTAAGGGGGTCACTATTAATTGTTCTGGTTTTTTTTTATTTACAAAATAGAGAATCCCAACACGAAAAGTGGTGTCTGAAGCTACACTAGCGCTCTTAAGACTTCCCCGGCCCAGTGAAAGTGGCTGACGACTAATTTGTAGGAGAGGGGGTGCAAGGCAAGGTCGCTGGCTTGCATGAAGAGAGTTAAGGAGGGGGAGATATTGCGTCTGAGTGGCACGACGTTAAAACTTGATTTCGATAAAGAAAAACGACATTTTCTCTTAAATAAATTGTTCATGTACTGTACTATTTTCGTAAGCAAAAATGCAAAATTTTGGAAAGCAATTTAAGACAATGCATTCAGAGCAAGAAAAAGTTGAAGGCGACATCCTATCAATACTTGTATCTTACACCAATGTCGTAACTAGTCAGATCCGTGTATGTGTCCAAGTGGAGTGGTTGGGGATCGCACGAATACCTTTGTAGCCAACAGTGAAAAGCATCAAAGCAGTGGTGACGCAGTGGTCTAAGCGCTGGCTCATGACCAATCGTCCGAGCAGGGGCGGATTGAGACGACCAAACCAGGCAGGAATTTTAGTCTTCCGGTCTATTGTAAAAACACACGTATCTAGAGATGAAGGAACTCCCTCATGAAAAAAATCTCTTAGATGCTAGACGAAATAGAACTGGTATGCAACGTAAAACGAATGCAGTTGTGAATAAACTTTAACAAAAATTGAGCAGTGAAAGAATTTCAAAAATCCACACACGATTGACTGTAACATCAAGCCATGCACAAAATGAGTGCCGTAAGAGATTTTCATTTGAAAAATTTGGTTTTGGATTTAAAAAAAATTTCTTGAACACCCCATTTCCAGTATTATAAATATTTAACGGGGATTATCGAGGATAAATTTATTAAGGCACATTAACTCACAAATTTTCGATCTGTACACTAGATAATCGTCAGGAGTTCTTGCGTCTTACTACTTCCACAGGTCTGGCGACCAAGACTGCTCATTTCCAACAAAATCATCATAACTTTCATTCTGAAAGTTGAAATGTGCACATGTCACATACAGGGCTGTAGTGGATGGTATACGGCTTATACCCTCTGCTTTTTTTGACAGAATAGCGTATACCTTCAATGTCCATATTATCAATACAACTTCAATCTCGAACAACATCGCTGCCATGACCTGAACATCAAATAAAAAGAACCATAAGAATTATAAAGAGCTTCGAAGAAAATCCTCGGGGAAAAACTCATTTAGCATTAGCAGAGAACGAGGAATTATTATTTTAAAATATCCCATTGATTCCTAACAACAAAATTGTACCTATTTACCAAACCAGTTTATTCAAAGCACGGTTGGCCGCCTTGGTGGCGCAGGCCTCTGATCATTCGTCCGTAAGGGGTCCGGGTTCGAATCCCGGTGAGGCATGGATGTTGTGTTTGTCTTACAGCACTGTCTCTCTCCCTTCCCTGGAACCAGTGACCCTAAATTAGGGACGGGCGTCTGCTTATAGCCCATTGAGTTGCTCACGGTGGTCGTTAAACCTCCAATCAAAAAAAAAAAAAAAAAAAAAAAGCACGGTTGACAGGATGAAATCAAGACTGTCTTCAGATTCAAACAGCGAAAATGTGCAACTTCTTAAAGATATTTGTTCATTAAAGCAAAGAAACATTAAAACAGACGAAGTGCGCTATGAGAACTAGAAACAAGGCGAATCTGAAGACGTTTTAATGTTAATGAAATGCAAGCTATTCAGAGACGGAGAGCATATACTGAAAACGTCCAAGTTGTACCAGAAAACTTAAAACCTCTCTTAAGAACGATTTTAACTCTGCCTTGTTCGACAGCTGAATGCGAACTAGGATTCAGTTTAATTAACAACATATTATAACCGATCTCAGAGCATCTTTGTTGATCTCCAAAGTATCTAACCTGATGTTCATAAATTCAAATGGACCTCCCATTGAACGATTTAATCCAAAAAATATATATATATATGTATGTCATAATTGACAGGAGAGAGGAGAAAATACTTTATTCATATCGGTAAGTTAGCTCACAGTCATAATTGTTAAAAAGGCACGGTACCCCTACGAGGGTACCGTGGTCTTTTTTTTTTTTTTGTATCTATGTAGTATAACCTCTAAATTTTTAGACGCTCTGCTGATTTTACGACTACAGCACTGGTCACATAGCTGTTCTCCTACGCAATTAATTTTTATATTTGGTGGTCACGAACCGCCTACTGCTCTATAGTATGGGTAACTCCTCATTGAGTAGACTCCTTTTTTATGTCTACCCAATATCTTTATCCATGAGCCACCATTTTGACCCATGAACCAGTACTAGTAGATCGCTGTTTCTTTTAAGATAAATGTGGGTGGGACACCGATTTCAAAGTATCTCTTCCAAAGAATCACTTTGTGCTCTGGATCAGTATGTGGATAAGGGAGTGTGGATGATAGGCCACTACAGTTGGCACTAGTGCCTCCTTCAAGATTACAAAAGGAGAGTAGGGCATACCAATGACCCTGGGATCCAAGTCCAACAACCTACATCGAGCTGTAGTTTGTTTTAGCTTAATTTATAGCAATGTACTAGATCCGGGAGCAGTTTTCTCACATCAATACAGAGACTTTTTCTATGCCATTTTTGAGCAAACGCCGAAGAAACACAGATAGAAACTTTTTAAAGGAAATAACGTTTCAGACAGAAATAAAGCTAACATCAAGTTAACGATTATTATTCATAAGCGCCAAAAATAATTATTCATTTGTTCCAAAAACCCCAGATAAAACAGAATACGAGAAAGTGGGCCATTTCTCAAGTGGTCCACCGGGAAATGTCCCAGTGTCCCGGTGGGCCAATCCGCCCCTGGGTCCATGTTCCAATCCCGGTGAGGCATGGATGTTGTGTTTGTCTTACGGCACTGACCGGAGCCATCGTTCACTGACTTTCTCCCTTTCTGGAACCAATGACCTTAAATTAGGAACGTGCGACTGCTTATAGCCCTTTGAGTTGCTCACGGTAATGGTGGTTAAACCTTCAATCAAAAAAAGAAAGAAAAGAAAAAGCATTAAAAATTCGTTCTTTCAGTGTTCGTAAAAAACAACAAAAAACCTTGCTATCAAGCTTTCCCCACCAAAAATAATGCTCGCCCATCCGACTTCGAAGTCTGTCGACGTCCCTGTCAACAAGGCGCCCCCTTTAGGGAAAGACAATCCTAAGTTTTAAGTTTAGAATTGTAACAAAGGAACATAAAATAACTAACATTTAAAGGTGTTATGCAATATTAAACGGGTTGAACAATATTTAGCTATTCCTCTCATTCTCCTTCAATGGAATTTTGCTACTAAGGCGAAACCAATCATGGGGATGGATATAATACTACAAATTAGGATTTAATTGAATTAAGTTTCGGCAGTTCATTTTGATTATTTTGTGAACGTTTTAGTTTGTTACGTAGCCAGGACATCTGAAAATATGAAATTTTTGTACGTTCTCAGCTCGACTCGCATAACGTAATACGTAAGAGGGGCGCATCTTGGCACCCGGGGCGACCTCCCCGCTCGCCCCACCCGTGTTCAAAAATAAGCAGCCAGTAAGAAAGAATGAAAGACCAAGTGATACCTCATGGGGAGGACCCGGGTCACTAGCCACCCCACCCAAGGTCTTTAATATGGACCCCACCACTGAGTCAATTTGACTGAGTGCGCCAATGTGGGGCGCCTATCGTTCTGTTCTGGATACTCTTGCCAGTAATTTTCTCGGAAAGTTTCGAAGATGTCACATAGATGGCGCTGTGGGACCGTTAGCAACGTCAGCTGTTACTCTGATTTTGTCGCATTCGGTGTAGATTGTTTTTATTTACCAGAACCGAGTACCTGGAAGTCATCTGCAGGATTTTTGGTTTTCATACGTGCTAAACTGAGTTGCAGGATGTTAGGTCAAGAATCTTTATCGGCTTCAATGATGTAACGAACTGTGAGCTGTATCGTGACTATTTCTCCCCTTATCGCTGGTCTTGATCCTTAGGATGATTTGGAATCGTGGGAGTTGAATATTTGATCTTAAGTGCTCGTTCTAGCCCACTCTGTGTTACCACTGACCGCAGTAGCCTCGCCCGGCTTCTTAGTTCCATTCGAAGGTAAGGCATGTATAGGAAATGATTAACTTATAGATAAATGCATTTCGTAAATGCCTTTTTGTCGTCCCTAGCAACGCCCTTTCATTAATTGTAGTAATACTACGTCCAAACCGTTTTTAGAAGGAGTTTAAAAACTTTTTACCTCCATAAGGTAGATGATGGATGATAAGCGGTTCAATCAAGGGTCCTGAACTTCATGAGTGGAAGTTTTCGCCCGAAAAAATAAATTTGTGCATATAAGAGTGTACGTTTTTGATTCTCGCCATATCGTTATATCAGTAAATGATTGCAGTTGAATTTGTTTAATAGGATATACTGAAAATCCATAATTTTTTTTTTAATGCAGACGTAATTTACAGAAGATAAATAAATTGATGGTACCGATCAGTTTTTGTTTTGCTTCTTAAGTTGAAAAAAAGTTATAATTGAGAAACTGCATTTCTTTGTGGAAGGTGCCCAGAATTTTGTTTGTAAATTTTGAAAAGGAAAAGTTTGGAAATAAAATTTGCCGCCCCGGTGGCGCAGTGGTCTAAGCGATGGCCTCGGATCATTCGTCCGAACGGGGTCCGGGTTCGAATCCCGGTCAGGCATGGATGTTGTGTTTGTCTTACGGCACTGGCTCTCTCCCTTCCCTGGAACCAGTGACCCTAAATTAGGGACGGGCGACTGCTTATAGCCCATTGAGTTGCTCACGGTGGTCGTTAAACCTCCAATCAAAAAAAAAAAAATTCCACAAAAGGGGAAAACAAGTGTCAGAAACAGATATAAACACAAAAATTTATGCACTTGAGCAGAACAATTGAGCATTCACTTCAGAACAGTGCATAAATATCCTGAAACCACATCCAACTGGTTAAACCTGTTAAAATAGTTCAGTGGAACATTGTGTGAGGTTTTGTTGTGATAACCTTACCACTTAAACAAAATGTGTATCTATGTTGCAATATTGCCCCTTAGGGACCAGCAGTGCACATAAGTATAAAACTGCAAAATATCTATTAACTTGTACATTGACTCTTGTTATTTGTTAATTTAATTTCCATATTAACTGCATGATATTTATTAATTCAAATTTCCTTGCCCATAGTTGTCCAAAGTGTTCTGGAACATGTAAAGCGAACATCATACATTGAGCGCAAAGACTTAGATACTAGCACAAAAGAATGCAGAGAGAACTAATATGAATCCATTATCTCACCCTTGCACTTAAAACTCTCACCACACTCAGTCATGAAGGGCAGAAGTTTTTTCAAATCAGGATTCCTTTTATGGTTTAAAACAAAGTGCAATAAATTAATGAATTCTTCCATTAAGATTGGATGCATTGAACTGTCCTTTTGCAGCTGGCAAAATTTTCAGTCCACCCTCTCAAACTGATAGTTGAACTGAGATCCTGTATAGCTTAATATGTACTGTTCTGCATAATACCTGTCACTTTGCAAAAAATGCTTAATTTTTACTGTATCAAGAAGTATGATAAACCACATTTTAGATCCATCAAAAAATATGGGTTAACTAACGCAATTAAAGAAAAAAAGCACATTTTGGCTCAGGTAGTCATTAGTTGTCAGCATAATAGGAGCTGATGATATAAAATGCAATTTTTTCTTAGTTGTTACTGCATGATGAAAGTGAATATGAATATATGTTTCTCCCAGAGATTCAGTTGCATTATTGCAAGCAACGTTCCTGTTTTTCTGATTTTTGAAGAATGGCATTATATGTTCCAAGAAGTCAGGGTGAGATAGTATGTTGTCATCATGTTATATCTGCTCACATCTGTGTATGCCATCCTGGGGACACATTAGTGTAAAAATACTGGCTTTTGACTGTTTGTTCGAATAGGCCTGGGATTGACTCCCGTATGAGGCATGGGTGATGTTAGCTTTTGCATTGTTTTTTTTCGGGGGGGGGGGGGGGGTTATTACAAATTCTGAGGGGGCTGAAGCGTATTGACTGATTATTTACATATAATCACAATTTTGTCATTTATATATGCATTAGAAGAGGAACTACAAAGGATATATATGAATTGGAAGAGGAACTACAAAGGATCAAGTGGGACATCGTGGGGCTAAGTGAGGTAAGGAGAAAAGGAGAAGATCTCATCGAACTGAAAAGTGGACATCTCTTCTACTATCGTGGGACAGATACTGGCAGAACTAGTGGTGTTGGATTTATAATAAACAAGAAACTGAAGGATAAAGTTGTAGAAGTTGAAAGTTCCTCTGACAGAGCTGCACGACTTGTTATCCAACTCTCGAAAAGATACCAGGCTCAGATTATTCAAACTTATGCACCCACCACAAGTCATCCTGAAGAAGAAATTGAAGAATTTTATGAGGAAATTTGTCATCTAAATAATAAAGGTAAGCAGCACTTGAAAATAATTATGGGAGATTTCAATGCAAAAATAGGGCAACGGCAACAGAATGAAACTTCGGTAGGTAAATTCGGTCATGGCAACAGAAACCAGCGTGGAAATACTCTCGTTGAGTTTGCAGAGGCAGAAGGGTTTTTCATCTTGAACTCCTTCTTCAAGAAAAAAGCCACACAGGAAATGGACATGGAGACATCCAAATGGGACGACAAGTGAAATTGATTTTATTATGTGTAACAAAAATTCGTCATAGAAGACTGCAGTGTGCTAAACAAGTTCAACACAGGTAGTGACCATAGATTGGTGAGATGTAAGATGCACCTCAACACTAAACTTGAACGTGGCAAGCTCATAGGACAAACAAAATGTATTGACATAACCAACCTTAAAAAACACCATAATACCTTCAAGTTGGAACTGAAGAACAGGTTCTCTGCTTTAGAAGGCCTAACATCGGAAGAAGTGGACATCTCTGAAGTTAACAGAAAAGTAACCAAAGCTCTTATGGAAACAGCAACAAAATTAGCTGGGTCTAAGAACAAGTTGCATGTGAACAAATTATCAGGAAAAACCAAAATGTTGATGCAAAAAAGAAGAGAGATGAGGACAACTAAAGAAGATGTGACTTCCAAAGTGGAATATATAGAGCTATGCAAGACAGTAAGAAAAAGTATCACTGAAGACGTAAGGAAATTCAACTGTGAACTAGTGAGGAAAGCAATTGAAAACAACCAAAGCCTAAAGATAGCAAAGGGACATCTCAGTAAGGGAAGAAAACAGATTATGGCACTGAGAAAAGAAGATGGTTCTGTAACAAGAAATAGAGGCGAAATTTTGACAAGAGTGAAAGATTTCTACTCCAAATTATATGAAAGGGATGATATATGCACTCCAGACATCATGAAAGATACCAGTACCAGAGTTCCTCCAGTCCTTCCAGCAGAAGTTGCACATGCAATCAAGAACATGAAGCGAGGAAAAGCTCCAGGAGAAGATGGAATTACTGTAGACATCATACAAGAAGCAAGTGGACAAATCGAAACAGTACTCGCCCAAATTTTCACTCGATGCCTTAATGAAAGAAAGATTCCTGAGGATTGGAACACCGCTACAATGATCCTGCTACATAAGAAAGGTGACATTGAGGATCTCGGAAACTACAGACCTATCAGCCTCCTATCAGTAGTTTATAAAATCTTCACTAAAGTTCTTTCACACCGCTTGAAGGTAACACTGGACATGGCTCAACCGAGAGAACAAGCTGGATTCAGGAGTGGCTACAGCACAATAGATCATATCCACGTGCTGAGAGAACTAATTGAAAGAGCGAGGGAATATGAACTTCCATTGTGCATGGCTTTTATCGATTATGAAAAAGCCTTTGATTCGGTGAAACCATCAGCAGTTACAATGGCTCTGAAAACCTGCGGTATTGAAGATGCATACATTAATATTATTAATAACATCTATGAAAATGCAAGTGCAAAGATTAGGCTGTTTGAAAATACAACACACGTAAAAATTGGAAAGGGAGTGAGACAAGGTGACACCATATCTCCGAAGCTCTTTAATGCCACATTGGAGGGGTGTTTTTCAGTCACTGAGCTGGGAAAACAAGGGGATAAAGATTAATGGAGATTATCTAACCCACCTTCGTTTTGCTGATGACGTAGTCATTTTTGCAACTACCCCATCAGAGCTGCAGAGTATGATCCAGGAACTTGCTGACAAGAGTAAAGAAGTGGGATTAAAAATGAACTTTCAGAAGACAAAAGTGATGTTCAATGCTTTTACAAGAAATGAAGATTTATCGATTGATGGAGAAAAGCTGGAGATAACAGACACGTACGTTTATCTTGGACAGCAGATATCAAGTGAGGGTCACATTGATGAAGAAATTAATCGGCGTACAAAACTTGCCTGGAGAGCTTTTGGAAGAAACAGCATAATTTTCAAGAGCAATATGCCATTATGTCTTAAAAGAAAAGTGTTTGATCAATGCATCCTTCCAGTGCTTACGTATGGTGCGGAGACGTGGACCTTAACTAAAAGAGACATACAAAGGCTGCAGACAACTCAAAGAAGCATGGAGAGGTGCATGCTTGGTGTAACCAGGAGAGATAAGAAGAGGAACTGCGTGGATCCGAAAATGACAAGAGTGGAAGACATCATGATCAGAGTTAAATCCCTGAAATGGCAATGGGCTGGACATACTGCCAGAAGGACAGATCATCGATGGACAGCTGAAATTTTAGATTGGATTCCAAGGGACAGGAAAAGACCCAGAAGAAGACCACATGGGAGATGGGTGGATGAAATTCGAAAGTATGCAGGGGTGACATGGAGGAGACTGGCACAAGACAGACCGTTGTGGAGGAAACTTGGGGAGACCTTCGTCCAGCAGTGGATTGATAATGGTTGACGATGATGATGATGATGATGATATGCATTAATGTATATAATTTTTTTTAAGTAGATTATAAAAATTTATATTGCAAATGCTAATTCTAGGAAATCTACACATGCAAATGATTAGAAATGTAAAAATGTTATACCTTGACTTTAATTCAGTAATACACCATGGATTTCACCATGGGGTGGTGTAAAATATTGAGGATGCTAGTAAGATAAGGCTGTGCCGCCCCGGTAGCGCAGTAATGTGAGCGATGGCCTCTGATCATTCGTCCGAAAGGGGTCAGGGTTCGAATCCCGGTGAGGCATGGATGTTGTGTTTGTCTTACAGCACTGGCTCTTTCCCTTCCCTGGAATCAGTGACCCTAAATTAGCAACTGGCAACTGCTTATAGCCTTTTGAGTTGCTCACAGTGGTCGTTAAACCTTCAATAAAAAAAAAAAAAGATAAGGCTGTACTGGAGAAAATCCCCCCCCCCCCAAGAAAAATAAAAAAATTAGGAGTAGTAAAAATGGCTTCACCTTAGCCTTACTACAAGCGTGTTTCTGGTTATTAAGGAATCATTACAGTGTTATCTTGAAAACGTATGGTTGTAAACCATTCTCCTGCCGTTTGGTTCCAGTCCCTTTAGATTAGCACATAGTAGTACAAGAACAAAAAAAAAAAAAAAACTAACCGTTTGGATGCCAGTTTGAGGTGCTTTGATTTTTCTTTTCTTTTCTCTTTCTTTTTTTCACAGAGGGTAAATCACCCACTGCCAGAAAAAAGTAACCTTTTATGGGAACAATTTCTAATAATTTGTTTGGTATTGTTAAAAATTAGGTAGCAAATATTTTGTTGTATTGGAAGCACTAACGTCACATTAGCTACACTGAGGCTTAACCAAATACACAGAAAGTCGGCATCCAGAAGATTGAAATAAAGCTGAACACCAGCTTCCAAAATATGATGATGTATTACAGTGTAAACAGCACTGTTTTTGTGGAATTAGGTTTTTATTGTGGAAGTAGTTTGAGTTGTCACTGCTTGAAAAATTGCCCCTTCAGCCAGAACTGCTGATGTTTTATTGAAGAATGATAGAAATTTCCGATTTTGAAGTCCATGCGAATGTTTTCTTTTTCGTATTATAATATTTTCCTTCATTTTCTTAAATTTTTAAAATTAATTTCTCCAAATAATCCGCTATAAACTAACACAATTAAACTAAAAGATCGCCGAAAAACCTACAGGGGAGCGTTCTTGGATTTTCGGAGAGGCTAAGCACCCCCGAGAAGATGCCTGAATACATCACTGGGTGGTGTTTGTCTCACAACGGTGGTTCTTTCTCTTCCCTGGAACCAGTGCCTCAAATTAGAGAGAGGTAACTGCTTATAACCCATTGAGTTGCTCATTGTGGTCATTAACCCTTCAAACGACAGCAAAAGTCTACAGGCTTGTATTTAACACAGACCTCTTGGCTGCTGTTTAAAACAAAATTAGTGCTTCCTTGAAATAAACTTTCACCCACCCTTCCCAGAGACAGTTTTTTACCTGACAAAGGGAGAATTTTGTTGATTAGGTTTAATGGTTCCATTTTATGATATAGGCAATGGCTTTGTGGGGGGGGGGGAGAGCAAGGTAAAAAGTGAAAAAAAGAACAAAACCTCACGCTTTGAAGACTTTTCTGTTTGATTTCAAAGTTTTCTAGACTTACTGTTGTTGGAATCACAGCCTCTTAGCGATAAAAGAATAAAAAAAAACAAAAAAAAAAACCAGATCGTCAGACAGGATTTTTACAGTGCTCCAAATAAATTGCCACATATCGGCTCAGCTACCTTGAAACGCCACATGCGGGCATCTCTCTCTCTCTCTCTCTCTCTCTCTCTCTCTCTCTCTTGACCTGAGATGTAAGCGAGGGTGAGAGGAGAACTCTTTTCTTTCATGTTCTGTGTGTGCTGTCTTCTTTTGCAGTTGTATGTTCAGGAAGTTCTGCGTGTGTGTTTTACCAAATAGAACTGCTCCTTTAATAAAGGAAGCAAACTGTTATTATGTGAGATGTTTCTAATCAATAGACTGGTACGCTTCATGATTTTTAGAATGCGTTCTTGGTGTTATGAACATATTTTTTGTCCACCTGCAAAGTGATTGTGTGTGCGGGACTGAAGTGAACTACTTCAGCAAAGATGGCGTCTATAAGAAACGTCCTTTGTTACCATGATGGATCATCTACGTGTCAACGTATTACATCTAAATGGATATCTTCGTATCATCATAAAAATATAATTAAATACCTTTTTTTTGCATACAGTTCAGGTCTGTATATGAATTTATCATTGTTAACGTGAAGTGCTTTGTTCTATTTTTATTGTTAAGGCTCTACGAGACGCGCCATCTTGTATTGCTGCCTTCTCTTGTTAACCAACGGGCAAGCTTATTTCACAAATTGCTCGGGCAATTTTGCACATTTTGGAACACCGTTTGTGGCTAACGCAAGATATATATAGTTTTATTAATTAATAAAAAAATATTTAAAGAGTCCAAAATGAAAATCTGAAACCAGAGAACTCTTTAGCTATCATATATCTTACGTTAGCCACAAACAGTGTTCCAAAATGTGCAAAATTGCCCGAGGAATTTGTGAAATACGCTTGCCCGTTGGTTAACAAGAGAAGGCACAATACAAGATGGCGGGTCTCGTAGAGCCTTAATCTGACATTCTTCTGCCACGAATGAAGGTCAGCGAAAAACATCAGTTTTTTCTACTGCGTGCTGAATAATTGGGGTGTTTTTGTTATCTTTTTAACTACGCATCCAATCTTTGGGAATTTAATATTTCCATCCCTCCAAAAAACAAGTCACATCTTCAGACCAAGAGAAAAAAATTAGACTTATTTTAGCACGTCTTTTGTACAAAAAGATCTTGCTTATATTATCAGCTTGTCCGTCTGTGGACACCATATCTCCAAAACTATTAGTTCAATTTGAAATTTTTTGTTTTTTTGTGTTGGAAAGACTGAAATATGCAAATGATGATCCTTCATTTCGTTTTTTTTTTTTTTTACGATGTACAATTTCACTTCCAGAGGATGTAAATGCAGATGATATCAAATTCAAATTACATTTTATTCCATATATCTGCTTCTAAACATCTGATTGAAATAATTCTTTTATCTTTTGATTCCATTTATTTCAAAGAGTATTTTAGGTATATTCACTTTTTCCAAGTTACACATAGATTTCCCGCTAGGGGGCATAAAAGTAAAGTGCGTTTTCCCCGATATCTCTTACTTTTAAAACTCAGATTTGAAAAATTCTTGCTGACTCGGTGGCGCAGTGGTCTAAGCGATGGCCTCTGATCACTCGTCCAAAAGGGGTCCGGGTTCGAATTCCGGTGAGGCATGGATGTTGAGTTTGTCTTACGGCACTGACTCTCTTCCTTCCCTAGAACCAGTGACCCTAAGTGATGAGTGACTGCTTATAACTCATTGAGTTGCTCATGGTGGTCGTTTAACCTCCAATAAAAACAAATAAAAAATCTTCCTGTTTCACATACAGCTCCTGATGGGAAATCTTTTGCATATGGTTTCTAATTTTTGGTAAAGAATGATTTGGCCACCTGGGGGTGTAAGTGTTAATTTCTGCTTCTGATATATTTGCCACAAAATCTGAACTTCTAAATTCTCGATTGAAAAAATTTGTTTGTAAACGGAGATGAACCTTTTCTTCTTAAAATAATGTATCATTTCTCCGCCATGGGGTGTAGATATATATCTTATTTTTGTCAATATCTCTGCTTCTAATGGTCTAATTTGAAAAATTCCATCTGTATTGGATAGTTTCCAGTGCGACATAGTTTTTATATAATTTCAAAAGTTTCAAGTAATTCTTAGACTTTCTGCTAGGGGGTGTAAAGGTAAATTGCGTTTCCCAATATCTTTTCTTCTAAAACTCTGATTTAAAAAATTCTTTCTGCACCTGACGTAGCTTCTCATGGGAAATCTTTTGCATATAATTTCTAATTTTTGGTAAAAAATGGTTTGGCCTACAGGGGGCATAAGACATAATTTCCACTTCTGATATATTTGCAGCAAAACTTGAGCTTCTGAAATTGAGATTGAAAAAAATTCATTTGTGGACTGACACTACTCGTGCCGATACAGCTTTTCGGAATATTTTCTTCTTAAAATTATGCATGGTTTCTTTGCCAGGAGGTATTGATGTATATCTTATTTTTGTCAATATATCTGCTTCTAAGAGTCCAATTTAAAAAATTCCTTCTTTATGGGTAGCTTTTCTGGTGCAAAATGTTTTTCATATAAATTCAAAATTTTCAAGTGACCTATAGACTTTCCGCTAGGGGGTGTTAAGGTAAATTGCGTTTTTCTGATATTTTTGCTTCTAAAACTGATTTGAAAAAAATTCTTCCTGTTTTGTATACAGCTCCTGATGGGGAATGTTTTTCATATAATTTCTAATATTTGGTAGCGAATGGTTTGGCCACCAGGGGGCTTAAGAGTTAATTTTCTGCTTCTGATGCATTTGCAGCAAAATCTGAGCTCCTGAAAACTCAACTGAAAATATTATTTCCTGGGCCAATACCGCTCACATCAAAAAACCTTTTGAGAATACTTTCTTCTTAAAATAATGCCTGGTTTTCCCACCAGGGGGCATAGAGGCATATCTTATATTTGTCAATATCTCTGCTTCTAAGAGTCAGACTTAAAAAATTCTTTGTTGGAGAGCATTTCCTCTGCGAAATGTTTCTCATATAATTTCAATTTTTTCTTAATGCGCAAGTCTGTGACCAGAGGGCGTAAGATTCTGATACCATTTGCAGCAATATCTACGGGATTAAAGTTCTGATTGAAAAACTTCTTTCTTCGGTCAGATACTGCTGTTTCCCATAGCGGTTCTATTGAATTTGAATGGCTTCAACAAATTTAGTTCATGGCAGAACGGATTCAAAAGACATGCTCATTACAGCCGGAAATTTGGTGTCATCCTTCTTGTTTTGTTCTCCAATCCACTTTCTTAAAATTTTATGGAATATATCTGAAAGGGGGCTGAGCTCTGTTCACAAAATAATCAAATGAACTGCCGAAACTTATGGTCCAGGCTCTCCTTGGATATAGCTTTGATTTCAGCTAAGACTGGATCCCCCTTCCTTTCCTAGTAGAAATTCTGACTGTGCTGATGCATTCAATATTTCTTAAAATTTAACCTGTATTGAAAATAATACAAAATCTGATAAATCCACAATTGGTATAGTAACATATTTTAATATGCCAAGCAGATCATTTGCCTACCAACAGGGGAGCTTTATCAAAAAGTTTCATGAAAAAAATATAGAACCTGTTTGTGTTTGTTATTAAAATATAAATTTTAATACAGAACTCAGTTGCAATTTAAAATGAAAATCCATATTTTAATATTAAACTTCAAATGAGTTCTATCTTCATTTAACGTAACTTGTCTTGATGAAGCCTCCCAATGGCAGGTGAAGGCTTGGCCAGTTAACATATCTTTGTTAATACACCAGTTGTGGATTTTATTGCCTTTTCTATTATAAGAGTATATTGTTTTTTTTAACTATCCTTAAGATTTTATTCTTTAACCTTCATTGTGCCGCCCCGGTGGCGCAGTGGTCTAAGGCGATGGCCTCTGATCATTCGTCCGAAAGGGGTCCGGGTTCGAATCCCGGTGAGGCATGGATGTTGTGTTTGTCTTACGGCACTGGCTCTCTCCCTTCCCTGGAACCAGTGACCCTAAATTAGGGACGGGCGACTGCTTATAGCCCATTGAGTTGCTCACGGTGGTCGTTAAACCTCCAATCAAAAAAAAAAAAAAAAAAACCTTCATTGTTTGGGTGATTCAACAATGAATTCACATTATGGTTTTAACTTAATGAAGTTGAGACCAGAGTTGTATAAAAATAAAATGGATCTGTGTGCACAACAATTGAAACAGAAAACTTGCTGAAAACCCTTGAAGCTCAAACCGCAATAACAATAGAATAATATAATTTAAATAAAAATTAATAAAACAATAAATAATAATTAGAACATTACAGATTCCAATGAGGACAAAATAAATACATTACAGTTCACTGTTAGGATTAGAAAGAAATCTTTTACTGGCCCAGTAGACCACTAAAATTTGCTAACCACTGGTCCACCAAAATGGTGGGCATTTTGGTGTGTTTGTTTGCAAATTCAACAACAACAAAAAAAAACTTAGACATTTAAAACATATGTAGAAAATAACATATCATTTCAATGGAATTATCACCAATATTTTTTTTTAAAACATCTAATTTGAAAGTGCAACCCGCTGAACAAAGAATGTTTCAAGAATAAAATTCCTATGGATTGGTGATATAGGAGAGTAAAAGTTCATTCGCAATATGTTTTTAAGAAAGGAATGAGAAAACTTCAAAAATTCACGTACATTAGCAACCTTTTTTTTTTTTATATGTATGTTTTATTGTTTAGGGCTTAGCTTCTTAACCTTATTTAGTCTTATTGCTCATCCCTCCTACTTTTCCATGAAGTTAGTTTTAGTCCCCCATTGGACACTGTTTCATGTGACCCCCCTCTGGTGGTGAAAACTCTTACAAAATTACCTTCACTCATCCAATTGACGTCTTTCGCAAGTGTGTTTTCTTGAGACAGAAACAAAAGCTGTCTGGTGTCAGTATCTGCTGCATTCACTAGGTTGGGCAAATCCAAGGAAGAGCAGGATATTTATTGTGTGCTTGCTTCTGCTCATTATGAATGGTGGGGATGAGGTAACAAAAAAGCAGCTGTTGCCATTGCAAGACAAGGACTGGGAAACTGTCTTTCTGTATTTGTTGGTTCTTCCACTCTTTACATATGAGGGATAAAAAAAATAGCTGTTATCCAATAGCATTTCATGAACCTATCACTAGTTTGCAGCTTTAAAAAAAATGATACAGCTAAGTAAAAGAAATAGAAATTCATTTTTTAACTTGTGACAACTTAGAAAAAGAAAAAAAAAAAAACTTACTGGCCACCCGGGTCAGTAAAATCAATAAATAGTTCAGTGGTCCAGCGGACCACTGGGTAATTTGAATGCTGCAGTTGAACGTGCAGCAATGTGTGTGAAATGGACCTTTACGGCAAAATATTAAAATATGGCCTATGCACCTCATAAAAACAAGAGACTAATTAAAGAAAAAAATATATCCAGAAAAACAGTTCCATTAATGAATTTTCAAAAAAAAATTTAAGAACTTCATTCAAAAATAGTAGACTTGCAAAATACACAAGGAAAATATTTTAATAACTGGTAAACTGTAAGAGGAACCCATCAACAAAATTTCAATTCTTTCTATGTAAGCAAAACTTTTTATACAGTTCCTATATACATTGATAAAATCTGGAGGCCATAAATGTGTGTAAAAACAAAAGAACTCAGAAGATGTGAAAAATAAGTGAAATGGTCAAGTTAAAATAAATTAAGTACAGTATATTAATCTGAGTAAAATAATTAATTATATTAATATGTTTAATTAATGTAAATAACATTTTCGTTTATTTTTTAATCTACAAGAAAAAACTATCTATAAAATCTGCTAATAATTTGGAAAAATTATCCGCGTATGGCATACGTGCATATGTCTACATTCTAATACTCTGGTTGAGACTTGAGTTGTTTTTCACTTTCTCAAATAATTATATTTTATTACTTTCAAATGATACTTTATATATATATATATATATATATATATATATATATATATATAAACAAAGGGATAAAGATTAATGGAGATTATTTAACTCACCTTCATTTTGCTGATGACATAGTCATTTTTGCAACTACCCCATCAGAGCTGCAGAGTACGATCCAGGGACTTGCTGACAAGAGTAAAGAAGTGGGATTAAAAATTAACTTTCAGAAGACAAAAGTGATGTACAATGCTTTTACAAGAAATGAAGATTTATCGATTGATAGGGAAAAGCTGCAGATAACCGATACCTACATTTGGACTGCATCTTGGACTGCAGATATCAAGTGAGGGTCACATTGATGAAGAAATTAATCAGCGTATAAAACTTTCCTGGAGAGCTTTTAGAAGAAACAGCATAATTTTCAAGAGCAATATGCCATTATGTCTTAAAAGAAAAGTGTTTGATCAATGCATCCTTCCAGTGCTTACGTATGGTGCAGAGACGTGGACCTTAACTAAAAGAGACCTACAAAGGCTGCAGACAACTCCAAGAGGCATGGAGAGGTGCATGCTTGCTGTAACCACAAGAGATAAGAGGAACTTCTTCTTATCAGAAAAATGAAAAGAGTGGAAGACATTATGATCAGAGTAAAATCCCTGAAATGGCAGTGGGCTGTACATACTGCCAGAAGGACAGACCATCGATGGACCGTCGAAATTTTAGATTGGATTCCAAGGGACAGGAAAAGACCCAGAAGACCACCACATGGAAGATGGGTGGATGAAATTCGAAAGTATGCGGGAGTAACATGGAGGAGACTGGCACAAGACAGACCGTTGTGGAAGAGGCTTGGAGAGACCTTCTTCCAGCAGTGGATTGATAATGGTTGACAACGATGATACATTGATAGATGTATTCCCTCCTCTGTCAGGGTGCAGTTATGGATGATAATTGTCACCTATGATAATTGTTCATCACAAACAAATTGGCTGTTGGCTTTCCTGCTGAGCTTGTTTGACATATTTTTAACAAAGTTATATGAGTAAAATGTTATCTGCACTGTTGGAAGTGTTTAAGTAGGAAAATGACAAAAATGGATGCACTGCATTATTTAGAAGTCATAAAAATGAATGCACTGCATTATTTAGAAATCATAAAAATGAATGCATCTGTTTTCTGAAAAATTGAGAGAATTCTTGAGTAAATGTTATAGGAACACTCAACACTAATCTGCTGTAGTAGTAAGATCATAACTACTAGATGCTGCAATAGTTATGATCTTTAGTACTACAGTAGATTCTGTTGATTTGGCCATCAGTTAATCAGGGCAGCCGTTTATTTGGGACAATTCTTGACCATTCCAATGTGGGATAAAGCATAATGAGGCAGCCTCTATTGATCCATAATGTTCTGTCCACGATGTGTACCAATTAACTGTAATGTACTGTATATATCAGACCTGTTGTAGACGTATGCTGTACATGGATAGTTTCCAAATTATTAAATTTTGCTGATAGTTTTTGCTTGTATATTAAAAAAATACAGATGTTATATGCAGCAATTATAACACTCGAGACTTTACTCAGATTAATACTTAATTCAATTTTAACTTGAAGAGCTTTTAATTATTTTTAACATCTTCTGAGTTCTTTTGTTTTCACAGACGTTTTTGGTCTCCAGATCCTACACAAGGCCACACAGAGAATTTAAATTTTACCGTCAGATTCCTCTTACAGTTAGTTGCCAGTTATTAAATTAATATATTTTCCTTATGTATTTTGTTAAGTCTGCTATTTTTGAATTAAGTTGTTGAAAGTGCTATTTATGTATTTTGAAGGTTGTATTAATGTTTCTGGATATAAAAACTTTCTTTAATTAGTCTTTTGTCCAATATTTTAGTATTTTGCCATAAAGGCCCACTTCACATACATTGCTGCACATTCAATTGTGATGTACATTCTTATTTTGTCTTCATTAGAATCTGTAATGTTCTAATAATTATTTATTATTTTATTCATTTTTCTGTAAATTATCTTATTCTATTGTTATCGTGGTTCGCACTTCGTGGGTTTGCAACAAGTTTTCTGTTTCAGTGGTTGTGTATGCAGATACATTTTAATTTTTATACAACTCTTGTCACTGGGCTTAATAAGCAGTTCGCCTTCTCCCAGATTTCGAGCCACAGTTTCCAAGGGAGGGAAAGAGCCAGTGCAGTAAGACAAACCCACTATCCGTGCCTCATCCAGAATTTGAACCCAGACCCATCTTCGAGAAATGATTAGAAGCCGGCACTTATACCACTCTCCCACAGGAGTGGTAATCTGGTGTGAGATGAGATGTTAAAGAAAGGATGAACACAAAAAAGTTGATGTCCTCCTACCTTATGTCCTTGTACAGTATAAAGTAATATAATATTCGTTATACAAGGGGTCACTTCATAAGTGATGGTAACATTTTTTTTTATCTGCCTAACCCCAAGCTCTGATGGGAATTTAAAAACATGTCATTGAGAAACTGACAACAAATTCTGGTACCTAATGATCAGTCTTTCTTTCAAGAATTTTGGACCCGGGGAGGGGGGGGCAAATGGAACCTTAGAGGGAGCAAGTTTTCCATTTGCTATATATATATATATATATATATATATATATATAACAGATACGTATGTTTATCTTGGACAGCAGATATCAAGTGAGGGTCACATTGATGAAGAAATTAATCGGCGTACAAAACTTGCCTGGAGAGCTTTTGGAAGAAACAGCATAATTTTCAAGAGCAATATGCCATTATGTCTTAAAAGAAAAGTGTTTGATCAATGCATCCTTCCAGTGCTTGCGTATGGTGCAGAGATGTGGACCTTAACTAAAAGAGACATACAAAGGCTGCAGACAACTCAAAGAAGCATGGAGAGGTGTATGCTTGGTATAACCAGGAGAGATAAGAAGAGGAACTCGTGGATCCGAAAAATGACGAGAGTGGAAGACATCATGATCAGAGTTAAATCCCTGAAATGGCAATGGGCTGGACATACTGCCAGAAGGACAGACCATAGATGGACAGCCGAAATTTTAGATTGGATTCCAAGGGACAGGAAAAGACCCAGAAAAAGACCACATGGGAGATGGGTGGATGAAATTCGTAAATATGCGGGAGTGACATGGAGGAGACTGGCACAAGACAGACCGTTGTGGAGGAAACTTGGGGAGACCTTCGTCCAGCAGTGGATTGATAATGGTTGACAATGATGATGATGATGATGATATATAATTTTTAACTAAAAAGTAATCCTAGTTGTAAATGCATTTATGGCACCTCTATTCATAGTGATTGTGGAATAACTTTTTTTTTTTTTACGGGTCTTTTAGAGGTTATTTTTAATGAAAGTTGGTTGTCAAATTTTCGAACTAAAGCCTAGTTCGTCATCAGGACTATGTCACTGGAGTAGTTGCTGCCACTCAATTGGAAGAGACCATCCGCAATTATCGTTAATTGTGGTACTTCTTCTTCTTGCTATTTCGATCCCTTCTTCTAGTTTTCTCTTTACTAAGTTTGACTGGTGGGCGATTATTTTCACTGAGTCCCAATTTATGGAGTGTCCACTTGCTTGTACATGTCTGTCTAGCCCTGTTTTGTTCCCAATGTTCCTAATAGCTGCTTGGTGTTCTTTCATTCGGACCTTAATACTTCTCCCTGTTTCTCCTATATAGCTGAGTCCGCAGTTACAGTCGATGCAGTAAATTACTCCTTCCTGCAATTGGATGTCCAATTCTTTCTGCTTTAAAGCTGGCAGGAATTTCTTTATTTTGTTATTAAGATCTGGAGCTAGCCTGATATTATATTTTGCTCCGATCCTTTTCAGTTTCTCGAAAAGTCCCTTGTGGTACGTAATTTTGCTGGTGAATTTGAAGTTGGTTTTTCCTGCTTCTTTTTTGGCACTTGTTTAAATATTTTCTCAACATATGGGGAGGGTAATTGTTTTCTGCCAACATTTCCTTTAATTCTTCTTTGTGAAGATCTTTTTGAGAAGCTGAAGAGACCAGGATTTCAATTTTTTCCAAAAATTGTCTCGCTGTATTCGCTCTTCAGCTTCTCAAAAAGATCTTCGCAAAGAAGAATTAAAGGAAATGTTGGCAGAAAACAATTACCCCTCCCCATATGTTGAGAAAATATTTAAACAAGTGCCAAAAAAGAAGCAGGAAAAACCAACTTCAAATTCACCAGCAAAATTACGTACCACAAGGGACTTTTCGAGAAACTGAAAAGGATCGGAGCAAAATATAATATCAGGCTAGCTCCAGATCTTAATAACAAAATAAAGAAATTCCTGCCAGCTTTAAAGCAGAAAGAATTGGACATCCAATTGCAGGAAGGAGTAATTTACTGCATCGACTGTAACTGCGGACTCAGCTATATAGGAGAAACAGGGAGAAGTATTAAGGTCCGAATGAAAGAACACCAAGCAGCTATTAGGAACATTGGGAACAAAACAGGGCTAGACAGACATGTACAAGCAAGTGGACACTCCATAAATTGGGACTCAGTGAAAATAATCGCCCACCAGTCAAACTTAGTAAAGAGAAAACTAGAAGAAGGGATCGAAATAGCAAGAAGAAGAAGTACCACAATTAACGATAATTGCGGATGGTCTCTTCCAATTGAGTGGCAGCAACTACTCCAGTGACATAGTCCTGATGACGAACTAGGCTTTAGTTCGAAAATTTGACAACCAACTTTCATTAAAAATAACCTCTAAAAGACCCGTAAAAAAAAAAAAAAAAAAAAAAGTTATTCCACAATAAAAAGTAATTGTTATATATCTCATACAGGAGTGCATTTAGAGAGGGCCAGGGGATCCTTGCCCCCCAGAAATTGTTTCCTTTATTATTTTGTTTTTCGTTAAAATGCGACTTACATTAGAAAAAAATGCCTTAATTTAATAAAAATGTATCAACTTACATTAGAAAAAATGC
The DNA here is from genome assembly GCA_039090855.1 of Macrothele yani. NCBI lineage: Eukaryota > Metazoa > Arthropoda > Arachnida > Araneae > Macrothelidae > Macrothele > Macrothele yani. Next base: position 107,224,396 of record CM076998.1, read on the forward strand.
TTTAATTTTTCTTAGCTATTTTTCATTAACTTTTTCGCCCCCCCCCCGAAGAAAAATTCTGTATACACCCTTGATATAGTAATTACTTCTTCAAACATTTCAAGAATAACTAACTTTTTTCAGCTAAACGAGAGGAGGTTCAGAGGGGGCAGGCTTGAAATTGTTATCTAATAAAATACATTTAACACACTCTTGATCCTGAATCACGATTCCCAGACAATTGGGTATGATTAGTTTACTCATTATATTTTAAAGAATAGCATGCGTCATAATATACTTTTTAGCAAAATAAACTATAATACTAAAACAAATATTAAAAATAATATAATTGGAGAAATATTTGTAGCATAAAAAAGAAACAATTACATTTCTTTTTCATCATAGCCTGAATTTATTAACATTTGGCTCGGTAACCTAAAATGTCTCGGGGGGGGGTCGTTTTCGGGAGGGCTTTGCCACCCCTCCCCCTGATCGTATGCCTGAAAGAAACACTGCTAATGATGCCACTAGGTGGCTCAGACATTCAAAGACATTGAAGGAGGCAAGGTCGAAGTTCGTGCGTTTTCAACTTTCGTCGAGAATGAACGTTGGCCGGCTGAAACAGCATTCTTACTTGGAAATGGTGAGACTGATGGTGTTCACCACCTTACTCATCGTGGGCAGTGAGTGATTGACAATCTCGGAGAATACTTTGAAGGTTCTTAAATTTAATGTGTATGCAGAATTGTGTGTTGAATGTTACAACTTGTAAAGTGGACGAATAAAGAAATATATGCAATGATAAGTTTGAATTGTGCATTGTTGTTTGCTTCCCTTGCCTAAAACCCTTCCCAAATAGCTGATCTAACATTTATCAATCTTATATTGTATCCTTTAAAATGTCATAATCATTGTCAACCATTATCAATCCACTGCTGGATGAATGTCTCCCCAACTTTCTTCCACAATGGTCTGTCTTGTGCCAGTCACCTCCATGTTACTCCTGTATACTTTCGAATTTCATCCACCCATCTCCCATGTGGTCTTCTTCTGGGTCTTTTCCTGTCCCTTGGAATCCAGTCTAAAATTTTGGCTGCCCATCCATGGTCTGTCCTTCTGGCAGTATGTGCAGCTCATTGCCATTTCAGGGATTTTACTCTGATCATAATGTCTTCCACTCTTTTCATTTTTCTGATAAGAAGAAGTTCCTCTTATCTCTTGCGGTTACAGCAAGCATGCACCTCTCCATGCCTCTTTGAGTTGTCTGCAATCTTTGTATATCTCTTTTAGTTAAGGTCCATATCTCTGCACCATACGTAAGCACTGGAAGGATGCATTGATCAAACACTTTTCTTTTAAGACATGATGTCCAGAGTACATGTATCCTCCCTTTCGTATAGTTCCTTTAATATGTATATTTTGAAATTTCTTCAGTGAAACGCATTTGCCCAAAAAGAATAAGTTACTGTGGCTTACGAAGTAACCCTTGTATACGGATATATAATGAAATATCTATTTTTCTTTGGTATCAATAAAATCTATGGATTTAAAATGGCATTATACTGGAATGGACAAAACAAAATGACTGTTAACTAAATTTTACAAAAGAAAAAGAAAGAAACTACAATGTGCTGATTCTATATCAGTGATATGTAATAACCTGTGGATGGTATTTTTCTTGTGTATGTATTTTTTTGAACTAAACATATTTTTGTAACATATTCATTTTTATTATGCCTCATTTAAAGATTTAGTGAGATTTTCTGATAATTCATCCCCAGCCCCCTACAGCTTGCCTTTCATCATGCTGTTATAATATTAGTGACTAGAATCGTACAAAATACAACTTGTGTGTACAGCATTGATTAACTATTGGTCAACTGGAGAAATTAAATGAACTTCGAAGCAGGGTAGTAGTGGTCCATCAAGCCAGCTCAAACAATAAAGCCACCAGGGGCGGATTGGGATGACCAAACAAAGCCGAGATTTTTATTCTTGTCGGCTGCTACAAAACCAAACATACTGATAGAGTAATATTTCATAAATAACCTCATAAAAAAATTGTTAGATCCTGGATTAAAGAGAAGTGCAAAAATATGCATTTGAAAACAAATTCAATTGTGAACAAATTTTAACATTTCAGTGATGAAAGAATTTAAAAAATCTGCTCATGATTGAATGCAACATCAATGGTACCAAATAATATCCCTTTCAAAAATTTGGTTTTGACTTCAAAACAATCTTTTTTTTTTTTTTTTTTTGTAAAGACCCCAGTTCCAACTAAATCACTGTGAAGGTTATTCTGAAAGTTGAAATGTGCATGTGCCACCTAGCAATATTTTTACATAATTAATTTATGTTTATTTGAGCCTCCTGTAAACAATTTGTTTGGAACTCTTTAATTTTGAAGTGGCCACAAGCTCTGCAGAGAGTTGCCCAGCATACATCATCCAATGATGTTGTGTAGTTAATGCAAGATACCAGTCCTGTTGAGGGGTTGTGACTCTTGGGCGATCTTGTACTGGTTGGCCCCTAACCTCCTGTGTCTTGACGTCTCCTCCAAAGCTTGGAGATGACACATTCAGTACTCTGGAGACCACAGTCTGTGACTGTCCTGATTGGAACTTTGCGATTAGTCTACTCTTCAGAAAGTGGGCAACGTGGCATCTTTGTTCCATATTATGTTCCTGGTCACAATGACAACTGTTCTCACAGGGATGGAAGAAAATGGAACAAAACACTCAGAATAGGGTAAGCTATTTTTATGGAACTCCAAGGTATTTATATATTGAACATCAGCAGGTGTTATTTGACTGTGCACTGTTATTGGGTTAAGTGTGTGACTGATCTACATACCAATGTCTGCTGTTCTATCAGTTTTAGCCCTTTACTTTGTTAGTTTTACCAACTACACTTAACTTTTGGACACACCAGTGTATATTTATATTATACACTATATTGACAAAAGTCACTGGACACCTAGAAGAGAAACATAACAGAGCATTTATTGACATACATTAGTGTGGTGTCGGTCCACCTTTGGCCTTAATGCATGCATTGACCCTTCGAGACATTCTTTTGACAAGGTTTTGGAACACAGCGATAAGTATGCACTTCGATTCAGCACATAATGCTGCTATTAACTGTTGCTTAGTAATAGGCCTTGGCTCCAAACTTTGTATGCTTTGCTCTAATTCATCCCATAGATGCTCTATGGGTTCTGTGCTGGCCAGTCCACACACGATACGGAATTATCGTCAAACCACACCGTAACAGTCCTTGCTTGATGGCTTGGTGCATTATCCTGCTGGTACCAACAAAGCTCGGTTCCATAGTGTTGCCACAGAGTTGGTAGGTCATAATTGTCCAGTATATCAAGGTAGACTTGCTGGTTAGCAGATTTGTCCACGATAACCAATGGGCCGGGACCATACCACGAAAAACACCTCCACACGAGTACACTGCCAGCTCCAAACTTGATCGCAGGAACAGTACACTGTGCTAAATAGCGTTCCCCCGGCTGCTGCCATACCTACACATGGCCATCAGACTGATGGATCGTGTATCTGGATTTATCAGCCCATAGGACCTGTTTCCATTGATTTATGGTCCACGATAAATGTTCTTTACACCATACTAAACGATGAGTAGCATTCAGTGTGGAGATGAAAGGCTTATGAGCAGCGCACGACCACAGTAACCCATGGAATGAAGTTCTGTGAATATTATGTGTGCATACCGAGGTTCCAACATTTTTACTCACCTATACACTGAGGTCTTCTGCAGTACTCCATCGATTAGCCGTAACGACTCTCCTGAGGCTTCAACATCCTCTATCATTGATTTTCTTTAGTCTGCCGGTACGTTTTGCTGTTTCAGGCATGCCATGTGTCTTCCACTTTTTCAGTACATCCAAACCAGTTGACTTGGGTATGTTTAAATGTCTCTCGGTTTCTCTTATAAATCGACAACCCACTAATATAACACCCAGCAATCTTTCCTTTCTCAAAGTCAGTTCTCTCCCGCCACAACATTTTTACTCAACCTCACAGTGCGATATGATTGCGGTCAGCTGCAGGCTTGTTTTTATACTGTTTGCAGCTGTACCGCACATCTTAACAATGCAGCGGATCCATTAATTTGCTTTTGAAGGGGTGTCCTGTGACTTTTTTCGATATAGTGTATATCTGCAGCCATAATTTATTTAACTTTTATAAAACCTCTGAAATTTAAAAATAGAAAAAAAAAATGGGAACAGTTATTGCAGAAGCTTTTGAGTAAGTGAAATCATGCATACGTACGTATTACTAAGCTGTTTTCTGAGATTCAGGGTCAGTTCTTCAAAGACAATCCACCAAAACTGTTTAACTGATGGAACTGAAATTTACTTAGCTGCTGCATCAAATGTCTCCATTTACAGCAATCTCTGCACACAGCTCGAGCTTCACTGACATCCATCACACGACTCACACAGGACCTTTTGTACTTCATACTCATAATCTTTTTCTCATGCAGACATTTCTGAATCTGGTCCTCCCATGAATTCCTTGGCCTTCAACATTTCTTTCTTGCCACTTGGGCTGAAAAAATTATCTTAGTAAGCATATCGTCACTCATTCTTTCAACATGGTCAAACCATCTAAGAATATTAGTCTCCACCTTACTAACAACATTTTGCCTCACATTACACAACTGCAGCACGTCTTCATTCATCACACGATTAGAGAGTGTCTTGCCACAAACTCCCCATAAGTAACACATCTCCTCAGCACACAAACAACTCCTATTTCTTTCTCTTCTGCAGTACCAAAGTTTCACTGCCATTAATCAGAGTAGGAACAATTTCACTTTCATATCCAGCCATTCGGGAGTCTCTTGAGAACCCATCATTCCTGTGAAATCCTCCTAAAGCAGCTATGACTTTTATAGAATTCAATTGGCTACAAATTTCGCCATCTAATTTGTTCTCTCTGTCAAACATGCTTCCCAAATATACGAACTCATTCATGTAGTCAGTCACTGTGCGATTTAAACATATCTTGTATTCAGTACTAATGCTTCCTCATTCAAAAACCATTACTTGGTTTTTCCCTTATTTACACTCAGTTTGAATTGCATATAAACTTCGTACATCTGGGACAACATACTTTGCAACTCACATTTGCTCTCTGCCAAAAGCACTGTGTCATCAGCATACAGCAATCTGCACACACAGATATTACCAAGACATAAACCAGTATTTTCCATTTTGCCATTATGCGTGCACACTACCATAAATATATTACAGCCATGGTGACATTGCACAACCTTGTCTGACTCCTGCACTAATAGAAAACCATTTTTATATATCATCATTCACTCGTACACAAGCTCTATTGCCAGCATACGTGGTTTACACACTATTAAGTAGATTCTCCATAATACCACATTTATTCAGTACCTTCCACAGAAGTATTCTATTTACTCAATCATAAAAGCTTTCTCTAAGTCGATGAAGGCAGCAAAAACTTTCTTACCAACAGACACTTTCGATCATCTTGCATAATGCAAAAATTTGGTTAGTGCAGCCCTTACCAGGCATAAAACCAGTCTGATCCCACACTTTCTCTGACGTAAGACCTTGTACCTTATCAATAATGACCTTTCCAAACACTTTCCCTGGTACACTCAGAAAGCTGATACCACGCTAGTTTTTTCACTACATTTGATCACCTTTTTCTTTATACAAGGGAAAAATGATAGCATCCCTCCAATGCCGAGCGACCATTCCTAACTCCCAGCACAACTGGCAAATTTCAGTTAACCAGTCAATTACAGAGTCACCACTATACTTTAACATCTCAACTAAAGCTTTGCCAAAGAACCCCTAAAAATAAAAAAAATATTCTCAAAGAAGTGAACAGGCTGACCTTTGCGTGTTGTTGACAGGACCTTAGTGGAAGATCGTCAAGTGCAGCAACACAGTGTGTCAGATGTGGCGCCATCTTTCATCATAAACAGCATATGAAAGTATGTACCCACTGGTTAAAGTTCCAGCAAAATTTGCACGATTCATGAATGGATTTCTCCGAAAATTATGTCTCCACAGTATTCATGTTACTGTGAATGAATGAGATTTTTGCGTTTTATCCACGAGAGTTCTACATAAATGGAAGAATTTGCAGCAGCAATAATTCAACCAGTGTTGATGAGTTTGCACCGCCAGTTTGCTGGTGGATGTCTTAAGTATCTGTTGTGAAGTTTTGACATGAAATGTGGTTCTTTTCCTTCTTTTCCTATTATTGGGTTAAATCATAAGTTCATGCCACGTTTTTCACCACACTACAGGAATGTATTACATCAGAAGCGGAAACGGAATCAATCAACTATGTATTCCCCCTCATTGTTTACGATGGTGTCCCAACATCTCGATAGGTCTGCAATGTCATTCTTGAAAAAACATGCAGGTTTTGCTCTAAAAAAATCAAGGAAATTCTGGAGATCAACATCATTGTTGAACGTTCTGCTACAGAGTGCATTCCACAGACATCAGAACAGGTGATAGTCAGAAGGGGCGACATCTGGAGAATAGGCTGGATGTGAAAGGATTACCCATTTCATATCCTGAATGGCCAATTTTTGTCATATTAGCACTGTGAGGGTGTGCATTATCATGTTGGAGAAGGACACCATGGCGTCGATGTGGCCATTTCTGCTGAATTGCTCCTTCCATACAGCGGAGTTGCTCACAGTAGAGTGCAGCATTAATGGTCCGATTCCTTGGCAGGATTTCCCAGTGAATAATGCTTTCCATGTCCCACCAGAAACACAACATGATCTTCGCAGGATGAAAGTTATGTTTTGCATGTGGTGTAGGTGTCTTGTTTGGGCTTAACCTTTCCCTCTGATGCCTGAAATTCATGTACAGGCACCACTTTTCATTTCCAGTAACAATACGTGACAGAAAGGGTTTGTGTTGCTGAGAACATACGTGATAACGATTGAGCAAGGAAGCACATAAATCAACACGCTGATTCTTGTTGTCCTTGGTGAGAGTGGAGGCACCAAAGACCCCGATTTCTGGACCTTTCATACGTTCCAAATGTCGCACCTCTGTTGCCTGATCACAGTCCATCTCAGTGGCCAATTCGCGTGTGGCGATCCAAGTGGATGAGATGGTTCAAACAATCCTCATCAAAGTGAGATGACCTGTGTGTGGAGAGTTGTTGAGGTCAAAATTGCCACCTCGGAACGGCTCAAACCATTTGCAGGCTGTCCTCAAAACAATAGCATCCTCCCCATACACAGTACAAATTTGTTGAGTAGCCTCGGTGGCAGTGGAGACCTTGTTAATAAACTTGTAGAGGAGCAGATGTCGCAAATGTTCATTCCTCTCTACTTGACACTCCATACTTCGGACCTGAAAACCAAAAAACCATTAGCCACACCACAATCACACAAAACAATATAATTTAGATACACTATATTACTGGCTACTTTTGATACACAACTGACCATCTGCATCGTCACTACTGACCTGAGAAACCCTCGTGAAATAAAACGGCATGAACTTATGCATCAACCCAATACTTAGCCTTTTAGAGGAATTATGATAGTTCTGTGTATTTTTCAGATCGTTATGTAAAGCATACGAGATATGTACTTAAATTTGTACTTAACATAATTAAATCATGAACACTTAGGTATGCTCGCTGTCGCAAATACACATCTAGCACGATAGAAGGCCTGTCTCATAAAACACATGCAAAGTTAGCAATGGAGAAACATAAAAGTATAGTATATACAAGCATTCACAATATAATGACGTCGTAGAAAAAGTGCAGAAGAATATCAATTACTGTACCTAAGATAAAGCAACACCATTTTGAACTCATTTAGCAGTCTTTTTAACAGCTTACATATGTATATACAGTATTCATGGCAATAATATTGATCGTTGGTATATGAGACGCAGGGGGTTTTGACACCAAATTTTTAAAAAAGTGCATCTTTTATTCCAAAAAATATGGCAAACTGTAAAATAATTACTTAAAAATAGAAAGGTTTTGTGTTAGCCAATCTGTATGCTTGATTGCAGGTGTGCTTATTAAACCTGGGCCATCTCACCAAGTAAATGCTAGATCCTGTCCCCCCCGAATCCACCAAGTGATAGCTTTCCTCACAATGTTTTTGTGGAATTTTATTTTCAGTCACTCAAAAAAAAAAAAAAAAAAAGTATTCAGATTAAGACAAAAGGAACATATCTTCACAAAGGGTATTTGACATGACACAGAAGGAAAATTTTCTCCCTACATGTGTACAGTCTGTGTGATATTAGAGTTTAAGGGGGTGGTAACATACATTAGGTGCCCACAACTTAATTTTTAGAATGGGGCAAACAGAAATTTTAACTACAAATAACATATACAAACACCATATGCAAATTTTCACTGTGCCGTCTTGTTTTTACCACACTCTCAACACACAAATTTAATTGGAAACCAGAAGACCCAAAATCTACATAAAACATATGTATAAATGAAATTAGATAGCATACTAGGACAATAAAGAAATTTCTTTGTTTGATCCTTTTGGTCACATAGGTAGCTTGTGCCAAAAAACCCACTGAGATCACTCAACTGGTCGTCAAGAATGAAAATTACTTGACAAATTCCTTGGAATTTTTTCAAGCTGCAGATGACAATATATTTTTCATTTCTTATACTTTTCCATACTGTATGTTTGTGCAGTACTGTATGTTTGTGCACTGTTCTCCAACATGCAATGGGAAATTTCATCATTGTTTTCTACTGTAAAATTTCGCTTTTTCTATTGGAAATTCCCAATTCATGCTTTTCCTATTTTTACAACATATTCAAGCATCCAAAAGTTGTAGAGAAAAATTAGAATTAGTGTTATTGCAAAAATTTCTGGAGTTCACTCCAAGAAAACAAAAAGGCATGGTCATATTTCCAGGGAAAGGCAAATGCCCCCTCTTGCTCCCCTGTATGGGCATCCATGGATGGAAACGTTATCTATAGTACAAGTTCTGAATTGTATTGGTGCTGCCTCGATGGTGCAGTGGTCTAAGTGATTGGTTTCTGACCATTCAACCGAGATGGGTCCAGATTCAAATCACAGTGAGGCATGGATGTTGTGTTTGTCTTATGGCACTGGCTCTCTCCCTTCCCTGGAACCAGTAGCCCTAAATTAGGAAAGTGTGACTGCTTATAGTCCATTGAGTTGCTCACAGTGGCTGTTAAACCCCCAATCAAAAAATAAAAAAAAATAAAAAAAAATAAGTCAGTATGACAAATTTGGGACCTCAGTTAAATTAGAAAAGTAAAGGGAAAAGTGTGGGTGTCAGAACTTAGCTGTGACAGAAACCTTTATTAATGGAAAATGTTTTGGCTCATGCACTGCTAGTTTAGTGATAAACAACATACTTAAAAAAAGACTCCCAGTATTAAAAACAAAGAACTATAAAAATGTTTGCTGATAATAGAAAAATCAAATAATTGCTTTTCTGTTTGTTAGCAGAGTCATCAATTAACATGCTGTCACCAGAAAGGAAGTCACAAATCCAGTGCTGCAAAGAAGGATAGAGGCGTAATACAATTCCATTTCAATTTAGAATTCACCATAATTACATTTGATCAAAGTTTAGACTTTAGTGTTAGGTAAAAAGCACCACAGCATGTGCATAACCAGAATACTCCAGAGATTTGTTCTATAATATGGATAATAAAGGCCAACTACAGGAATGTAGGAAGTGAGGGAAAACTTAGAAGTTTTCATCTGGGGGACCTAAATTTTTATTAAAAAAATTAGACCCTCCAAATTTTCCTATTAAACATTTGAGGTTTCTTTATTTCTCCTTGAAAAATTGACACATGATAAACTTAATCCTTTAATCAGCCAGAACAAATTAACTCGGGGTTAGCAAAGTTGGATGAAATGAGCGTGAATGAATATATTCAGGCTAAATGCGACCGGAACAAATTCTTTTGGAGTATTTTTAGTTCTTAAAGTCTCTTGAATAAGTGACCTGTTGTATCAGAGCACCAGGAAGCGATTCTTTGTTATTCAAGTGGTCATTTAGAGGAATGATTGCCACTAATCCTTTCTTACAGATCACCAGCTAAAGATCTACAACACTGGTGATGAATCTAAATAAGGAGATATGTTTGAAAGTCATGATATCCGTGTCAGAGGGATAAGCCCTGCCCATTCATGCCTTGGTTCATGGAGCACAGAATAAAGAGATTGAAGGGAGTGCTTATAACCTGTGGCAGGTATATGATTGGTACTACTGAGATGAGAGGAAGTAAGTAATTATTTGGCCATGGAAACAGGCAGGTTTCATAAAACCCGGTACTATATGACTATTTATGTTTGATGAATGCAGAAACTTTGATGCCGGCATCTGTAAGTTGCGGCTGATTTTGGGCCCGATTTAGGTGAAGCGCATCGGCTGTTTGAGGGCTTAAACAAAAGCACAAATTGCAAAGTACAGCATGTTTATAAATGGTGGGAACATTTTCAATAATTTATTGCTCATGTAGTACAAAAGATACTACTTACTTATCTGTACCATGTGAAAGAGAAAACATGAAAGTTTCCCCTTTGTTACTACCCCAAGGCATGTACTTCGATCATTTACTGCCAGTTGTACCCCTACTACACTCCAAAGTAGAATGTAGACGTACACGCACACGCTGTACGCGTATAATTTCCATATTATTAGCAGATAGTTTTTGCTTGTAGATTAAACAAAAAAATTAAATGGTATTTACAGCAATTAAAACACTTACTCAGGGCTTTACTCAAATTGATATACTTAATTCTATTTTAACTTGAACTTTCAATTATTTTCCACGTCTTTTGAGTTCTTTTGTTTTTGCAGACATTTCTGGCCTCTAGATTTTACCAAGGTCCGTTCTCAGTGTATAGGAACTGTATCAAGAGTTTTGTTTGCACAGAAGGAATTTAATTGCCAGGTTCCTCTTGTATTTTCCACTTATTAAATTAAAATCTTTTCTTTATGCATTTTGTAAGTTTACTATTTTTAATTAAATTGTTGAAAATGCTACTTATAATTTTTGAAGTTCATTAGTGGAACTGCTTTTCTGGATATAATTTTTTTCCTTTAGTCTCTTGTTTTTATGAGGTTCATGGTCCAATATTTTACCATAAAGGTCCACTTTACACACATTGCTGCACATTCAATTTTAATGTACATATTTTGTCCTAATTGTAATCTGTAATGTTCTAATAATTATTTAATGTTTTATTACTTTTTCTTCATGTCTTATTGTATTGTTATTTGTGATTCGCGGGTGTGCAGCAAGTTTTCCATTTCAATGGTTGTGTATGCAGATATATTTTATTTTTATACAACTCTACTACACGCACATCCTTGTTGAACGATGGTGGCTTCCGGTCGCGATAATACATTACGTATGCTACTGTTTGATAAGAAGAAGTATGCTACATATGTTCAAAGGAAATTTTGAAGTGTGTACAGTAAAGAGCCACCAACCAGGAAGGCTATTTGCGAGTGGCATCAGCAATTTGTAAACATGGGTTGCTTGTATTTGGGAAAGAGCTGTTGATAATGTGGAATGAGTTAGAGAGACATTCACAAGGAGCCCCAATAAATCAGTGTGGTGTGCATCACGTGTCAGCCATGATAGTGTGGAAAATTCTTCATAAAAATACTTTCTGTGATGCCCTATAAATTGCAGTTGGTGCATATGTTAAAGGAAGACAACAAAGAGAAGTGTTTCCAATTTTGTTGTGAACTGCAAGACCAACAGAAGAACATGACGACTTCTTTAATTGTGTAGCATTTAGCGATGAGGCCACATTTTTCACACCAATGGGAAGGTCAACCGACACAGTTGTAGAATCTGGGGCACCCATAAACATGCAGAGATAATTGAACATGAGCGTGATTCGCCAAAAGTGAAAGTTTTTTGTGCCTTGTCACGCCAAAAACTGTATGAACCTTTCTTCTTTTCTGAGAGCATTGTAACTGGACATTCCTACCTCAATATGCTGCAGCAATGGTTGATGCCTCAAGTTCAGAAAGATAGCAAAGACTTCATTTAGCATAAAAATGGGGACCCTCCCCAATTCCATAATAACGTTCAGGCCTACCTTAACACTGAGCTACTCAAGTTCTGGATCAGACATGCTGGAGAAAGGGACAAATGTTTCTTGAAATGGCTGCTGAGATCACTTAAACACTGTGCGATATTTCTTCTTGTGAGGCTACATAAAGGATCTTGTTTATTTACCACCTTTGCCACGTGGCATCCAGGAACGAAAGGAGAGAATTGAAAAAGCTACCATTACAGTCACACAGAATATTCTGGACAGGGTATGCAAATTATCATTACCATGTGGACATTTGCCATGTCGCACATAGTTCCCACATTGAATTCTTGTGAAGTGACGTAAAAAAAAACTTGGATGTTTTCTCTTTCACAAGGTACATCTATATGACACTGATATCTGTTCTAGTCTTTGTGCAACAAATCACTGAAAGCGTTCCCACTATTCATAAACACCCTCTGGCTGTATTAAAATTTTATAAACTTGGCTCTCAAACAAAACTACTTTACAAGCCTTTCTTATTTTTATCTCTTGCTTCTCCCCACTATAAGACTCTAGGACTTTCTACAAATCCAGCATCCAAAAAGGACCACCCGATGAGATCACTGGTAAAATATAACTTTTCACTAGCTATTAACCTGGAAAAGAGAATTATACAGAAATGCATAGTTCTGATTTCTAATTATCCTCAAACTGCATTGAACCACCTTCTTATCTACAGAATAATTTTTTATGCTTTATGTTGAATCTTTTTCCTTTCTGTTCTTTGTTTTGATTCTTATATTGTACTGGGGGGGGGGGGTTAATTCAAAAATTCCAGATTGGAGGTTTAAGATCTGTATGGTTGCTATCATACTCTTCAAGAACAAAGCTGTTTTATTTATAATTAGATTTATTACAACCAAAAAAAGATTGGCCTTCCAATGGGTTCACTTTTATCACCACTTTTTGCTGCCATATATTTTCAGTACATTAAACACATCTTTCTTTTGAAGAACTCTACCCAGCCAACTACTTGGCTTAAATGTGTTTGTGATTTGGCATCATTCCAAGGAGCAGTTGCTGCATTTAACACCATCCCCAATAAATTTTCTGCCATACAATTTATTATGAAATGTGAAGAAAACTGATACATGCAGTTTTTGGATCTTTCTCTCCCTCCCTCCCACCCTCCAAAGGAGCAGTAACCATGACATCTCAAGATCTGTTTATCTGTTTTTTGTAAAACCTACTGCAACCACCAATACAGGGACAGATTTGCCCAGCAGGATACAGAGATATTTCTCAGTAAACCACTCGAGAAATGGCCAATTTTCTACATCCTCTTTGTCTGGATTGTTTGGAAAGAACGAATAATTATTGTGGTACTTATGAATAGGAATTGTTATCTTCATTCGAGCTTCATGTTATCTGTCTAAAAAATTATTGCCATAAAAAAATTGGTATTTCCTTCTATTGATTTTATGTTGGGCATTTACTATGAAATAACGTTCAGGCCTACCTTAACACTGAGCTGCTCAAGTTCTGGATCAAACGTGCTGGAGAAAGGGGATGACTGTTTCTTGAAATGGCTGCTGAGAGTCCAGTGATCTCAGGACACTTGGCCATCCTTTCTTAGGTTGAAAAAGACTGAAGTTTTTATTTGAAAGCTACTTTACTATATAATTTTTTTCTTAATGTGTGTATTTAAAGGTTTAATACCTAACTATGGCAAAGTGAATCTCTGAACTGTTAAATTCTCTTGTATGTTGCCGTCCCCTGGCAAGAATTTTTGCACTCCGGCACCCCTGGTTAAGACATCTGTTTTTTTATTTATTTCAAAATAATAAAAACCATGATTATTTACAGCAGATAATTGAATTTCTCAAAGTATGACCACTACTTTCTTCATTCTTTGATCATGTGGAGGGGAATTAATAAATTCTTCCAACATTTTAACAGATTAATTCACTACTTCTGTTGAAAGTGCAGCTTGTATTTTATTTATTTCATTGGAGAGCCAGCAATCTGAGAATTGAGCTTATTTCCACACTTAGATTGAAGCATAGCACTTTAGTTCCACGGTTGGCTGTGTGCTCACTGTGGAACTAAAATGTTACATTTCTTTTAACTTTCCCATTCATAATTCTGCGAATTCACTGGACAGTTTTCTTGCAAATTCTGCTAGGGATGTAGTTTAGTTCTTTCTTCTTATCAGAGGCTCTGCTATAACCATCTCATGCGTTATTGGCTTAAATTAGGGTAGGAATTTAGCTGAAACTGTTCTCATGGTTTTGAAATAATCTAATCCGCTAGTCTCAACTAAGCGAGTTCTACTTGGGCAATGTTAACCATGCTTTGTGATCGTAATTTTACTTATACAGGCTCAGAGGCAGATCAAGAAACTCTTCAATGGAAAATCCATGTGAATGAAAATTATTTTAATATGGGTGCAATAAATAAGTCATGTGAATAAAAATCAGTTTTACAATGTAATTAAGGATTAATAATTTGCTGCAAAAATGGAGATAAAATTAGCAAAACTTGCATCATTACAGAAGCAGTGTGAAAGAGCAAATAGATGGCTCAAGCGTAGTGTAAGATGTATGAGATTGTAATTCAGTAAACTCATTGAAGGGAAGACCATGGACTCCCCCTTATATCTGGACCTGCGCTGGGCTGAAGTGTTTTTGATCACATGCTTGTTGTGAACCAACTGCAGGAGTTAATTGAGAAGAAAATTACCAGCTGTGAATACTCTGATAAACAACACTGCAACACTGTATCAATTATAAGGGTTTAGTTGCAGTTTAGAATTCATAGTAATTTGATATCTTTACAGTAGCTACTCATGATGAGTCAAAAATTATTCTTAAGTAAGAGTGTTTCTTCTGTCTCAAAAAAGAGAAGAAAATCAGGTGTTTGAAAACAGAATTGTAAAAGGCGAAAAAGTAGGTCACATGTCTAGATTTGTTCTCAAGCTCAGTGAAACCATTTGCAAATGATGCTAATTGGATGAGTAAGGAAGCTGAACTTTGACATATTTTTTTATTATAATGCTTTTGGTTTCTACTATATTATCTCTGTATTCTGATAAACTCTTGTGTATCTCAGCATTGAAATGCAAAGACTGGTTTATTGCAGGATAATTAAAGAGGTAGACAAACCTTCTTTTATTATTCAGCATTTTTCCACAGCATGCTTGGTCCCAGATGTAGGTGGGATTACGGTCACAGATCCTCGTACCAGTCTGTTTTCTATCTTATTTCAACTAGCTCTTCTATTTTTGCTCTGTGTCATTGTTGACACAGTCCTTTCATCTTGCCTTAGGTCTTCCTCTAGTTCTCTTTCCAGGAAGCTCCATTACCATAACTCTTATTTTCCATACATTTCAATCCCTTTTCAAAATATGACCATACCAGTGCAGTTCTGCTTCTTAGCCCTTCTTTTAAAGCATCTGTATCTGTTGCTCTTGTCCTCTCGTTTAAAATTCGGTCCTTTCTGGTGATACTTGCCCTCTCTGGTGATTGTGTCCTTTCTGGGGATATATTCCCTAAACATTTTCTCATTGGCTTAGTCTCATTAGTCTCAGTGCTGTATGGCCTTGGTGGTTAACTACAGTGAAACCCCAAGTTTTCAGAGTCATCGGTGCAGGCACGTACTGTTAGCCCCGCAACCCCCTCGTCAAGGGGGGGGCTCACGGCTAAGAGGGCCTCTCGCTTCAGCAAAATCATTTTGCAGAATCTTTTGTGGAAACCATATGAATAAAGAAATAACCAGCAATTGTTTACGGCATCTTTGAAAGAAGTATTAAAGAGAAAAGTAATTTTTGGTTGTTTTTTTTCGCGGTTGAAATTTATAAAAACTGGATGACGGGGTAAACGGTTATTTCAGAGGACTTGAGACCCCTATTCTTCGTCATAGCAATAATTCCTATACATGTATATTCACAAGAGAATGTGAAAGAAATACCAGTTCAATGAATGAAAAGTTTTTACCAATGAGGATAAGGTGTTACGTATTGCAGTTGTTTGCACGTAACTACGCATGTTTCATAATATAATGAACTGAAATGTGTTATTCGTGGAGAGAAGCAGAGACCTGTGCCACTTTTTTTTTATGACAGTCAAGAGAAAAAAATTTACTATGTGCAAAATCTTGTAGCTTTATTTAAGTGTATTTTTTATATTCAAGGGTAAATAATTCAAATAGTTTTTTTTTTTTTTGTGTGTGTGTGTGTGTGTGCCGCAGTTCTCAATTGGTACTTATTTATTTGCTTACTTATGTTCTGTATTATTTATTCTGAACATTAGGAAGCAAATAAAATAAGTAACAATTAAGAACTGAATCATTAGACACTGTCACATTAAAGTTATGTTTTGTATGTGTGATCGTGAAGCATTTCAAAAAAGCTGTCCTTAATTCTCTAAAAAATGAAATTTACATGATATATTCAACTTTGGCGTAACTGTTTTGTAGGGCTTTCTGTTGGTACAAAATTAGGGCAACTATTTCAGTTGCAGCGTGCACTTTTGTGTTACACGCAGTAAAGTGCAATGATTTTGGTTTTGCGAAAATTACCTGAAGGTTCCAAACAATTTTAATTTTTAAAACACCTATAAAACCTAGTTATTAACATAGAATAAAAAATTTTAGTAAATGAGTGCTAATGTATTTTGGTAAAACGGCCTCTAATAAATTTTTCCGGGGAAGGTGGGGGTGGTGGAGATTTTCTGGTACGCCACTGCATCGGTGCTAAGTTTTCAGCGTAATCGGTGCCAGTTTTCAGTGTCATCGGTGCCAAGTTTTCAGCTTTATCGTGCGATCAAGCACCATCAGTGCTGGAGACAGTTTTTTTTTTTTTTTTTTGGATTCCCAGAATCGTTACCGTAGATCTTGAACGGCATTCTGGAAATTGACCCTTCACTGTTTTTGTGTAAAAAGTTTTTTTTTTCAAAACTCACTAGAAAGCCGAAAAATTTGCTACATGGGTGCAAGTTACTGATGTAATTTTGATGGCAAAATAAAAAGAAATGAGTGAACGTACAGCGTACTTTCTGTGCTTCCATAATTAAAGCCGTAAGGCTGGAGTTCACCACCATTTTGTGATGTTAAAAGTGCAATCGTGATTTTGACAAACCGCGCACACAACCAGTGTTTCTTTCAGGACTTTTTGGTCGGGGGGTGTGGAACGTTTATGGGGGCAAATTTTCTATTTGCTATATATATAATAGTACAGAGGAGGGGGCCTTGCCCCGCGAAAGTGTTTCATTTTTTAGTTTTTGGTTAAAATGCGACTTATTTAGAAAAAATGCCTTGATTTAATAAAAATGCATCTACTTACATTAGAAAAATGCTGTAATTTTTCTTTGTTCTGGTGGATTTTAAAAACTTCACCCCCCCCTTCCCCGAAGAAGATTCTATATACGCTCCAGATATAGTAATAGATATAGTATAGTATAGTATAGTAATATTTGTTCTTCAAGCATTTCAAGAACAAACTTTCTTCAGCTGAACTAGGGGGTGGGGGGGGGGTGTACACGATGTGGGTGTTTGTTTCGGCAGGTTTGGAAATTTTATCTATTAAAACGCATTTAACACATTTCTGATCCTGAATCGCGATTCCCTGGCTATGAGGTTTGATTAGTCTACTTATTATATTTTGTAGAATGGCATGCGTCTTAATACACTTTTTTGCAAAATAAACTATAATACTTGAACAAATGTTAAAAAAAATTATAATTGGAGAAAAATTTGTAGCATCAAAAGAAACGAAACTTCCTTTTTCATTATAGCCTAAATTTATTCACATTTGGCTCGGTAACATAAAATGCCTCGGGGGGGGTGTTACCGGAAGGGTCCCCCCTGTATGCCTGAAAGAAACACTGCATACAACCACCCATGAATTTTAAAATACATTCAGTAACATCAGCATTCAAATTAACTGCTGTGTTATAAGTTGCATGTAGATTGGGGGCGGTCATAGGAGGGCTAAGTTCTTCCAGAAACACACTTTGCCACCTCGTAAAATAAAATGAATTTTCCATAAATGTTTTTCTATTGGTTATAAAAAGTATTGCCATAATCTTCTCGCTTAAGAGTCGCGGCTCTTACGATAAAAAAAAAAAAAAAAAAAAAGTGCTGTTTGCCCACCGTGCTCTCACACCGAGTTTTGTTTCTAAACAGCTGCTCGGTAAACACAAATTGTAAGTTTGTGTGTGATGTTACTCGCGCCAGTATTTCTGAAAACATATCAATATTGTGAAGTGGATTAACTGAACTAAACTTTTTAAACTAATGATTTTTAAACTAATTCTTGCTTGGGCCATATCTTTGGCCAGTGTATAATGCATAAATGCAAGCCTTGATAAGCAAAATTTTCCAAGAATCCGGGCCCGGGCTCAGCAAACACATGTAATCAAAGAAAGCGGGCCGGGCCCGGGCTCCTAAAATTGAGCCCGAACTAATCTCTAATCTCTTCCACAACTTTCTGTCTTGAGCATCTCTTCCAGGTCACGCTAGAATGCTTTCGAGTTTCATCCACCCATCTCCCTGTGTGGTGGTTTTCTGGATCTTTTCCTGCCCCTTGGTATCCAATCTGGTATTTCAGTTGTCCGACTGTGATCAGTTCTTCTAGCAATATATCCAGCCCATGGCCATTTGAGGGTCTTCGCTTTGATCATGGTGTCATCCATCAACTCTTGTCATTTACTTAATCCATGTGTTCCTCTTCTTATCTTTCCTGGTTACACCTCCATGCTTCTGTCAATACGCATATATACTCATATTTTCTTTTATTTAATCTTAGCATCAAATAAGAGAGTTGTTTCACATATCTTCCATAGCAAATTTGACTGTGTAATACTTGAAAAGTCGGACAATTTGATTAATAATCTGCAGATTTGTAATCACTTTTTATAATCTTAGAATATTTAATAAATTGTAATGCAAAATTGATTGTTATTTTGAAGTGAGGCAGCAATTTCGGAGTAGACTGGATGACAAAGTTTGGTTTTGTGAAAATTGAAACTACTGCTTTAATGAAAGCATTGGAGATTGACCGATCTTAAGAAGCTGCTGTAAACCTCAACATAAAATAATAATTTCATAATAATAATAGTATCAACAATAATAAATTCAATAAAGATTAGGCGATTTCTAGATTTTAAATAAAAAGCCGCTCCCTCTTCCCGTGTCAAATAGGAACCCACGACACACAGCCGGTAATCAGGCCCTGTCCATAGGCAGGCTTTGATGTCTCTTCTTCATATTGAAGTCTCCCGTAGACTTAGCATTGGAAGGCTATGCAGTTGACCACGGTGTATATACGAACATTGTGTTTAGCTGTTTGCTTTTAGAAAATCTTTGAAAAACTATTTACTATTAATCTTTTTTTATTTGGCATATTAATATGTTTTGAACAACGGGTTGTATTTCGAAGTCTTATTTATCGCATTTACTATTACATTGCGAAAGGGGGTATCAGGGACTGCAGTCCCCTCCCCAACATCTGTAATTATGCTCCACCCATAGGAACGTTCCTTACCTAGCTAAGGAACGTTCCTAATACACTGGCGTGCAAAAATTAAGGACGAGACGGTTTTTCGAATGTAACGTCGTGCAGAAGTGCTCCACATCGACTCAAATCATACCATAAGTTCCCCAAGATGTAAGAATATGGGACAAGTGAGCAAAACCGTCCAAACAAGGAATCCAAAGGATACAAAGACACTTTATTGAAAAGGTAGCTTCGAGCACAACTGGACAGAAGACAGAAACGTCCATGTGACAGGCGGCTGCCAAGAAAAATCCAGTCTTTAGTAAGGGATATGATCACCCCTGACTGCGTTGCAGGATTTACAACGTCTGTCCATGCTGAGGACGAGGTTGTCAAGGAGCTGTTGAGGCATCGCGGCCCATTCCTCTTGTAGCGCCAATCGCTGCTGCGGAATCGTTGCTGGCTGCTGGTGACGTGCTGCCAAACGTCTCCCGAGAAGGTCCCATACGTGTTCGATTGGATTTAGGTCCGGGAACCTTGCGGGCCAATCCATGCGTTGAATATCTTCACGTCCATGAAGAGGAACTCAGGACCCACAGCACCTCTAAACAGACGCACGTGAGGCAGGAGAACCTCTGTACAATAGTGGACACCAGTGACTGAACCTCCTTGGAAGATGTGAAGGTTAGTACGGCTACCAAGCACGATACCGCCCCAAGCGAGAACTCCGCCTCCTCCAAACCGGTCCCTTTCGATGATGTTGGAGGTGTGATTGCGTGCTCACTGCTCTCTCCAGATGTGTATACGTCCAGAATCGCTCGTCGGACTAAATCGGCTCTCATCCGTAAAGAGAACTCGACCCCATTGCTGATGTGTCCAGTTCTTGGGTTCCTGGCACCACAGAAACCGTCGTCTCCGATGAGCAGGCGTTAATGGCACACACCATACTGGTCGTTGTGCAAATAGACCACCTTTGTGCAGCCTCCTGGCCACGGCAAAACGCGATAACGGACGTCCAGTTGTCTGATGCATGTGCCTTGCGATTTCTCCCGCTGTCTGCAGTCTGTTTCTTCTCGCCTGTAGGAAAATATACCGGTCGTCCGCCGCCGTGGTTGCTCGTGGACGACCTCTGCTAAACTCTCGGGCAGCTGTTCCTGTCGTTTGAAATGCTCTCCAAGCTCGTGAAACGATGCTGTGAGCGATCCCGAACTCCTCGGCCACACTAGTCACACTTCCCAATGACGCGACCTCGGGTAAAGTCATCCAGATGTCGTCTACTGGATTGCCTGTTGGACATATCACACGGTAGCAGCAACTCGACGTCGTTCAAACCGATACACACTGTGCAATAGCTTTCACCGAATTGCTGAGCTTACACCGCCCGTGTGCTTTATACCCTTCCGACACTCCCCCCCCCCCCCACGTCATGCTGCATATATGCGCATGCCCTACCGTACCGGACACTAGTCTATCTCCTGAGTGGTCTTTCGGTCCGTTCTGCCTGCTCGTTCCGCTGTTATGCTAATTTCTCCTCTTCGTTCTTAATTTTTGCACACCAGTGTATTTATATGCGGTCATAATACGTACGGCGAATCTGAAACGCAGGAATCTGACTAGTCGTGAGAGTTGGGTTTGGATTCGAGTGTCGATGAGGCATAGGTGGTGTATTTGTCTTACTGTGTTGGCTCTCTCACTTTGCTGGAACCAGTGGCCCCAAATTACGAACGGGCGATAGCTGATAGCTCAACGAATTTTCCATGGTTGCCGTTAAATCCCAAAATAGAACAACAAAAGATCGTTGAGAAGATGATTGTCCATCATATTTTGTATACAACTTGCTTTCTAAAATATCCTATTTGACGATTTTGTTTCTAGATTGTGTTTGTTACGTACTTCTAGTTGCATAAGAAGAAAATGTGCATCACGTGTTGGAACTCTGGATCGATTTCAGTGACGACGGGTGAAGAATATTGTTTACTACGCCATTCTGTTCCCTCTGTGGGCGGATTTTAAGATCCTGTTATGCATATTTCTCTTGATTCTGTTTTACTTCATTTCGTCAGATTTGAGCGACTGAACTGAATACATTATTATGCCTTCCATTTTGAGCAGTTGATCTACCAGTGCTGCCGAGTCCGCGGGGAACCGGCGCTGGCGAAGAGTTTCCTTTTTTGGGCGTGGAGGGCTACCAAATAAGGCAGAGGTTCAAGAATATATCGACGCTTCAAGAGGGAAGAAGAAAAAAAAAAAAATGAACTCGCACGCCACCATTTATGGTTGCCGCCACCTGGATCTCAGGTCACTCATATTTTTTTTAGTTGTTTCTGAGGCATTCTGTAGTGAGAAATACGGTATTTGTGTGTCATCACTTAGTGAAACGAAGTGATATTTCACTTTCACATGCTTAATTCACAACTTGACCAAGGGGTATACGTTATCAGGGATCACCACAAAACAGTGCCTACGAGTGAACTTAAGAATATTATTGTCATTACGAGCAGCTCTATTGTCATTCACTGTTTTCTTTAAAATAATAAGGGGATGCTTTTCCAGTTTCGGATCCAGGAGTTTAAAAAAAAAAAAAATAAAAAAAATTGAGGGCCCGAACTTTTGCATGATTTTTCTTTAAAGTTGTTAATAAATGTCGTACCGCCAGGTTAAGTTCTTGAAGCAAAGAAACAATAATCTGCGTTTATATTACATCATGTGAGTGTGTGTGTGTATATATATACACTGAGTGGCCTTTTTGTTATGACCACCTTACAGTTTTAAGCAAATGAGATATGGCTGCACGCTGTTGCCACCAGAGAGCGAGGCTAGTATAAAATGGGAAAGCTTAGTGCTTGCTACAGTAGTAGAAGTGATTGGGCGACGAGATGTGTAAAACATGTGATTTGACGGACTTTCAACGTGGGATGATTGTAGGAGCTCGGAGCCATGGAGCGAGTATCACCGAAACCGCAGCATTCGTGAAATCTTCCAGAGCAGCTGTTGTTAAAGTGTTTAAAGACTGGACTGTCAGCCAAAAAACTGGGTCTCTACGTGCAACGTGTGGTCGTTATCGACTGGTGACTTCTCGTGCGGAACGGAGAGTGTCCAGACTGGTAACAGACAACAGAAGGGCAACAGTGCAGCAAATTACAGACCATCTTAATCAAGGATCCCCTCAAATGATCTCTGCACGCACTGTTCGCCATACACTGCATCGGATAAGATATGACAGCCGAAGGCGTGTTCGAACACCTTTGCTGTCTGCAGGTAACAAGAGAAAACGTCTGCAGTTCGCACAGGAGCACAAGGATTGGACAGTCGATAATTGAAAACAATTTATGTGGTCCGATGAATCAGGTTTTCAGTTGCACCATGCCGATGGCCGAGTGAGAATTTGGCGGAAACAGCACGAAAGCATGGACCCCAAATGCATTGCTACAACCCTTCAAACTGGTGGAGGCAGCGTTATGGTTTGGAGAATGTTTTCCTGGCATGCTTTGGGCCCTTTAATTCGTGTTGATCAACGTCTGACTGGCACATCATATCTAAACATCGTTGCGGACCAAGTGCATCCTTCCATGTGGATGGTTTATCCCAATGGCGATGGCTACTTTTAACAAGATAATGCGTCCTGCCATAGTGCTCGTATTGTACAGGATTGGTTTCAGGAACATGCCGGTGGGTTTACTTTGCTTAGGTGGCCCACACAATCTCCAGATCTCAACCCCATTGAGAATTTGTGGGATGAAGTTGAACGAGCCATCAGACAGCTGGATCCACAACCCTGCAATCTCACACTCTTGGAAAGTGCTATTCATCAAGCATGGTCTCAGATTCCACAAACCACGTATCAACATCTCGTGGAGTCCATGCCACGAAGTATCGACGCAGTATTAAAAGCAAAAGGTGACCCAACGAAGTACTGAGAGCTTGGTCATAATAAAGTGGCCACTCAGTGTATACACTGTAAAAAAAAATTGTAGATTTTACGGTTTTAAACCGTTTTCCAGGGTGCCAACACAAAACCGTAAAATCTACAGTTTTATGCTGTGTTGGAGCAAAGCTATAGCTTTGCTTCAACACCGCATTTAATGAATAAAACAGCACAGAATTTGGCTGGAGCGAGTCACAGTCCAAATAATCACGAAAACACAAAAATTTGGCTGTAACGAATGTGTTGATTGTGTTGGAGCAAAGCTATATATATATATATATATATATGTGACAAGAGTGGAAGACATCATGATCAGAGGTAAATCCCTGAAATGGCAATGGGCTGGACATACTGCCAGAAGGACAGACCACTGATGGACAGCCGAAATTTTAGATTGGATTCCAAGGGACAGGAAAAGACCCAGAAGAAGACCATATGGGAGATGGGTGGATGAAATTCGAAAGTATGCGGGAGTGACATGGAGGAGACTGGCACAAGACAGACCATTGTGGAGGAAACTTGGGGAGACCTTCGTCCAGCAGTGGATTGATAATGGTTGGCAATGATGATGACACACACACACACACACACACACACACACACACACACACACACACACACACACACACACACACATGAGCCATTATAATATGACCACACCCCAGCCTAGAGAAATGAGCGCGCCTGGAGATCGAACGGTGACGCGGGTGAAGTTCACAGAGCAGTGTATATACAACCCGAGGACCGGCTTTCGGTTAGTAGAGTGTTCGGAGTCAGAATGGGAAAAGCTGCGGATTTATCGGAGTTTGATAAAAGACAAATTGGGATGGCATGGCGCCTCGGGACTACGATCTAGGAAACGGCGGAGCTTGTGGGTTGCTCACGCGCTGTTGTAGTGACTACGTATCAGAAGTGATGCACAGATGGCCGAACTGCGAACCGTCGTCCAGTCGTGTGTCGTCCGCAGCTCATTGATGCCAGAGGGGAGCGGAGACTCTCGTGCATTGTTCATAGCGACCGCAGGGCCACAGTGCGACAAATCGCCAGCAGTTGCAACAGTGGAAATCAGGGCAAAGTTAATCGCAGTCTTCTGCGCATGGGCCTGCGTAGCCGAAGACCCAGCCGGATCCCCATGCTCACTGCACGTCATCGCCAACAACACATGAAATGGGACCAAGATCATTGAGATTGGACCGTGGATGATTGGAAGAAAGTATCCTGGTCTGACGAATCAAGATTCCTGATGCATCACGCAGATGGCCGAAGGCTGATACGCCGATTACCAACGGAAGCTATGGCACCTGGGTTCACTGTTGGGCGGAAACAGGCCGGCGATGTTATCTTGGGACACTTTATGTCCCGTTATCCCAATAGTACAATCCCTGAAAGCTGTCAGGTATCTGAACATATTTCTGGACCAAGTTCACCCATTCATGGCAATTGTGTTCAATGCTGGTGATGGCCATTACCAACAGGCTAATGTGCCATGCCACACTGCCAGAATTGTCAAGGAGTGGTTCGAGGAACATGCTGGTAATTTTGTGTTAATGCCCTGGCCTCCAAATTCATCTGACATGAACCCAATCGAATGTTTATTGCTCGACTTAGAAAAGCGGGTTCGCGCTAAATCACCTCCACCCCAAAACGTACGGGGACTGGAGGACCTGCTGTTCACATTATGATACCAGATACCCCAAGATACCTATCGCCACCTCATCGAATCGATGCCTCGCCGAGTGGCCGCTGTTTTGCGGGCTAAAGGGAGTACTACAGCTTATTAAGTAGGTGGTCATAATGTAATGGCTCTTCGGTGTATTTACCTTCGATTAATTGATGGCTTATGATTGTCTCGTTTTAATCTAACTTTATGTAATTTGCCAAGAAATAAGCCCTTTTTAAATGCCCGGCTTAACGAAGTTCGCGTACATCGAATGATTTTGACTCTATAACGAAGTAAATTTCTCCGTGATTTTTGGTCCACGCCGGGGATCGAACCCGAGTCCACTTATTCCGGAACAAGTCGCTCTACCAACTGAGCTGCGCAGACGTTCGTTCTCGCTGCCTGAATGTCGTGCGCGTCCTTTTGGGGCAGGCACGTCACAACTCTTCCTTCAACTTCGTTAGGCCGCCCCGGTGGCGCAGTGGTCTAAGCGATGGCCTCTGATCATTCGTCCGAACGGGGTCCGGGTTCGAATCCCGGTGAGGCATGGATGTTGTGTTTGTCTTACGGCACTGGTTCTCTCCCTTCCCTGGAACCAGTGACCCTAAATTAGGGACGGGCGACTGCTTATAGCCCATTGAGTTGCTCACGGTGGTCGTTAAACCTCCAATCAAAAAAAAAAAACTTCGTTAGAATAAAGTTGAAGGGAGAGTCAAAAACATTTGGCGTTGTTCGCTCGTGAGAAAGAAGTTGAAGGGAGATCACACACACACATCGTCAAAAAATAGTTTCACCTAGAAGGACATGTCGGATTTGCAATGCTATTAGGGAGGAAGGTAAAGGTTACCAGGAACAATAAAGGATAAACTTTGAGACTGATATGGGCAATATTTATTGAGATACACGCCAATAAGTAGTGTCTCTCAGTATGACGTCGGGCCGCCATGTTTCTCACACAGTATGCTAAACGTCTCGGCATGGAGTTATTCCTAATGGTGTCTTGCAATAAGCCATCCCGTGCAGCTTGAATCTTCTTACGCAGTTCCTGCAGATTGTGCGATAGGGGTGGAGTGTGGAAAACGCGTCTAATAGTATCCCACACATTTTTAATCGGCGATAGGTCTGGCGATGTGGCTGGCCACATGGCAGACTGTCAGTGCCTTGAAGGCAAGCTCTCGAGTCAGCAGCAGTATGCGGACGACCGTTGTTCTGTTGGAAAATCGCACACCGGAGTGAGCGTTCAGAAAAAGTAGGACCACTGGTTGCGGACCTAATTAACATAACGTTGGGCTCTCAAATTGCCTGTAACGA
Source organism: Macrothele yani (assembly GCA_039090855.1). NCBI lineage: Eukaryota > Metazoa > Arthropoda > Arachnida > Araneae > Macrothelidae > Macrothele > Macrothele yani. The sequence goes on from CM076998.1 coordinate 107,250,847, forward strand.
ACACCAAAGGTAATCTGGCATCGCAATCGTACCCCACACCATGCTTTCTGGATGTGTGGTGTTCGACAACAAACAGTTCATCTTGGCGCTGACCACGGTGCCTCCACACACGAATTCGTTGGTCTTCTCTTCCAAGACAAAAGCGGGACTCGTCACTGAAGATCACCCGCTGCCATTCTGAGTGGCTTCATGACAGTCTGGCACATCATTGCAGTCTTTGGCGACGATGAAATGGTGTTAAGGGCAGTCGTCGTAACAGTCTGCGTGCGTGTAGTCCTACGTCGTACAGCCGTCTGCCAATGGTGCTGGCATTAATCGGACGATGCATGGAGGGCACCACTGCTTGATGAATATTCGCAATCGTGGCTGTTGGGTGACTCCGCGCATGTCGGACAACCCGTTGGTCCTCTCTCTCCGTGGTTCGTCTAGGTCTCCCAGACCCTTCCTGTCGCTGCTGCGTGCGTTGTTCTATCTACTACCGCCAACAGCATGCTATGGTGATATCCGCACGACCGTTATCCCGCTTCCTGGAGCCCGACGGTGCGGCTCCTCTCGGACTCCTGCAACTGGTCGAATTGCTTCCGAACTTTTCTCCTCGGCATACTTCACTTGCAAAGGATGCAGCCAACACAGCAGCACGAATCAGAATCGAAAGCCCGCGCCACGGGACGACCTTATATAGCCGGCCAGGTACATCGCTACGACCCATCCTTGCTTACGTCATATGCGCGTCCGAGCGTGCTACTTGAATCTTTTGCAGGTCTCACGATGTCAAACCTACACACCAAGTTTCACTCCTGTTGGTTGCTTCCTTCTGGGTGCAACTATTTTTTTGACGATGAGTGTATGTATATGAGGAATATGAACTTCCGTTATGCATGGTTTTTATCGATTATGAAAAGGCTTTTAATTCGGTTAAACCATCAGCAGTTACAAGGGCTTTGAAATCCTGCGGTATTGAAGATGCATACATTAATATTATTAATAACATCTATGAAAATGCAAATGCAAAGATTCGGCTATTTGAGAATACAGCACCAATCAAAATTGAAAAGGGAATGTGACAAGGCGGCACTATATCTCCCAAACCCTTTAATGCCACTTTGGAAAATGTCTTTCAATCACTGAACTGGGAAAACAAAGGGATAAAGATTAATGGAGATTATCTAACTCATCTTTGTTTTGCTGATGACGTAGTCATTTTTGCAACAACCCCATCGGAGCTGCAGAGTATGATCCAGGAACTTGCTGACAAGATTAAAGAAGTGGGATTAAAAATGAACTTTCAGAAAACAAAAGTGATGTACAATGCTTTTACAAGAAATGAAGATTTGTCGATTGATGGGGGAAAGCTGGAGATAACCAATACCTACATTTATTTTAGACAGAAAATATCAAGTGAAGGTCACATTGACGAAGAAATTAATGAGCGTATAAAACTTTCCTGGAGAGCTTTTGGAATGAACAGTATAATTTTTAAGAGCAATATGCCATTATGTCTTAAAAGAAAAGTGTTTGATCAATGCATCCTTCCAGTGCTTACGTATGGTGCAGAGACGTGGACCTTAACTAAAAGAGACATACAAAGACTGCAAACAACTCAAAGCAGCATGGAGAGATGCATGCTTGCTGTAACCAGGAGAGATAAGAAGAGGAACTCGTGGATCAGAAAAATGACAAGAGTGGAAAACGTCATGATCAGAGTAAAATCCCTGAAATGGCAATGGGCTGGACATATTTCCAGAAGGACAGACCATCGTTGGACAACCGAAATTTTAGACTGGATTCCAAGTGACAGGAAAAGACCCAGAAGAAGTCCGCATGGGAGATGGGTGGATGAAATTCGAAAGTATGCTTGAGTAACATGGAGGAGACTGGCACAAAACAGACCGTTGTGGAAGAGGCTTGGAGAGACCTTCGTTCAGCAGTGAATTGATAATGGTTGACGATGATGAGATCATCATCATCATCATCATTGTCAACCATTATCAATCCACTGCTGGACGAAGGTCTCCCCAAGTTTCCTCCACAACGGTCTGTCTTGTGCCAGTCTCCTCCATGTCACTCCCGCATACTTTACGAATTTCATCCACCCATCTCCCATGTGGTCTTTTTCTGGGTCTTTTCCTGTCCCTTGGAATCCAATCTAAAATTTCGGCTGTCCATCTATGGTCTGTCCTTCTGGCAGTATGTCCAGCCCATTGCCATTTCAGGGATTTAACTCTGATCATGATGTCTTCTACTCTCGTCATTTTTCGGATCCACGAGTTCCTCTTCTTATCTCTCCTGGTTACACCAAGCATGCACCTCTCCATGCTGCTTTGAGTTGTCTGCAGCCTTTGTATGTCTCTTTTAGTTAAGGTCCACGTCTCTGCACCATACGTAAGCACTGGAAGGATGCATTGATCAAACACTTTTCTTTTAAGACATAACGGCATATTGCTCTTGAAAATTATGCTGTTTCTTCCAAAAGCTCTCCAGGCAAGTTTTGTACGCCGATTAATTTCTTCATCAATGTGACCCTCACTTGATATCTGCTGTCCAAGATAAACATACGTATCTGTTATCTCGAGGTTTTCTCCATCAATCGATAAATCTTCATTTCTTGTAAAAGCATTGAACATCACTTTTGTCTTCTGAAAGTTCATTTTTAATCCCACTTCTTTACTCTTGTCAGCAAGTTCCTGGATCATACTCTGCAGCTCTGATGGGGTAGTTGCAAAAATGACTACGTCATCAGCAAAACGAAGGTGGGTTAGATAATCTCCATTAATCTTTATCCCTTTGTTTTCCCAGTTCAGTGATTGAAAGACATTTTCCAATGTGGCATTAAAGAGCTTCGGAGATATGGTGTCACCTTGTCTCACTCCCTTTCCAATTTTTATGTGTGTTGTATTTTCAAACAGCCGAATCTTTGCACTTGCATTTTCATAGATGTTATTAATAATATTAATGTATGCATCTTCAATACCGCAGGATTTCAGAGCCGTGGTAACTGCTGATGGTTTCACCGAATCAAAGGCTTTTTCATAATCGATAAAAGCCATGCACAATGGAAGTTCATATTCCCTCGCTCTTTCAATTAGTTCTCTCAGTACGTGGATATGATCTATTGTGCTGTAGCCACTCCTGAATCCAGCTTGTTCTCTCGGTTGAGCCATGTCTAGTGTTACCTTCAAGCGGTGTGAAAGAACTTTAGTGAAGATTTTATAAACCACTGATAGGAGGCTGATAGGTCTGTAGTTCCTGAGATCCTCAATGTCACCTTTTTTATGTAGCAGGATCATTGTAGCATTGTTCCAATCCTCAGGAATCTTCCCTTCATTAAGGCATCGAGTGAAAATTTGGGCGAGTACTGTTTCAATTTCTCCACTTGCTTCTTGTATGATGTCTATAGTAATTCCATCTTCTCCTGGAGCTTTCCCCCGCTTCATGTTCTTGATTGCATGAGCAACTTCTGCTGGGAGGACTGGAAGAACTCTGGTACCTTTCATGATGTCTGGAGTACATGTATCATCCCTTTCATATAGTTTGGAGTAGAAATCTTTCACTCTTGTCAAAATTTCGCCTCTATTTCTTGTTATAGAACCATCTTCTTTTCTCAGAGCCATAATCTGTTTTCTTCCCTTACTGAGATGTCCCTTCGCTATCTTTAGGCTTTGGTTGTTTTCAATTGCTTTCCTTACTAGTTCACAGTTGAATTTTCTTACGTCTTCAGTGATACTTTTTCTTACTGTCTTGCATAGCTCTATATATTCCACTTTGGAAGTCACATCTTCTTTAGTTGTCCTCATCTCTCTTCTTTTTTGCATATTAGTTGTCCTCATCTCTCTTCTTTTTTGCATATAAGGTAGTGAAAACCCACATTCAGTCCGGGAGCACGTCGTGCACAGGCCAAAGTTGAATGTTTGGTGTGGGCTCGTGCATAATCGTGTAATTGGGCCATTCTTCTTCTCCGAGCCCACAGTGCAAATGAATAATTACCTGGACATGCTTCAGAACTTTGCGGTTCCTCAACTACAGGATTTGCAACCAAACGTCATACTGCAAGAAGATGGCGCTCCCCTAGAGTTTTCCGGCAGGTGGATTGGCAGAGATGGTTCCATTCCTTGGCCACACCAGGCCCCGGATATCACTCCTTTAGACCTCTTCCTCTGGGGCTATATCAAGGACATGGTTTTCTGGGAAAGATTAAGCAGCCTTCAGGAGCTCAAACAGCACATTACAGCAGTGCTTGATAGAATCGATCCTGATATGTTGGAGCGCACATAGCAAGAAATTGAATACCGACTGGATGTGTTACGTGCCACCAAAAGCACAAATGTAGAGTTGTATTAAGGTAAGATTATTAAACTCTAATATTTGCTCTTTCAAATGCCGCCAACCGCATTGCTGTAGATCTGTTCGTTTTCGTACAGTTGTCAATTGAAACCCGTAAGGGACTTTTTCACCACCCTGTAGATTTCCAAGATCACAGGACATTTCTTAAAATAGACAGTGGTATTTTATTTCACTCCTCTTCCCTCGTTTTACGTCTGCGTTTAATAGGCGCTCATTTTAGCAGTCTGAGGGCACAATAGTCCATTGGTGCCACAGCAGCGGATTTTGAAGGAATATGAGCATAAGGTATACACTTGATACCCGTCTATTTTTTCATTTTGTTTTTTCAAGGAATAGAGTGGTAAATTTGGATGTATGGTCTACACCGTGGTTCGGCGCTCAGCCCACGTGCTTAAGCGAAAGGCGGTGAATTTTTTTTTTTTTTTTTTTTCAGATTCAAATCTTTGTTCCCTTGTTTACAGTTGATGCAGAGATTTTTAACGACTTAGCGATTGCTCCTTGGAATGGTGGATTTTCGTTTAAGACCTGAGACTTTACTTTTGAAATAGTCGTAAAAGTACGTGCCTTCTTTGGATATTCGTTTCTTTTTCCTGTTAAAGGCAATGTTTGACAAATTTTCTCTCTATTATTAATAATATTGCTCATTTACGCTTTCCAACCGTAGGTTGAAGAAGCGTATATGCTCCAGCTTTGTCCGTCCGTCCGTCTGTCTGTCCGCACGATAACTTGCGTAAATATGGTTCGATTTCAATGAAAGTTTACTATGTGGTAGGGGATCACCTGGGGACGAACGCTATTGAAAATAGGACAAATGGGGTCAAAGGTCACGACGTAGGAGCGGGATCATTCCATTGCCCTTATGCGTCATAACGTGCGTAAAAATGGTTCGATTTCGATGTAATTTCAGTATGTGGTAGGGGACCACCTGGGGACGAACCCTATTGAATGTGGACGAAATGGGATCAAAGGTCAGGACATAGGAATGCGATCCATTCCATCGCTCTTATCTCATATTATTAAGGTGGACATCAAGTAATTTTGCTTCCTATACTTCCAATGGAAAAATGTTTGTACACATTTCCTTCACAATTAATGTGTTTCCAAGGATGAAAATTTGAACATCGATTAAAATAACTTTATGACAACTTGGAATACTTAATATTTTCTAAAACATAACCATAATTACATTAAAAATCAATAACTTTTCCTTTGGTGGTGTTGAAACCAGAAAAAGGATGGCGCGACCTGTACTTTGATGACGTCAGCAGACAAACAAATGTTGGATTGCATAATAATGGTTATGTTTTAGAAAATATTAAGTATTCCAAGTTATAAAATGAAGCTATTTTAATCTATGTTCAAATTTTCATCCTTGTGAATGCATTAATTATCTAGAAAAAAGATGGCGCGACCTGTATTTTCATGACGTCAGTAGACAAACAAATGTTGGATTGCATAATTATGGTTATGTTTTAGAAAATATAAAGTATTGCAAGTTATAAAATGAAGCTATTTTAATCGATGTTCAAATTTTCATCCTTGGGAACGCATTAATTGTCCAGAAAAAAGATGGCGTGACCTGTATTTTCATGACGTCAACAGACAAAAAAATGTTGGATTGCATACTTATGGTTATGTTTTAGAAAATATTAAGTATTCCAAGTTATAAAATGAAGATATTTTAATCGATGTTCAAATTTTCATCCTTGGGAACGCATTAATTGGGAAGAAAATGTGTACAGAAATTTTTCCATTCGAAGTACAGGAAGCAAAACTACTTGACGTTCACCTTAAAGGAGCAATTCTTGTATGTATGTAAATTTTATTTTGAAAAGTGCTATGAGGATTTTGATGAAAGTCGTTAACCTACCGTTTTTTGGTACTAGAAATCGATTTAGCTTGATCTCGACTTTAAGAAAAAAATTTTAGTGGGTTAAATAACCACCCCGAATCACCAAGTTTGTAATGTGGTGTCATGGCGTCGCCCATTAGATGTTGGCTCGCGGTCATGCCATCTATCTCATTACGTCACGCGTTGTTTGTGGATCCTATTAAAGTTTTATGACGTTGGCTCGCGGTCATGCCATCTATCTCATTACGTCACGCGTTGTTTGTGGATCCTATTAAAGTTTTATGACGTCACACCTTGCTAGCAGATGGCCGCGATTCCCAACTGCCTCATTACGTCACGCGTTGTGTGCGTATGTTCGTCCGCACGATAACTTGCGTAAAAATCGTTCGATTTCGATGAAATTTTAGTATGTGGTATTGGAACACTTGGGAAGGAACTCTATTGATAAAGTGAACGAAATGGGGTCAAAGGTCAGGACATAAGAGCGGGATCCATTCCACTGCTCTTATGCGTCATAACTAACGTAAAAAAGGTTCGATTTCGATTAAATTTTAGTATGTGGTAGGAGACCACCTGGGGACAAACCCTATTGAAAATTGGCGAAATGGGGGTCAAAGGTCAGGATATAGGAGCGGAATCACTTCCATCTCCATTTTGAGTCATAACTTACGTAAAGATGTTTCGATTTGGATGAAATGTTGGTATGTTGTAGGGACGTTCCTGGGGACGAATCCTATTGAAAAGGGCGAAATGGGATGAAAGGTTAGGACACAGGAGCGGGATCTATTCCATAGCGCTTATGCATCATAACTTACGTAAAATTGCTTCGATTGCGACAAAACTTTGTCATGTTATTTCGGAGACATACTGAACCAGTTCTGTTGAATATCATCCAAATGGATCAAAGGTCAGGGCACAGGGTTGAGATTTATTCTACAGCCGTTTTCCTCATTACTTGAGTAATAGCTTGAGTAATGATTACTAGTATATTGGAAAGCGTATCATAATCAATGCATTTCATGATTTTACTAACTTGTTTTACATTTAGAAATGCTAATTCCATGATTTTCACAGCGTTTCTTTGATTACAGGATACGAATATTTCTCTTCTTAAAGAGCAAAAACATATCCTTGTATCCACAGCTTGTTTACGTGCGCCATTTTCTTAGCAGATGATATTTAACTGCATCAGATGTTTATTTCATGTTCATCTAACATGGTGTTGTCAGTTTAAGTTCTTTGAACTTCTTTTATTTTCTGTAATTTCTTATTAAAAACGTTCTTCTCATCAAAAATTTACCTAATTTATTATTAAAATGTTCTAAAAATGTGTAAACATCTGTAGTAGTCGTTAAACCTAAAACAAAAATAAAATAAAATACAGGGAAAGGGCAACTTCTTGCAGTTACACATGTTCGAGTAACTGCAGCAGATAATCATTGACAAGGATCCCTTGGGAAGAGTTCATCTTACAAAGAATCTGTTTTTCAACCATATATAATATATTTTATTAGTACTTTTCATAGATGTTATTAATAATATTAATGTATGCATCTTCAATACCGCAGGATTTCAGAGCCATTGCAACTGCTGATGGTTTCACCGAATCAAAGGCTTTTTCATAATCGATAAAAGCCATGCACAATGGAAGCTCATATTCCCTCGCTCTTTCAATTAATTCTCTCAGTACGTGCATATGATCTATTGTGCTGTAGCCACTCCTGAATCCAGCTTGTTCTCTCGGTTGAGCCATGTCCAGTGTCACCTTCAAGCGGTGTGAAAGAACTTTAGTGAAGATTTTATAAACCACTGATAGGAGGCTGATAGGTCTGTAGTTCCTGAGATCCTCAATGTCACCTTTTTTATGTAGCAAGATCATTGTAGCGTTGTTCCAATCCTCAGGAATTTTCCCTTCATTAAGGCATCGAGTGAAAATTTGGGCGAGTACTGTTTCGATTTCTCCACTTGCTTCTTGTATGATGTCTACAGTAATTCCATCTTCTCCTGGAGCTTTTCCCCGCTTCATGTTCTTGATTGCATGTGCAACTTCTGCTGGAAGGACTGGAAGAACTCTGGTACTGGTACCTTTCATGATGTCTGGAGTGCATGTATCATCCCTTTCATATAATTTGGAGTAGAAATCTTTCACTCTTGTCAAAATTTCGCCTCTATTTCTTGTTACAGAACCATCTTCTTTTCTCAGTGCCATAATCTGTTTTTTCCCCTTACTGAGATGTCCCTTTGCTATCTTTAGGCTTTGGTTGTTTTCAATTGCTTTCCTTATTAGTTCACAGTTGAATTTCCTTACGTCTTCAGTGATACTTTTTCGTACTGTCTTGCATAGCTCTATATATTCCACTTTGGAAGTCACATCTTTAGTTGTCCTCATCACTCTTCTTTTTTGCATCAACATTTTGGTTTTTCCTGATAATTTGTTCACATGCAATTTGTTCTTAGACCCAGCTAATTTTGTTGCTGTTTCCATAAGAGCTTTGGTTACTTTTCTGTTAACTTCAGAAATATCCACTTCTTCCGATGTTAGGCCTTCTAAAGCAGAGAATCTGTTCTTCAGTTCCAATTTGAAGGTATTATGGTGTTTTTAAGGTTGGTTATGTCAATACATTTTGTTTGTCTTATGAGCTTGCTACGTTCGAGTTTAGTGTTGAGGTGCATCTTACATCTCACCAATCTATGGTCACTGCCTGTGTTGAACTTGTTTAGCACACCGCAGTCTTCTATGACGAATTTTTTGTTACACATAATAAAATCAATCTTTTTTGGCTGTTTGAAAATACAACACACATAAAAATTGGAAAAGGAGTGAGACAAGGTGACACCATATCTCCGAAGCTCTTTAATGCCACATTGGAAAATGTCTTTCAATCACTGAACTGGGAAAACAAAGGGATAAAGATTAATGGAGATTATCTAACCCACCTTCGTTTTGCTGATGACATAGTCATTTTTGCAACTACCCCATCAGAGCTACAGAGTATGATCCAGGAACTTGCTGACAAGAGTAAAGAAGTGGGATTAAAAATGAACTTTCAGAAGACAAAAGTGATGTACAATGCTTTTGCAAGAAATGAAGATTTATCGATTGATGGAGAAAAGCTGGAGATAACAGACACGTACGTTTATCTTGGACAGCAGATATCAAGTGAGGGTCACATTGGTGAAGAAATTAATCGGCGTACAAAACTTGCCTGGAGAGCTTTTGGAAGAAACAGCATAATTTTCAAGAGCAATATGCCATTATGTCTTAAAAGAAAAGTGTTTGATCAATGCATCCTTCCAGTGCTTACGTATGGTGCAGAGACGTGGACCTTAACTAAAAGAGACATACAAAGGCTGCAGACAACTCAAAGAAGCATGGAGAGGTGCATGCTTGGTGTAACCAGGAGAGATAAGAAGAGGAACTCGTGGATCCGAAAAATGACGAGAGTGGAAGACATCATGATCAGAGTTAAATCCCTGAAATGGCAATGGGCTGGACATACTGCCAGAAGAACAGACCATCGATGGACAGCCGAAATTTTAGATTGGATTCCAAGGGACAGGAAAAGACCCAGAAGAAGACCACATGGAAGATGGGTGGATGAAATTCGAAAGTATGCGGGAGTGACATGGAGGAGACTGGCACAAGACAGACCGTTGTGGAGGAAACTTGGGGAGACCTTCGTCCAGCAGTGGATTGATAATGGTTGACAATGATGATGATGATGATTAGTACTTTAATTGCTTTAGCTGCTACAAATATGTGATGATTCTTTAAATTGAATTTATAATTGCCGCCCCGGTGGCGCAGTGGTCTAAGGCGCTGGCCTCTGATCATTCGTCCGTAAGGGGTCCGGGTTCGAATCCCGGTCAGGCATGGATGTTGTGTTTGTCCTACGGCACTGGCTCTCTCCCTTCCCTGGAACCAGTGACCCTAAATTAGGGACGGGCGACTGCTTATAGCCCATTGAGTTGCTCACGGTGGTCGTTAAACCTCCAATCAAAAAAAAAAAAAAAAAAAAAAGAATTTATAATTGTGTACTTGCAAATATTTTCGAGCCGCTGGGATAAGTCATCAAGCGTTGCCTACGTTCCTGGCCATTATCATACTTTTAATGCGTGTTTTAAGACGTTAAACCCGTTCGTGTTTAATGTGGAATTAATATGCGAAATCAATTATCCCTGAAACAATGTTGTTCATCCTTTGATGGCTGGCATACGCTTCTTACAATTTACAGCATCTTGATTGATTGCTTGCTTAGCCAGATGAGTTAAATACCTTTTTTTCCACGCTTCTGCCTCCAGTTTTTTTTTTTTTTATACACTTGCTGGTTTAATCAAACTGCATTTCTTATTCTTACGTGCACACGTACCTTTCTCAATTGAATCGAGTCGCATCGCTGTTTATAGAGGATTAGAGCGCGGAAATCGGAGCGTACAGTATTTTCACTTTGGTATTCAAGATTGTTCTCAAGTGTCTGAAGTAAATTGCCTTGCTCTCGGTTGCGCTATGTGTTTCTGCCGGAGCTAATTCTTCGTCCACGTACGAGAAGGACATCGATGTAGAGGCACAATCGTTACCGGTAGTCTAAATATATCATGTTTAGACTGCTGTTCGATTAGATTTGGACATCTGATCGATTTCACTTTTCGTTTCTTTTGGTTATGACTCCGGTGATCAATTCTCTCGTGTGTGAGTCTCTCTCTTTCTCTCTGTTTTATAAGGAGAATTTCCATTTGATTGCGTTCGCGCTCACTGATTCTCTCGTTCTCATTTCAGAAAGTGTTCACACCTCCATTCATTTCATACATATAAAAGGTCGCGTAGCATCATCTTGCGATAATAAATGTTGCATGCACCCAGTAGGATTGCATTATGAAATTTGTAAGTAACTCGTTTAGTGGTACGAAAGCAAAACGATAAAGGCTAATATATCCATGTCTAGGCGTAGCAGTAGAGCAATGTTAGGTACAGTTTGTTCATTTGGTCCCTTGGGGAGTCACTAATTGACCCCTGTCGGTTAAAATTTTCGTAGTTAAAAAAAACCCCAAACGAATAGTATGTAAATTGTGCGTGTGATTTGAATGAAAAGTGCCTTATACATTAAAGCTCGGTCGAATGTTAATGACGGAATGAACGCCTATTTAAACTGCGCTGCGGATTAAATCCGAAAGAGTCTTTGATGTTGATCTGTGCTTGAAGTAAAAGCTAGGGTCATGCATTGCAAATTGAAAAATCAAGCATGTAAAAATATTCAGGTTGTTGGAAGTAGTTCACAGAGAGTTCAGTAATACATTCGAAACTGTATATGTAATAATGAAATGACAGTGTTTGTTTGTCTGTCTGTCTTGTACAGAACAAACTTCTGAACGTAGATACTTGAAATTTGGCAAAAACGTGCGGGGAAATATGGGGGTGTGTACCTCAGAGCCCTTCCCCTTTTTGAAACTCGAATTTGCAAATCCCTAGTTCGTTTATTTAGCTTTTAAACATTCAATCACTGTAGAAATTTGATCTTTCGATATGGTGGGCCTTAAACTCACGCAATAGTAGTTGATTTCATTTTTGCGTAAAACTTTTTCGTTACACTCTTGCGCCGCAATATTTCATTACACTCCGCAGAAACGTAGCGACATTTAATTACACTGTTGTGTAAACTGCGAGAACGTCACACCAAACGAGATAGTAACTACTACAAAAATTCGCTCTTTTTTGTTGGCGTATAGCAACTTGATGATTCATTTCATTATGACCACCCCCAGCCTAGAGAAATGAGCTCGCCTGGAGATCGAACGATGGCACAGGTGAAGTTCACAGAGCAGTATATAGACAACTCGAGGACCGGCTTTCGGTTAGTAGAGTGTTCGAGTAAGAATGGGAAAAGCTGCTGATTTATCGGAGTTTGATAAAGGACATATTGTTGATGGCACGGCGCTTCGGAACTACGATCTCAGAAACGGCGCGGCTTGTGGGTTGTTCGCGTGCCGCTGTAGTGAGTACGTATTAAAAGTGGTGCACAGATGGCCAAAAGATGAACCGTCGTCTGCAGCGCATTGATTCTAGAGGGGAGCGGAGATTGTCGCTCATTGATCACAGCGACCGCAGGGCCACAGTGCGACAAATCACCCGCTACTATAACAGTGGTGATCGGGGCAACGTGTCACAGCACACAGTTCATCGCAGCCTTCTGCGCATGGGCCCGCGTAGCCGGAGACCCAGCCGGGTCCCCGTGCTCACTGCACGTCATCGCCAACAACGTATGAAATGGGCCCAAGATAATCGAGATTGGACCGTGGATGATTGGAAGAAAGTGGCCTGGTCTAACGAATCAAGATTCCTAGTGCATCACGTAGACGGCCGAGCGCGTATACGCCGATTACCAACGGAGGTTAGGGCAGCTGGATGCACTGTTGGTGGGCGGAAACAGATCGCCGGCGGCGGTATTATGCTGTGGGCGTTGTTTTCTTGGGATACTTTAGGCCCCATTATCCCAATAGCGCAATCCCTGACAGCTCTCAGGTATCTGAACATCGCTGCGGACCAAGTTCGCCCATTCATGGTAACTTGTGTTTCCTGCTGGTGATGGCCATTACCAATAGGATAATGCGCCATGCCACACTGCCACAATCGTCAAGGAGTGGTTCGCGGAATATGCCGGTGATTTCCTGTTAATGCCCTGGTCTCCAAATTCATCTGACATTAACCCAATCGGACAGGAACATGCCGATGACGTCCTGTTAATGCCCTGGCCTCCAAATTCACCTGACATGAACCCAATTGGACATTTGTGGCTAGACTTGGAAAAGCGAGTTCGCGCTAAATCACCACCACCTCAAAATGTACGGGAACTGGATTAAGTGCTGTTGAAATTATGGTACCAGATACCCCCAGATATCGCCACCTCATCGAATCGATGCCTCGCCGAGTGGCCGCTAAAGGGGTTTCCACAGCTTGTTAGGTAGGTGGTCATAATGTAATAGCTCATCAGTGTATGTGCAAATCTTTCACACACTTAGGGATGTCTTTATTGTATCAGACTAACACAACAAACCTATGCGCCAGAAAATAAGCGACTATATATTAATATGTTATGCCAAACTTTTTTAGGATATATTTCCAAAGTGTTACGTGCATCTTTCGCCTCAGTCGCCGTCGGGTTTGTTTTCTGTTTCAGTCCGCTGCTCCCGTTGTGTTACTACGCACTATATATACGAGCTAGGATCAAAAAGTTTCCGGACTGGGTCCGTAAGTCGATAGGTAAGTAGAGTTACAAAGCTGAAATGCATCCTCCTTCAAACCCTCTTGCACAAACACACTTCCGTCAGCGGTTGTGGAGTTCGTCGAAGCACTTTTGGAAACCATTCTTTTCCGTGTCTTAGTGCAGCTAGCAATGCGTTTTTCACTTCTTCTGTGCTCGAAAACCAACGATCTGAAGTCGATGTATCAGCTGAGGGAAGAGATGGAAGTCGCAGGAAGGCGAGATCAGGTGAGTACGGTGCGTGTGGAAGGACAACAATTCTTGTTTTGACGCGTAACTCACCAACGAGGAGCGTGACCTGTGTGCCGGTGCTTTGTCGTGCAACAGCACGCACGATTGATTGCCCCACGGTTGAGGTGTCTTCTTTCGGATGGGCTCACGTAGACGTCGAAGGATGCCCATATAGAGCTCCTAGTTAACAGTGCATCCTTCAAGAATAAATCAAGATGAACAATACCCTGGATCTCGAAGAAGACCTCTAGCGTGATCTTGCCTTTGCTGCAATCTCGGCGGAGTTTCTGCTTGCGTGGAGACGATGGTGATTTTCACGTAGCTCATGACCGCGTAATCTGATGCGGGTCGAAGAGGAAGCACCATTTTTATCCACCGTTATGATTCTTCTAAGAAATTGTGGGTCTTGGTCGGCGGCGGTTACGAAATCGCTCGCCATTTCTATCCGTTTAGCCAACTGATCTTCAGTTAACGTGCGTGGGGTTCATGCGTTGACACACCCAGTGCGTCTTCAGATCATCGGTTAGTGTTCTTTGACACGTAGTCACCTATATGCTCCAGCAGCCTCTGCTCTTTGCTCGATTGACTGTTTGCGCGTACGATGGTTCCAACATTTGAAATGTTTTCACGCCTGCGAGTTGTCACTGGCTCCCGCTTCGTTCGTCGTCTTCGACCTCCTGTCTGCCCTCTCTGAAGCGTTGATGCTAATCAAATGTTTTGTGACCGCTACACAAACTTGCTTGTGTTTTCGCCATAAACTTGCTTCATCATCTCAAAAGTTTCTGTTGGACTTTTGCCCTAACGAACGCAAAACTTAATTGTTAACGTGCTGCTCAAAAAACGACATTTTTCATCAATCGCCGAACACTGCATAAGTTGCTTAGAGTACGTTTCAGACACAGAGCAGGAGACTCAAAAATTAATCTTTCATAGAGACTCACGGCAACAGTTTGGCCCCGAAGATCTCAATAGAACAGCGCGCCAGTGGACGGACACGGAACTAAAACGTCGAAACGCAAATCGCCCCCCCCCCTCACCCTCCCCGAAGAGTTTACGACACATGGCTCGCACATCGGGGTTGACTCTCTGAGAAGCCATTTCCTGCGGTTGGTAGTAGTCCTCTGTACCACCCTCACGGCTCAACGGTACGTTGACGTCATTCTACGACCTGTTGTTATGTTGCCATTCCTGTCACAGCATCACCGAGCAATTTTTCAAGACGATAATGTCCGACGACACATGGCACGGCTCGGCTCTCCTAGGCCTGCTTCGGTAATGTCGACGGTCTTCCATGGCCAGCCTTATCTCCTGACCTCTCACCGATCGAACATGTTTGGGTCATGATGAATCATCATCTATGCCCATCCCGGATTGTCAGCGAACTGACCTGCAATTTAGATACCATCTGGCATGCACTACCTCAGGACAGTATCCGTGAACTGTATGCGTCTATGCCACTCCGGGTAACCGCTTGTATTCCAGCCAGAAGTAGCGCTACTGTATACTAACTTGTTCCATTCGTGTAGCTGTGTTATTCAAATAAATGACCCAACTTTGAATTGCAATCATTTCCCTTCCTATACATTGCACTTACGAATTTTTATCTCGATTGGATAATTCCTACTGGTGCTTCGTTTGTTTGTTGTTGTTTTGCAAAGAGTGTACGTACAGTGTTTCTATAAAGTATGTATGGGAACCAAACTTTGTTCATATCGTGTTCCTATAATGTTGGTGGATTCGCATTTCGAAGATGACAATCCGTTTTTTGGTGCAAATATGACAAGGTTGGTAAGTCAGATAATATCCGAAAACTTGGAAATTTCGTCGTCCTGGAGCGGGAATCAAACCCGCGTCTCCCAGATAGCGCCCTTGTATGCTAACCACTACACCACCCAGAACGACCAAGTCTCAAGTTTCCGATTAATTTGAATATAACCATCACATGATTTGCTAATCGGAGCAATCGGCATTCATGTTTAGCTAATCTGGAGGTTAAGAATCCAATCCCGTGATTGCCGGAGCAGCAGATAAATCATGAATGGTGTAATCCCGTATTTCATTCATGGTTGATTCGCATATTGAGCTATTCAAGTTGTTCTTCTGGAACGCACATGGCCTTTAAGGAAGTTCTGTCTGTACGTACGTACGTATGTTCGACCCGCCAACCAAATGCGTCACGCTAACCCCGCTTAATACTGTTCTGTCAAACTGTCAAAGTCAGGTCGTCAGTTCTTTAGGCGCAGAAAAATCGCTGTCATGAAAGTTATTTTCTGGAATTTCGATTTTGATTTTTCTTCTATAATGACTTGCATAATGTGTGTTTGTGTATACAGAAAGGTTTGAATTGCTTGAAGAAACCCATTGCAGCAATCCCGTGAAGCTGTGGAAGTGAACAGGTGACCAAACTTCTATCATAGAAAAGATCAGAAGGAGAAAAAAAGGTGTTATTTAATAAGCAATTGTCGGCCTCTGTTTAACCTCATTGGCTGTGTGACCTCGACGACAAATAGTTTATCAGTTCTCTTCCTGATAAGGAAGTGTAACGTCATGATGCCACTTTCTGATTACAAAGCGGATGGTATATTTCACGCACCAATCCCAAAAATCCATGCGAGTATATCTCGATGCTTGTGTATTTATCGACGATGAAACAAATTCGCTGAAGAAGTTATTTTTACTCGTTCTTTCAACATGAAACCAATATCGTAACTGCGGAAAACTCGATTACATATATGTTCCTTTCAATGATTAACGAGTTTTGTATTTTGTGCAACTTTATTGTGCGTTAAAAAGGACAAAAACCGTGAATACAGAATGTTAGCATGGGCGTGAAACTCGGAACCCAATCATCGACCAAAAATACAAGGTTCGGTAAAAAGTAATGCACAATCCGTCATAAAAAAAAAAAAAGTACAATTGTAGGATCAACATAATTTTTGGTCTGCATATTCTTTATTCATATACATCAACATCAACCATTAACAATCCACTGCTGGATGAAGGTCTCCCCAAGTTTCTTGCACAACGTTCTGTCTTCCGCCAGTCTCCTCCATGTCACTCCCGCATGCTTTCGAATTTCATTCACCCATCTCTCATGTGGTCTTCTGGGTCTTTTCCTGTCCCCTGGAATCCAGTCTAAAATTTCGGTTGATTAATCAATATATATATATATATATATAGATGTAAGGTCAGGTGATGCGTAACACACTAAAGGGGCTCTGACGACCGCCAATAGCGGTATAACTATACCATCGGGATCAGAGGAAATGCTATCCCACACTCACCAACCCGCTTGGCCAGCGTGGTGAGTTATGGCCAAACACCTCCAAAATGACTCTACAACTTAAATCTTGGCCCTCAGTCTCCGGCAGCTGGAATGTACCTGGCCAAGGCAGCGGCCAGTGCGACATGAAGGCAGAGGGTGCTAAGAATCCCCGAAGGACCGGACTAGGCTGCCATTTGATGCTGACCTTGGCTACCTACAACGGACGCTCCCTATCTTCTGATTCAAGGCTTCTTGAATTGGAAGAGGAACTACAAAGGATCAAGTCGGACATCGTCGGGCTAAGTGAGGTAAGGAGAAAAGGAGAAGATCTCATTGAACTGAAAAGTGGACATCTCTTCTATTATCGTGGGACAGATACTGGCAGAACTAGTGGTGTTGGATTTATAATAAACAAGAAACTGAAGGATAAAGTGGTAGAAGTTGAAAGTTCCTCTGACAGAGCTGCACAACTCGTTATCCAACTATCGAGAAGATACCAGGCTCAGATTATTCAAACTTATGCACCCACCACAAGTCATCCTGAAGAAGAAATTGAAGAATTTTATGAGGAAATTCGTCATCTAAATAATAAAGGTAAGCAGCACTTGAAGATAATTATGGGAGATTTCAATGCAAAAATAGGGCACCAGCAACAGAATGAAACTTCAGTAGGTAAATTCGGTCACGGCAACAGAGACCAGCGTGGAAATACTCTCGTTGAGTTTGCAGAGGCAGAAGGATTTTTCATCTTGAATTCCTTTTTCAAGAAAAAGCCACACAGGAAATGGACATGGAGACATCCAATTGGGACGACAAGTGAAATTGATTTTATTATGTGTAACAAAAAATTCGTCATCGAAGACTGCAGTGTGCTGAACAAGTTCAACACAGGTAATGACCATAGATTGGTGAGATGTAAGATGCACCTCAACACTAAACTGGAACGTGGCAAGCTCATAAGACAAACAAAATGTATTGACATAACCAACCTTAAAAAACACCATAATACTTTCAAGTTGGAACTGAAGAACAGATTCTCTGCTTTAGAAGGCCTAACATCGGAAGAAGTGGATATTTCAGAAGTTAACAGAAAAGTAACCAAAGCTCTTATGGAAACAGCAACAAAATTAGCTGGGTCTAAGAACAAGTTGCATGTAAACAAATTATCAGGAAAAACCAAAATGTTGATGCAAAAAAGAAGAGAGATGAGGACAACTAAAGAAGATGTGACTTCCAAAGTGGAATATATAGAGCTATGCAAGACAGCACGAAAAAGTATCACTGAAGACGTAAGGAAATTCAACTGTGAGCTAGTGAGGAAAGCAATTGAAAACAACCAAAGCCTAAAGATAGCAAAGGGACATCTCAGTAAGGGAAGAAAACAGATTATGGCTCTGAGAAAAGAAGATGGTTCTATAACAAGAAATAGAGGCGAAATTTTGACAAGAGTGAAAGATTTCTACTCCAAATTATATGAAAGGGATGATACATGTACTCCAGACATCATGAAAGGTACCAGAGTTCTTCCAGTCCTCCCAGCAGAAGTTGCTCATGCAATCAAGAACATGAAGCGGAGGAAAGCTCCAGGAGAAGATGGAATTACTATAGACATCATACAAGAAGCAAGTGGAGAAATTGAAATAGTACTCGCCCAAATTTTCACTCGATGCCTTAATGAAGGGAAGATTCCTGAGGATTGGAACAATGCTACAATGATCCTGCTACATAAAAAAGGTGACATTGAGGATCTCAGGAACTACAGACCTATCAGCCTCCTATCAGTGGTTTATAAAATCTTCACTAAAGTTCTTTCACACCGCTTGAAGGTAACACTGGACATGGCTCAACCGAGAGAACAAGCTGGATTCAGGAGTGGCTACAGCACAATAGATCATATCCACGTACTGAGAGAACTAATTGAAAGAGCGAGGGAATATGAACTTCCATTGTGCATGGCTTTTATCGATTATGAAAAAGCCTTTGATTCGGTGAAACCATCAGCAGTTACCACGGCTCTGAAATCCTGCGGTATTGAAGATGCATACATTAATATTATTAATAACATCTATGAAAATGCAAGTGCAAAGATTCGGCTGTTTGAAAATACAACACACATAAAAATTGGAAAGGGAGTGAGACAAGGTGACACCATATCTCCGAAGCTCTTTAATGCCACATTGGAAAATGTCTTTCAATCACTGAACTGGGAAAACAAAGGGATAAAGATTAATGGAGATTATCTAACCCACCTTCGTTTTGCTGATGACGTAGTCATTTTTGCAACTACCCCATCAGAGCTGCAGAGTATGATCGAGGAACTTGCTGACAAGAGTAAAGAAGTGGGATTAAAAATGAACTTTCAGAAGACAAAAGTGATGTTCAATGCTTTTACAAGAAATGAAGATTTATCGATTGATGGAGAAAAGCTGGAGATAACAGATACGTATGTTTATCTTGGACAGCAGATATCAAGTGAGGGTCACATTGATGAAGAAATTAATCGGCGTACAAAACTTGCCTGGAGAGCTTTTGGAAGAAACAGCATAATATTCAAGAGCAATATGCCATTATGTCTTAAAAGAAAAGTGTTTGATCAATGCATCCTTCCAGTGCTTACGTATGGTGCAGAGACGTGGACCTTAACTAAAAGAGACATACAAAGGCTGCAGACAACTCAAAGAAGCATGGAGAGGTGCATGCTTGGTATAACCAGGAGAGATAAGAAGAGGAACTCGTGGATCCGAAAAATGACGAGAGTGGAAGACATCATGATCAGAGTTAAATCCCTGAAATGGCAATGGGCTGGACATACTGCCAGAAGGACAGACCATAGATGGACAGCCGAAATTTTAGATTGGATTCCAAGGGACAGGAAAAGACCCAGAAAAAGACCACATGGGAGATGGGTGGATGAAATTCGTAAATATGCGGGAGTGACATGGAGGAGACTGGCACAAGACAGACCGTTGTGGAGAAAACTTGGGGAGACCTTCGTCCAGCAGTGGATTGATAATGGTTGACAATGATGATGATGATGATGATATATATATATATATATATATATATATATATATATATATATATATCATCATCATTGTTAACCATTATCAATCCACTGCTGGATGAAGGTCTCCCCAAGTTTCTTCCACAGCGGTCTGTCTTGTGCCAGTCTCCACCATGTTACTCCTGCATACTTTCGAATGTCATCCACTAATCTTTCATGTGGTCTTCTTCTGGGTTTTTTCTTGTCCTTTGAAATCCAGTCTAAAATTTCGGTTGTCCATCGGTGGTACGTTCTTCTGGCAACATGTCCAGCCCATTGTCATTTCAGTTATTTTACTCTGATCATGATGTCTTCCACTCTTGTCATTTTCCTTGTCCACAAGTTCCTCTTCCTACCTTTCTTGGTTACACCAAACATGCATCTCTTCATGCTGCTTTCAGTTGTCCGCAGTCTTTGTATGTCTCTTTTAGTTAAGGTCCACGCCTCTGCACCATACGTAAGCACAGGAAAGATGCACTGATCAAACACTTTTCTTTTAAGACATAACGGCATATTGCTCTTAAAAATTGTACTCTTTCTTCCAAGAGCTCTCCAGGCAAGTTTTATACGCCGATTAATTTCTTCATCAATGTGACGCTCACTTGATATCTGCTGTCCAAGATAAATGCAGGTATTGGTTATCTCCAGCTTTTCCCCATCAATCGATAAATATTCATTTCTTGTAAAAACATTGTTCATCACTTTTGTCTTCTGAAAGTTCATTTTTAATCCCACTTCTTTATTCTTGTCAGCAAGTTCCTGGATCATACTCTGTATATATACACTGAAGTGCCAGAAAAACTGGTACAGACGAGCATATGCAAAATACATAGCAACGTCACCTATGCGCGTACTCGGTTGCGTCCGCCAGTGCGTATATAAAGCAATAGACATCCTTGCCAGCTACCAGAGCTATTTTCGTCATGAGAATGACAAGTAATTAGGATTTAAGCGATTTTCAACGCGGTGTCATAGTTGGCGCTCGTGAGATGGGCCATAGTATTTCGGAGGTAGAAACGAAGTTCGGATTTTCAGGGACGACCATTGCAAGGGTGTACCGTGACTACAAGAATTCCGGCAAAACCTCCAACCTACGATACCATTGTCGCCGTAAAAAGACATTGGGTGAACGTGACCATCGTCGGCTGTCAAGAATCGCTTCACGCGATAGGCGTGCAACACTCTTGCAAGTATCATCGGAATTCAATGCTGGAGCCTCAACAAGCATCAGCGTCCGGACTGTGCAACGTACCTTGCACGATATGGACTTTGGGAGCCGACGCCCAACCCTCGATGGGTGTACGACACAGAGCTATGCGCCTCGCTTGGGCACGGCAAAACCGCCACTGGACACTTGATGACTGGAAACAAGTAGCCTGGTCTGACGAGTCGCTTTTCCCACTGTATCAGGCAGATGGAAGGATTTGTGTGTGGCGCAAACCCCATGAAGCTATGGATCTCGCCTGTCAACAGGGAACTGTACCGGCTAGTGGAGGGTCCGTAATGGTATGGGTTGTGTTTAGCTAAACTTCACTGGGACCCCCTGGTACGTCTACAAACGTCTGTGACCGGCCAACGCTATGTGCACATCCTTTCTGACGAGGTACACCCGTTCATGTCCTGCATTCATGCTGATGGGTTGGACCTCTTCCAACAGGACAATGCATCTCCACACAAGTGTCGGGACGCCACATTATTGTTAGAGGAGCATTCATCTGAGTTTGGGGTGTTGCCATTCCCACCCAAGTCCCCAGATCTGAACGTGATAGAACACATTTGGGATGCCATGCAACGCGCTATCGAACACAGGAATGTTTATGCCGTGAACTTGTTTATGCTGTATAGGCAGTTTTATTTGGTCGGTTACAGTTTGACCATGCCATGCCATGGAAACCCGGACAATAATTACGAATCATGCTGTACATTAAACTATTGAATATCACATTCTGATGTGTATTTTTTAGATCGATCATCGTTTTATCCCCGTATCTCTTGAAACAAGAAAGATGACACCGAATTTTCGGGTGTAATAAGCATGTCTTTTGAATCCGTTCTGACGCAAATTAAATTTATCAAAGCTATTCAAAGTCAATGGAACCAGTATGGAAAACAATAGTATCTGACGGAAGAAAGAAGTTTTTCAATCGGGTTTTTAATCCCTCAGATATTGCTGTAAACGGAATCGTTAGCTTACGCCCTCTGGTTGCAGACCTGTGAATTAAGAAAAACATGAATTTAGACTGCTGGCCACCCAAAATGCAACACCAAGAAGGACACGAGATAGCAAAGCCAGATTTACTGGACACATGACAACAGATACAAAGATGAAACGATTGAGCTTACAGGCCCGTGCGACTTGCGGAAAACGCAGACATCAATAGCTCGTGTGGCCCCCATGACTGGCAATAACGGCCGCTACACGTCGCGGCATTGAACGAATGAGGCTTTGGATGTGGACTTCGGGTATGTCGGTCCAGGATGCTTCCACATGTTGCCACAGTTCATCAGGCGTAGACGCGGTAGGGTGCTTGCCGATCAGCGACCAGACGTATTCGATGGGCGACATATCGGAAGAACAGGCGGGCCACGGCAGCAGTGACACCTGGTGGGCCGTGAAGAATTGTTGCACGATGCGTGCCACGTGCGGGCGCTCATTGTCCTGTTGAAACGTGGCCGCTGGCAGGTCCTGCAGGTAAGGGAGGACTATAGGCTCCAAAACGTCGGAGATGACGCGTTGGCTGTTGAGTGTACCGGTGATGCGTACCAGAGGGGTGCGGGTATCATATCTATGTGCGCCCCAAACCATAACGCCAGGCGACGGACCGGTATGGCGATGCATAATGCAGGCGTCATAGAGTCTCTCGCCGCGGTGCCGCCACACGCGGATCCGACCATCGTGGTGTTGCAGGCAGAAGCGGGAATCGTCGGAGAAGACAATGTCGTGCCATTCCGTAATCCAGGTGTGGCGTTCAACGGACCACTGCCGCCGCACTCGCCGGTGGTGTAACGTCAATGGTAATCGGAGCAATGGGCGCCGTGCGACAAGTCCCCGCTCCTGCAGAGGACGTCGAACGGTACGTGCTGATGCAGGTTGTTGCGCAACACACCCCAATTCCTGCGCTAACGTTCGTGATGTGGCGGTGCGAGCCATCAATGCCCACCGCACAACATGCCGGTCCCCTAGTTCGGTGGTGTGCCGCGGCTGCCGCAATCGCTCACGTCGGTCCGTCCGTCCCTCCTGCACCCACCGAATCCATACTCGCCTCACTGTGGCTGGATGTCGTTCCACACGGGCGCCGATGACTCTGTACGATAAAGTGCTGTCGCGATAAGCCACAATTCGTCCTCTGTCGAACTCCGAAACGTGCTGGAATGACTGCCGTATTCTGCGACGAGGCATCAGGAAGCTTCCCACGCACAGGTCCATCAGCACAACACACTTCCACTACTTACACCCCGCCTTCTGTGCACCCTTCTTATAGTGCTTCTCGGTGGCGTGCAGGGCGCACATGATTTGCATATGCCCTGCAATGCTAATCGTTTGCATGTCCTCTCGCGGGCGACGCGTGCTGCGAATTTCAGGCCAATCGGATGCTTCCTTCTTGGTGTTGCATTTTGGGTGGCCAGCAGTGTGTATGAGAAACATTTCGCACCGGAAACGCTCTCCAACACCGAAAATTTTTTTCAAATCGTACTAATAGAAACAAAGATATAGACAAAAATATGACGTGACTTTACGTCCCCTGGTGGGAAAACCATGCATTGTTTTAGGAAGAAAGATTCTCAAAAGGTTTTTCCATATGAGCGGTATCGGTCCAAGAAAAAAATTTAGTCGAGTTTTCAGGAGCCCAGATTTTGCTACAAATACATCAGAAGCAGAAATTAACCCTTATGCCCTCTGGTGGCCAAACCATTCTTTATCAAATATTAGAAATTATGTGAAAAATATTTTCCATCAGGTCCTGTATGCGATACAGGAAGAATTTTTCAAATCGGAATTTTTGAAGCAGAAATAACGCAGAAAACGCAGTTTATCTTTGTGCCCCCTAGCGGAAAGTACATCGTAAAAACAAAAGCGATATAAAGGATCATCATTCTCATATTTCAAGCTTCCCAATGCAAAAATAATTTTTCAAATCGGATAATAGTTGCAGAGATATTGTGGGTACAGACGGACTGACTGACTGACTGACGGATGGACAAACAAACCGGTACCAAGCACGATCTTTTTTTACAAAAAAATGTGCTAAAATTATGCTGGCTCTTGAAAAAACTGGGCTGGCGCCTAAAAATTTTGTAGTTTCGTCTGCCCTTGTTGACGAGGCTAAATCGGGTACCAGCAACAGTAACAACGGACGAAAGTGCGGCCCTTGCTGATCAAATTATCCAGTCTGACAGCTTGGAGAAAAATATATAACATGAACGCCTAAAAGAAGTGTTCTGCCGTTGCTTTCAATCCTTGGTTATCAAAATTTGCTTGAGTAAGGTATCAAAGCTTTTTACACATGAAATGAGGCAACCAAAAAAGGGAAATCTACGCCGACCTTTTGGAGAATCTCTGTGGTTCGCCACCTGAGTCCTTTAAGGTGGTTATAACGTGCGACGAGACCTGGGTATTTCGTTATGACCCTTGCTCCAAACGCCAGTCAATGCAACCGAGAGAGCCACAAAACATTCCCGGTTAAGAAAAAACCAGGCTTTCTTTATCAAAGAATAAAATCATGAACATGGCCTTTTGGGACCAAGATGGCATTATCTGCATTGGCACGCTTGAAAAAAAAATGCTAATATTAATAAGAAAAGTTAGTGCAAATCGTTAAGGCAGTAGCGAATCTAGTGGGGTCACCCCCCCGTCCCGAAAGAAACCACAGACTTTTCAGTTTCATTGGTAATAAATACATATATTTAGTCAACATTTTTATAGCAATTAAAATTTGCTGTAAATTTTGAGAATAAGTTCTGTTCTAGCTTCAAAGAGAGAGAGAGAGAGAGAGAGAACAGGAAGAGTAAAAAAAAAAAAAAAAAATCAGAAACAACAATCTGAGAGCAGAAGGAAAAAGATATCTTTTTTGAGTGATCATGAAAAGCATTGGGTGTGCTTAATCTAATACTTCCCGCAAATTTCCTAGTAAAAATCTCGTAGGACAGTGAGTGGTTCAGGAATTACTTCATGAAGCGAAGGAAATGGAAGTTCGTTTCAAAAGAAGTGAGAAAGATCAGATCATACGTAGAGGATTTTAAGAAGGAAGTGTCTGACCCTAGGTCTTAAACAACCCTTAGAAATAGGAAGCTAGGAGATTTGGGCTAGGGTGCCCGATAGGAAAGTGACACGTAACCGAGGTAGAAAGGGGTGGAAGACGCCCTTATTTATTACCGGGGGCCAGCACCCTGGGCCCGACTGCTTAATGTGCCCATCTGACGCACGGCGGATATTTAGTGGTTCGAGCGTTCGTACCTGCCTGGGATCGAACCTGAGGTCTTCTCCGTGACGGCCACGATAGTTGACCACTAGGCCACCCGCAACCCAAAAAAGTGAAAATCATGCATTGTGTAAAATTAAACGATTCTTTAAAGAGGAATTACCGGTCATATTGCTTAAGAATGATTCGATGATTCAAGCTGGAAATGTTTCTATTAAATTAAGCGGTCCGAATAGAAGAGATCAAACTTATTTTGAAAGATTCTATCCAGATTTGATATTTAAAAACCATGGAACCCGGTTCCCCGCAAGGCAGGCAATTGAACGGCCGGAAAAAAGTGCTCATTTCTCAGTTGTTTTTCCCACTTTGTGTGTCAGGAAATTAGCACAATTTTTTTATGAGAAATTTTTTTAAAAAGTCGTGCAATGCCAGGAAGAGACTGCTCTGCCAATTTGTGTGTGTGTCTTCCACAAAGTCTATCGTTCCTTGTTTTTAAACCAGAGTACCCCCGCCCCCACCCTCTTCACCCCTTGGGGTAAGCTTCTAGATCCGCCCCTGCCTCAAGAATAATTCAGGAATTCCTTAAAACCAAAAGGCCTCACATGAAAGACGTACAGTGCCACGGATAACCAAGTAGTCAACGTTTGTGATTGCTACGGAAAAGTCTCAGGATCGATCCCCAGCAGGTACGAAAGCTTGAACCACTAAATATCCACTGTGCGTCGGATGGGCACGTTAAGCTGTCGGACCCCGGGTGCTGTTCCCCCTTTGATAAATACAGTCGCCTTCCTCCCCTTTCTACACTCGTAAAAATTTGGTGGTAGGTTGCACCAAAAAGTGGTGCTACACCAGTTGCACCAGTTTCTGAGAAAATGCATACCATTGTGTGGTGTAAACAAAACCCAACAAAATGGTGCAACGTTGCACCATAATGTGTGACAGCCTTGTACCATGATGTGGTGCAAAGTTGCACTATGTTGTTGGGTTTCGTTTGCGCCACACAATGGTGTGCATTTTCTCAGAAAGTGGTGCACTTGGTGTAGCACCACTTTTTGGTGCAACCTACCACCAAATTTTTAAGTGTACCTGGCTTCCCTGTGACTTTCCTGTCGGGCACTCTAGCTTAAATCTCCTAGCTTCCTATTTCTAAAGGTTGTTTAAGCCACTCCCTTCCTAAAATCCTCTACACAAATTTCTAAAAGACGCACAAAAAGAGTTTTAACGGGATATTACTGAACCCCACGCGGCGTGTTTGACTCTTTCGACAATTGCAAGATTCATTTGCATTTTAATGTCTCACCTTGCGTATATAGTCCTGACATGCTGGCGCACTCGGAATTTTTTCTTTTTGGTAGATGAAAGAGATTTTTACGTGGTAAAACATTTGATTCTCTTGAACCCTTGAAGGAGGAGGTCAAGCACTGGTTTCAAGAGCAGGTACCTGCATTTTACCAACGTGCTTTTGTGAGCTGGCAAAACCGCTGGATAAAATGTGTAATGTGAAGGTAGATATATTGGATGACACCTGTGCATAGACAAAGGATGGCTTATCAGTGGCGTGTCTTGGGTCCGAGACGTGGGCCATCTCACCCGTACCAGTACTGTTTTTTTTTTTATTTTTTAACTGCGAAGTTTAATTTTTAATTGTTAAGTAATAGCAGTAATTTTGTTTTCTAAATTTTAGGTACATGCCATTGCTAGCATGATACCAAATAATTATGAGGATTAGGATTTGAACACTTATTTGTACATGAACTCCATTCTTCTTCTGAATACTTTATTTGTACATGTACTGCTTTCTTCGTTCCTTTTGTGTGAACTTGAGTGTTACGTTTTCATAAAAAGTTTCTTCCGAGTACTTTTTCATATTAAAAAAATGTTTTTCTCTATTAACAAAACAGCCAAGTTGCTGGAATGTGCTTGCCCTTGTGTGGCTCTAAGATATCCCTTGATTCTTTTTAATGCAGAAAAACTTCTTTCGGCAGTTGTTGATGGTGTACACCTCACTAAACACTGTCCAATTTATTCAACTTTATGTAACAACCTCTTACTGATTTCTTTTTGTATTCATCAAAGGAATAAAACACCTTCAGTTCATTTTTTAGTCGAGCTGTATCAAAATTTGAAGCATTAAGTTCTGACAGTAGATGTTCAGGAAAGCTTTTGCAAAATTCATCAAAACAGTTTGAATCCAACAAAGCCATGAATTTAAGATATAATATCACTGATTTTAATTCATTGACACTTCACACAAACTGAAACAACTCTCGCGAAACACGTGGTATTACTGGCGGGAGCAGCCGAGTGACTGAGGTAGTCTGTCTCTTTTCCGAGCGAACCGTTGCCCAAAGCAATGGCCCATTCCCCGCCACCCTCTCATTCATGTTGTCTTGGAAAGCAGGCGATCGTGTGGAAGGTCTTCGAATCAGAAGAACACGAAGCCTCTGGAAGAGCTGATTGCGTTGCGACGTTTGTCTTCGCTCGCCAGACTAGTCAAAGAAGTTAATCCCCGCGTTTTTTTTTTTTTTTTTTCGCAGCGACATATCTTAATACCGTTGATAATTGACTTTTATTTGTGTATATTTAATTGAATTTTATTTGTACATTCTCTGGGCTTCGCAGCTAGCCTAGCTAGCCACGAATATACGCCACTGCGTATTATCCCTACTAAATTTCTTTTTGTAACTGCTGCAGGAATTCTTTTATGTGTGGGACCCGATCGTGCATTGCTTTTTGATAGATCTTTATACAGTACATTCTTTCTTTCAATGTTTTTCTTTTTTCTGTACATGCTGCTTGCAATAAGATTTAAACGTCTTGAGGGTGAACAGTGAAACAGAAAATATGAAGCCGAGGATATCGAGGAAAAGAAAGAACGCGGAAGGAGGAAGTAATTGTATCCGCAGCTGAAAATGTAGTTCAGAGAGAAAAAGTCTCTGGCTGCTTGGAGTTCTGATACGTAGACACAGTTCTCCGGCATTCGAGCATATTGAAATGAAATACTGGTGCGACGCTGAGTAGCAGAATATAGACGTACGTGCGTACACTGTACGCGGATAGTTTCGAAATTATTAGCAGATTTTGAAGATACCTTTTGCTTGTAGATTAACGAAAAATAAAAACGTTATTTACAGCAATTTTAACACTTAAGGCTTTACTCAGATTAATATACTTAATTCTATTTTAACTTGAACTTTTCTATTATTTTTCACATCTGAGTTCTTTTGTTTTTACAGACGTTTTTGGCCCCTAGATTTTATCAAGGTCTGTTCTGAATGTATAGGAACTGTATCAAAAGTTATGTTTACACAGAAATAATTTTAATTTTATTGCCAGGTTCCTCTTGCAGTTGCCAGTTATTAAATTAAAATATTTTTCTTATGTGTTTTATAAATCTACTATTTTTGAGTTGCTGAAAATGCTATTTATAATTTTTGAAGGGACTTTTTCTGGATATAAAAACTTTCTTTAATTAGTCTTTTTGTCCCATATTTTAATATTTTGCCATAAAGGTCCGCTTCACACACGTTGCTGCACATTTAATTGTAATATACTTATTTTGTCCTCATTGGAATATGTAATGTTCTATAATTATTTATTGTTTTATTAATTTTTTTTTTAAATTATCTTTTTTCTATTTTTATCGTTATTCGCGCTTCGCGGGTTTGCCGCATGTATTCTGTTTCAATGGTTGTGTACGCAGATACATTTTATTTTTATACAACTCTGGACTGCGACGTGTGACTGGAGAGCGCGCGTCTTTATTTTTAATGCTCATGAAAAGGGAAATAGCACAAGAAAGATTGTTACAGCATGAAAAAAAAATTCTTATGTTATTTTTCAAAATGACGAACTACAGACATTGGATTAACATTTTTCACTTTAATATAAAGAAACAACGTTTATAAGCGCAATTATTTATGACTTAACGTCTACTCTAGGTTTCGCATGGAACTCTGATCCAGTTTCCTAAGGACTATGGCGTCAACACGTCATGGTTCTATGCGAAACTATAGTAGACGTTAAGTTATAAATACAGTAGAATTGGCTTATAACGAGCAACTCTGATCCAGTTTCCTAAGGACTATGGCGTCAACACGTCCTGGTTCTATGCGAAACTATAGTAGACGTTAAGTTATAAATACAGTAGAACTGGCTTATAACGAGCAACTCTGATCCAGTTTCCTAAGGACTATGTGCGTCAACACGTCCTGGTTCTATAGCAAACCTATAGTAGACGTTAAGTTATAAATACAGTAGAACTGGCTTATAACGAGCAACTCTGATCCAGTTTCCTAAGGACTATGGCGTCAACACGTCCTGGTTCTATGCGAAACTATAGTAGACGTTAAGTTATAAATACAGTAGAACTGGCTTATAACGAGCAACTCTGATCCAGTTTCCTAAGGACTATGGCGTCAACACGTCCTGGTTCTATACCAAACCTATAGTAGACGTTAAGTTATAAATACAGTAGAACTGGCTTATAACGAGCAACTCTGATCCAGTTTCCTAAGGACTATGGCGTCAACACGTCCTGGTTCTATACCAAACCTATAGTAGACGTTAAGTTATAAATACAGTAGAACTGGCTTATAACGAGCAACTCTGATCCAGTTTCCTAAGAACTGTGCGAAACTATAGTAGACGTTAAGTTATAAATACAGTAGAACTGGCTTATAACGAGCAACTCTGATCCAGTTTCCTAAGGACTATGGCGTCAACACGTCCTGGTTCTATACCAAACTTATAGTAGACGTTAAGTTATAAATACAGTAGAACTGGCTTATAACGAGGAGCTCGAGGCCGAAGGAGATCCTCGTTTATTCCTGGCGCTCGCCAAATCAGTTTAGGGGTGAAAAATCCCACAATGTATAAATATACATATAAGGGTCGCCCAAATGAAAGTGAGACTCGTGTAATAGCGTCGTTGTATAATTACACAGAGTCGTGCATTTGCGCCAGTAGATGGCGTGTATGTCAGGAAGCGCGCTGTTACCGGCGGTACGTGTCAGTGTGCTGTTTGCACATACGGCGGCAAGTTGATTACGTAGGGTCGTGACATGGATTCCTTCAAACAGGCCCAGCGGGCAGTTATGCAATTTTTAACGGCAGAAGGTGTTAGTGGAGCCGAAATTTGTCGTCGTGTGAAGGATGTGTATAGGATTGAGTGTCAGTCATGGTGTACGGTGTTCCGCTGGTGTAGTGAATTTCGTAAAGGACGTTTAGCACGGAGGACATGCCGAGACCTGAGCGAGCACACGTGATCATCACCACGGAATCGATTGCTGCCGTGGACAACCTTGTAAAGGAGAATCGCCGAATCACCACCCGTGAGCTTGAGGCAACATTGTCTGTGAGTATGGGAACCGTTAACACCATTCTCCATCGCCGATTGGGATGCAGCAAGGTTTGCGAACAATGGATCCCCAAGCGTCTTCAGTAGGAGCAGAAGACTCGGCGAATTGGTGCTTACCTGAAGCATTTTCATCGTTACCACCCAGAGGGGGAACAGTTACTTTCCAAGATTTTGGCCGCAGATGAAACTTGGTGCCACCACTTCGATCCGGCAACAAAACGGATGAGTATGGAATGGCGGCATCCTAACTCTCCACACCCAAAAGAAGCTCAGTCCTGCTTAAGAGCTGAAAAAGTAATGCTCACGGTTTTCTTCAATGAGAATGGCCCATTGCCGTTGGATTAGCTGGACGCAGGCAGTACGGTCAAGGCAACCACATACTGCGATACGTTACGCAACCTGAAAACGGCCATCAAGCGGCGTAAGCGACCGATAGCACAATAAATATATGTCAAATGGGTTTATTCTGCTGCACGACAGCGCACGCCCGCATATGGCGTCAGTGTGTCAGGATTTGCTGCGGAGCTTCCGTTGGGAGGTCCTTGACCATTCCCCCTATAGCCCCGATCTGTCGTCCTGCGACTACCACATCTTCGGGACACTGAAAAAAGCTCTTAAGGTCCGCCGGTTCACTAACGACGCAGAGGTCCGGGACGCCGTTGAAGACTGGTTCCACAGCCAACCACGGACGTTCTTCGCTCAGGGTATTCACAATCTCGTGCCGCGCTGGGACACTTGCTTGAACCAAAAAGGCGACTGTGTGAAGCGGGCATGTAGATCATTTATCACTCTTACTTCCTGTATGTTCACATATTCCAACCTATGAGCCCCTGCGGCAAAAAAACCGACGGTCTCAGTTTCATTTGGGCGACCCTTGTACATGATATAGGGCAACAATATTTTCACCATATTCTAGCACTCTGGTGGTGAACACCTTGTCGTTTACAGATAACTTTTCTCTTAGACATTTTGTTACTTACTAAAGTTTAGAATTTCCAACTTTGACCGCTACATGAGCAGTGTTGCCAACTCGGTCATTCTAAAAAGTCTTCAAATCAGCTATGAAAAAAAGTCTCCAAACGTGAGAAAAAAGTCCCCAAAAATATTTAAACCATATAAAATTTTTGCACTTATCTGTGTGTCATTTAAAATTCAGTGGTGTATTATCATTATTATTTATTTGATAGTTTAAATAAATAATGTAAAAGAAGTGAATGTGACCATTGTCACGTAATATGGCTTCAGTAGTATACCTCGGATGCAGTGTCGAAATGGAAATTTTGAAGTGCCAGTATACTCATATTTAGTTAAAAATCATTCAGAAAAAATACCCTTCGCCAGAAAATCTCCAAAACTGATAAAGTAAAAAAAAAAAAAAAAAAAAAAAAATTGCCTGGAAGAAAAACTCTTTTGTATTAAAATTTAATTGAGAATTCCGTGAAATACTATTGTACCATAAGTGAGAAACGATGGCGGTCGATTTCAGTTGGTTAGTTTGTGGATCCAGCGGGCACTAGTACGCTACACCGACCAACGGATTAATAACAAGATTTCCGAACCTTGGCTAATCATTAGTGATTGAGCTGTACTTAAACCCAGAACTTTTCAGGTCCTGAGCCGAGAAGACAGCCCCCTTCCAACAAGGATTTTCATGAAGTAAGAAGTCGGGCAATCAGAATGAATATTTAGTCTTAATAGCAATCCCACCATTCTCAAAAAAAAAAAAAAAAAGGAGTCCGGAGTGGTGGAAAAAATATATACTCATTGCTGCAAAACTACAATTTGTGTTTAATATATTACTCCCAATTCTTCATTCTGTGAAGAACCTCTTCAAATTGAATATATTAAATTAATGATATAATAAAAATTACAGACATCTTGAATGGGATGATCTGGGGCTTCGGCAAAATGTGATAATGTGCGATGAATAACTTCATTTCCATTCTTTGAAGACTCTTGTGTACACCAAAGCATCACCGATCTTACCAATGCAGCGCTCACCTGGTGGGTGAAAGAGGTAATGGACACAATTCCAGGTAGTGTTATCTCCTGTTTCCCCTCGGGCAACATCCCCATTCCATTACCCTCTTTTTTGCTTAGGAGTTAGGCGCCTGTTTTCAACTCTACCGATGCCCCAAAGTATTAGTATTAGCCCCCTTAGAATAGGTTGCAGAGGTTCTCTTGTACAACTCGCTTTTTGTGCATTTGATGTACTTCCTTCCAATTTCTTTTCTATCAACATTCTTTCGCTAGCACACCAAGATTCCTCTGCGCAATAGCACTTTGGTCCTGTATCTTCTTCTTCTTAGTCTGTTGGCATCCACTGCAGGGTATCGGCCACCCCCAGTTTTTCCCAACTTCCTCGATCCTTAACCTCAGTCCACCATTTAGCACCTCTAAATTTCTGAAGGTCATCTCTCCATGTTGTTCTCTGGCGCCGTCTCCGTCGATCTCTCGGTTGCCATTCTGTTATTATTCGTGTCCATCTTTCACTTTCAGTCTTCCAACATGTCCAGCTCATCTCCACTTTGATTTTTATTATTTTTATAATTTATATTATTCCTGTTCTTTCTCTCTCATTAGTTCATTTCTAACTTTGTCTCTTCTTGTTATTCCCAACTTTCTTCTCTCTAACTTTCTTACATATACTCTTATTTTTTCACATTGTCGTTCTGTGATACTCCACGTTTCACTTCCCTAAGTAAATACTTTTGTCCTGTATGCCGCCATTTACATTCGTTCATTCCCAGACAGTACGCAGCAGGTTTTTCTCTGCCTCGTTAAATATGGAATGTCATTAAATGTTGTTACTTCGCTTGTGAAAATGATCATCTTAGCTGTTCTTTTCCTCGTTAAATACGGGGATTTCATTAAATTTTTTTTAGTTGAAAACGTTCAAATTAGCTTTCAATTAACATTATACCAAACAAAAATTCTTTACCAAACAAAAATTCTTGTTTTGCTCGTTGAATCCGGGATCTTGCTAAATACGGACTCGTTATTTGCGGGTTCGACTGTAATTGCGTTTATAAACGTTATTTCTTTATGTTAAAATAAAGATTATGCTATTGCTTCAAAATGTCACGTAAAAATTTCCGTTTGCTTTATGAATAAGGATATTCTTTGCGTATTTTCCCTACAGTGATAATGGAACCAGCCGAATGCGCATGTCTCTAAAGGTTGTTTAAAATGATATTTACATATTTTAGATAAAATGAAGCTACCACCTACTGACATTTCCTTGCAAATTGTATGGAGTTAATGACGACACAAGGGAGGGATGATTGCGAAAATTCCGTTAGAATTTTCCACTGCTTTAAACATGGGCTCAAATCCGCTGAGGTTTGCGTTCTAGCGGTCTCTGCGTAAATATTTGGTAAAGAACGGAAAACTCAACGGCAAGAAGATTAGGTTGTTGCGGATGAAATGTCAGAATATTTGTGGAAACTTCAAACACCCAAAGTGCAGCGTGAAACAGACTTTATTAGTAAAAATATTCACCACCAGAAGTAGCGCACTTTTTCCAACGAGGTACAAGCTTCTCTATATGCCGACGTGAATAAATGTCGAGCTCTTGGATGCGACAAACTATTTCAACTGATGTCTGATTGGGAAATGGTTTAAACTGTAAAAAGATGTCTTGGTGATTGAAGAAGTTATAATCCATTGGTGACAGATCAGGCGAACAAGGCGGATGAGGTAAGGATTCGTACCTCTAATGAAATGGTCGCCTTTGAGGCCGGTGCCGAAAACGTATCTTTTGGTCCTATCGTATTTTGAGACTCACCCTTTTGAGATTAAGAGATTAAACAAAGGATTAAACAACATTAACCCTTTGTGTCTTTCAGACTTAGCGATTTCCTAGGAGTGTCCGTGCCCTTTGTGTTGTTCCCCCACCACGGATTGCCCTATCTCTGCGTCCAGGAGACGTATTTAAAAAATCTTTTCTTAGCGTACCTTATTCTATGAAGAATACTTTTTGCATATTTTCCACCTTTCCGTTATTCAAACTTCTTCCGCTAGGTAGCGTAAATTTATATCATGTTTTCTTCTATATCTCTTCTAACGTTCGACGTGAAAATTCATTTATCTCTGATATCTTCCTTCATCTACGAGAAACTTTTTGTGCCCAATTTGTTAATTTTCGTGACAGGCTTTCAGCCGTTAGGGGGGGGGGGTTAACTATTTCAAAATATTTTATCGATTGTAAAAATCTGCTTTTTTTTTTTTTTTTTTTTTAATGGGTTTCATTGATTATGAATGACTTTGAAATATTTTATTCATGTCTGAAAGAATTGTAAGACGTGCTGCTAAAGATGAGAAACGATGTACCCTCAAAACGAATTACAATGAGATTACAGTCTACGTGTCTCATCAGGCTGGGCGATTTTTAAATCACACGGTGTCTAGCCTCCCTCGGGCAATCAGTGAGGGGGGGGGCAAAAGACACGGACACTCCTGAAAAAAAAACCGGAGTGGAAGTACAAACGGACACAAAACCTACGTTTTCGACACCGGCCGCAAAAACGACGACACCACCTCAACTAGTGCAGCGTTGGGTGACGCGTTCAGAGTTGGAAACGGGTCAGAAATTTCGGACCCGTAACTGACCCGAACAAATATGCTTTGAACTATAAATTCGAAACTTAATTTATATGCACTGAGTGACCACTTTATTATGACCACCCCCTCAGTACTTCGTTGGGCCACCTTTTACCTTTAATACTGCGTCGATTATTCGTGGCATGGACTCCACGAGATGTTGATAGGTGGTTTGTGGAATCTGAGACCATGCTTGATGAATAGCACTTTTCAGGAGTGTGAGATTGCAGGGTTGTGGATCCAGCTGTCTGATGGCTCGTTCAACTTCATCCCACAAATTCTCAATGGGGTTGAGATCTGGAGATTGTGTGGGCCACCTAAGCAAAGTAAACTCACCGGCATGTTCTGAAGCCAATCCTGTACAATACGAGCACTATGGCAGGACGCATTATCTTGTTGAAAGTAGCCATCGCCATTGGAATAAACTATCCACATGACAGGATGCACTTGGTCCGCAACGATGTTTAGATATGATGTGCCAGTCAGACGTTGATCAACACGAATTAAAGGGCCCAAAGCATGCCAGGAAAACATTCCCCAAACCATAACGTTGCCTTCACCAGTTTGAAGGGTTGTAGCAATGCATTTGGGGACTCGGCCATCGGCATGGTGCAACTGAAAACGTGATTCATCGGACCACATAATTTGTTTCCAATTTACCAACTGTCCAATCCTTGTGCGAACTGGAGAAGTTTTCTCTTGTTAACTGCAGACAGCAAAGGTGTTCGAACAGGCCTTCGGCTGCCATATCCCATCCGATGCAGTGTACGGCGAACAGTGCGTGCAGAGATCATTTGAGGGGATCCTTGATTAAGATGGTCTGTAATTTGCTGCATTGTTGCCCTTCTGTTGTCTGTTACCAGTCTGGACACTCTCCGTTCTGGCCGAGCAGTCACTAGTCGATGACGACCACACGTTGCACGTAGAGACCCAGTTTTTTGGCTGACAGTCTAGTCTTTAAACACTTCAACAACAGCTGCTCTGGAACATTTCACGAATGCGGTGGTTTCGGTGATACTCGCTCCTGCAATCATCCCACGTTGAAAGTCCATCAAATCGCATATTTTACACATCTCGTCACCCAAAAATCACTGCTGCTACTGTCACAAGCACTAAGCTTTCCCTTTTTATACTAGCCTCGCCCTCTGGCGGCAACAGCGTGCAGCCATAGCTCATTTGCTTAAAACTGTCAGGTGGTCATAATAAAGTGGCCACTCAGTGTTTATATGTACATATAAACGTAGTATATAAATTCATCACAATAACTGCTTGATATTTGATAACTGAAATCCTTTTCTAATAATACAATTTGGTTACTTGCTTAATTTTAGTGCCATTTTTAGTGCCACTATTTTGCGTAATCCAAAAGTAATGGCTGACTATGACCGTGA
This sequence comes from Macrothele yani, assembly GCA_039090855.1. Lineage (NCBI taxonomy): Eukaryota > Metazoa > Arthropoda > Arachnida > Araneae > Macrothelidae > Macrothele > Macrothele yani. The sequence continues at coordinate 107,287,607 of CM076998.1, forward strand.
CCATGGAGTATATTAGAAATGGGAATCACTATTTACGATTACACAAATGTATTTTTTTTAAATGTATTTAGATTGTTCATTCTTTCCACGCTTTTTTTTTTTTTTGATTGGAGGGTTTAACTACCACCGTGAGCAACTCAAAGGGCTATAAGCAGTCGCCCGTCCCTAATTTAGGGTCACTAGTTCTAGGGAAGGAAGAGAGCCAGTGCCGTAAGACAAACACAACATCCATGCCTCACCGGGATTCGAACCCGGACCACTTTCGAACGAATGATCAGAAGCCATCGCTTAGACCACTGCGCCACCTGGGCTGCGTTTCCACGCTTTGATGGAGGTGCGCATACTTTCATATGGTCATTTAGATTTTTGGTTCCATAATCTTTTATTACACCGTCGACATCTTTCTTTGTTATTATTATACACTTTCCACATTTTGAACAAAAAGAAAGACCAAACAACACAGAATTATTTGCCAGTTCCTTAATGAGACGAAACAGTTTCCAGCATTCACTACTTTCCCTTGTGGTTTTCAACAAGCACGTATTTGCTGGCCTCGACGCTTTTCTCAACCTCCTTAGTATTAAATCCATCCGTATTAACAAATAAGGAGTTAATTTCGACATGACATGTCATGGGAACGGGATGTTAGCACATCAATCCGGTGTTTATGACGTCGCGTCGGTCGGTAGAAATCTTCGCTGCTTTAAGAAAGAGACAATATTTTTGCATGGCAAATCATTATTCACCCCGTGAACACTAGTATCGACTACAGAATTCCACAAAGCGCATTTTTCTTTTGAATATATTTTTCTCTTTTCAAAAATAAAACGGGAATAAAATCGGGTCAGCAACACCTTGATCCGACCCGTTGGACCCGCAAGAAATTGTCGTCCCATGACCCGTTTCCATCTCTGGACGCGTTATCATGGCGATTGACTAATGCCGGCTGTTTGGTGGACAGTTTTTCCATTCGTAATATCAAGTTTTTAACAATACCTGTCCGCCGTAATGGTTTGACCTCGTTGTGAGAAGAGTGGGTGGTTTCAGCAGCTCCGCGCGGACCATCAAATGCTTACCATCGTCCTTCTGGGATAAAGTACCGGCATCGGGGTGTGTTTTGGAGCTTCACCGAGGTCGGCAATTATCATACAGCATCCATTTCTCATCACACGTAACGAGGCTCTTCAAAATGTTTGTTTAGTTCCAGTTAAGCAGTGAAGAGCAGAATGAAGTTGTCGTGTTTTGTGCTTTTCCGTCAACTTATAGAAACCCCATTTATCCATCAACTTCAACTTTGCCTGTAGCCATTAAATGTCGAAAGCGGCTGCGTAGTGTATTCGTAGTTTCTCGCCAAGTTCTAGTGCCATTTGATGTAGATCGGAGTCAGTCAAGACCTCCCAACTCGGCATTATCGAATGTTCTTTCTGGTCTACCGCGTTGTTCATTTTCGAGACTCATCGCGCCAAACCGGAATTTAGCAAATCAGTTTTCTGTTTGCGTTCTGTAAGGGTGCCTTCACCAAATGCTGTATTGGTATTGCGAGCTGCTTCCGATGCACGGTGTCCAAGTTTAAACTCATATGAGAAAATGATACGAATTTGACTCTGATTCATCGACCTCTTCGCTGTACAACAATCCGCTTGGAACTGATGAAATGACGTGTGCTTTATAGGCAGGAGCCTTGATGCTTTAAATTTACATATCATAAGTCACATCGTCACCTATGGTTAATTCCGAAATTACCTGCCAACTGCTCGAGTCTGCAAAATCCGACATTTCGTCTACAGCAACTTAATAGAGCCCGAGATTTCATAACAGCGCATTTTTGTTTTATTTTTTTCTATTTGGATGGGCAAATTCTTAACTACGTGTTCGATTGCAGTTTGAGGATTTTTATTTGTAGGCCGAGAGGTTCTAAAACAGTATCTGTGAAATAAATAAATAAAGAAAGAAAGAAACACTAAGGCTTAACATCCAATGTAAAATCGTTATGTCTTTCCGTTCGCAGAGAGATTCGGCTCTTCTGATGAAACAACTGTGAAATCTTTTTTCTTAGATTCTCCGGCAAAATGGCACTGAATGAATTTTAAAACATGTAGGTTTTTAAATTGTGGAGTAAATCTTGTTTAAGGTTTATAATTTCCCTCGTGCTAAGGGATTTTTCAAATGAAAATTCCCATTCTAAATGCTCGTCTTATTATATTTTGCTGTTGCAATTTCTTTATTTTTTTCGTATGGCGTACCCATCGCCGGAACCTAAACGCCTTCGCAACCTTTGCGTCCAAAAAATCGGCTTCACGCATGTACAAAACATAAATGTATATCTATGTCCCTTTATTCTGCCATGTTTCATAGGGGAGCGGTTTATCTGTAATAATAAATAGTTTGTGCGGTTTGCATTTCGCATTGATTTGTTTCCGAAGTTTCACTTTTGCGTGGCAGCATTACCTCCATGAACTAGGCCGAAGAAAAAAATAATAATAATGCAATAATTAAGCTGACATCGTAAAACCAGAATGTCGTTCTGGTTTGTGGCAAGGTTTTGACGCTGTACTGAAAACAAATAAGAAAAAAATTATTTAAATTTCGTAAAAGGGAAATACTACCCCGTACATGATTCATTACTCAAAACTTCAGAAACTGTAATTCGTTGTAAGTGAGAAAAAATAAGCTCTAATCTTCCGTTCAGTGATTTAATTATTCTAGAAATTGAATTTCTCATCTGACTGTATATTGCTCATTAACTGCCCAGCAAAAACACAAGTGCTGGGAAACTGCTGGCAACCAGTTGGCAGTGATGTGTCACGGCTGGCTGAAATCTGCCGCTCACGGCACGGTAGCGGTCCGTTGGTGGCAGCGCTATCAGTTGGCGAGCCATTGATGGCCCTGCAGCATCGCCGTGAATTGTGGGCCTCCAAGCAAGTGCCACTAGTGGCCCGTTGCTGGCAACCAATGCAACCCTCAACCACAGGTAGAAGCAACGGGACTGCGCACGCGCAGAAGCAACACTTGCTGTGTCTCTCATGGTACCAGTTGGTTGAGGACGACGCTATCGCCATCGTGTTATTTTAGTGGATGTTAAGAAAAAAAATCCACATGTAGAGAGGTGAATTAATTTCCTAATGAAATTCCACGTCGACGAAGATATCAGATTAAGCCATGAAATACTAGATTACAGCCATGAAATACACCCACTCCATTCCATGAATTGTTTTTCATGGGAATGAAGTGGGTGAATAACAAGAACAAATTTTATGCCGCTTGAAACAAATGTCCTAGAAAACCATTAAAACAACGTTTGTTGGGAAAAAAAAAAAAAAAAAAAGAATTATACGCGTACAGAATTTATTAATTATTTGAAAGAAAACAAAAAGCAATGTTATGTGGATATAATGTACTCATCCATGGGTTGAATACACAAGACTGGGAGGAATTCGCTTCGAAAAATAACGAGAAGTAAAATAAAATATCTTTCCTCTTTAAAACAAATGTGGCTTCGGACAACGGAAAAGGAAAGATACAACGTTAAAAATGTAACAGAATGTGACATGAGCCCGGGTAAATATATATTAATTCAACGATCTCCTTTCAAGACGACAAGGACAGTACAAAACTTTGGAAAGCGACTCTAAGTATGTACACTCATTGAAAATGAGTGAGGTTCCCTTAAGGTAAAAAACAAACAAAAAAACTATCGTTACGTTGAAAAAATAAATTTATGAATTATATGAAACTGATTTTTATGAAAAATACCTCGCAATATTGTGAAATGAAAGAGGTAACTACCATTCGATTACACATTCTGCACGAAACAGACAGCTTCAAGCACATGTTTGTGCGTGGTAAATTAGTCCGGTCGGTAGAGAGCTCAGCTCCCACTCCAACAGCCCTGGTTCGTATCCATCCAGATCCAGATCCAAACGGTCGTTTTTCCGGTCTGTTGAGAAAATTTCCCCAGCGCAGAGTTATAATTCACAAGTTTCGTAAGGGTAGAAAAAAAAAAAAAGTTGTAGCTTTGGGAAACTGCGGTTATGATTGATTTTTTTTTTCTATGGCTACTACTAGGAAATTAACTGACAAGATTCGGCAAGCCACCAGTTACGTCACGTGGTTATCAGCTGCCACTACCGGCAAACTAGCGGACCACATTAGGCTAGCCATCATTTCTGGCACGTGGTTACAGGGCCGCTGAAGGGCCACTTGTGGCAGCTACTGCCTATGATGGACAACTGATGGCCGTGTTGTAGCATATGGCAACTGATGGGGTGCCAACTGTTAGCCAGCTGTTGACCTGAACTGCTGGCCCTTCTGTTGGCCGCCTGGACAGTTTATTGACGGTTCGGCGGCGGCAACATAGTGCTGGGTCAGCAAGACTGTTTTTGCTGGGTGTTTGAATTCTGGAGGCGGAGTTTCAATGCTAAAGGTCATTATTCAGGTCATCACACTCCATGGATTTAAAGAATAATTTCTTTTTACTGAAAATGAACCAAGAATATAGAGGCGGGGTTGCAGTTCGATTATCAAATGAGAACGTGGGGGGGGGGGGGGGGGGGGGTAAGCTGCACATTTGAGCATACGGAAAGGCAGAAAGGTCCACGGAGGGTGCGCGAGCATTAGGTTAATTATCTAAGGATCAGCAGTAGGACAAATAAACAGGATGTTAACACATTTTTAGAACGTTTTCGAGAAGAAATTACAGAAAATAAAAGAAATTTAGAAAACTTAAACTGGCAGCATCGTGTTAGATGAACACGAAAAAAACAACATCTGCTGCAGTTAAATATCGTCTGCTAAGAAAATGGCGCACGTAGACAAGCTGTGAGTAGAAGTTATGTTCTTGCTCTTTACGAAGAGAAATATTCGTATTCTGTAATTAAACTCTGTGAAAATCATGGAATTACCATTTCTAAATATAAAATAAGCAGTATTATTATTAATTGAGGGGAAATCGTCAAGCGCTGCTTTTAATAGGTAAAAGAACACCAAACAAATATCCAAGTAAGTATTTTTACGACTATTTCGAAAATAAGGTCTCTGGTCTTAAAAAAAAAAATCCACTGACCCAAAACACAATCGCTAAGTTGTTAAAAATCTCTGTATCAACTGTAAACAAGGTAATAAACAAAAATTTGAATAGGGGAAAAAACATAATGTTGAAAGCCTTTTGCCTAAGCACGCGGCTAAGCGCAGAATACGGTGTAGATTTCTTTATAAAAATCACTTAGCCGGAGGCAGATGGAAATTTATTGTGACTGTTGATGAAGCATGGATGTACCTAAACGACTGGAACAAAAAAGTCGATTTACTATCACAAAAGAGCAGAAAAAGACTTACAAGCGTGGTTCTAAGAACCCAAAGAATGTTTCAGTAAAGGATTCATGATTATTGCTGGTTTCTTGTACAATGAGAAATTAAAGTTAAGAAAAGTTGAAAGAATGTTAAATTCCATTCTACATATTACCAAAATAATGTTTTAAGTCCTATATGTAAAGAGTATATACTATTTATCTTTATTCACAGAGCCTTCAAAGAGTAGAACCCCATCAGGATAAGACTACCAGTCATACATCCAAATCTACCACTATATTTCTTGAAAAAATGAAAAAGGAGACTGCTATCAAGTGTATACCTTTTGCTCACATTCGTTCCAAGTCCTTTGATCTGTCACCAATAAATTATTTTGCCTTCGGACTGCTAAACAGAGCGCTTTCTGAACACAAACCTAAAACAATGATTGGACTACGGGAAGCAGTGGAAGAGGAGTGCAGACCTGCCAACTGTTACTATTTTGTCGTATTTAGTACGATAAACCATGCTGCAGTACGCTAATACGATTTTGCAGCCAAATATAAGATTTTTTTAAATAGTCATGCATTCCCCCATTTTTTCCCTTTTCAGGCAGAAGCCTTGCTACATAATCGTGGCGACGGGTGTCGCTGATTTATTTTGGTCCCGCAGACAAAAGTGACATCCCCAGAACTCTATTAAACCATCTTGCAGACTCCCTATCATAGATGCAAGTTTTTCGCCTTTCAAAACTTCCGAAAACAGAAGTTAGGCGTTGTGAGGATTTCTTCCGTAATCGTAATTTTTTTCTCACGAAGGACGATGTACGTCGCAGAATTATTTTGTACTCGTCCCCGTAGCAGAATTGCGTCCACGACCGACGTACATCGCAGATTTATTTTGTACTCATCCCCATGGAAGAATCGCGGCGACGTACATCGTAGGTTTATTTTGTTATTATCCTCGTAGAAGAATCGCAGCGACGTACATCGCAGGTTTATTTTGTACTCATCCCCGTAGAAGAATCGCGGTGACGTTCTTCGCAGGTTTATTCTGTACTCATCCTCGTAAAAGAATCGCGGCTACGTACATCGCAGGTTTATTTTGTACTCATCATCCCAGTAGCAGAATCGCCGCGATGGCCGACGTACATCGCAGATTTATTTTGTACCCATCCCCGTAGAAGAATCGCAGTGACGGCCGACGTACATCGCAGATTTATTTTGTACCCCCACCCCCGTAGCAGAATCGCTGCGACGGCCGATGCCCATCACAGATTTATTTTGGTCTTGCAGACAAAAACGACATCCCCAGAACCCGATTAAACCATCTTGCAGACCTCCTAAGATGCAAGTTTTTCCGCCTCACAAAATTTCCGAAAACGGAAGTTAGGCGGAGTGAGGATTCTCTCGTGATCCTAAACTTTTTTGTAATAATTAACTACATAAAAGTGTTTGCTGATTAGATTTAATTAGTTTCTCAATAAAATTTTGATGTAGGGAAAAAATCCCTACATTCTCATCATCAAGAATGTATATAGCTGAAATAGGCTTCAAAAATTATCAGCATGCGTCGTGTTACGATTTTTCTATCTGAGTGTTACGTTTTTTGGTTTTGAGAGGTTGGCAGGTCTGGGAGTGGAATAAAATACCATTTCCAATTTTTTAAAATGCTCTGTTATCTCGGAAATCTAGATGTAGGTTCATAGTCCACAGAAAGGGCTATCAGAAAAAAAAAAAAATTAAGAAAGAAATAATTTTATTTTAAACATTAATTATGTTCGTGGAAAATCGTTCTAAAAATGTGTGAACATCCTCTGTATATTTGCCCAACCATTGCAAACCATATCTTAAGTGTAAATTGATTTAATTGAGTAAGAGAGAGAGAGAGAACAAACGAACGAACACACGCTTACTTCCTCGTATTTTGGAGCTTGTAACTTGCTTCATGTGCTACGAAACTGTTATATGAGATGAGAGAGAAAATCATGGCGGTTCCTAAAAGGATAATCGATGCTATAATGCTTACAAAGTGAAAAAAAATTCCCCGCGAATGGGACAAAATACAAGGGCCGTTCCATAAAAACTGAGAGTAAAATCACACAAATGAAGAAATATAGGTACATCAAAATATATGTTATTCTTTCTCAAAGTACCTTCCCTCGGATGATATGCAACGGCCCCATCGTTCAGTCCACTTTTCAAAGCATGTGGCGAAGGAATTTTGTGAAAACTGTACAGCTTGAATAACGTCAGCATCTGTGTTGAATGTTGCGTCACGGAACTTCTTTCATTGTTGGAAACAACCAGAAATCGCACGGGGCGAGGTCAGAACTGTAGGCTGGCTGGCTGTGGCATGATTTCAATGCCGCATTTCGTAAGAAACGGTTGAGCACAAGCAGCCACGTGTGCGCGGGCGTTGTCATGGTGTAGTCCACTTGCCCACCAGTTCTGGTCGCTTAATCGATATGTGTCGTCGCAGACGCTTCTAGACTGAAATGTAATACTCAGCACTGACAGTAGTTTGTGGAGGAACGGCATGCTGGTAGACTACACCTTTATGATCAAAGGAAATTATCATCATTACCTTCCCAGCTGATTTGGTTTGGCGGAGTTTTTTCGGAGGAGCCGAGCCTGTGTGTTTCAAGACACTCGTTGCGTGCTTCGTGAGGGGATTGAAATAGTGGACCCATGTTTCATCGACAGTTATTACTGTGCTTAGAAAGTTTTCATCCTTTGCAATCATTTGTTTCCACTCGTGACACACCTGAATTCTGGCTAACAATCGTTCTCTCGTCAGGTTTTGAGGTACCCATCTGGAACACACACGATGCAGCAGTAATTTATCACATCGAATGCGGACGTTTTTGAAATATTAGTTGACGCCACTGTCTTCTCACGTCATTCGTCGATCTTCTTGCAGGATTGCCCAAACAGTGTTAACAATACGCTCAGTAACAACACTTTCAGGGCGATCAGGCTACTAGTTCTGCCGACAAACTCCCATTTTTGAAATCAGGGTGCCATCTAAAAATCGTTGACTGTAAGCTTTTTTTTTTTTTTCATTAATCACCTTTTTCTGGAGCCGTTTTACCCAAACGATAGCAAAATTTTATCGCACAACGCGTTTCACTTCTTAACTCTGAATCACTCACCTCCATAGCTGTATGGCGAAATGCAGACGTACCTTAAACAACTGCGCAACAACAAACACAAACCAGAATCGTCTGCCACTGCTGATAACTGTTGCCATAGATTTTTCCTTAATTTAGTCGTCTGCATGGTTATTTCCCCCCTTCGTAGTGTTGCCAACTAAAAAAAAATACTCTTAGTTTTTATGGAACGACCTTTGTACAATGAACAGATAAATTCAGCCCCTGAATGTAGGGAATCAAAAAGTAGAATCGCAGGAGAAAGCTCTCTCACACCACAACACGCACACAGAGATCAAAATTTTTCCGATAGTCAATTACTGGCGTATGTAATGAATTTAATGTTATGTAAGTCCCGATATACCAGAGGAACAGTATTTATTTATTTATTTATTTATTTATGTTTTTGTTTGTGAATAGAGGTTGTATTTACGTCGCCGTATTTTTTTTTTTTTTTTTTTTTTTTTTCGTTGAACGTCGTTAAGTCTGCTCGTGGTGTATAATTTGCAGTGACGACGCATGGAATTTTTTGCGATGCCGTCAGATATTGGCTTATTCGCCCACCCCCCTTTTTTTTTTTTTTTTTTGAATTGGTCGACTAGCCGTTGAAATGTCACGTTTGCTTCCCTATTACTTATTCTACTTGTAAATGCATCGACACATGTCTTTGCATCACAAGTCTAGTGATCGCAAAATTTATTTTTTTTCGCTCGACAGCAAAATTTTTCTGTTGCGACATTTCGTGTTTAAGGCCTGTTCGCTTTGCTCCCTAAACTGACATACCCACGCACAAAGAAACGTTTGTTGGCCACCTAGCTGTCGGGGTCAAGTACCTCGTCAAGTGATTTTTCCTTTCTTGGAGAGAAAGTAAAAAGGTGCAGGTTTTTCGTGGAAGGACGGTCGATATACGGTCATTGCCCACATTTCACTTTTCACTCCGTGTATCGATATTTGCAACGGCAGATCACTGTTATTCGAATGTGTTGCTGTGGGTCGTTGACAGATTTCAGGTGTTATCGAATTTCCCTTTCTCATTTTTTTTTTTTTTTTTATGTGGCTGTTGCTATCTCTTATGTGACAAAAGAAAATATACCTTAAACTGGCTACGATTCTGCTTTACGTTCGTTAGAAATTTTTGATATTGGGATCAGCTTGTACCGCAGGGATTGATTCAGCCCTCAAGCACCCCTCCAAATTTCCCCAAAGACACCTTCCCCATTAACAAAGAAAAAAAAAAAAATCTCAACACACCGCCATTTGAAGGGGCTGAGGCGCAACTAGGCATTTCTGCGTCCGGGGCAAACCACAAGTATTGCGTCCCCCCCCAAGTCGTTAAGACAAATAAGCCTTAGCGTCTGGTGCACTGTTAAAAAATTGTGGTAGGATGCACCAAAAAGTGGTGCTACACCAGCTGCACCACTTTCTAAGAAAATAGACACCATTGTATGGAGCAAACAAAACCCATCGACATGGTGCAACTTTGCACCATAATATGGTGCAACCATGTATCATAACGTGGACAAAGTTGCACCTTGTTGTTGGGTTTTGTTTGCACCAGATAGTGGTGTATCTTTTCTCAGAAAGTGGTGCAGTTGGTGTCGCACCATTTTTTGGTGCAACCTACCACAAAATTTTTAAGTGTGCTTGAAATATTATGTTTGTAGCATGAGTTTTTAGGGCAGTAACACTGGTCTTGTGTGTTTATCGCACACAAATTTGCATTTTTTAGTATGCGCACGCATATGCAGGTGCAATTTTTTCAAAATAATTAACACATGGGCACCGGAGTTGCTTCAGAAGTTTCGCTTCACTTTGAATTTTATGATTTTATACTACCTTATTTTTTTAACACATTCCCTTGTAGTTAATTGATAACTAATAATCATTAATGGTTATGCAATTGATCTTAAGAACCGGTTAGTTTTTCTGCGGACCAGGGAAAGAACTTCGCGAAGTTGCTGCTTCCCTCATTGCCATTTTCATTGTAGTTCAACAACCTAACGCTTAAATATTTTTGCCTAGGGTATGATACAGTAAAGAGGATATTATGGAACTAAGTGTCATTTCTTATAGCAAACGGGAACAGCATTTTACCCTCTAATTGCGTCAGAAGAAGAGAGGAAATGGGGACCAGAACTCAGCCGAAGTGTTTCGTACATTTCCCTTACCCTTACTTATATCACTTTTTGTATTTTGCAGCCCATTTAGGGATTTAAAATACAAAAGATGAAGAACGATGAGATTCTCAACTGCTTCGGATCTTAGGTATCACATTAAGTGGACCGAACGCATCTATAGAGCAGTAATGATCGAATTGCCCCCAGAGAATACTCAACAATGTGAAAGGCATCCTTGCCTTGCTACGAAGAACAACCGCTCTTTTTGTTTTCTGATTGTGAGCAAATTACATCCCCTGGACATTTTCAGGAATAAATACGCATTATAGGGTGCCAAGCTACCGAAACTGGCGAAAGATATTATAGGATCATCTGTAAAATGTGCAAACAACGAAGTATGGCGATAAAAAGGTGTTCCAAAAACTGGTGCGAAAGTTTCAATTCCGATTTTAAGCAGAGTGTACGCAGTGACTTTTGCGTCCTCTCTTGAGCTGCGCCCGGGGCAGGTAGTAACGCCTCTATGAAGGAGTATAACATCACACACACACACACACACGCGCGCGCGTGCGTCTGTATCAGTGCTAAGTTCGGGCTCAATTTTAAGAGCCCGAGCCCGAATTTTATACACCCTGATTCATAAAGAAGCATACAGTTTCCAGATGCTGTAAAACAGTTGAAGACACGGACCACAACTGCGAACCGTTAGGTAGATGCACTCATAAAGTTTGTGTCCCGCTACTGAGGGAAGTGACGAAGGCGATAGCGCGCGTGTCACGTGACTAGTCAGTCAAAATGGCAGCGTCTACAGTGGAGGCGGCGTTTTGTGTTCTTGAATTGAACAAAACGGAATCTGTAACTGTTGTGCAACGGCATTTTCGATCATGTTCGGAAAAGAACCTCCAACCAGAAAATCTATCTACGATTGGCATAAAAAATTTGAAACTACGGGCTGTTTGTGCAAACTTAAAAGTCCTGGACGACCGCGTGTATAGGAAGAAGTCGTCGATAGTGTTTGCAGCGCCATTCAACGAAGCCCGGGAAAATCAACGCGGAGGGTGAGTCGTGACGTGCAGATTTCACAGCCCACTGTCTGGAGAATTTTGAGAAAGAAGCTGAACATGATTCCATACAAAATGCAGATGTTGCAAAATCTTACTGACCTTGACAAGACAAAGCGCTTTGAATTTTGTGCCGAAATGCAGCACCGTTTTGAAAATGACGATTTTGCTGATCACTTGGTTTTTACAGATGAAGCTACATTTCACGTGAGTGGTCAGGTAAACAAACACAATGTTCGCTTTTGGGGAACGGGGAATCCCAGATTGACAGTGCGAGATTCCCCTAAAGTAAATGTGTTCTGTGCTGTGTCCAGAAAGAAAGTGTACGGCCCTTTCTTTTTTCACGAGAAAACTGTCACGGGAGGCTCTTTTCTGGATACGTAAAGTCTTTGGTTGATGCCACAGTTGCAGGACGACAGTGACAACTGTATTCTCCGATTGGATGGTGCACCACCGCACTGGTTATGCGACGTGCGAGATTATTTCGATGAACATCTTCCTCACCGATGGTTTGGACGAGCCGCGGACTACAACATACTACTGACCCAATGGCCACCCAGAAGTCCTGACTTAACACCTTGTGACTTTTTCCTGTGGAGGTACGTAAAGGACGACAAGGTATTCGCCCCTCCCCTTCCTGTTGATCTAGCGGAGCTGAAACAGCGTATCACAGCCACTATCACTGCACTTGATTCAGATATCTCACCTCACGTTTGGGCGGAAATGGATTACCGGCTCGATGTGTATCGTGTGACTAAGGGTGCACAAATAGAACATCTGTGACTGTCTCTTAAAAAACTTGAAACATTCCCCTACAATTCTGTTACATGTAACATAAAATATCTTACATTAATCTTGTTTTATAGTGCATTGAAACTGTATACTTCTTTATGAATCACTCTGTATATTGCAAAATAGAGCCCAGATCGAACGAGCCCGAAAACTAGGACTACCTTGTTTAGGCATTAATAATAATAACAACAATAGAATTCCTCTTCGAAACTTCCACTATTTTCTACTGCAATTAATCAATGTCTTCCTCCACTGGGGAGTGGGAAGGTACCTCTAGCTGTTTCTATCGTACAGCCGCACGATTTTCTGTCACTCACCGTTTCCTCTTGAAATGCTTCTTGTGGTCGGGATCCGGCAAGAACTGGTGGCCCTGCAATATACGTACGTTGCTCAATAGAATTCACAGGAAGCTGCCGCGTGGAAATAGGGGGCAACATTTCGTCGGCATGCTATCTACCATCTAGTATCTATAGTCCTTTAAGACGTTTTTTCATTTTCCGGAGAAATCCAGTAATGCATGAACTAAGGCATATGCTACCCAATCCTGGAATAGCCTTCTCGAGCCCTCACTTTCTGCCCCGTTACAGATGCCGAAGAATTCTCTTTACCAACTAGAAAGTGTAAGAAAAGTCTCGTATGCTAAGTCATACAAAATCACATTAAGAAAAAAAAAAAAAAAAGAAAAAAAAAAGGAAATTCATTCTCTTAGAGCCGGAACCCGCGCTCGAGCTTGAGCCACAGTAAATATTCAGCCCGAGCCCGCTTGGGTTTTTCTTCGGGCTGGGGATCTGCCCGTCTCAGATGTGGTATATACACTGACGGGAAAAAAAATCCCAACACCAAGAAGGAATTGGGTTAGATAAACGACAGTTGGTAGGCGGTGAGAGGACTTCCGTAAGAAGACGTCTATGCAAATTTCGCGCTTGGCGCATACGTGTGGCGCTAGTAGCGCCCCTCGGAACATGCAAAGCAGGTTTGCTGTAAATACGCGCTGTAACGTTCGTGAGCGTTAGTTATCGTTGAGATTCGACGTAGTGTGTTGATGTTAGTAAAGAATGCCTTTAAGAAGACGAAGAAGCCATTATCAACAGCTCACGGTGTTTGAACGAGGTCGTGTAATAGGGCTACGAGAAGTTGGATTTTCTTTCCGCAATATTGCAGAACGACTTGGCAGGAATGTAGCCACTGTGCATGATTGTTGGCAGCGGTGGTCAAGGGAAGGTACTGCCTCAAGAAGACCGGGTTCCGGCCGGCCACGTGGCACTACTGAGAGGGAAGACCGCCGTGTACGGCGTATGGCCGTGGCGCATCGTACCGCGTCTGCGGCAGCAATTCGAGCTGCAGTTTCCACCACAGTGACACAACGAACTGTTACAAATCGGTTACTTGAAGGACAGCTCCGAGCCAGACGCCCTGTAGCGTGCATTCCACTTACTCCAAACCACTGCCGTTTGCGACGTCAGTGGTGCCAAGCTAAAGCTCATTGGAGGACGGAGTGGAGATCTGTTGTGTTTTCTGATGAAAGCCGGTTCTGCCTGGGTGCCAGTGATGGCCGTGTGTTGGTTAGAAGGAGGCCAGGTGAGCGCCTGCAACCAACCTGTCTGCGGCCGAGACACACTGGACCTACACCTGGAGTTATGGTCTGGGGAGCAATTTCCTATGACAGCAGGAGCACTCTCGTGGTTTTCCCACGCACCCGGACGGCACAGTTGTACGTCGGTCTGGTGATTCAACCTGTTGTGCTGCCATTCATGAACAGCATTCCAGGGGTGTTTTCCATAGGGATAACGCTCGCCCGCATACCGCTGTTGTAACACAACATGCTCTACAGAGTGTCGACATGTTGCCGTGGCCTACTAGATCACCAGATTTTTCACCAATCGAGCACGTATGGGACATCATTGGACGACAACTCCAGCGTCACCCCCAACCAGCATTAAACGTCCCTGTATTGACCGATCAAGTGCAACAGGCATGGAACTCCATCCCACAAAATGACATCCAGCACCTGTACGACACAATGCATGAACGTTTGCGTGCTTGCATTCAACATTCTGGCGGTTACACTGGTTATGAATGTACCAGCATTTCACATTTAAAATGGCTCTTCTCGCGCTTACAATAAGCTGTGATCTTGAAACCTTAATCGATTAAATATGTTACCTATACAAATGTATTGCCGCCATTTCATTCCTCTACAACTATTTTTTCGTGGTGTTGGGATTTTTTTCCGTCAGTGTATATTAGGTGCTTGAATTAATCCCCACTGGTTTTTACCACACAAATACCTGTGTGTTGCCACAGAACGGTACAGGATAGTCTATTCAAAGTAGTGTCCGTTGGCAGCTACGACCCTTTCCCACCCTTGGGGTAACAAATAGCTTCCGCGGTAGAAAAATGCAGGTTCTTTCGAGGCGAACCGTTCATCGAGCCATTTTTGGATATCCGCGACAGAAAGGAATTGCTGCTCTGACAGGCCATGTTGTAGCGACCGGAACAAATGGAAGTCCGAGGGAGCAATGTCCGATGAATAAGGCGGGTGGGGTAAGAAGTCCCAGCCAAGTGCCTCCAAGACTTTCTTCACGGATTTGACGACATGAGATCTAGCGTTGTCGTGGAGAAGAATAACCTTGTCATGTGGGATCCAGTTTCCGAGCTTCTAAATCATTCCCATTGCTTTTAAACGGTTGCTAACCATTGACTTATCGACCCGTAGTGTTTCAGAGAACTCGTGGAGCGTCTGACATGAATCTTCGTCCAATAAGGCCTCCAATGTGCCATCTTCGAAGTTTTTCGGCTGCCCAGGTCGCTCTTTGTCATTCACGTCATATTCGTTGGCTTTGAAGCGTCTGAGCCACTCTCTGCATGTTGTTTCCGATAGGGCATGTTCCCCATAGGCTTGCACTAGCAAACAATAACTTTCCGCTGCAGATTTCTTGAGATGAAAGCAGAATAGTAATGCTTCCCGCAAATGCCCCTTTTTTGGTACGAAACTCGACATTGAATGCGATACAACACGTGTTCTGTGCCCTCCGATCGCGTGTCACGCACTGCGTCGCCCAGACTACGGACGGTAGATGCGTCCACAAGGGAGGTCACGTGTGGCCCGGGTCACAGCGCACCAATGCTGCGCTCTATTGGGTAACAGCGGGAATGAATTCAAGCACCTACTACTTTTACATTTTTAGTCCTCTTTATTATCATGAAGCACAGTTGTCAATAGCAGTTAGCGTTTACATGAATTCCTCAGCTGTACCTTGCAGTGCGTAGGTGAATCAAAAAGTAAGGTACACTTAGCGCCATCTGGAGTGGGATTGCAGCCAGATCAGATCGTGTGTGCTCGGAAGCGAAGTAGACAGTAAGTCAGCTCTGCCGACGAGAGGTGTTTTAGTTCAGTAACTGCGTAAGGCGTGTGCAGGAGGCACTTCATAATTGCGCATCAACTGGATTCTTACTCCAAATTGGAAGTGGGAGACCTGCCGAACGTTGGAATTCAGTATTTTGGCACCATTCCAGTCTGGGAAATACCCCTCATGATTTACAGCAGTGGTGAGTGCAGTGCTTTTTGTTCCAGATCTGAGGGCGTATCTGTGTTCCCCCAGTCTGACGGACAAGGTCCTAAGGGTAGAGCCTATATATCTTTTTGGAGCCATATCAGGATCAGAGTGGATTAAGCGGATGCTATACACACCATGTTGTTGCAGGGTGGTAGTCCTATCTCTGTCATTTCTGATCAGAGAAAAGATATTTCTAGTATTAACTCCAAAATTTAATTGGTGTCTCTTGCAAGCTTTTTTGAGGATAGGTACTGTATTAGGGTTGTACTCTAGACTACCTACAAATCTATTCTGTCGTGTTTCCATGGATAACTGTTTATCATTGGTGCAGACAAAACATCCCAGATAATCATCATGGACAAACAAGATTACCATATTAAAATGTCCAGTGCCATTAAAAATGTTCCACATCGAGTCTTAAAATCTGACCCTACGGCAGCAACCATTGCGGATCTTAGCAAATTAAGACTTCAGGGCTATCTACCTCATTCAGTTTCCTCAAACATGAAACCTCCGGTGGGCCCAAGAGTTTCGGAACTTTTCGTAAAATTAAAGACTCATAAGCCCGAACGGCCACTAAGACTACTGGTCTCGGAGTTTGCCTGTCCAACTAGGACGCTGGAAAAAGCTTTAGCCAGTTATTTAAAACCCCTAATCATGCATTCAGATGTCTCCATTAACAGCACGACCCAAGCCTTAAACCGAATAAAATCTTTCACTTCAGACGGACGAGAATTTATTATGGCCTCATTGGATGTGGAGGCACTTTTCCCAAGTGTACCTCCAACTCTTGTTCATTCAATTATCGAGGAATGTCTGCAGAAAGACAAGGCTATCCCACGCTTGGAAATTGAAGCTATTCTCTCGGCCCTTAAATTAGTAGCAAAGAGGTCATACTTCAAGTTTGACAATAAAATATACCAACAGCTGGAAGGAGGAGCCCCCATGGGTTCCCCACTCTCCCCGGTACTAGCTGAAATTCTGTTACATCATCTAGAAAACCAGGTATTATTGAATTCTGTTTTTCGGCCTCTGTTTATGATAAGATATGTTGATGATGTGCTGGTTTTTGGCCACATTCGCTTGCCCTCCTGGATCAATTCACTGCCAGTTTGTCTTCTCAGTATCCGACAATCAACTATACTAGAGAATCGGAACACCCAGGGAACTTACCCTTCCTAGACTTCCTCTTAACCAGGAACCTACAAAAGCAGAAGATTAAGTTTTCTGTGTATAGAAAACCTACATTCAATCCATGTATTATACCTTTTTCTTCTGCGCACCCAACGCAATACAAAACTGCAGCTCTACGTTTTCTCATACACATTCCTCGTCTTGTAGAGCTAGAAAACAGGAACTCTTACTGTACTATCCATTGCTCGTACATCTGGATATTCAGAACAATTTTTTCAAGAACTTCTAAGAAGAGATGGAAGACTGAAATCTACAACGTTATCCATGGAAACACGACAGAACAGATTTGTAGGTAGTCTAGAGTACAACCCTAATACAGTACCTATCCTCAAAAAAGCTTGCAAGAGACATCAATTAAATTTTGGAGTTAATACTAGAAATATCTTTTCTCTGATCAGAAATGACAGAGATAGGACTACCACCCTGCAACAGCATGGTGTGTATAGCATCCCCTTAATCCACTCTGATTCTGATATGGCTCCAAAAAGATGTATAGGCTCTACCCTTATGACCTTGTCCGTCAGACTGGGGGAACACAGATACGCCCTCAGATCTGGAACAAAAAGCACTGCACTCACCACTTTTGTTAATCATGAGGGATATTCCCCAGACTGGAATGGTGCCAAAATACTGAATTTCAACGGCGGCAGGTCTACTATATTCCTGGCCAAGAGTTTGTTCAGTCTATATTATGGTGAATCTTGTTGTAATGAGGATTTGCCGACCTATGTACCCCCTTGGCGAAGACTGGTTACCACCCAAGAGACATACACGGATGAGGGACATTGATTTGTAATTGAACATTTTTTAATGTAGTTCCTTAAATTAATATGTATCATTGGTTTTTTTTTTTTTGGTATGTTTTCAGGTTTTTAATGTTTTTGGGAGGGGGGTGATATGGGGGGGGGGGGTTAAAATATTATGTGTCCTCTTTATTTCCTTTCCGGTGTTGAGAGGGGGGGGGGGTACGTCTGGTGGTTGGTATCGTGTTGCATTGTGGGCAACGGTGAGCTGTATGTATCTGATCGACAGTGCTTGTCTTGTGGCACTCGGGGCCTGTAGATGGAGACATGCGATCTCCGACAGCGTAAATAAATGTTTTTGGTTTGCAGTCTGGAGACCTGGTGTTTTATCGTACGGCGAGACAGCTTAGATGTATATTACGTCTATTTTTATTTCATATAGTTGCAAAATTCTGTACAGTTCCAGAAACAAGCTTCCCTATACACGAAGAAGACAATTCGTGAGAGTTGTAGCGCTGTTGTTAAGGAAACTCTGTGTTTTGGAAAAATGCCCGTATTCCCATTCGCCATGAACAGGATTGTATCAAGAAATTGGAGAAACTTCATGAAAAGTGGCTCAAGCTGAAAAAAAATTGCAAAAGGGAAAACAAAACGTGTCTACAAGTGTATAAAACGTACCTACAAGTCCAAATAAAAAGCTATGCTTCGGTCCCTTAATGAAAAATACGGGATCGACGAACATCTTAAACGCATCAAGCTGAGTGGCAATGTTAAACGCATCAAGCTGAGTGGCAATGTTAAACGCATCAAGCTGAGTGGCAATCTTAGAATGCATCAAGCTGAGTGGCAATCTTAGAATGCATCAAGCTGAGTGGCAATGTTAAACGCATCAAGCTGAGTGGCAATGTTAAACGCATCAAGCTGAGTGGCAAGATTTCTCGTGATATGAAGATTGAAAATATTGTGACAGAAAGCACTATGAATTTCTTTAATTGCCTTAATATCCCAAGAGATTATTTAGATTTTGATCCTGAAATGGCCAGCCCGGCGGCGCAGTGGTATAAGCCATGGCTTCTGATCATTCGTCCGAGATGGGTCCGGGTTCGAATCTCGGTGAGGCATGGATGCTGTGTTTTCCTTACGGCATTTGCTCTCTTCCTTCCCTGGAACCAGTGACCCTAAATTAGGGACAGGCGACTGCTTATAGTCCATTGAGTTGCTCACAGTGGTCGTTAAACCTACAATAAAAAAAATAAAAAAACGGAGAATGAAGACCAAAAACAATATTTATTAAAACAACATAGGTGTCGTTATCTCGACTGCAGGAGAGAAAAAAACTTAATCTCAGATGAGTCAAGTTACAAGGAACTCTGATTTAAGTGATTTACTGATTTTTTCAGTGTTAACATTGAAATATTACTTCAAGTGGAAATAATTTTCTGTTGTCTTTGATAGCCATAATTAATTTAGATAAGGATTTGTGTTTCGAATTTTTCAGAGTAATTTATGAATCAGTATTTCTGCACTAATTGATGAATAATTTTAGGATGTGCAATATATGCAGCCACAAGTAAAACTTTGAGCATATAGAGCTACCACTAAATGTTAAATAAAATGGTAGAAATTTTACACACATTATTTTTTAACATCAAGGAACACTTTTAGGGGGGCAGAGCATAAAAATTGTTGAAAAAAATTCATAGTGTTTTAAGGACTACCCAAATATACATACACTGAAGAGCAATTGAATTAGAGACAGCTGGCGTTATGCAAATTTGGCGCTGTGGGTGGCCCTGCAAACGGAAACGACATGACGTATGCAGCGATCCGACAATATAAGGAGTGATGCGACGGGAATCAGTAAGAGTCGTACGCAGTGTGCGTAAGACGAAGGATCTAACCACATTTGATCGCGGGCAAATTATCGGGGCTCGACGAATGGGGCACTCCATCTCGGAAGTCGTGCAGGCACTGGGATTTTCACCAGCCACTGTGTCACAGGTGCACCGTGAGTACAGCGAATCCGGTAAAACCATCCCTGCAAGGACCAACTGCCCTGGACAACAGCGTGCGAATGAGCGGAGTCATCGTCGGCTAGCTGTAACAGCGGATAGACGGGCCACAGTGCAAGAAATCACTCGGCAATTTAGCGCTGGTGCACAAAAACGTGTAAGCAACCACACCATCCAGAACCATCTCCTCGCTATGGGGTACAGAAGCCATCGTCCCACGAGGGTACCGCTGCTGACCGCACATCACAGGGTGCAAAGATTAGCATGGGCGCGGGAACATCGCCACTGGACCCTAGACATGTGGGGAAATGTTGCCTGGACTGAGGAGTCGAGATTCACGTTGGTACATGCGGATGGAAGGACACGAGTGCGGCGCAAACCACATGAAGCGATAGATCCTTCTTGCCAGCAGGGTACTCTTCAAGCTGGTGGAGGTGGCATTCTCGTTTGGGGACTGTTTACGTGGACTGAAATGGGATCCCTGGTACGTGTGACATCGTCCCTCACAGATCAACGTTACCGGGATATCCTGGACGACCATTTGCTCCCGTTTGTGCGTCTTCAACATCCCACTGGGGACCTCATCCTGCAACAAGACAATGCACCATGCCATCGCTCCCGAATTGTATCCGAATGGTTGGATGAACACTCCACCGACGTGACCTCGCTTCCTTGGCCAGCTAGGTCACCTGACCTCAATCCCATCGAGCACATCTGGGATGCCATCGAAAGAGATGACCCCCTCCATTAAATCTTCGTGAACTGTGGGAGATTGTTCAGGTGTCGTGGATCAGTATGGCTTCCCAACGCTTCCGGTGTCTTGTCGAGTCCATGCCGAGACGAATCGCCGCCGTCGTCAGGGCGAAACGTGGTGCAACACGTTACAAGACAGGTATCTCAAATTCATTTGCTCTTCAGTGTACATATATACATAAGCTTGGAAACGCTTATGTATGTATCCCTACGCCAATAAATCGGATCACTAGTATAGTGTTACTGTTCCATTGAACTTCGTTTTCTTCTCCCTTGTTTATGTTATTTTAACCACATATCACGAACAATAATATTTGGAAAAACTATGTATGTGTATCGAAGTTCAACACGGTTATCAGCATACGAAATAAGTGGCATTCACACATTTTTGGACCTTACTTTCATTGGAAAACTGGGAATTACCTGCGTACTATTGACGACTTCCCCGTGGATCGTTGCCTTTAAAGATAAACTCAGATCATATGAACACAAGAATGTTTCAGTTGCTTTTTTACTACCTCCCCGTCCTCCACGCTTCCCAAAAATGCATCTCATAGACAATGATGTTTTTTATCATCCCCCTCCCCCGCCGCCATCTTTCAATCCCTTCATTCCCATTTAGAAAGCATTAGTTTATGTTACATCTAGAAACACCTTAACCGTTGCATCAGACTAAGTTGAAAAACATTTAAAATAACGAACATGACAAGCACGAATTGGCTCATACGGTGTGATATTTAAAATTTTCGGCAGTTACTTTTTAGCACGTCTTTTTTAGACAAAAGATCGTGCTTATGTTACCGGTTTGTCCGTCCGTCCGTCCGTCCGTCCCCACCCACGATATTTCTGCAACTATTAGTCCGATTTGAAAAATTCTTTTTGCATTGGGAAGCTTGAAATATGCGAATGATGATCCTTCATTCTTTTTTTATTTTTGCGATGTACAATTTCGCCGCTAGAGGGCGTAAATGCAGATGAATTCAAAAATACGTTTTATTCCACATATTTGTTTCTAAACATCCGATTCAAAAAATTTTTATATCTTTCGATCCCTTTATGTCGAAGAGTATTTTAGATATAGTTACTTTTTCAAATTACTCAGATTTTCCGCTAGGGGACGTAACAATAAATTACATTTTTCTTGATAACTATTCTTCTAAAACTCCGATTTCAAAATTTTTTTCTTCAGCGGATACACCTCCTGATGGAAAATTTTTTGCGTATAATTTAAAATTTTTGGTAAAGAATACTTTGGCTACCAGAGGGCGTAAGTGTTAATTTTTGCTTCTGATGTATTTGCCATAAAATCTGAGCTTCTAAGATATCGATCGAAAAAATTCTTTCGTGGACTGATGCCACTCACATCGATAAACCTTTTCGGAATATTTTCTTCTTAAAATATTCCACAGTTTCTCCGCCAGGGGCGTAGATGTATATTTTATTTTTGTCAATATCTCTACTTCTAGGAGTCTGATTTGAAAAATTCCTTCTTTGATGGATAGTGTTTCCAGTGTGACATGTTTTTCATATAATTTCAAAATTTGCAAGTAATTCATAGACTTTCCGCTTGGGGGCGTAAAGGTAAATTGCTTTCCCCCTATATCTCTGCTTCTAAATCTCCGATTTGAAAAATTCTTTCTGAACCGGATGCAGCTCCTGATGGGAAATCGTTTGCACATAATTTCGAATTTTTGTAAAAAAAAAAAAAAATGGTTTGGCCACCAGGGGGCGTAGATCATAATTTCCGCTTCTGATGTATTTGCAACAAAATATGAGCTTCTAAAATCTCGATTGCAAAAATAGTCGTTTGTTGACCGATACTACTCACGTCGACAAACATTTTCTTCTTAAAATAATGCATGGTTTCTACTCCAGGGGGCGTAAATGTATATCTTATTTTTGTCAATCTCTCTACTTCTATGAGTCCGATTCGAAAAAATCCTCCTTTGTTCGGTAGTGTTTCCGATGCGAAATGTTTTCCTATAAATTCAAAATTTTCAAGTACATCATAGACTTTCCGCTAGGGAACACAAAGGTAAATTGCGTTTTCTGCTTGTAAGACTCCGATTTGAAAAATTCTTCTTGTATCGCATACAAGACCTGATGGAAAATATTTTTCACATAATTTCTAATGTTTGGTAAAGAATGGTTTGGCCACCAGGGAGCATAAGTGTTAATTTCTGCTTCTGATGTATTTGTAGCAAAATCTGGGCTCCTGAAAACTCGACTATTTTTTTTTTTTCTTGGACCGATACCGCTTATGTGGATAAACCTTTTGAGAATACGTTCTTCCTAAAATAATGCATGATTTTCCCACCAGGGGACGTAAAGTCACATCTTATTTTTGTCGATATCTCTGTTTCTAAGAGTCCGATTTGAAAAATTCTTTCTGTTTTGGAGAGCGTTTCTGACGCGAAATGTTTCTCATATAAATTCATGTTTTTCTTAGTCTGCAACTAGAGGGCGTAAGCTCACGATTCCGTTTACAGCAATATCTAAGGGATTAAAGACCCGATTGAAAAACTTCTTTCTTCCGTCAGATACTATTGTTTTCCATACCGGTTCCATTGACTTTGAATAGCTGTGATAAATTTCATTTGTGTCAGAACGGATTCAAAAGACGTGCTTATTACACCCGAAAATTCGGTGTCATCTTTCTTGTTTTATTTTTACCTTCGTTAAACTTTTGCTTATTGCAGATCTCACATCCTTATAATTCTTGTAAGTTACGTGGTTGAGCCACAGCAGACCGGATTTACTGTTCCAACAGAAACCACAGATGCGCGATTGGATTGATGCCTGGAGAATTTGGAGGCCAAGTCAATACCTGAAAGTCTTCCTCATGTTCCCTGAGCCAGTCTCGAACAATCCGAGCAGGGTGGCATGGCGCATAAATCTTCTGAAAGAAGGCAATACCGGAGGATACTACGTTTGCCATGAAAGGATGTGTATACCTTGTGTGGAATGATGCTTAGGTAGGTGGTAGACATCCTAATTTGCCACCCCGGTGGCGCAGTGGTCTAAGCGATGGCTTCTGATCATTCAACCGAGATGTGCCCGGGTTCGAATCCCGATGAGGCATGGATGTTGTGATTGTCTTTTGGCACTGGTTCTCTCCCTTCCCTGGAAACAGGTACCCTAAATTAGGTACGAGCGACTGCTTATAGCCCACTGAGTTGCTCACGGTGGTCGTTAAACCTTCAATCCAAAACAAAAAAAAAACAAGACATCGTAGTTTCCTGCACATGAATTACTGGACCCGGAGTTTCCCCAACAGAACATTGCCCAAAACATTACACTTTCCTAGGTAAATAAACACATCGCTCTTTCCACGTTCCAGAAACACATAGCAACCGAAAAATTGTTTTCAGCCGCCGCCGTGGAATTGACCACGGATCTCTCTATATCTAGCCGAGCGCGTTAGCTTTACACCACGATGGCCAACAGTCCACGGTGCTATGTGTATTTTTTAGTCAGCTTCTGACATCATAAATCCGTAAGATGGGCTCGGCTACTGAGACGTCTCCATCTGGTGGGCATTAACGGCAGTGGCTATATATATTATAGCAGTTAGTTCAAAATATACTTTATTGGCAAAAACATAGGGAATACAGGCGTACCACATATGGCAAAATAAACAACAAAACAATGAGCGATACTGATGAAATTTTACAGGTGAATGTGATACGACAGTCAACTAAGGATGACAAAATGTTAAAATCGTTAAGAAGGAACAATATATGCTTGAGGAAGATGATGCACGAGCAAAAGTAATGATTAATTAATAAAGCATGTGATGACGTGCAGAGTGAAAGCAGAGCACAAAACAACAGGTAAATATATTTACAAGAACATGGCTGTACAACGCAGTGCACAAAAAGAAGGGAACATGTAAAACACAACAAAAGCATATACTACGATAAAGGTACAGAAGTTCCCACAATCCAGGAAACCACACGATATGTGACAAAAACATGATAAGTATTACAGAACATAGTGGAAACTTGGGCGAACTCCCCAAGTGAAACACAAGGATACACAAAATACAAACAGCAAGCCGTGCAGTATTGCATCGGTCCAAAAAACAACAACATGGGACGAGCAAAAAATACATGACGTCAAAGAATGTGAAAATGCAAGACAGAAATAAAGTATAAATTAAAAGATGCAACACAATGCAGCAAGAAAAAACAGAAAGAACAAAGTATCGCAGGGCAATACCTCTCGTATTGCTCCTAGAGAACAAATACACGGTGCGCAACTCAATGAAGGTACAGGCAGCAAAAGCAGTGAAGAATAAGTATTAAGGACAGGTGCAACGAAGAAACAAATACAACACGGTACATGCACACGAATTACACAAAAATTGCAGAAAACCCCTACAATACAAATCATAAGCAGTTACATGACAAACACTTAGTAGACGCTGTGACGAAGCACCAGGAAGAGAGAACACAAAATCTCAACTGATGCATTCAGATCTTCGAAGCTGGAAAAAAACAAAAAATCAGAAAGAAAGATGAATGGAAGATCCAGTGATTTCGAACCAACCGGTCCCCTGCGCCCAGGTAGACCGGAAAGAGGCTTGAGATTGAGGGGTGGAAGCAGCGAAGTTCTCCAGGCGTAGTCGAGACACGATGCGATTCCTAAAAATCGACCGTAAGGCCGCGCCAGCAGAGAGGATACTAGGTGTGGTAGCAGGAGAGCGGAGAAATTGATGATAAAGAAAAACGACATGTTTCACAAGTACGAAGAGATAGGCACAGGCATCCGGCAAAATAGCCGGGGGATGTTTGGTAAGCAATAGCCACTCGTACGCTTGAAAAGGGATGTCTCTGGAGCAAATGGTGCCTACAAGACGAAAGGCAGTATTGAGAAGTGGAAGGAGAACGGGACAGTGACAGTAGACATGAGGAACATCACCTTCAACACCACAAAAGCAGCAGAGAGAAGTAGAAGAAATAGACATGTGAAAGAGAGAAGAAGGAACAGGAAGGCGGCGGTGAAGAAACCGCCAGTGGATGTTTCGCTCTAACGGGGTAGAAAGGGGAGAGAAAGAGGCAGACCAGATAGGCAGCAGAAGAGAAGGAGAAGCGTCAGGAAGACCATGCGGAGAAGTGAGGGGCGCACGAAGGATCGCATAGATAGAGGCAGTGGAAAAAGAAGAAATGGGAGCAACAGAGTCCCGAAAGGGAAGGAAGAAAGGAAGAGAGAGGCTCGGTCCAGAGACAGAAATAAGGCCAGTGTCAGAAGTGGGAAGAGGGTACGGAGAGCGGAGCGAAGAAGATCATACTCCTCTTCCAAGGTGGAAGAAGGGTCAGGGAAAAGAGAAGAGAGGGGTTTCCAGGTCAAATCGGAAGTTAATAAAGCTTCGACAGTGAGAATTCCTGAGCGGAACCAAGAGGGGAAAAGAAAGTATGGTTGATCGGGTGGATGAATCAGAGTGGAAAAGAAAAGAGGTTCTGCAAGCAGGTCCAGGGTGGTAGAGGGAGGAGCGCGGAGTAGCGGGAGAGAATGAAATACCGCTAGAGCGTCGATAAGAAGTGGTGGGAGGCGTTTAGAAGTAGAAGGAGATGAATCCATCCGAAGAAAAAGGAGGAAAGTGAAGGATGGATCATGAAGAGAAATAAGAGTATTCAGGGTAGAAGAAAGTGCAGGGGAGGGCGAAAGGAGAAGACGAATGAAGGAGACGATTCGGTGAGCTCGATAATATGTTCTGACATCCGGGAAGTGAAGACCACCAAATGATGTTGGCAGAGAAAGCGTTGCAGCAGAAATCCAATGTCTAGATGACCATATCACTGAAGTGAAAATACTATTGATGGCAGAGAAATGATGCGATTTAAACACACAGGAATCCCAAGGATAGAAGCATTGTGAGAGAAGATATCGTTGAACAATTTGAGCACGTTGAAAGTAAGAGGAAAAGGAAAACGTAAATCGCCAAAAACCAGCCGTGCGATGAAGTCGTGGGCGAAGAGCTTGCCAAGTGACGTTGCTTGTGGTAAAGGAGTGTCCAAAATGAGCTCCAAGAAATTTTTGGGTCGAGGAGGACCACACTGCTCCCCACGGCGAGTCAGTGCGGCCTCTCCAAGAACCACACCACAGGCCAGCACTTTTCTGAATATTCAGGGCAGCAGCAGAGAGAGCAGCATACTGTTCATAAGTGGCAAGAAGAGTATCAAATTGGTCATCGCGGCGAAGACAAAAGGTAACATCATCTGCGTAAGCAGAGACAAGAAAACGGTGATGCCGAGTACTAGAGACAATCGGTCCCACCGCAGGTAAGAGAGACGCCCGACTTGCAATCAAAAAGGGCTCAAAGGCGAGAGCAAAGAGTTGTCCTGATAATGGACAACCTTGTCTGATGCCAGATCGAAAAGGAATCGGGGCCGTCAAAAATGTGGCCGTTCGAACGTGCAAATGGGCGCCCCGGTAGAGGCTAAGGATGAGAGAAACAAAAGCGGGAGGAAAACCATAGTGAGTTAATACGGCAGAAAGGTAAACGTGAGAGACGTTATCAAAAGCGGATTTCTGGTCAAGATTAAACAAAGCTAAGGGTTCGGAATGTTTTAGTGCAAGAAAGGAAAGGTTATGAAGAAAGGAGATATTGTTAGAAATAGAACGACCAGGCACGGTATATGTCTGGTCGGGGGATATGAGGAACGGAAGAACAGAATTTAGGCGGCGAGAAAGGAGTTTAGTGAAGAATTTGTAGTCCAGGTTGAGAATAGAGATGGGGCGCCAATTCGACAAGTCCAGAAGGTCACCCTTCTTCGGCAGGAGGATGACATGTGCAACTGTAAATTCCGGCGGAAGCGCAGGAGAAGAAAGAGCACACGAATAAGCGGCAAAGAGAAAAGGCAGGAGTGACTGAAGAAAGGCCCGATAGAACGAGAGCGGGAGGCCATCAGGTCCCGGGGAAGAGTGAAGATTGAGGGAGGCAAAAGCCTCTCTCAATTCAGGCAAAGAAAAATCAGCAATGAGAGGGGCGCAGAGAGAAGACTGGACCTGAGGGAGAGAAGAAAGAAAAGAGGAGGAAGAAAAAGAAGAACCCTGCGCAACCGCTCGGAACTTCTCCTGAAAGAAGTGACGGACATGAGAGCAGATGAGAGTTGTATTGCCAGTAACAGTGCCATCAGGAAATCGGAGATGTCTGATGGAAGATGACGTGCGTCGCATGGATTCCATCTTCGAAAGGACTTCGAAAGAATGCGTCGATGGTGAAATACGTAGGAGCCGAAGACGACGGACTGCTTGCTGAGCAAACGGTTTGAGGCAGGCATGAAGTTCATCACGGACGGAGGCGTAGTGCGGGTCAGACATTGGCGTCGCGGAGAGGAGTCCTCGTAGGTTACTCACCTCCATCGAGCGAGGGGTGGAAATAGTAAAGGAGAGTTGACGAACGAGCAAGAGAAGATCCCGTTTGACATCAAGCCACAAACGCAAGGCGCTTGGGGTCGTTGTGAGCAGCAGCTTACGATCAGAAAGGAACTTCTCAACTTCCTCACAAAAGGAACGGTCTTGCAAGAGAGTGTCATCAAACGTCCAATGACGACGCGTAGATGAAGGTGCAGGAGAGACGCAAATTGATAGTGAAACGGCAGAATGGTCGGAAGAAACAGTAGGTGAATGTCGAGCAGCAGTGATAGCAGGGAGTAAGGAAACAGAAACATATATTCGGTCCAACCGCGCAGCAGTAGAACCGAACGTCGGCGGATTACACCACGTAAAGGAAATGGAATCAGGATTTAGCCGTCTGAAGGAATCGACAAGATGAAAATCATCAAGGAGCTGAGTCAGCTGTGAAACTAAATTCATGCGGTATTCGCCAAAAGACGAATTTCTGTCAAGAGAAGGCTGCAGCGTGCAGTTAAAATCCCCCCCAAGAACGAAATAATCCCCGGGAGGAATCGCTGCAATCGCTGCACGAATATTACTGAAAAGATGAGCAACATATATTTCATCAGTGGGAATATATACATTAAAGATATGAAAAGTAACATTATGCACACAAAAGGTAAAACACTGAAGAAAATCAAGGTGTAAATTTGTCACAGAAATAGAAGTCAGCTGAGTCAAAAACCGCTGGCGCACACCTACAGCTATACCACCATACCGCGAGAGGCGATACGAGTGGTAAAAGGTGTACGGCCAGCGTCTCCATAGGTGAGTGGGAGTGTCAGCAGAGCAGTGAGTTTCCTGGAGAAGGAGAACATCTCCACCAGCGGCAGAAATGTCCTCATAAACGAGGGAGTTCAACACTGGTGTCGCGAACCCGCGACAATTCAAGGAAGTCACAGTGAAAGTGCCATGTCTCTAGTGGCAGTGACAATCTTTTCCAAATGGGAACAGAAATTGTTGTACCGCCGTTGGATGCACTTCTGAGTGGCAGCATCCTCGGCAGATGGACTCTTGATAGTATTGTAAAGAGTTAACAGTTGTGCCAGTTGATTCTCAACTGCTGGGTAGCGACCTTCAAATCGGTTGACATAGGTGGGTAAATTAGGAAGAAGAGTCTTGGCACAAGCAAAGTCGTGCAATTCGTTATAAGGGAGAGGAGTGTCCGGAAACACATTCATGTGTAGGCGTGCGGAAAATCCCTCAAGAGGCAGGAGGTAGATAACTGGCTTGAAAGACTTGACAGGGCGACCCGAAGCAGGTGATCCAGCAGGCTTAGTCGGAGAGGTGTGAGTAGAGTGGCCAGATTGTCGCCGTCGTTTCGTAGAGCCGCGAGGAGGTTTGGCATCCCTTTTGTCAGAACGGGTCCGGAGATAGCCCTCCGTCCCATCACTCATCGCTTGGTCGCTGACGCTTTGATAGGCTGTGTCATCAGTGGTCGAGGTCTCGGTATCAGACTGGTCAGTCGCAACGGACTCAGCAACTGCTGTAAGGTCCGCAGGAACACGAAAAGATGCTGAAGATTGTAAAACTGGGTAGTGTTCCTCGGAGAGAGAAGGTGGGACAACAATTGGCGTAGAGGTTGCTACCGAATTTAGGTTGTTCGCAGGAACCACCGTCGGTAACGGAGCGCTACTAGGAACTTGATGAGAAGGCGTCGGATCTTGATAGACGGGCGAAACAGACTTTGGTGGAGCAACTGGACACTGCTTATAGTAGTGACCAACCTGATGACATTGACTACAATGGAATTCCGTCAGGAAGTTTATTTGCCTGACCTGATCTTCGCACCGAACAGTGAAGTGTGTTGGAAGCCGTTCGATTGCTTCTTGTGATGGAAATACACTGCCGGACAATTGCTAAGGACGGATGACAATAGCAACGATAGCAACCATAAAATGGAAGGCAGGAAAATGTGGAAATTAGCATAAGTGCGGGATACAGTAAGACGTGTTGTGCGTATGCAAATTTTGGATTGCCGAACTTGTTCGTGACGTCATAGCGCTGATAAGAGATATAAAGGATTTGACGCGTATTGACCGTTGCTGTTCAAACGCAAAGTTGAAAAGGAAAGAATCAATTGACGAACTTGTAATTTTCAGCATGTCTTCCCGACATCACTTAGATAATTTTACGTGGGGCCGTATTATTGGCAAGATTGAAGAAGGGAGAAAAATAACAGATGTTGCCAGGGAGTTCGACGTCAGCCACAGTGTTGTTTCAAGGCTTTGGAAATCATTTTAAACAAATGGAGAGTGTAGCAAACGTCACGGGGGAGGTCGTGTTTGCAGTACGACACCTGCAGAAAATCGGTACATAGTGCTATCAACAAAAAGACACTGGCGCAGCACAGCTAGTGAGGTAGAAAATCAGTTTATGGCTGCTACTGGCAAGCGGATCTCCCGAAAAACTGTCGCCAGACGTTTGCATGAAGGAGGACTATACGCCCGCCGTCCTGTTGTGAGCATCCCATTGTCCAGACGTCACCGTACCGCCCGTTTGTAATGGTACCATCAACATCGCAATTGGACTGATAATTACTGGTCTGCTGTCCTCTTCTCAGATGAGAGTAGATACAGTCTATCGTCTGATTGTCGACGACAACTGATCTGGCGTGATAGTGGTACTGCATATTGTCCAGCAAACATACAGGAAAGGGCCCGATATCCGACATGTAGTGTCATGGTATGGGCTGGCATCATGATCAATGGCCGTACGTCCCTCTATGTGCTTTCAACTGGGACCATGACCGGCCAATGATACATTAATGATGTTCTGCTACCTCATGCTCGCATGTTCCGTGGTGCTGTTGGGGATAGATTCATTTTCATGGACGACAACGCAACATGTCATCGAACAGTCGTTGTCCAGGAGTGTCTTGAGAGCGAGGATATTCAACGCCTCGTATGGCCAGCAGGTTCTCCAGATCTGAACCCCATTGAAAATGTGTGGGATGCTTCGGGGAGGAGTCTTGCTGGTCGCCAATGCCCTCCAATAAACAAGGACACCCTCATCCGTGCACTTACAGAATAATGGGATAAATTACCCCAACAGCTGCTTGATAATGTTGTGCAAAGCATGACACGACGTGTGGAATCTTGCATCGCCCTGCATGGTGGCCATATCCCCTATTGACATCTTACGCCGGAACGCCTGCGGACGGTAATTGCATTTTTTTCACGTTTACGTATTCTGCACAAAATGGCCTGTTTGTCCCTTGAACACGTTCCAAAGCCTTCTGGATTTCAGAGCACAATAAATTGTCTTTCTTGTAATGTCCTGGCATTCTGACATTATTTTATTTCACTTGGCATCCAACCACACTTACTTTTTTATGCGCTATATAGCCGTTTATGATCCGTCCTTAGCAATTGTCCAGCAGTGTATGACCCTCGCAACACGGCGAGCACCTTGGATCGACGCATGTCGTGGATCACGTAACGGGTCGTTTCGGGCAGCAAGATGCGTTTGTATGCCTCCAACTACCCGACCAACCGAAGATAAGACAGCATACAGCATGAGATCTGTCACCTCCAACGGGACCGGGTAGAAAGAAACGTTAATGGGTCTTTGGCCCACTGGTTCTGCAGAAAGATGTCTATCACCAATGGTGAGACCAGATGTTAAGAGAGATTTCGCCATTTCAGCCGTGGCCAGATAAACAACTACAAGTCGTCCTCTACGATACATTTGCGGAATAGATTCAGATGGGAACCGCTGCGCAATGGCATCTGCATATACTCGCAAAGGAGTGTCCGGAAGGGCTTCGAAATGAACGCCTTTTGCAAGATTCTCAGTAAAAGCTGTGCCAGCTGGAGAGCTGGCTGGGATATTAAGCACGATATTATTGCCAGCTTGGGAAATGAAAGATTTCAGCTTTTCAGCTCCAACATAATTATTCTTGGATGCTGGACGAGAGACTTTGGAGGCTGCAACAGAAGAAAACGAAGGTAATGACACGTTGGGCTCGGCAGTGCTAGAAGAGGCTGCATTTCCAGTGATGTCCATTGCGTCATCATCGATAGCGGAAGCCGGGAGATGTGACGTAGCTGGAGAAGGCAAATTGGCAACGCCACGAGCGGACGCTTGCGTGGCAACACCCCCATCTAGGGCATCAGAAAAGGAAGAGAGATTAGGGCTATCACTATCCCTACCGGAAGTCGCCATCTTTAATGGCAGCGCCCAGTAGCGAGCTTGGCCAGCTCGGCCAAACGTAAATAAGATGAAATACAACAAAATAGGCACTCACCGCGCTCGAAACGAAGCAAAATGAAAGACGATACCTTTATACTTAAGGTGAACGTGAAATTAAGGAGCGAAGAGTCCAAGAACACACCCAAATCAGAAGAAAATCGCGGAGCAACAACACGCTGCGCAGTTAAATCCAAAGGGCGAGATCCAAGGGGAAAATCCTCCAAATACGTGGTATCAGTAAATAAATAAATACATCGCTCTTTCCACGTTCCAGAATATATATTATGATATATATATATATATATATTTATTTATTATAGCAGGATTTAACTGCTATAATATATATAGCCAGTGACGTTAATGCCTACCAGATGAAGACGTCTCAGTAGCTGAGCCCATCTTACGGATTTATGATGTCAGAAGCTGACTTAAAAATGCACATAGCTCCGTGGATTGTTGGCCACCGTGGTGTAAAGCTAACGCGCTCGGCTAAATATCGAGAGATCCGTGGTTCAAATCCACGGCGGCGGCTGAAAACAATTTTTCGGTTGCTATGTATTTCTGGAACGTGGAAAGAGCGAGGTATTTATTTATTTACTGACGCCACCTATTTGGAGGATTTTCACCTTTCCTAGGTAAACGACGCACAAGTACCCGGCTGTCCATGTAGTGCAACAAGAAACGAAATTCATTGGACCGGACGACCTTCTTCCTATAATTCAGGGCCCGGTTTTGATGCTTACGTGCCCATGGTAGGCTCTTTCGATGGTATAGCATGGGCAATCGGAATGGCCCGCGGCTACGTAGCCCTATTTTCAGCAGGGTTCTTTTTTTCTTTTTGGATTGGGGGTTTAACGTCCACCGTTAACAACTCAATGGGCTATAAGCAGTCGCCCGTGTACCTAATTTAGGGCCACTGGTTCCAGGGAAGGGAGAGAGCCAGCGCCGTAAGACACATACAACATCCATGCCTCACCGGGATTCGAACCCGGACCCATCGCGGACGAGTGGTCAGAAGCCATCGCTTAGATCACTGCGCCACCGGGGCGGCTCAGCAGGGAGGGTTCCATGTGCTGTGTGTTGTGACACGTTACTTCCGTCACTAGCATTCAAATTACCGGCAAGTTACGCCACAGTAAACCCCTTCTGTTAGCTTGTACCATACGGGATAGCATTCGCTCTTTTATAGCATCGATGAGCAGTGCTCAGCTTACACCTTGCCGGCTGTTCCTGCCTCCCCGCCTCGGACCACTTCTGAAGGTACTAACCACGGCTGACCGTGAGCACCTCAAAACCCTTGCAGTCTCGGAAAATATCTGACCCAGTCGTGTAACCATTACAGCTTAGCTTTAGTCGAACTCTCATAAATACGCTGCTTCCCCCTTCTGAAAAACAAGAATAACACTGATTAACAGGGCTTAGTATTACAGAGGGTGAGTCGAAAGTTTTGCAATATTTGGATCACTTTATGTCTTCATACGTACCTTTACGACGAAAGCTGACTAGCATTCAAAGCATAGGCCATCGTGTTGCACCGTCTTTTAGCCATCTGTCTGCCAGTCCTTCGATTCTACAGAGCGTGAGTCGAAGGTTTTGCAATATTTGGATCACTTTATGTCTCCATACGTACCTTTACGACGAAAGCTGACTAGCATTCAAAGTATAGACCATATCGTGTTGCAAACGTCTTTAGCAATCTGTCTGCCACTTCTTCGATTCTACAGAGGGTGAGTCGAAAGTTTTGCAATATTTGAATCGCTTTATGTCTTCATACGTACGTTTACGACGAAAGCTGACTAGAATTCAAAGTATAGGCCATCGTGTTGCACCGCCTTTAGCGATCTGTCTACCAGTTCTTCGATACCGCGACAGTACCAGTGCTTGTTTAAGGCGAAGAACTCCTTCACCCCAGCTGCCACCTTCTCCTTGTTATTAAAGTGCCGCCCGCGAAGGTAGTGTGCCATGGATCGGAACAAGTAACAATCCTACGGGGCAAAGTCGGAAGTATATACTGGGTGTGGCATCAGTTCGATGCCTTCAAGTTTCTGGAGTTTTGCCCGGGTCGTTCGCGCGGTATGAGGCCAAGCATTGTCCTGCTGTAGGAGAAAAAATTGGAAACGGGTCAATGATTTCGGACCCGGACTTCCCATAACTGGACCCGTAACTGACCCGGACAAATCTGCTTTGAACTATAAATTCGGAACTCAATTTATATATATACACATATAAACGTAATACATATATTCATCCCAATAACTGCTTGATATTTAATAACTGAAATCCTTTTTTAATAATAAAATTTGGTTACTTGCTAAATTTTAGTGCCACTATTTTGCGTAATCCAGAAATAATGGCTTACTATGACCGTGACCATGGAGTATATTACAAATGGAAATCATTATTTACGATTACACAAATGTATTTTGTCCGCAAAAAATCAATATTGAAAACAGAAATACAGTACCTGAGCTCTCTTTAAGAATATCAAAAATTTAATTGTAAGTGCAGACAAATTTGAAGACTTAATTATCATACCACATCATAAACAAGATCTTAATTACTAATATTTACACGGAAGTAAGAACGATATGCATGGATTCTGTACTACTCGATTATTCCGAATCAAGATTATATAATTGTTTCGTTGTGAACAAAAACAATAGGTATATACTGTATATGTGTGTGTGTATATATATACACTGGTGTGCAAAAATTAAGAACAGAGAGAAGAAATTAGCATAACAGCGGAACGAGCAGGCAGAACGGACCGAAAGACCACTCAGGAGATAGACTAGGTTCCGGTACGGTAGGGCATGCGGATATATGCAGCATGACGTAGGGGGTGGGGTGTGTGTCGGAAGAGTATAAAGCACACAAGCGGTGTACGCTCAGCAATTCGGTGAAAGCTTTTGCATGGTGTACATCGGTTTGAACGACGTCGAGTTGCTGCCACCGTGTGATATGGCCAACAGGCAATCCAGTAGACGACATCTGGGTGACTTTACCCGAGGTCGCGTCATTGGGAAGTTGGAAGAAGGTTGAAGTATGACTAGCGTGGCCGAGGAGTTCGGGATCCCTCACAGCATCGTTTTACGAGCTTGGAGAGCATTTCAAACGACAGGAACAGCTGTCCGAGAGTTTAGCAGTGGTCGTCCACGAGCAACCTCGGCGGCGGACGACCGATATATTGTCCTACAGGCGAGAAGAGACAGACGGCAGACAGCGGGAAAAATCGCAAGGCACATGCAACAGACAACTGGACGTCCGTTATCGCGTTTTACCGTGGCCAGGAGGCTGCACAAAGGTGGTCTATTTGCACGACGACTAGTAAGGTGTGTGCCATTAACGCCTGCTCGTCGGAGATGGCGGTTTCTGTGGTGCCAGGGACACAAGAACTGGACACATCAGCAATGCGGTCGAGTTCTCTTTACGGATGAGAGCCGATTTAGTCTGACGAGCGATTCTGGACGTATACACATCTGGAGAGAGCAGGGAACACGCAATCGCAACTCCAACATCATCGAAAGGGACTCGTTTGGAGGTGGCGGAGTTCGCGTTTGGGGCGGTATCATGCTTGGTAGCCGTACTGACCTCCACATCTTCCAAGAAGGTTCAGTCACTGGTGTCCGCTATTGTACCGAGGTTCTCATGCCACACGTGCGTTTGTTTAGAAGTGCTATGGGTCCTGAGTTCCTCTTCATGGACGACAACGCTACACCTCATCGTACAGTGGCTGTCGCAGAGCTGTTGGAGAGTAAAGATATTCAACGCATGGATTGGCCCGCAAGGTCCCCGGACCTAAATCCACCTTCTCGGGAGACGCTTGGCAGCACGTCACCAGCCGCCAGCAACGATTCCGCAACTGCGATTGGCGCTACAAGAGGAATGGGCCGCGATGCCTCAACAGCTCCTTGACAACCTCGCCCTCAGCATGGACAGACGTTGTAAATCCTACAACGCAGTCAGGGGTGATCATATCCCCTACTAAAGACTGGATTTTTCTTGACAGCCGCCTGTCACATGGACGTTTCTGTCTTCTGTACAGTTGTGCTACCTTTTCAATAAAGTGCCTTTGTATGCTGTGGATTTCTTGTTTGGACGGTTTTGCTCACTTGTCCCATATTCTTACATCGTGGGGATCTTATGGTATGATTTGAGTCGATGTGGAGCACTTCTGCACGACGTTACATTCGAAAAACCGTCTCGTTCTTAATTTTTGCACGCCAGTGTATATCAGAGGATGTGTAATATAGAAATGGCGTAGTAGGAGCAATTAAAGTGAAAAGGATTAATTGTTGGATATTTCCAGAGTAATGTTTGAGTTGGGGAAAGGTATGTAGAAATAAGTTTGTGTATGTAAAAACAATGTACTCTTAAAGAAATTATATCTTGTATTTTCAAACGAAATTCATTACTTTTGTGCAGCAATATTTATTACTTATCTTCCCTAGAACGAGCTGTGATTAAATCGCTGAAATTTAAATGAGAGTAGAAGGCGAGGAAGGAGCCCAAGAGAATTTTTTCTTCATTGGATGAAAAATGTCGAAGCATGCTAGTTTAGAACGGAAGCGGAAAGAGGATCAAGCGGAAAATCTGAAGTCCGGGTTTAATTTAAACTTGACGTTGCGACCGTGTCGTCCCTAACGAAGAGGAACTTTATTAGATCATCTTTTTTCTTTTTTATGAATGACATAAGTAGGTCATAATACCACGTGACCATTTCAGCAGTTCGGACCATTTATTTCCCGTTAATTTTCATTAGAACGGAACGCTGTTGCGACTCGCTTTGTACGAAGATAAATACAGTTAGTATGAACCACAGATCAAATCATCAGATCATCCTGGTGTATTCGTCAGAATCGAAGTATTTATGTGTGAATATTTTCATTTCTTCTCCCCCCCCTCTCCCAGCAGAAGAAATAGGATGTTGAGTTCAATTATTACCTTAAACAGAACCGGGGGAGGGAGGCAATGCCATAGCGTACACTAAGCAGTAATAAACCCGACCAGCACCATCGAAAGGTGTATACACCGCAGATATGTTTAGATTTTTTTGGATTCGTCTAGTTGTGCATTTTTTTTTAAATTGGAGGTTTAACGACCGCCGTGAGCAACTCATTGGGCTGCTATGCAATAATTTATCGGAATAGCATTTTTTTTTAGAAGTTTCAGATTTACTACACATATAACTGTACTAACAAATAATATTACTCTACCCAGTTTTAGCATAAATACTGTTACAAACGTTCGACAGATGGCGCGCAATCGGTGTGCAACGTCACCAACCAGCCAAAGGGCATGAAGCTGCTAGCGAATCATTGTGCATTCAGTCACAGAGGATATAACCAAGGTCATATTACTGGAGACACCACTGCCTGTGCCGCCATAGGTCACAGCTAATCTGTGGTGTGACGTCACAAGCAGGCAAAAACGAACTAAATTCTACCGTAGATAAAACAGTAAGCTTGCGTATCATTGATAAAGATTATTGAGTTACTCATTTTATCTGTTTATACGCTTAGAAGCTTTTGTTCCATTGGTTTCAAAGCAGTTTCTTTTCTGAGGCTGCGTCGTGCCTGCACATGACGTCCTTTGCAGCACGGACGGTGACTTATGACGGCCAATGCTGCATGGATAGGAGTGGTGCCTCCAGTAATATAACCTCCTTGGATATAACGTGTTTCGTGAAGTACTTTCCATGGAGTGGGGTGATTATGAGAATCGTGTTGCTGTAATAGCGCTGCACAAAAGTTGGAAAATCAGCTTCCGAGATTTTCGACATGCTGAAGAAGCTGAAATTCAGCCGAATTTTTGTCTACCGGACCGTAAAAAGGGCTTCCTTGAGATTGGGACCGTTACTGACCGCCACAGAAAGGGTCGGCAGTGTACCGTGAGGACTGCTAGCCTGGTGAAAGCAGTGGCAGCCCGTATTCGACGAAATCCTGTCAGAAAACAATCTGTGATGGCTCGTGAGCTGAACATTTCAGGAATGTCGATGTCACGTGTGCTGCGGAGTGACCTAATGGTGAGAACATACCGGCGGCGTACAGGGCACTCCCTCACCCAACAACTAAAAGCAGCAGAAGGAAAACGTTTGCTGCAGCGTTACGCATTCAATCGCCACAGGCAGATCCTTTTCTCTGATGAAAAAATAATTCACTATTGAAGAGGCTTTGAACCGCCAAAATGACAGGATGTATGCGTCAACCTCACAAGAAGTTTAGGAGAAAGCTCCAAGGATCATGAGGAGCCATCATCCTACTTCTGTCATGATTTGGTGGGGAGTCTCCTACGAGTGTACCACGGAGCTCCGTTTCTGTGAGGAGGAGTGAACACAACCGCCATAGTCTACTAGGACAGGGTTTTGGAGCCAGTGGTCAAAAATGTGAGTCACACCCTCTTCCAAAACCGATAGTGGAGCTGTTTGCAGGATTCTGCACCTCACACAAGGCCAAGTCAACCCAGCTGTGGCTTCAGGCGAATTTGCCAGACTTCATTTCTCCAGCTGATTTGCGTTCAAGCAGCCCAGACCTCAACCCATTGGACTACGAGTTGTGGGCAACACTGGAGAACATGGCCTGCAGAAAAAGACACCCCACTATTGAGAGTCTCAAACGCTCTTTGGTGCGGACAGTAGCAGCTTTTGCTGTGGAGACCCTGTGTAAAGCTATTGATGAATGGTCACAGAGACTGAAGG
Organism: Macrothele yani; assembly: GCA_039090855.1. Classification (NCBI taxonomy): domain Eukaryota; kingdom Metazoa; phylum Arthropoda; class Arachnida; order Araneae; family Macrothelidae; genus Macrothele; species Macrothele yani. Next base: position 107,326,562 of record CM076998.1, read on the forward strand.
ATTGTGTGAAGGCAAAAGGATGCCATTTTGGAAAGTGATGGTGCCATGTATTCACAAGTGTACTACTTACGTCATATCACAGGTATATTAAAATATCTTTAAATTTCTTTTGTTATTTCATTGAATGCTTTGTAACAGTATTTATGGTAAGACTAGGTATGGTGGCCTGGATATATTTTTTAAATTCTCAGTCGTCCACACTGATTTTCTTCCATGCTCCCTTTATCCAAGAAGCACATTAAAAAATGTTGCATGTATTAAAAATAATATTTATTTGGAAATGAAAATTTCATTTATCAAATACTCGTGGAAAAGAAATTATGTACTTACAAAAGAAAAAGAAAATGCTGCACAGAGAACAATGAAGAAATGTGACATCATTCAGTATCACTCTCTGATTCACATGGTAGTTTACTCTTATATGGCCTTACATTACGATTTCTGTTCCTTGCTTAAAAACAAATTACATGCGGCAGTGTGTTAGTCTTTGAGTTCTGAGTTCTCCAAAGTAATTCAAAGATCATCATCTAAGGTCTCTGTGCCCATTGTTTCTCAAATCAGTTTTCACATGGTTCATTTCTGAGAACGCTTCTTTCTATTTTTGTGTTTGAGGTTAGAAATGCTTTCAAGACGATGATTAAGGGCGCTGCTAGCACTGTTTATTTTTACTTGGGACCTGCCATCACGTAACTGAAAGATCGAATTCAGTAATATTAAAAAGTATTCTCTAAAGGCGCTCATTGGTTTAAAGCAATTGCTCGCATATTTTGCTTAGCTATTAAACATGCATCGCAAAAATTAACTTCTGAAATCGCTACTCCGTTTCGCAATGCGATACCGTTAAAATTTCACCGTGGTTCCAGTAGACGAAAGAGAGAGAGAGAGTGAGTGAGTGAGTGAGTGAGAGTGAGTGAGTGAGTGTCTATCAGTCTGTTTGTCTGATGTAAAGGATAATTATATGCCTTCATGAGCCACACCATGATGATTACTTACCTGATAGTGTATTGTGCGGCCTTTTGATCTCATAACCTCTTTCACCCGTCATCACATGGACTGCACTGGACGGTGGAAGGTATTCTGTTCTAAACGGACAGTATAACATCCTGAAGTTTGACTACGGTGGATAGCAAATGCTGCGATCCACTGAATCTCCGAAATGTTCGATCGGACTCAAGTTGGGGGAATTCGGAGTCCCTGGAAGCACACAAAATGTTTGAACGTGATCCTCGAACCATTTTCTACAATTCGGATTTTTGGACAAGAGGCTCTGCCTTTCCTAGTCTAGTGCCATCCTGATACATGGTCACCATGTAAGGAAACACTTGATCCGAAAGAACTTCGATTCGAGTTGGGGGAATTTGGAGTCCCTAGAAGCACACGAAATGTTTGAAGGTGATCTTCGAACCATTCTTCTGCAATACGGGTTTTGGGACAGGGGACCGTTGTCTTTCTTAACGAGTCCAGTACCATCCGTATACATGGTCACCATGTAGGGTAGATCCGAAACAATGCCTAGGTAGGACCTAAGACCTGGTGATGAGAGAACCTTGTGGTGTCTATGAAAACAATTCCCATATCATGTCAACACCTCCACCCTCTATCGCCGGTCAACTGTCCTGTCTATTTGCATTTGTGCATGAACGAATACGTACCGGACCATTTGCATGTTGTAGCTCGAACTTGGACGCATCTGACCAGGCGACTGCTTTTCAGTCATCTTATGTCCAATCACGGCTCGTCCGTTCTCACTCCATGCGGAGGTGTTGATTATGGTCGGTGAACATGGCCACATGAGCGGGCTGCGGACTCCGTAGTCCCATCCTTTGGATTGTATGCTCAGAAATGTGTTTCTGTAAAACAAACCGTTCACAGCAAGTCTTTCCTTTTCCCCATTGCACGAACTTCGTACTTGCGAACTCACATTTCTGAGCCATGCCGTCTCTACATATTCTGCGCGGATCGGTGATCTGTCTGTGGTCCCGTACCATGGCGAGACTGGTGGGTGAGTAGAACTTTATATTTTTAATTTTCCGCTCCATGTGCAGTAGAACCCCGTTTATACATTTCTCATTTGTACGTAAAATGTCGCCGGTTCAAAATTCCCAATTGCCTATAATATTAAATTTTATCAGTTATACGTCAATGTAATTAACTTCTCATTTATACGTTTAATTGTGGTGGTGTGGTGTCATGAATTAGAAATTCAAACTACGTGAATTCCGTTGACCAAACTTTTCCCACCCTTCCACTTGGCAGCGAATTCCGTTTTATATTTTCTAATCTCCCCTTTCGCTCTCCCTGTGTCTTGTCATCCGCCTGCTTTTATGACTCATTCTACGGTATAAGCACACCCCTTTTTGAGGTACTATTGATCTACTCAGTCGGCACCTACAGTAGACACTTGCTTTTGCTTGACGTTGTCGTATCGAACTTTTTCCGTGAAACCGTCGTTTATATGCGCTTCCCAGACCAATCTGCACCCTGATTCGTCTGGGAATTAAAGGGGAAGAAAGTTTAGCTTTCAAGATTACGTGGGTTGCAACGTCGTCATTTATGACTTTAGATGAAATGATCGAGAACAAAACAGTACGATGAGAACGTCTCCAGTGACAAGAATGATTATGATTCCCAGGGAGTGCATCAGCACCCAAATTTGCAATTCACTGAAATCGTTCGCCGTCGTTAGGGACTTCTTTTATAGGTATAATACTGGTATGAAAACAATGCAGGCTATGAGTAGCCTTGAAAATGCAATGTTTCAACTTAAAAGTAAACTACAATAAAAAATTTATATTTTAAACCACGTTAATGTATTCGTATTTTTTTTTATATAATGTACTGCATCATACTCGTATTCCCTTGTGTAAAAAATATCAGTCGTAAATGAGTTAGTAGTAATGCTTTGCATGCTGTTTACATGTACAACACAACACATTGTATGGTTATTTATAAGAGCTGTTATTCTGTGTAACTGAAGTCAATAAAGTTAAAAACAAAGGAAGCTGTGAAAAAAATAATAATAGGACAACTGAAAATACTAGTACACCAGAAAATAAATGTACTACACACTACGTAGTACCTAGTATAATGATCCTAATGACTACGCCATACGTAGCAACACAATGTCTGCCATGTAGAGACGGAAACATGCTTTATTTATTGGAAAAATACAGCATGTTATTAAAAATACAGCTATATTTATTTTGAAAACGTGTAAGCGGGGTTCTACTGTATATTGAAATGTTTCTCATTATGCCATCGCTCGTTTTGTTTCCCATTTTCCAAACCGGATTCAGGTTCGAAATATAAATTAAATACAGTAGAACACGCATATAACGAGCCCCTATTTAGCGAGATATCAAATTTATTGAACAAAACAAAAAGTTTTGTTTGGTATTATGTTCATTCAAACCTCATTTGATCGTTTTTCAAGAACTAAATGTAGTGAAGTACCCTGATTTAAAGAGGGAGAAGAAGGCTAAGATACTAACTTCTAACAAGGAAAGTTACAAAATTTAATGAAGTTCTATATTGAATTTTAAGCAGGGGAAATCTAAGCACTGTCCTGGTATATTGGAGTAGAAATGATGGCATACAGGATGAAATTGCAACAATGCAGGAGAATCCTTGTGTGCTAGTGAAAGAATGATGATAGAAAAGCAAATGGGAGGGAGTAGGTCAAATGCTCAACACGCGAGTTGGGCAAAGGACTCTTTTTCGCCACCCAGTCACTCTAAGGGGGCTATGACTTTGATGTATAGCGCCAGCGGATTTGAAAACCCGCCACCTACTCCTACGCAAAAAAAAAAAAAAAAAAAATGGGTGGGGTTCATGCACATGAAAGTGGATTTCTGGGCGACAATTGCAAGGAGGGATAAGCAGGGTGATCAGACGTCCGGCGTTTGGAGAACATGACCTCCTTTTTTACGCTTTCCAACCGTAGGTTGAAGAAGCATATATATGCTCCAGCTTTGTCCGTCCGTCTGTCCGCACGATAACTCGCGTAAAAATGGTTCGATTTTGATGAAATTTTAGTATGTGGTAGGAGACCACCTGCGGACGAACCCTATTGAAATGGACAAAATGGGGTCAAAGGTCACGACATAGGAGCGGGGTCCATTCCATTGCCCTTATGCGTCATAACTTGCGTAAATATGGTTCGATGTCGATGAAATTTTAGTATGTCGTAGAGGACCACCTGGAAATGAACCCTATCGAAAATGGGTGAAGTGGGATCAAAGGTCAGGACATAAAAGCGGGATGCATTCCACTGCTCTTATGCGTCATAACTTGCGTAAATATGGTTCGATGTCGATAAAATTTTAGTATGTCGTAGGGGACCACCTGGGAAGGAACCCTATTGAAAATGGGTGAAGTGGGGTCAAAGGTCAGGACATAAAAGCGGGATGCATTCCATTGCTCTTATGCGTCATAACTTGCGTAAATATGGTTCGATGTCGATGAAATTTTAGTATGTGGTAGGGGACCACTGGGGACGAACCCTATTGAAAATGGAAGAAATGGGGTCAAAGATCACGACATAGGAGCGGGATCCATTCCATTGCCCTTATGCGCCATAACTTGCGTAAATATGGTTCGATGTCTATGAAAGTTTTGTACGTGGTAGGGGACCACCTGGGAAGGAACCCTATTCAAAATGGGTGAAGTGGGGTCAAAGATCGGGACGTAGGAACGAAATGCATTCCATTGCTCTTATGCGTTATAACTTGAGTAAATATGGCTCGATGTCGATGAAATTTTAGTATGTCGTAGGGGACCACTGGGAATGAACCCTACTGAAAATGGGTGAAGTGGGGTCAAAGGTCAGGACATAGGATCGGGATCCATTCCATCGTCCTTATACTATACTATTAAAGGAGCAATTCTTGTATGTATGTAAATTTTATTTCGAAAACGGCTCTAAGGATTTTGATGAAAGTCGTTAACCTACCGTTTTCTGGTACTAGAAATCGACTTAGCTTGATCTGGACTTTAGGAAAATTCGTTTAGTGGGTTAAATAACCACCCCGAATTACCACGTTTTTAGTGTCTTTGCGTCGTCCCTTTAATGTAACCCATGATTAGAAATCTTATGACGTCACAATCTCGCAATTGAGATGTTGGCGGTTACGCCATCTGTCTCATTACGTCACGCGTTGTGTGTGGATTCTATTAAAGTTTTATGACTTCACACTCTTGCGAGCAGATGGTCTCGATTCCCATCTGCCTCATTACGTCACACGCTGTGTGCGTATGTCCGTCCGCACGATAACTCGCGTAAAAATCGTTCTATTTCGATGAAATTTTAGTATGTGGTAGGGGAACACCTGGGAAGGAACCCTAATGAAAGTGAACGAAATGGTCAAAGGTCAGGACATAGGAGCGGGATCCATTCCACTGCTATTATGCGTCATAACTAACGTAAAAAAGGTTCGATTTCGATAAAATTTTAGTATGTGGTAGGGACCTTCCTGGGGACGAATCCTATTGAAAATGGGCGAAATGGGGTCTATTCCATAGCCCTTATGCATCATAATTTACGTAAAAATGCTTCGATTGCGACAAAACTTTATCATGTTATTTCGGAGGTATACTGAACCGGTTCTGTTGAATATAATCGAAATGGGATCAAAGGTTAGGGCACAGGTCTGAGATTTATTCCACAGCCATTATCCTCATAACTTGAGTAATGGTTTCTGGTATGTTGGAAAGCGTATTATAATCAATGCATTCCACGATTTTACTAACTTGTCTTACCATGCCCTCCTCTCCTCCAGGCATTAAGGGAAATACCCCAAATATCCGGCTCTTTTGATCAAATTCTTCTATTGTAATAAAATATCCTCTCAAGTCACCGCTAAAATGTAATTCATTCATTTGTGAACTTTCACTCGCACTCTCCTCCCCCCTCCGGTAAGTTTATTCCTGCAATCTTGCAGCAGTGAGTCACTTGTGAGTCAACAGCTCAGAGAAAACCCGCCACTGCGCGTTAGTCTGTCTGTCGTTCATCGTATATATGGTTGGTGGACGGTGCCGTGCCGTGTGGTGTAGTTGTGTAAACAGTGAGCTCATAGTGCTTGTTTTGTGTATTGTGTGTCGTTGCTGTATTTTCTGTTTATAATTCAAGTTTCTTAATCAAAAAGTGAGGGGTATACTGCTAGTTAAATACAATTTGAAAAACATGTCATGCTCTGAATTTCACAAATATTCGTTAAGGAAATCCGATTTACTGAAAAAATCTCTTCCAGTGAAAATTATTAGTAGAAATGTCCAGCAGACTAAAAATCTTCCTTTTTAAAAGTTTTATACGTATAAACTCTCAAACTGTAAAATTTAAATATAGAGTATGTGCATTCATACTTATTTTTGTACGAATTTATTGTTTCCTCCTTTTTTAACGCAAATGTACCATTCCAAAAAGTCATCTGGTCACCATGGGGATAAGAGAGTAGTGGAATTGGGGATGTTGTCGGAGGGGAAACAGGAGGTAACATGTCCTGGAATTGTGTCCATTGCACCTTTCACCCTCCAGCTGATGTGATCATGTATTTTGTATAGTTGAAACAGCGATCATTCTAACTTAACCGTCAAGTTCAATGTACTTGAAAGATTTAAGTAACTATGTGACTAATGTAGGTAATTAAATCTTTCAGGTATATTCAATTGTTATTGATATATAATATAAACATACCTGCATGTTATCTGATATGCATACAGTGAAACCTCTGTAAGGTGTCCACTGCTGTTTCTACTAAAAAACGGTCTTTCAGAGAGGTGGTCGCTAAATAGGGGGAAGGTTTTAATATATTATATTTTTTAATATTATTATATAAAAATATATAATATTATAAAAATATATTAAAAAATATATAATATTTTGCCAGGCTAATATTTAAAAAAATATGTAAAAATATGTAATATAAAAATATATATATTATAAAAATATGTTTTTAATATTAAAATATTATATAAAAATATATATTTGCAATATGTTTAATATATTATATATTATTTATATTTTAATATATTGTATTTTTTAATATTATATAAAAATATATAATATTTTGCCAGACTAATATTTAAAATATATATATATATATATTTGGCGGTACTTTATTATTTTGTTTTAATAATTAAGATTTATTTTGATAATTATTTTTTCTTTTTCTTATTGTAATATATATATTATTTGTTTTAATGGCATACAGCGAGCAGTTTTGAGATTAAACCTTTGTAAAGCAGTTTTGAGATTAAACCTTTGTTTTTTTTTTTTTACTGCATGACTTTTATAAATTGCGTACTCTGAATAGCTACATTCCAAACACGATGCATTTCAGTTTATTTACAGTACAGTATGCATGTGTGCAAATAATAATAAAAGATATTACAGTATATGTAGTACAGTTACACATTTGAAAGGTGCCTATAGTGGTTATCTAAAAAAATTCATTTGAAAAACGAATGTAATGTCGTTAATCAGACTCTTCTTTCGGCACAATTTTTCTAAGTTTTCTTTCAGTTCACAGAATAGTTTCTTAGTTTTTCCCCCTTCAGGACGGTCATCCCTCTTAAGCCTCCTTTGTCCGGCCAAAAACTGGAGTGAAGTAAAGATGAGTTTTAATTGTCAGCCCTTTCTCAGCCTTTGCAGGTAGTGTGGAGACAGTCTCTGTATATTACTACATAAGCCATTAGAATTGCCTGCCATAGCTGTGAACACCTTCATCGCCCCCCTCCTCCCGTGCAGGAGAAAACTTGCTAGCCATTTAAAGTGACCCCTCCATACCAGTGCACATTTGTTTAATTTATTGTTTTATGGTTCCAGGGTATAAAGAAAATTTTCAGCAGGAATAGTTCTCCGGACAACGTAGTTTTTGTGTTGGTTCTTACGTAAAGATGGTCGTTACGAGGGGGTGAGCCGTCTTTAATAGGTAAAGACCGCTCACCTTAATTATTTAATTTTAATAATTAAGAATATTTTAATATATTTTTTAAATATATTATACGACGGCCAGACTTATTATTAATTAATAAGTCTGGCCGTCGTATAATAAAAAATATGTAATATTTAAAAAAAAATTTAAAAATGTATATCACATCATCATCGTCAACCATTATCAATCCACTGCTGGACGAAGGTCTCCCCAAGTTTCCTCCACAACGGTCTGTCTTGTGCCAGTCTCCTCCATGTCACCCCTGCATACTTTCGAATTTCATCCACCCATCTCCCATGTGGTTTTCTTCTGGGTCTTTTCCTGTCCCTTGGAATCCAATCTAGAATTTCGGCTGTCCATCGATGATCTGTCCTTCTGGCAGTATGTCCAGCCCATTGCCATTTCAGGGATTTAACTCTGATCATGATGTCTTCCACTCTTGTCATTTTTCGGATCCACGAGTTCCTCTTCTTATCTCTCCTGGTTACACCAAGCATGCCCCTCTCCATGCTGCTTTGAGTTGTCTGCAGCCTTTGTATGTCTCTTTTAGTTATGGTCCACGTCTCTGCACCATACGTAAGCACTGGAAGGATGCATTGATCAAACACTTTTCTTTTAAGACATAATGGCATATTGCTCTTGAAAATTATGCTGTTTCTTCCAAAAGCTCTCCAGGCAAGTTTTGTACGCCGATTAATTTCTTCATCAATGTCACCCTCACTTGATATCTGCTGTCCAAGATAAACGTACGTGTCTGTTATCTCCAGCTTTTCTCCATCAATCGATAAATCTTCATTTCTTGTAAAAGCATTGAACATCACTTTTGTCTTCTGAAAGTTCATTTTTAATCCCACTTCTTTACTCTTGTCAACAAGTTCCTGGATCATACTCTGCAGCTCTGATGGGGTAGTTTCAAAAATGACTACGTCATCAGCAAAACGAAGGTGGGTTAGATAATCTCCATTAATCTTTATCCCCTTGTTTTCCCAGCTCAGCGACTGAAAAACACCCTCCAATGTGGCATTAAAGAGCTTCGGAGATATGGTGTCACCTTGTCTCACTCCCTTTCCAATTTTTACGTGTGTTGTATTTTCAAACAGCCGAATCTTTGCACTTGCATTTTCATAGATGTTATTAATAATATTAATGTATGCATCTTCAATACCGCAGGTTTTCAGAGCCATTGTAACTGCTGATGGTTTCACCGAATCAAAGGCTTTTTCATAATCGATAAAAGCCATGCACAATGGAAGTTTATATTCCCTCGCTCTTTCAATTAGTTCTCTCAGTACGTGGATATGATCTATTGTGCTGTAGCCACTACTGAATCCAGCTTGTTCTCTCGGTTGAGCCATGTCCAGTGTTACCTTCAAGCGGTGTGAAAGAACTTTAGTGAAGATTTTATAAACTACTGATAGGAAGCTGATAGGTCTGTAGTTTCCGAGATCCTCAATGTCACCTTTCTTATGTAGCAGGATCATTGTAGCGGTGTTCCAATCCTCAGGAATCTTTCCTTCATTAAGGCATCGAGTGAAAATTTGGGCGAGTACTGTTTCGATTTCTCCACTTGCTTCTTGTATGATGTCTACAGTAATTCCATCTTCTCCTGCAGCTTTTCCCCGCTTCATGTTCTTGATTGCATGTGCAACTTCTGCTGGAAGGACTGGAGGAACTCTGGTACTGGTATCTTTCATGATGTCTGGAGTGCATGTATCATCCCTTTCATATAATTTGGAGTAGAAATCTTTCACTCTTGTCAAAATTTCGCCTCTATTTCTTGTTACAGAACCATCTTCTTTTCTCAGTGCCATAATCTGTTTTCTTCCCTTACTGAGATGTCCCTTTGCTATCTTTAGGCTTTGGTTGTTTTCAATTGCTTTCCTCACTAGTTCACAGTTGAATTTTCTTACGTCTTCAGTGATACTTTTTCTTACTGTCTTGCATAGCTCTATATATTCCACTTTGGAAGTCACATCTTCTTTAGTTGTCCTCATCTCTCTTCTTTTTTGCATCAACATTTTCGTTTTTCCTGATAATTTGTTTACATGCAACTTGTTCTTAGACCCAGCTAATTTTGTTGCTGTTTCCATAAGAGCTTTGGTTACTTTTCTGTTAACTTCAGAGATGTCCACTTCTTCCGATGTTAGGCCTTCTAAAGCAGAGAACCTGTTCTTCAGTTCCAACTTGAAGGTATTATGGTGTTTTTTAAGGTTGGTTATGTCAATAGATTTTGTTTGTCTTATGAGCTTGCCACGTTCAAGTTTAGTGTTGAGGTGCATCTTACATCTCACCAATCTATGGTCACTACCTGTGTTGAACTTGTTTAGCACACTGCAGTCTTCTATGACGAATTTTTTGTTACACATAATAAAATCAATTTCACTTGTCGTCCCATTTGGATGTCTCCATGTCCATTTCCTGTGTGGCTTTTTCTTGAAGAAGGAGTTCAAGATGAAAAACCCTTCTGCCTCTGCAAACTCAACGAGAGTATTTCCACGCTGGTTTCTGTTGCCGTGACCGAATTTACCTACTGAAGTTTCATTCTGTTGCCGTTGCCCTATTTTTGCATTGAAATCTCCCATAATTATTTTCAAGTGCTGCTTACCTTTATTATTTAGATGACAAATTTCCTCATAAAATTCTTCAATTTCTTCTTCAGGATGACTTGTGGTGGGTGCATAAGTTTGAATAATCTGAGCCTGGTATCTTTTCGAGAGTTGGATAACAAGTCGTGCAGCTCTGTCAGAGGAACTTTCAACTTCTAGAACTTTATCCTTCAGTTTCTTGTTTATTATAAATCCAACACCACTAGTTCTGCCAGTATCTGTCCCACGATAGTAGAAGAGATGTCCACTTTTCAGTTCGATGAGATCTTCTCCTTTTCTCCTTACCTCACTTAGCCCCACGATGTCCCACTTGATCCTTTGTAGTTCCTCTTCCAATTCAAGAAGCCTTGAATCAGAAGATAGGGAGCGTCCATTATACGTAGCCAAGGTCAGCATCAGATGGCAGCCTAGTCCGGTCCTCCGGGGATTCTTATCACCCTCTGCCTTCATGTCGCACTGGCCGCTGCCTTGGCCAGGTACATTCCAGCTGCCGGAGACTGAGGGCCAAGATTTAAGTTGTGGAATCATTTTGGAGGGGTTTGGCCATAACTCACCACGCTGGCCAAGCGGGTTGGTGAGTGTGGGATAGAATTTCCTCTAATCCCGATGGTATAGTTATACCGCTATTGGCGGTCGTCAGAGCCCCTTTAGTGGGAACAGGATGCACCACGAGAAGGCGGGGTTGACATTTGTCAAGGAGAGGCTGTGATGTTACGCATCACCTGACCTTACATCAGATATATATTATATAAAAATATATATCATAAAAAATATATATTCGGCCAGACTTTATATTTTTTAATATATTATATATTTTTAATATTTTAAATATTTAAAAATATATAATAATTGCAATATTTTTAATATATTATATATATTATTTATATTTTTAATATATTACATTTTTTAATATTATTATATAAAAGTATATATTATTTAATTACACAGAAAAACGGTCGTAATGCGGGGTGGTCGCTAAGAGAGGTTTCACTGTATTTGTACGTGTTGTTAATTTTCACCCAAATGCGGATTTAGCGAACTCCCGGATTTAACGACTGTTTCCGTCGATCCAGAGCTCCTCGTTATAAGCGGGTTCCACTGTTTATGCATTTTTTCTCTCTTTTTTATCACTTTTGTAAGACTGTGATGGGGGCAGATTCCTATTGTAAAGCGCATAAAAATCAAACACGATCTCCAGCGTGTGCAAATGGAAGTTTAAATTAAAGTTATAGCCGTCATTATTCATTGTCGTATAACTGGTTTAGTAAATTGATTTCGTGATGTTTAGATTGAAAGAGCAGTTGGGTGTTTAAGAATCCAGTATGGTTCTGTGTCGAAATGGAGGCTAATAGCTTTTGTCGCATGTGTGTCTACGTATGTGTTAAGAGATTCTGGCAAAATGCCACCGGCTCAGTTGAGAAACAAAGGCATCGGTTGGTTTCAAATGGCTGCAGAAAAGCGAACTCCTTCCGTCGCTTCTCTCTGTCCCATAACAGCAGAAGATATTTTAGTAGCTGTTTCTCCCAACTGCTTCACGCATAACACATTGTCACCAACTGTGAAAATAAATGACTCGTTGCACTCAGGTCTTGGAACAGAAAATATGCTGCACTCCGTAAGAGAATTTGAAGGGCAGATGGAAAACGCGCACGTGTGGTCGCATTTTGGTCATGAACTTTGCGTTTTTACAGTGCTTACTTGGCTTATGATTTATTAAAATCTCTCTGAGATGAAGATGGGACTCTGTACCATTTTGTAGTAAACAGAAGTCAGCATTAATTTCCGTAAAAAAATAATGGAAGACAATTTCCATCAGGGTTTGAAAAAACCATGCCTGAGGCATGTGAATTATTGGCTTGGGAAGGTAAATAAAAAAGTATGGAATAGAATTTCCTACTAAAAAAAGAAAAGAAAAGAAAGAAAGACAGTCGTCGGATGTCGTGTTCAATTCACTGCTAATCACCGGAAGTTGTATTATTGTTACAGATTGCCAAGGACAGAAGAATATCACTTCTTTAATTATATTATGCTTTGGGCCCAGAAATTGGAATCATATGTTGTTTTGCTCCAAATGTTGTATATGGTCAGCGACGTGTTGTATGCTTCTAATGGAGTAGTAACCAACGGTGTTTAGTGACAAAGGGCGAAAACTTCAACGAAAGGGACATAGCAGAATAACTAAATTTCCCAGATACCAATTTCTTCATACCATTTCACGCCAATTTCAGCATCATCTTAAGACTTGAGATAAATGCTTTTGTGCATTGAACGTTTTGAATACAGACCCTAAACCGGAAAGGCAAAACACGTAAAAAAAGTTCATGGTATTTTTTAACTTTGAAAAATGAGAGTTCTGATTTGTTATCTTAAAACATAATTTTCCTGGGCATCCAGCTTTTATTACCTAGGGAGGTAAATGATTTCTGCACATACCCACCTGGGCATGTAAGTTTTCAGATATTTTTCAAGACCTGTTCATTATCAGTACCCAGATCACCCTATTAGTGGCCCGTCTGAGCTTTTTTTTTTTTTTTTTTTTTTTCTGTCGCATGAAATTGCAAGAATGTATTTAATTTTGTATTCATCAGCAGTGAGTGTTATTAATAGTTTGATCACGTCGTCAGCTTTTGCAGTACCAATTTGGCAGATGCTCTGGAACGCTCTCAAAAGCGTGGAGGAAGAAAACCTTACCGAGTGGCCAGAGCCGGTGGACTCTGGGTGCTGAAGCCCCTAGCCGCAAACTCGGTGTGTGGGGGGGGGGGGCTCCACTGATATCCTAAACCCTTTTACGGCTAGATCGAATTAACTCAGGGCTAGTAAAATAAGCTGAGATATTTATGTAGAGGATTTTAGGAAGAGAGAGAGAGAGACACACGCCAGGTCTTTTACAACCCTTAGAAGTATGAACCTAGGAGATTTGGGCTAGAGTGCCAAACAGGAAAGTCACACGGAAGCAAGGTAGGAGGGGAGGAAGAGGCCCTTATTTATAACCCGGGGGGGGGGGCAGCACCCGGGTTCCGACGGCTTAGCGTGCCCATCCGACGCACCGCGAATATTTAGTAATTCGAGCGTTCATGCCTGCCTGGGATCGTTCCTGAAACTTTTCCGTGGCAGCTACGAAGGATGACCACAAGGCTATCCGCGGCCCTGAGAGTGGGCTGAAATAAGCTCCAACGAATATATTCACTGTCTAAGAAGTGGGCTGAACGCGGCAGAAAGGAGTGGACTAGCACATCAGAAAGCGTTGCTTTTTCCTTAGCTTTATTATTCAAAGTGGTCGTTTAAGGGGAAGATTGATGCAAATCTTTTATGGATGATTACATGCGAAAAGGGTAATAACAATGGCGACGAGAAGATGTTTGTCACTTATTTCTAACCTTGAAAAGTTCTTTAAAAAAAAAAGTCCATTCTCAAGTCCTTAAAAGTACTTCAAAAAGTTTAAGATTCCGTAAATAATGCTTGAAAATATTTTTTTTAAGTAATGATATCAAAGAACCTGTGTAAAACAATTGTTTGTGCTAAAAAAAGTTGTATAGGAGATTTCTGTGTAGTTCCGATAAAAACACCAAAAACTGGGCTTTGTTAGAAGACGGACGTCGTTGTAAATTCTCTGAACTTTTATTTTCGGTGGTTTATGGAAATTACTCTATTTCATTATAAACGTAAATACCTTACCGGTTTTTATTCGTGAATTAAACTTTTTTGAAAAAGCAAAATGGAAACATACAGCTCGAACGATGGATAAATCAAAAGGAATTACGTCTCTGGGTGATTCAGTAGGGACAGTTGCGCCAATGATTCTGAACCACACAGGCACAGGGCTTAAGGGTAAAAAAAAAAGAGAAATGCCCCCTTAAAATATGGAAGAACTTTACAAAAAAAAAAAAAAAAAAAAAAAAGCAGGTAGGCTTAGTTCTGATTGAGCCATCAGTTTGGAACGTACGTAGGACTACGACTTGCAGATCGGAGAGTTGAAATGAGCTAGAATTTGAAATGATTCCCGATTCTCTCTAGTTCGTTGGGCTGCAGTGTTCTTGGGCTTACATTCCTCATCACTTGCTCTTGGCTCTTGTTTTGATTTCCTCCACTTTTGCTCGCCTTCATTCTGCGAATTCCTCGGCATTGTCGAAAATGTTAACCGTTCACATGAAAATAATTTTTAAATTTTTAGTTTAAACCACTGCGATATGTTCTTTATACTGTATATTTGAATAAATCTCGTCGGGAGCTTTAAAACGATACGTCGCATAGTCGTTTTGCGCTCACGGTTGCCGAGATAGACTGAGTTAAACGCTGCGGCACATCGAGAAATATCGCACATCTCCGCCGCGCACAGGGAGCGTCGTGCGCGCGATGTATTGCGCAGTACGCGAATTGGACTCCATGCTGTTTACGAATATGCTAACACACTTAGTGTGCTGCACGTGTTTTTTAAATGATTTCAATTGGGACCTATTTTTGTCACAGGAGGTCGGCCGTAAGTCGCCCCATACTATCCGCGGAGCTAGGCGTAGTCCTTCATCACGTAGTTGCTCAGAAAGATAAAACACTGCTCGTCATTTGGAAAGTGATTATGAGGTGCTAAGTGCTTTCAAAAACTTCCATGTAGTTATAATTGCCTGCAAAAAAAGTATTGTTGAGGAGAAGTTTATGTGAGTTGAAGCTAAATGTGTATCCTCCTAGCCGCTGGAAAATAGTGATAAAGAGAAAGTCTTGTGCGAGCGAGAGAAAGAGTTTTCGACTTCTTACGATTCATTGTTTGTGATCAGTAGGAGTGGTCTTGCACTCACTCCTACAGCACGTGTGTGGCTGAAAAAGGATTTTGTTGGCAGGGATATGTGGGATTTCTGTTTTTTGAGTGGGAAAGGGACTGAGGTTTGACTGTTGACCATGATAAGAGGTTACCGCCGAGCACCAGCGAAGAAGAATTCGTATAATTAAGTGGAAAAAGAACGGAACGGAGAACAGGAGTAGAAAGAGCCAAAATACGACCTGAATAAATACTTGATGATATTGCGCAGATCCACGGAAAGGGACTAGAATAGTAAATTAAAGAAATTAAATAGTTTATGTCTAGCAATAAAGAACCTGGAACTCAGCCTTAATCAAGTAAATTTAGAGAATGTGATTTATTTTTTCATATTTCAAGAGAGTTCATTGTTCTTCCACCCCCACACCCCTGTTCTTCAGATTTTGTATTTTATTTTAAGTTTTGGCATGGAGAAATTATTCCCTAGTGAAGTAAATTAACAAAAGGAGCGGATAAACAAAAAAAAAAAAAAAAAACTTGCGTCTGTATTCAAGGAAGGAAACATGATGTAACTTCTACGCCTTCAAGCGGAAGAATTTTGCATAATAGAAAAGTTGAAAACATGCGAAAGGCATTCTTCCTTGCACACTTAAGGTTTGTATTCGAGGAGTTTTGTAGTTCACAGGTCTGTCACCAGGTGGTATTTGTGCTTCTGTTTGCAGTTGTATATCCGTTTCTAAAAACCCTACTGAGAATTTCTTATTTTTAATGTATGCCATTCGCCACAGTAGAGATGGGGGAGCATTATTATCTTTAAATAATGCATAGCTTTCCCGCTTAGGGGGCGTAAAGGTCAAAACCTTTTTCTCGCTATCTCTGCTTGTGGGAGACGTGTTGGAAAGGTGTTTTTTCTTAAGCATAGCCCCTTTGTCATGTAGAATACGTTTCGCCTATTTTCAATTTTTCCATTATGCAAAATTCTTCCGCTAGAAGGCGTAGAGTTTTATCATGTTTCTATACTTCTTCTTTTAACTGTTCGATTTGAAAATCTCTGTATCTGATACATACGTCCTTCTGTTATGAGAAACTGTTTGTGTGTCATCTGTTAATTTTCGTAACATTCATTTTACCCGCTGGTGAAAGTAAGTAGCTGTTTCTATTTCTGGATGTTTTATCGATTGTAGAAAACCGGTTGATTTTTTTTCTAACCGATTCCAGTGACTTTGGAATAACTTAAATAAATTTCATTCGCGTCGGAAAGGATTCAAAAGACGTGCTTATTGCAACCAAAAATTCGGTGTAGTGTTTCTTGAATTAGGACACAGAATTTTTGGTTGCAATAAGCACGTTAAATTTAGTGCTTATTGCAACCAAAAATATTTGTTAAATTTAGTTATCAGAGCTATTTTATTTTATGTCTGTTCAGATATAATGCTGAAAGTCCGCAATGTTTTTGCCTTTAATAAATAAAAATAGACGTACTTCATGTCACTTATTTTCACTTTATTTGTGTTTCGCTGTCCTCTGTTGATCACCTAATTTTTCCAGACCATCCTGCCTTCTGGGGAATTGAAGTACTCTTTGAAACCATGAGCGTACTGATAACCCGTGCAGTGCTGGGGGAGCTCATGGCTTAAGGCTGTTTTTGAATGAGTGTTAGGCTTCATCTTCTGCGATAGATGGCGCAAAATATCACTCCTTGGGCGTAGCTTTTACGTCTTGAGAAATTGTCCCAGAAGTTGGTGTCAGCGAATGACTGAAGACCTCACCATATTCAGAATGGAATTGGTCTTTCGTTGGCTCCACAATGAAAAGACAAAATACACGTGGTTACGTTTTTACCAATGCCATTATTTGGGGGTGGAGCTAAGTGGGGAGGCGTGGTTTCTGTCTCAAATTCAAGTGTTTTCTGGTAATGTACACATTTTCTCTTCAAAAAATGAACGTACAGTAGAATTTAAGATGATCTATGGAAGACAAGATTCCTATCTCACTTCAGTGCCCATTCTTCGATTTCTATTTGGCCTAGATAATTAAAAAAATCAGACAGAAATGAGTGATTTCGTTTCTTCAACACAGAAACACTGCCAAGCTAACATCTGGCGCCATCTAGTGTCGAATCGGAATACTTTCGAGTCATAAATTGAATTTTAAAAGAAATTCTAACAAATTTTTCGGGAAAATAACTGCGACACATATTAGCTATGGGTCGTTTTTATTTGTCTCAAAATTTCAAACTCTACAAAGTAATAGTTTTCGAGAAAATGTGTACAAAATAATTTGCATTACAGATATACGACAGAATTTCTGTTACTCATTCAAAGACAGCCTTAAGAGGCAGAAGTATTTTTGAAAAATTTTGCTGAAACTTCATATGAAACTAATTAAAGAAATAGCCAGGAATCTTTGACGGCAGCTTTGAATGAAGTATTAAAAAAAAAAAAGATTTTTTTTTTTTTTTTTTTTAGTAAGTAAGTAAAATTTTCGAGAAATCATTTTCGCTTAAGCTTATAAGAACTGGATGACGTGAAAGCAGCTATTCCAGAGGACGAGGCCGCTTTTCACAGCCATAGTAATAGTTCCATATGCATGTATATTAACAAGAGAATATGAATAAATATCAGTCATAGAATGTGAGTAAATAACAGGAGAATGTGAATAAATATCAGAATATATGAAATGTTAATATCAATGAGGATAAGAAGTGTTATATATCACACTTGTTTGCACAGAACTACGTATCTTTTACACTGCTGGACAATTGCTAAGGACGGATCATAAACGGCTATATAGCGCATAAAAAAGTAAGTGTGGTTTGGATGCCAAGTGAAATAAAATAATGTCAGAATGCCAGGACATTACAAGAAAGACAATTTATTGTGCTCTGAAATCCAGAAGGCTTTGGAACGTGTTCAAGGGACAAACAGGCCATTTTGTGCAGAATACGTAAACGTGAAAAATGCAATTACCGTCCGCAGGCGTTCCGGCGTAAGATGTCAATACGGGATATGGCCACCATGGAGGGCGAAGCAAGATTCCACACGTCGTGTCATGCTTTGCACAACATTATCAAGCAGCTGTTGGGGTAATTTATCCCATTCTTCTGTCAGTGCACGGATGAGGGTGTCCTTGTTTATTGGAGGGCATTGGCGACCAGCAAGACTCCTCCCCAAAGCATCCCACACATTTTCAATGGGATTCAGATTTGGAGAACGTGCTGGCCATACGAGGCGTTGAATATCCTCGCTCTCAAGACACTCCTGGACAGCCACTGTTCGATTACATGTGGCGTTGTCGTCCATGAAAATGAATCTATCACTGACAGCACCACGGAACATGCGAACATGAGGTAGCAGAACATCATTAATGTATCGTTGGCCAGTCATAGTCCCAGTTGGAAGCACATAGAGGGACGTACGGCCATTGATCATGATGCCAGCCCATACCATGACACTACATGTCGGATATCGGTCCCTTTCCTGTATGTTTGCTGGACAATATGCAGTACCACTATCACGCCAAATCAGTTGTCGTCGACAATCAGACGATAGACTGTATCTACTCTCATCTGAGAAGAGGACAGCAGACCAGTCGTTATCAGTCCAATTGCGATGTTGATGGCACCATTGCAAACGGGCGGTACGGTGACATCTGGACAATGGGATGCACACAACAGGACGGCGGGCGTATAGTCCTCCTTCGTGCAAACGTCTGGCGACAGTTTTTCGGGAGATCCGCTTGCCAGTAGCAGCCATAAACTGATTTGCTACCTCACTAGCTGTGCTGCGCCGGTGTCTTTTTGTTGATAGTACTATGTACCGATCTTCTGCAGGTGTCGTACTGCGAACACGACCTCCCTGTGACGTTTGCTACACTCTCCATTTGTTTGAAATGATTTCCAAAGCCTTGAAACAACACTGTGGCTGACGTCGAACTCCCTGGCAACATGTGTTACTTTTCGCCCTTCTTCAATCTTGCCAATAATACGGCCACGCGTAAAATCATCTAGGTGATGTCGGGAAGACATACTGAAAATTGCAAGTTCGTCAATTGATTCTTTCCCTTTCAACTTTGCGTTTGAACAACAACGGTCAATACGCGTCAAATCCTTTATATCTCTTATTAGCGCTATGACGTCACGAACAAGTTCGGCAATCCAAAATTTGCATACGCACAACACGTCTTACTGTATCCCGCACTTATGCTAATTTCCACATTTTCCTGCCTTCCATTTTATGGTTGCTATCGTTGCAATTGTCCGGCAGTGTAGAATATAATTAGCTAAAAGGTGTTCTTCGCGGAAACGTGAAAACACAGACCAGTGTTTTTTTTTTCTTTTTTTTTTTAACAGAATCAAAAGAAAAGACATTCTACGTGCAAAACATTGTGACATTAAGTTAAGTGCGCGTTTTGTATTCAAGAGTAAATAATTTAAGTAGTTTTACTTTTTTTTGTGCCACAATTCTTAGTTGCTTTCTTTTTTGGTTACTTATGTTCTGTATTTTCTTATAAATCGAAAGGTCGTTAGACACTGTCACACGGCGGTTGGGTGTTTTGTGCTAGTAAAGTATTTCAAAGAGTCTGACCTTCGTTCTCTGAAAGAATAGAATTTGCATGATATGATTAACTTTGGCGTAAGTGTTTTATAATACTTTGTATTGGTATAAAACTGGAGCAATCATTTTAATTGCAACGTGTAGTGTAAAGATTTTGGTTTTATGAAAAATAAAATACCTATGGGTTCCAAAGAATTTGAATGATTAAAAACGCCTGTACACCCTAGTTAATAAT
The DNA here is from genome assembly GCA_039090855.1 of Macrothele yani. Classification (NCBI taxonomy): domain Eukaryota; kingdom Metazoa; phylum Arthropoda; class Arachnida; order Araneae; family Macrothelidae; genus Macrothele; species Macrothele yani. Next base: position 107,346,640 of record CM076998.1, read on the forward strand.
ATTGAATTAAAAAATGTATGTAATTGAAAGGAAATATATTTTCGCAAAAGAGTCTCGAAGATATTTGAGGGGGAAAGGGAAGGGGTGCGAGTTTTTCTGGTACGCCACTGTTTGAAACTCTTCCCAGAAGTTGAAAGCGTCAAGTACTTCTGCAGTACCGCCTACCCTAGGCCGACAATTGCAAGCGTGCGAGTGACTCTCGGCGTTCTGGTGATCCAGCCTGCCACAAGTTTTCACCATCTCCTCGGAAGGAAATTATGCAATCACTGCTTCCTTCTCACTGCTACTGTCCCCTATTCTGCGAAAACCCACCTATAATTATATCGGTTAATTTTAAAAGATAAACACACTTGTAATCACAGTACGCGCAGCCTCTCCTGTGACCTAGCTGTCTGAGGTTCTGACTTCAAATCATTCGTCCTAACTGGGCCCATGTACGAGTCCCGGATGAAGCATGTATTGTGTTTTCCAGCCCTGGCTGTCTTAGCTCGTTCCCGGAACTAGTGGCCCAAAGTTTGGGAAGTGCTACTACTGACAGCCCAACGAGTTACGCATGGTGGTCGTAATCCCCCCCCCTCACACACACACACACACACGAAGAGGTACACGCAACACTATTTCCAGCCCCCGTCGACGTTTACTGAATGAGTGATTCTGATTTCTTCTGTGTGGTTCCTACCAACTCTGCGTTTCCGTTTTGTTCCGTTCCAACCTATCATGTAGGGACTTTAAGAAATGTAAAGCAGCCGAGGGTTTATTTAAAGAAAAAGGAAGTTCGAGAGACTTTGCAAGTTCATATGTGTGCTAGAGCCGGATTAAGGCCTTTGTGGGCCCCCTAGGCTTTGACATATGAGTGGGCCCCTAAAGAATTACGACGGGGAATCATCATGAAGTCCGTTAAAACCCGAAACTGGTGCAATATGCTTATGGTAATTAATACGTAGTGCATTCTTCAAACTAATAAATTATCTGCAGAGTTTTTATAATAAGCCACCGTATTTTCCATTGCTAAAAGCTTAAGATTCCTAGATTTTGTCTTGGATTTTCTAATGATTTGGCATTGCATACTCTTCTTAGTGCATCTTTTTTGTTTTGCAATGTCAAGCCACAGGGGACTTCAACCATTAACGGTTCCAAGTGCAAATTGGGAGGTGTGTGTTTGGATGGTAGTGAAAAATCTGAAATTGTTGCGCCGACACCGCTGTACACGGCGACATGAAATCTTACTCTTGTTGAGTCACTCTCTGCCTTGAATGGTCTTCCAGCCTCGCCTCTGTTTCTGACCAAGTGGAAATCATACGAGACAAAAGTAAAACTATTTTAATAATTTCTCTCTCTCTCTCTCTCTCTCTCTCTTATTTGCCCAAGATTGCCTTCTGGGCCCTTGGTAATAGTGGGCCTCAAGGCTATATCCCCCTTAATCGCGCCCTGATGGGTACATTGTATAGCGTTGTCGAATTGAATTCTGATTCGTCTTCTGCAGAACGTGAGGCAGTTCGAAACTTTAGACGTTGATATGAATACGCCGCGTAGAGCTGTTTCATTGGATACTGATTCCTCCTTTTTTTTTTTTTTTTTTTTTTTTTTGATTGGAGGTTTAACGACCACCGTGAGCAACTCAATGGGCTATAAGCAGTCGCCCGTCCCTAATTTAGGGTCACTGGTTCCAGGGAAGGGAGAGAGCCAGTGCCGTAAGACAAATACAACATCCATGCCTCACCGGGATTCGAACCCGGACCCCGTTCGGACGAATGATCAGAGGCCAACGCCTTAGACCACTGCGCCACCGGGGCGGCGATTCCTCCTTTGCAGAACCTCAGACAGTTCAAAACTGTATGTTCATTGCATGGCTCCGTCGAATTGGGTACTGATTCTTCACCTGCAGAATGTGAGACAGTGCGAGACTATTTGAACGTTTATATATATACTTCACATCGAGCTGCTGAATTACATACTGAGTCCTCATCGGTAGAACCTGAGACAGTTCGAGCTAGGCCGTCTAGAAAACACAAGGTCATGCCATTAGAGAGAAGAGTTCTGTCTTGTAGTGATGTCACTTAAAAACCAAGGCTTCCCATTAGTTTCTAGCGCTGTCGTGTATGACATCCAACCCGACACCGACGTATCAGGCCATGTAACACCAGACTGATGTCACAAACGGAGAGAGCTCATCTCTCTAATGTCACGGCCTTGTACTTTTTAGACGGCTTGGTCAAAGCCGTCTCTAGTACTAGCAGGCCTTAGTCCTCAATTCGTGACGTCACCAACAGGGTGATAACAAACGCTGTCGTGGCTGCCATCTTAAGCCAGCAGCGAGGTTACAGCGAGCCGATATCAGGATTTTAATTTTTCGTAACTTTGCTATGTCGATGGAAGAAAAGTTATAAATCTCGGTAAATGTAAAGCATTTGGTAAAAATAAATACGCAAACACTTTTTGAGCCATGGGAGAGATGAATTCGGTGATTATTTCATATCTAAAACTAATTCAGATATAAAAGAACTTTAACATTTTCTTTTAACATCACTGCGTTGTTGTTTTGCACAAATTCATTCACCGGTTTACCGTACGCACCTTGCATTTTTTTAAACAAACTATATTTTATTTCATCTAAGTAAGTTATGGAGCAAAATAAAAAGACAAAACTTAAAAAATTATCTGATAAGTTAATGAGAAACATTCCATGCATCACACTAAAATTGCCGTTATTGATATGATAATTCCGTATTCTTTCAGCAACAAAATGTGCAACTGATACATATTTCTTTTATTTCAGCTTGACGTCGGAAAAGTACGTTTCTGAATATTTCATATAGAGTAAGGAAACCGCACTAGACAAAATAACAACGCATAATGATTTATTAAAAGTTGCTAAGCCTAATGATACATGAGACGTTGCTTAAACCTACTTAAGCGGGAACTATTACGTTTGAAAACAAAAATAGCCTAGTTCATCAATTCATAAGAAATATGCAATCTGAATTAATAAAAATACTAACTTCTCTTCGAATCCTTATATCGCACATCAAGTCTTCGGGACTCTCAATGTAAGACACACGCCGAGCAAACAGGCTGTTTCTCGGTTTCAATCGTAGCGGGTTTGGTTTGTTATGACCCGGTTGCTGACGTCACAAACGGGAAAATCGCGTAGGCTTAGGTCTCTAGTAAGTGAGGCGGCTTTGCCTTACTACAGTATTTGTCATTTTCTTGTAGGACTTCCGTCCACAGTGAGTAGAGTTTAGGTCCCAGCCACCTACAGCGAGATCGCCTTTTGAGCAGGACACAGAAACGGAAGGAATAAGAGCAAGTCTAGCGACTTTGACAGAACAGTTTGTAGTGAGATTAGAGTACAGTAGATGGAGCCTCCGTACAAGTACGATGTTGCACACAGAGGGGTGAGAGAATTTCAGGGGGGGGGGCATAGGAAAGGGTACCCATTTGACCAGTGGGTCCAGCCTGGGGGCCGTCACTTAACGTGCTCGTCCGGTACACGGCGGATATTCAGCGATTGTTAGTAAATCACACCATCTCTGAAAGATCACCCCAGGTTCGAACCTGAGGACCTTGCATTGATAGTCTGACTTGCTAACCACTAAGCCATCCGCGGCTCAGCGGCTTTGCCTTGGTTCGAGATTGCACTTTTATATGGGTACGTCACGTGGTGGTGTTGAATTGGATACTGATTCCTCTTCTGCAGAGCCGCAGGCTGCTCAAGACTGTGTACGTTTATATGCATACATCGCGTGGTGATGTTTAATTCGGCATCGATTTGTCGTCTGCCGTTGGAGGGACTTTGAGCTTTTATATGGATGCGCCACAAGGGGCTGTTGAACTTGACGCTGACTCGTTTCGTGGAACCTGACGCTTATGTCGTAGAGAAAATTCTGAGTGTGACGCTCATTCCTGGTGAGTATAATTATGCTGTCAAATCCTTCTGGACTCGAGCTCTGAGAGGATGAACCTGAAGGACTTGGAACTGTGTGTCCATATTTCTTTAAACAGCATAAAGTTTCTCTGGGCTGTTGCTTGTAGAAGCGCACTTGTTAATTCAGCGAAAAAATTGTTGAATGAACTAAAAATTTTTGCCGATATGCAGTCAACAAAAATGTTTGTTGAATTTACAAATGTATTTTGCTGAAATTTATTGTTGATTCGTTTTGTTCATTTAACAAAATGCCTAGATCGTTTTTGGGTAATTTGTTTGATCCAACAATAGTATGTATTGTTAGCGCGATAAAACGTTTTGTTGCTGCAACCAAACATATTGTTATCGTGACACAGTAATTTCTTGCTCCAAAAAAAATTTAGAGTTATGTAGCTGGGCCACTTTGTCCCTAAACTTTTTTTCGATGGCAACACTTTGCCGGTGCAGTAATTTTAGACGGTGACCTTCGACCCTGGGTGTCCGCCACCCAGGGTCGAAGGGCATATACATATAAGTGCAATCTCGAACCAAGGCAAAGCCGCCTCACTTACTAGAGACTTAGGCCTAATCACGTGCGCTTTGGCGAAAGGTCGATGCCACTTCTATATGCACTGCTGGCCACCCAAAATGCAACACCAAGAAGGACACGAGATAGCAAAGCCAGATTTACTGGACACATAACAACAGATACAAAGATGAAACGATTTAGATTACATGTCCGTGCGACTTGCGGAACACGCGGACATCAATAGTTCGTGTGGCCCCCATGGCTGGCAATAACGGCCGCTTCACGCCGCGTCATCGAACGAAAGAGGCTTTGGGGTATGTCGGTCCAGGTTGCTTCCACACGTTGCCACAGTTCATCAGGCGTAGCCGCGGGTGGTGCTTGCCGGGCCACTCGGTTACCGAACAGCGATCAGACGTGTTCGATGGGCGACATATCGGGAGAACAGGCGGGCCACGGCAGCAGTGACACCTGGGGGGCCGTGAAGAATTGTTGCACGATACGTGCCACTTGCGGGCGCGCATTGTCCTGTTGAAACGTGGCCGCTGGCAGGTCCTGTAGGCAAGGGAGGACTACAGGCTCCAAAACGTCGGAGATGTAGCGGTGGCTGTTGAGTGTACCGGCGATGCGTACCGGAGGGGTGCGGGTGTCATATCCAATTGCGCCCCAAACCATAACGCCAGGCGACGGTCCGGTATGGCGATACAGAATGCAGGCGTCATACAGTCTCTCGCCGCGGTGCCGCCACACGCTGATCCGACCATCGTGGTGTTGCAGGCAGAAGCGGGATTTGTCGGAGAAGACAATGTCGTGCCATTCCGTAGTCCAGGTGCGGCGTTCAACGGTCCACTACCGCCACACTCGCCGGTGGTGTAACGTCAATGGTAATCGAAGCAATGGGCGCCGTGCGACTAGTCTCCGCTCCTGCAGACGACGTCGAACGGTACGAGCTGACACAGGTTGTTGCGCAACACACCCTAATTCCTGAGCTAACGTTCGTGATGTGGCGGTACGATCCGTCAATGCCCGCCGCACGACATGCCGGTCCTCTCGTTCGGTGGTGTGCCGCGGCTTCGGCAATCGCTTGCGTCGGTCCGTCCGTCCCTCCTGCACCCACCGAATCCATACTGGCTTCACTGTGGCTGGATGTCGTCCCACACGGGCGCCGATATCTCGGTACGATAAACCGCTGTCGCGATAAGCCACTATTCGTCCTCTGTCGAACTCCGAAACGTGCTGGAATGACTGCCGTATTCTGCGACGAGGCATCAGGAAGCTTCCCACGCACAGGTCCGGCAGCACAACACATTTCCACTACTTACACCCCGCCTTCTGTGCACCCTTCTTATAGTGCCTCTCGGTGGCGTGCCGGGAGCACATGATTTGCATATGCCCTGCAATGCTAAACGTTTACATGTCCTCTCGCGGGCCACGCATGCTGCGAATTTCAGGCCAATCGGATGCTTCCTTCGTGGTGTTGCATTTTGGGTGGCCAGCAGTGTAGTTGAATTAACAAAATATAGCCAAGGAAATAATTTTGTGTTGCCAACAAAGCAATACTGATATAGTTTGGCAAAAACAACAAAATAAATCGACAAAACAGCTGAACAAAATTATTTTGTTGTTTCAAGCAAACTTTTTTTTCCCAGTGCAATTACGTTTGACCGTACTGTGAATTGTATGCATGGAAATCGCAGTAACGAAATGATAAAATACGAGTACATGTCGTAACCGCATGGATCAATTAGCTAGTTTTACAGTTTATTAGAGATTGGCGTTCTCAGAGCCCAAACCGAACTTCTCTACAGGGTGGACCATAATTAGTGAAAGGATCGAGTCGGAAAAGGACTTTCTCACGCGAAGTTGTCTTTAGCCACGAATCTATATGACGCCACCTGATTTTTTGTTATGGCGCTACGCTATATGAAGGTCAAATGTATCTATCCCATCTACAAATTGCCATTAAAAAACTCAAAGGTTATCGCAGCTACTGGTAATATTTGCTTTCCAGTGTGTGAGTGGCGCAGTGGTCTAGCGCTGGCTTATGACCATTCGTTCGAGATGAGTACGGGTTCGAATCCCGTGGGGCATAGATGTTGTGTTTTGTCTTACGGCACTGGCTCTCTCCCTTCTCTGAAACCAGTGACTCTAAATTAGGGACGGACGACTGCTTATAGCCCATTGAATTGCTTACGGTGGTCGTTAACGCAATAACAAAAAAAAAAGGTGTGTGGAATGAAATGTATTATAAGTGGGACCTATGCCAGCCACATACCCCGTGACAGCCACATTGAAATTTTGTAATTTGTTAAAAACAAATATTTAGGTTTGTGCTTATATCATTATAATATGTTAATTGCTGCCTTCAATCCTGAGTTTTTTTTTTTTTTTTTTTTTTTTGTTGTTGTTATTTAAATATATATTCCGAAGTTGTTTGGCTAACTGCCTTTCTTTCTTGCGCCAAAAAATTCGTATTAGTAGGTACACAGGATGTTCATAAATTTTTAGAACTAATTTCCAGCAATATAATTAATGTTTAAAAAAAATTATTTCTTTTTAAAATGTTCTATCTGATATGGCCCCTTTCTCCGGACTATGGACGTACATCTAGATCTCCAAGATAACTGTGCATTTCTTAAAATTGGTAGTTGTATTTTATTCCACTCCTCTTCCATTGCTTTCCATAGTCCAATCATTGTTTTAGGTCTGCGTTTAGAAAGCGCTCTTTTTAGCAGTCCGAAGGCACAATAGTCCATTGGTGATTCGTCAGGAGACTTCGAAAAAATATGAGCAAAAGGCTTGATACCCGTCTCTTTTTCCATTTTTCAAGAAATAAAGTATAGTAGATTGGATTATGTTGTACGGTAAAAGGATCGATTTGTCCGAAAGAGGAAACACCATGCACTGTGGTGCGTTCATTAAAATCTAGGTTTGTCCACATCACGAGATGCGCTTTCACTTGCCGTGAGAGCCAAGAACTGTTGTGCTACTCTAACGTGTCGCTTAGCATGCGCAGTTAAGCAAAGTCAACAGCGTGTCATGCTATATAACATGGGAGCAAACTCCTTGTTAAGTTAGGGCCGCGGGTGGCCTAGTGGGCAACGTTGGTGACTGTCACGGAAAGGACCTCAGGTTCGATCCCAGACAGGTACGAACGCTCGATTCACTAAATATCCGCCGTGCGTCGGATGGGCACGTTAAGCCGTCGGACCCCGGGTACTGGCCCCCCGGTAATAAATAAGGGCGTCTTCCTCCCCCTTTCTACTTCGCTTCCCTGTCACTTTCCTATCGGGCACTCTAGCTCAAATCTCCTAGCTTCCTATTTCTAAGGGTTGTTTAAGACCTGGGGTCAGACACTCCCTTCCTAAAAAAACCTCTACATATGATCACACATGATGATCACGCTAAGCGACGGGCATTTCCATGGGTAGCTGAAGACATCAATGTGAAAATATTCATTATTTGCTTCAAATTATTTAAATTCCTTATGGCCGCGGGTGGCCTAGTGGTTAACGTTCGTGACTGCCACGGAGAAGACCTCGGGTTCGATCCCAGGCAGGTACGAACGCTCGAATCACCAAATATCCGCCGTGCGTCGGATGGGTACGTTAAGCAGTCGGACCCCGGGTACAGGCCCCCCGGTAATAAATAAGGGCGTCTTCCTTCCTCTTTCTACCTCGTTTCCATGTCACTTTCCTATCGAGCACTCTAGTTCATATCTCCTAGCTTCCTATTTCTAAGGGTTGTTTAAGACCTGGGGTCAGACACTCCCTTCCTAAAATCCTCTACATATGATCTGATCTGATATGATATGATCTGATGTTAAGGTGTGCAAGGAAAACCTCCTTGTTAAGGTGTGCAAGGAAAACCTGCTTGTTAAGGTGTGGCTGAAGCGCATTTCGTTTCCGGGGAAGAATTTACTTGCTGTTTGCTGCGATTTTCTTCAGTTAACAGCAAGTGCTGCAATTGCGAATATTTTCTGAAACAGTTCTCCAATCATTCGTTGAAACAGAAACTATGAGTCAAAAACTGAGTAGGCCGGTGGTCTAAAGTGGCGCTGTCTAGTGGTCTAAGCGATGGCTACTGTCCATTCGTCCGAGATGGGTCCGGGTTCGAATCCCGTGAGGCATGGATGTTGTTTGTCTTACAGCACTGGCTCTCTCCCTTCCCTGGAGTCAGTGGTCCTAAATCAGGGACGGGCGACTGCTTATAGTCCATTGAGTTGCTCACGGTAGTCGTTAAACCTCCAATCAAAAAATAAAATAAAAATGGGTGGGCCTATGCATCACCCTCTAATAGCTTAACAGGCCCGCGCACCGGTTTGTGACGTCACTAGAGTAGTCCGTAGTCGCGGAGAGGAGCATTACAGCGATGTGCGAAACGAACGCATCTTTACGTACACCAACTAACCAGGTCGTGCGTTCTTTTAGAGTTTCACTGCATTTAAATAAGAACTTCTGTTAGTTTTTAAATAACAGCAGAGTTAACAAGTTTGTTTAATAATCTTTTAAAATACAGAAGAAAAAGAAATTACAGTGTAAAATTTAGCGTAGCAATAATGTCGACTTGAAAGGGTAAGCAAGACAGATTCGTCAACTTAATGAAAGCATCGCTGTCATTTCACTGGAAGTGATAAACCATTTCTATTATCGAAATTATGAACTGTTTTCGTAGTTTCACTTGAAGTTATAGTGTCTTTATAGTTAACCGAATGATTCCTGTACTTGTGAACAAATCGTTCTTGTACTTGAAAGATTAGTTTGAGGGTCCATTACGAAGTATCGCCGTCGTTTCAAAAGATGTCAATTAACTAATTTAAGGAATCAGATTTTTCATTCATCGCAAACTTATGACTATGAAAATTTTAGTAACGAAATAATTCCTTTAGTGAAAATGTATTTTCACATCAGACAGTAACTAGTAATTTATATGCAATCCGTGATCACTAATATATAAAAAAAGTTCAAGAAAAACTGAATTTTTTTCTGTGTTTTTTAATTATTACCAAAGGCTCAATAAAACACTTTTTAACATACATACAGTGAATTGCTGCTTGATCGACTGATCGCATCAAATAAATTAAGATTTCAAGAAAATTATGCAATTGCTACATTATTAAACGTACAATAATGACATTTTAATGACATAACAAGTTTTCCTAATTTTAGTACCATCTAGTTACGTGTTTGGACAACTTCATTTTGATAAGCAAATATAAAGTTTATAATTTTTGTCTTCCAGAGCACTATTTCAAAAAAGTTACCTTGTCAAAGTTCAACACATCTGTATTAAGTATATTAGTAGCATTAAGCAAAACTATTTGGATCCACAATATAAGCATTTCTTTTTATCTGGAAAAATACAAGTAGCTGGACACTTGGGCATGTAACTTTTCCGATATTTTTCAAGCCCTGATATCTATAGATTTCTGATATATTTAGAAAGAATATGAAAAGATATGATTAGAAAGAATATGATTAGAATGTGAAAAGATATGATTAGTATAAAGAATATGATTAGTATGTTTGCGTTCCTTTAGTAATAAATATTAAAAATGATAATTCAATGCAACTCTCCATGTCTGCAAACACAAAAGATGTAGTTTACATGACAACAAGGCCTTAACATTTATATAAAGGATATAGATGTGTACATAGAATACATATATTTCGTATAGGGTATAGGACATAGTTATTTTACGAGCACTTGTGCCCAGAAATAGGGACCCCAAAAAAGTTTAGTCTGGCACTGCCTTAGACACTTAAATAACTATGTACGAATGTATCAACATATTACTCTTGGGATCTTTAACATGCAACCCTTGTTATTCTGTGTCCATAATAAAGTTTAAAATCCCTTCCTAAATATACATATTTTACTTTGAATTTATTTGATGCATTGGCAAAAACATGTTATGGGTTATTATAACAACACAAGTAATCTATTATTTCCATTACAAACATAAATTTCATTTTTCAAAAATCTTTTCAGTGCTCTGACTTCCCGCTGTGAAAATGCATTGATTACAAAATTAACTAAATTTAAATTTTCTTGTTCAAAATTTTTATTTTACAAGTAGTTTAAATAAGGTTAACAAAAGGTTTCCACTTACCCTAGAGTTCTCGGTCACTTGAAAATTTTTACGCTTAATTGCTGTAATCCATTTTCTGAGAACCTCCCCATTAGTAGGGAATTTGAATTTGACGACAACAACAACCACGCACATCGACAGTCAGGCTTACACGGAGTGAGCAAGGTGATGCATGCTCGACCACACACCACGGACTTCAGCCTACTCTCCCATACGTCATCCAGCTTCCGGTATTCGGTGCGCGGGCCTGTAAAGCTATTAGGGGGTGATGGCCTATGCCAGCGCTTCAATTGTAGCACTAGTGTAAACTCAAGATCACAGGCAAGAAAGATCAGTGCAGAAACTTTCAGTAAGAAAAAATGCACTTGTTGTTGTCACGCCAAAGATGCAGTGGCGGCTCGTTTCAAGAGAAACAGGTGATGTGTTACAGATGAGAATCCGTGAAAACATGCATCGTATTTCTTTTAAAGAAAATCAATTCTATCTTTCAAGGAAGCATAGCGCTCAATGATGTCATCGTAAAACGCTTGTTTAAACTACAAGTTCGGAAGGAAGTCCTTTTTGTATCGCGATATTGGATAACGATGATAGTCTTTGCAGTGAAATAGCATTCCTTAAATTATTTTTTATTCGTTTCAAACTCAGAAAAAAAAAAAACTTTCTTCTACTGGCACAATAGTTGAAGGTAAAGTAAGAACTAGAGAAAGCAATTTATGCATTTCTTGGAATACATTATTATGCACGTTATATGTCTGCAACAACGTGCACACTATATCATTTTCCGGGCTCATATTTATTTTAACAAGTATGACTCCAGCACGCACGGAGAATAATAATAAAGTAAGTTCATCCTCGCAGTTACTACACATAGTGCGAACAAAAAGTTCCGAGACTAGGTACGTAGCGTGGCGATAGACGGCAGTACGCGGATGCGCGAGCAGCGGTCGAGGGCAGTGACCTTCATGACTCATTGTGCAGAGTGGCGTCGTTCTGTGAACATCAGGAGCTGGTCTACACGATATTTGGTGACCACGTGCAGAACACAGCTGCGATTTCGGTATGGACTGCAAACTAGAGCAGCAAGCGAACATCAAATTCTGCGTCAAACTCGGAAAATTGGGATCGGAGACGCATGAAATGTTGCGTCAGGCTTATGGCAATAAAGCAATGAGTCGTGCGAAATGTTTTGAGCGGCAGAACGGCACTGGAAGACGACGAGATGTCAGGGCGACCGTCCACGAGGAAAACCACCGAAAATGTGGGCAAAATTAGGGAACTGGTGCATGAGGATCGTCAGAGAACCATTCAAGACATTGCGACCATCGTCAATGTGTCATACGGAACAGTGCAAGAAATTCTGACGTCGGTTTTGAACATGCACCGCATTGCTGCAAAGTTTGTGCCAAAGATTCTGAACCCCGAACAGAAGGAGCTCCGTGTCGAACTCTGTCAAGATCTTCGTTAGCAGGTGGTGAATGAACCAACGTTCCTGTCGCAGGTCATCACTGGGGACAAGACTTGAGTTTGCAGTTACGACCCGGAGACCAAACAATAGTCATTCTAGTGAAAGAGCATGGCATCTCCATGACCGAAGAAGGCCCGACAGGTCCGGAGCGCAACCAAAAGCATGCGCATCGTGTTCTTTGACATTCGTGGAGTTGTGCACCGTGAATTCGTCACCCAGGGCCAGACCGTCACCGCTCTATTTTACTGCGATGTCTTGCGGCGTTTTAGGGAGGACATTCGCCGCAAACGACCTGAAATGTGGCGCAGGGGCGATTTCCTGCTCATCACAATGCAGCAGCTCACAGAGCGTTAGCAGCACGCCAGTTTTGTAGCCGTAACAGCATGACTACCCTTCCTCATCCGCCTTACTCGCCGGATTTTTTCCCTTGCGACTTCTCTCTGTTCCCGAAGCTGAAGCTCAAGGGTCGCCGTTTTGAAACCGTGAATGAGATCCAACGCGAATCGCAGACGGTGCTTGACACGATTCGCGAACAGGACTTCCAGGGAGCGTTCCAACAGTGGCAAAGGAGACTACTTTGAGGGAGATCATAGCCAGACTTAAGTAACGTAAGTACTTTGTTGTATATCGGTCTAGTCTCGGAACATTTTGATCAGACCTCAAACCAGAATCGTCTAAACTCAAAATCGCGCTTCGCTCGATCGAGACGAAGTGCCAACCAGTGGCGCGCGCTGTCACTTCACCTTGATCATTGACGTTATTGGTTGCCATAGCAACCCACGTTATTCACTGAATTCCAGGTTACTACGTCGGCACTCTTCAGGTACCGACATGAAGGGATTTGGAACTGTCGCGAGTATATCTTTATATGGCATACGCGCAGTTACAAAGTCGTCTGTTTATCAGTTCGTTTTTGCCATTTAAAACGGCGTACTCACAGTCTGCGTTTATAAACGTACTAGCGACCGGCCCGGCTTCGCATGATAGCAATTAAGAATTTACGGCGAATCCAAAGAGAGACGATTATTACGTTTAACAGGCGACTGTCTTTCTCTTTGTAAAGCCATTCTTTGTCATTTGCCAAATCGAGATTCTGTTTCTTGGAAAGTTTCATTATGACGGGAAAAACAAATTCTTTTAGCGTCCGATGTACTACGACCTATATTTGATTTTCGTCTCGGCATAATGTTAATATAATATTTAAATTTTAATTAAAGAGCTACTAAAAGAGACACATACGTGTGAACGAAAACAACTACGCATTTAGTCTGTGCGAGAGCCGATAAACCAATTCTCTTTCAGCGTCCGATGTAACTACGCATTTAGTCTGTGCGTGCGCCGATAAAACAATTCTTTCAGAGTCCGATGTAACTACGCATTTAGTCTATGGCCTTACATGCTGTAAGACAGGCCGCCGCGCATGCTCCTTGCGTCTTTTTCCTAATGAGCAAAAAAGTTTCATAAACCGGTCACCACGCATCGTTGTTTAGGCAGTGGAAGCCACGAAAGAGTGCGAACGGCGGTATTTTCTTTGATTTGTCACTAAAATCGTTACTGCTCGGCTCTCTTTTGTCATATACCTTCCTCGACAAATGCTCCATGGAGTGGTGAAAACCGCATCAGAATCCGTCTAGCGATTCTCAAGATTAGCCCGAACAGACAGACAGACGCCTTCCGGGAACTTTATACCATGTATAGAAGAGTTCCGCTTCAAAGCCACATTTCCCAGAAATCATTCTTGTAAGCGAAAAAGTGACTAATTTTAAGAATCCGCTAAATCATTCGAAAAAAAGATTTCCATAAATTTTCGGTAAAGTGGCTCTTTACTCACCCTTTCGGACGAACGATCAGAGGCCATCGCTTAGACCACTGAGCCACCGGGGCGGTCGCCATTGACTTTGAATAGCTTTGATAAATTTAATTTGCGTCAGAACGGATTCAAAAGATGTGCTCATTACATCCGAAAACTCGGTGTCATCTTTGTTTTCATGGTAGTGCCGTTGCAACTTCCACGTTATAATTTTTATTTGCGTCGTGAATTATATATTTGTACATGTACCGTATCCATGCAGTGACAGTTTCTCTCCTCAGCGGATTGTGGTAACCATCTTTATCTTTCTAACGTAAGCCGTTTGCTCATTTGCTCGCGCGAGGCCGGTTTTTTGGTCCGATTCTGCTGGATTCCCAGCCATGCCCAGGGAAATGAGTCGGCTGATGCTATTGCCAGGTCAGTTTCCTCTTTGTTGGCCACAGCCTCGCCGGTGTACCACCGGGATTTACGTTTTCTTGTTCGGGAGCATATTGAACGTACGTGGCAGGCTCTGTGGGACCAACAGGTAGGGAACAAACTGCGTCATACCAAGCACGTTCTTGGAGTCAGGACATGATCTTTTCGCCGGAACTGTGGGGATTAAGTAGCACGTCTCCGCATTGGGCATTGCCGATTGACCCACCGCTATCTGCTGTGTGGGAACACCGTCTTTCTGTTTGAAACTTGTAATGTACCTCTGACTGTTGTGCACGTTTTGTGTTTACATCGCTCGCCGCTTGCTTGGTGAATGTGCTCGTTTCTTTATTTTCATCCAGTCTACCAGACAACTCGCAGATACCGGGTCGCCTTTTAACGATTATTCTGTCCTTTACGACGTTGTACCGATGTGTTCCATTATATGTAGTTCGCTGTCTTTTTATAGGCCATTTACACCCTTTCTTGTGTTATTCCTTTGTGGCATGTAGTTTTTAGTTATGTCTTAATGCTTTTGTTCCTATTGTAACTTTCTGGAAAGAGAACTTCCGGTTTTCGCAGTGTTTCGTATCACGATGATGATCAGTTGTGAATTTTCAGTGTTTTAGCTGATATAAGAAGCAATGTCCAGGAGAGATAACACCAGGAACTCGAGGATAAGGAAAATGACAAGAGTGGAGGACATCGTGAACGGAGTAAAATACCTAAATGGCAATGGGCTAGACATATTGACAGAAGAACGGACCACCGATGGACAACCGAAATTCTAGACTGGATTCCAAGGGACAGGAAAAGACCCAGAAGAAGACCACATGGCAGATAGGTGGATAAAATTCGAAATATATACACTGAAGAGCAATTGAATTAGAGATAGCTGGCGTTAGGCAAATGTGGCGCTGTGGGTGGCCCTGTAAACGAAAACGACATGACGTATGCAGCGATCAGACACTATAAGGAGTGATGCGACGGGAATCGGTAAGAGTTGGACGCAGTATGGGTAAGACGAAGGATCTAAGCGCATTTGATCGTGGGCAAATTGTCGGGTGCCGACGAATGGGTCACTCTATCTCGGAAGTCGTGTAGGCCCTGGGATTTTCACGAGCCACTGTGTCACGGGTGCACCATGAGTACATCGAATCCGGTAAAACCCATTCCTGCAAGGGCCAACTGCCGTGGACAACAGCGTGTGGATGAGCGAGGTCATCGTCGGCTAGCTCGCATTGTAACCGCCGATAGACGAGCCACAGTGCAAGAAATCACTCGGCAATTTAACGCTGGTGCACAAAAACGTGTAAGCAGCCACACCATCCAGAATCATCTCCTCGCTGTGGGGTACAGAAGCCATCGTCCCACGAGGGTACCGTTGCTGACCGCACATCACAGGGTGCAAGGATTAGCATGGGCGCGGGAACATCGCCACTGGACCCTAGGCATGTGGAAAAATGTCTGGACTGATGAGTCGTGATTCACGTTGGTACATGCGGATGGCAGGATACGAGTACGGTGCAAACCACATGAAGCGATGGATCCTGCTTACCAGCAGGATACTCTTCAAGCTGGTGGGGGTGGCATTCTCGTCTGGGGACTGGTTACGTGGACTGAAATGGGACCCCTGGTACGCGTGACATCGTCCCTCATAGGTCAACGTTACCGGGATATCCTGGACAACCATTTGCCCCCGTTTGTGCGTCTTCAACATCCCACTATGGACCTCATTCTGCAACAAGACAATGCACCGTGCCATCGCTCCCGAATTGTATCCGAATGGTTGGATGAACACTCCACCAACGTGACCTCGCTTCCTTGGCCAGCTAGGTCACCTGACCTCAATGCCATCGAGCACATCTGGGATACCATCGAGAGAGAAGTTCGAGGCTCTGACCCCCTCCATCAAATCTTCGTGAACTGTCGGAGCTTGTTCAGGGGTCATGGATCCGTATGGCTTCCCAACGCTTCCGGTGTCTTGTCGAGTCCATGCCGAGACGAATCGCCGCCGTCATCAGGACGAAATGTGGTGCTACACGTTACTAAACAGGTATCTCTAATTCAATTGCTCTTCAGTGTGTATATATATATATATATCATCATCATCATCATTGTCAACCATTATCAATCCACTGCTGGACGAAGGTCTCCCCAAGTTTCCTCCACAACGGTCTGTCTTGTGCCAGTCTCCTCCATGTCACCCCTGCATACTTTCGAATTTCATCCACCCATCTCCCATGTGGTCTTCTTCTGGGTCTTTTCCTGTCCCTTGGAATCCAATCTAAAATTTCGGCTGTCCATCGATGATCTGTCCTTCTGGCAGTATGTCCAGCCCATTGCCATTTCAGGGATTTAACTCTGATCATGATGTCCTCCACTCTTGTCATTTTTCGGATCCACGTGTTTCTCTTCTTATCTCTCCTGGTTACACCAAGTATGCACCTCTCCATGCTTCTTTGAGTTGTCTGCAGCCTTTGTATGTCTCTTTTAGTTAAGGTCCACGTCTCTGCACCATACGTAAGCACTGGAAGGATGCATTGATCAAACACTTTTCTTTTAAGACATAATGGCATATTGCTCTTGAAAATTATGCTGTTTCTTCCAAAAGCTC
This sequence comes from Macrothele yani, assembly GCA_039090855.1. Lineage (NCBI taxonomy): Eukaryota > Metazoa > Arthropoda > Arachnida > Araneae > Macrothelidae > Macrothele > Macrothele yani. The sequence continues at coordinate 107,363,467 of CM076998.1, forward strand.
TCCAGGCAAGTTTTGTACGCCGATTAATTTCTTCATCAATGTGACCCTCACTTGATATCTGCTGTCCAAGATAAACGTACGTGTCTGTTATCTCCAGCTTTTCTCCATCAATCGATAAATCTTCATTTCTTGTAAAAGCATTGAACATCACTTTTGTCTTCTGAAAGTTCATTTTTAATCCCACTTCTTTACTCTTGTCAGCAAGTTCCTGGATCATACTCTGCAGTTCTGATGGGCTAGTTGCAAAAATGACTACGTCATCAGCAAAACGAAGGTGGGTTAGATAATCTCCATTAATCTTTATCCCCTTGTTTTCCCAGCTCAGCGACTGAAAAACACCCTCCAATGTGGCATTAAAGAGCTTCGGAGATATGGTGTCACCTTGTCTCACTCCCTTTCCAATTTTTACGTGTGTTGTATTTTCAAACAGCCTAATCTTTGCACTTGCATTTTCATAGATGTTATTAATAATATTAATGTATGCATCTTCAATACCGCAGGTTTTCAGAGCCATTGTAACTGCTGATGGTTTCACCGAATCAAAGGCTTTTTCATAATCGATAAAAGCCATGCACAATGGAAGTTCATATTCCCTTGCTCTTTCAATTAGTTCTCTCAGCACGTGGATATGATCTATTGTGCTGTAGCCACTCCTGAATCCAGCTTGTTCTCTCATATATATATATATATATATATACACACACTTGGATTAGCATGGGCGTGGAAACATCGCAACTGGACCCTAGGCATGTGGAAAAATGTTGTCTGGACTGATGAGTCGAGATTCACGTTGGTACATGCGGATGGCAGGATACGAGTACGGTGCGAACCACATGAAGCGATGGATCCTGCTTGCCAGCAGGATACTCTTCAAGCTGGTGGATGTGGCATTCTCGTCTGGGGACTGTTTAGACGATACCATCGAGAGAGATGTTCGAGGCTCTGACCCCCCTGCATCAAATCTTCGTGAACTGTGGGAGCTTGTTCAGGGGTCGTGGATCCGTATGGCTTCCCAGCACTTCCGGTATAAGGTCGGGGTTCCGGGGATGTAAGGTCAGGTGATGCGTAACATCACAGCCTCTCCTTGACAAATGTCAACCCCGCTTTCTCGTGGTGCACTGACGACCGCCAGTAGCGGTATAACTATACCATCGGGATTAGAGGAAATGCTATCCCACACTCACCAACCCGCTTGGCCAGCGTGGTGAGTTATGGCCAAACACCTCCAAAAGGATTCCACAACTTAAATCTTGGCCCTCAGTCTCCGGCAGCTGGAATGTACCTGGCCAAGGCAGAGGGTGCTAGGAATCCCCGGAGGACCGGACTAGGCTGCCATCTGATGCTGACCTTGGCTACGTACAACGGACGCTCCCTATCTTCTGATTCAAGGCTTCTTGAATTGGAAGAGGAACTACATAGGATCAAGTGGGACATCGTCGGGCTAAGTGAGGTAAGGAGAAAAGGAGAAGATCTCATTGAACTGAAAAGTGGACATCTCTTCTACTATCGTGGGGCAGATACTGGCAGAACTAGTGGTGTTGGATTTATAATAAACAAGAAACTGAAGGATAAAGTTGTAGAAGTTGAAAGTTCCTCTGACAGAGCTGCACGACTCGTTATCTAACTCTCGAGAAGATACCAGGCTCAGATTATTCAAACTTATGCACCCACCACAAGTCATGCTGAAGAAGAAATTGAAGAATTTTATGAGGAAATTCGTGATCTAAATAATAAAGGTAAGCAGCACTTGAAGATAATTATGGGAGATTTCAATGCAAAAATAGGGCAACGGCAACAGAATGAAACTTCAGTAGGTAAATTCGGTCACGGCAACAGAAACCAGCGTGGAAATACTCTCGTAGAGTTTGCAGAGGCAGAAGGGTTTTTCATCTTGAACTCCTTTTTCAAGAAAAAGCCACACAGGAAATGGACATGGAGACATCCAAATGGGACGACAAGTGAAATTGATTTTATTATGTGTAACAAAAAATTCGTCATAGAAGACTGCAGTGTGCTAAACAAGTTCAACACAGGCAGTGACCATAGATTGGTGAGATGTAAGATGCACCTCAACACTAAACTCGAACGTAGCAAGCTCATAAGACAAACAAAATGTATTGACATAACCAACCTTAAAAAACACCATAATACCTTCAAATTGGAACTGAAGAACAGATTCTCTGCTTTAGAAGGCCTAACATCGGAAGAAGTGGATATTTCTGAAGTTAACAGAAAAATAACCAAAGCTCTTATGGAAACAGCAACAAAATTAACTGGGTCTAAGAACAAATTGCATGTGAACAAATTATCAGGAAAAACCAAAATGTTGATGCAAAAAAGAAGAGTGATGAGGACAACTAAAGAAGATGTGACTTCCAAAGTGGAATATATAGAGCTATGCAAGACAGTACGAAAAAGTATCACTGAAGACGTAAGGAAATTCAACTGTGAACTAGTAAGGAAAGCAATTGAAAACAACCAAAGCCTAAAGATAGCAAAGGGACATCTCAGTAAGGGGAAAAAACAGATTATGGCACTGAGAAAAGACGATGGTTCTGTAACAAGAAATAGAGGCGAAATTTTGACAAGAGTGAAAGATTTCTACTCCAAATTATATGAAATGGATGATACATGTACTCCAGACATCATGAAAGGTACCAGTACCAGAGTTCTTCCAGTCCTTCCAGCAGAAGTTGCACATGCAATCAAGAACATGAAGCGGGGAAAAGCTCCAGGAGAAGATGGAATTACTGTAGACATCATACAAGAAGCAAGTGGAGAAATCGAAACAGTACTCGCCCAAATTTTCACTCGATGCCTTAATGAAGGGAAAATTCCTGAGGATTGGAACAACGCTACAATGATCTTGCTACATAAAAAAGGTGACATTGAGGATCTCAGGAACTACAGACCTATCAGCCTCCTATCAGTGGTTTATAAAATCTTCACTAAAGTTCTTTCACACCGCTTGAAGGTGACACTGGACATGGCTCAACCGAGAGAACAAGCTGGATTCAGGAGTGGCTACAGCACAATAGATCATATCCACGTACTGAGAGAACTAATTGAAAGAGCGAGGGAATATGAGCTTCCATTGTGCATGGCTTTTATCGATTATGAAAAAGCCTTTGATTCGGTGAAACCATCAGCAGTTGCAATGGCTCTGAAATCCTGCGGTATTGAAGATGCATACATTAATATTATTAATAACATCTATGAAAATGCAAGTGCAAAGATTCGGCTGTTTGAAAATACAACACACATAAAAATTGGAAAAGGAGTGAGACAAGGTGACACCATATCTCCGAAGCTCTTTAATGCCACATTGGAAAATGTCTTTCAATCACTGAACTGGGAAAACAAAGGGATAAAGATTAATGGAGATTATCTAACCCACCTTCGTTTTGCTGATGACATAGTCATTTTTGCAACTACCCCATCGGAGCTACAGAGTATGATCCAGGAACTTGCTGACAAGAGTAAAGAAGTGGGATTAAAAATGAACTTTCAGAAGACAAAAGTGATGTACAATGCTTTTACAAGAAATGAAGATTTATCGATTGATGGAGAAAAGCTGGAGATAACAGACACGTACGTTTATCTTGGACAGCAGATATCAAGTGAGGGTCACATTGGTGAAGAAATTAATCGGCGTAAAAAACTTGCCTGGAGAGCTTTTGGAAGAAACAGCATAATTTTCAAGAGCAATATGCCATTATGTCTTAAAAGAAAAGTGTTTGATCAATGCATCCTTCCAGTGCTTACGTATGGTGCAGAGACGTGGACCTTAGCTAAAAGAGACATACAAAGGCTGCAGACAACTCAAAGAAGCATGGAGAGGTGCATGCTTGGTGTAACCAGGAGAGATAAGAAGAGGAACACGTGGATCAGAAAAATGACAAGAGTGGAAGACATCATGATCAGAGTTAAATCCCTGAAATGGCAATGGGCTGGACATACTGCCAGAAGAACAGACCATCGATGGACAGCCGAAATTTTAGATTGGATTCCAAGGGACAGGAAAAGACCCAGAAGAAGACCACATGGAAGATGGGTGGATGAAATTTGAAAGTATGCGGGAGTGACATGGAGGAGACTGGCACAAGGCAGACCGTTGTGGAGGAAACTTGGGGAGACCTTCGTCCAGCAGTGGATTGATAATGGTTGACAATGATGATGATGATGATGATGATATACGTCGTTTGCGTACCATACCATTTACCGCATGGGTGTGGTGGCATGGAAAGGAAATGGTATCGTCTTTCCCAGTTTTTTTGGCACCTCAGTGTATTCCAACCGCAGGGCCAGTTTTTTTGTCACCTCAGTGTATGTATTCCAACCGCAGGGCCAGTTTTATTGGCACCTCAGTGTATGTATTCCAACCGCAGGGCCAGTTTTTTTGGCACCTCAGTGTATTCCAACCGCAAAGCCAGTTTTTTTTGGCACCTCAGTGTATTCCAACCGCAGGGCCAGTTTTTTTTTGGCACCTCAGTGTATTCCAACCGCAGGGCCAGTTTTTTTTTTTTGGCACCTCAGTGTATTCCAACCGCAGGGCCAGTTTTTTTGGCACCTCAGTGTATTCCAAACCGCAGGACCAGTTTTTTTGGCACCTCAGTACATTGCAACCGCAAGGCCAGTTTTTTTTTTTTTTTTGACACCTCAGTGTATTCCGACCGCAGGACCAGTTTTATTGGCACCTCAGTGTATTGCAACCGTTTCTAGTTGCAAAGTAATTGGTGTGTGTGTGTGTGTGTGTGTGTGTGTGTGTGTGTGTGTGTGTGTGAGAGAGAGAGAGAGAGAGAGAGAGTGAGTGAGTGAGTGGGTGGGTGGCAGCATGCGTGCTGTTGAAAAAAAAAAACCTGTATTTCGTAATTCTTCACATTTCTGTATCGAAAATAAATAAATACATAGAAAAATTCACCAAGAAATATTCTGATTACTTCGGGAGTTTGGTTCGAAACATTGGGTATTCCGACTCCCCGGACCAAAGCTATGGATGTTTAGACCCGGGGTCGATAACATACGGCTCGCGAGCCAGATATGGCTCTTTGGGAATCTAAATCTGAATCTTTTGATACTTGAGGGATAATTTGCAAAGTTTCAGCTTTTACTTCGGCGTAATTCTACTTCAACGAAAAATCCCATTTACTTTCCAACATGAGAGACAGGAACCTAAAAATATTAAACCCTTGACGATGACCGGAAACCGTATTTTCCAATGTTTGTGTACTTTGAGTGATTGCGGGCTGTACGGCCGCGACTGATCGTTCAAGTTCTCTCTCTCTACGGCCGCGACTGATCGTTCAAGTTTCTCTCTCTCTCTCTCTCTCTCTCTCTCTCTCTCTCTCTCTCTCTCTCTCTCTCTCCCCGGTGCGGACGGCTCTACACCAGTTACACCTCTGAGCAATTCCACGTCTTGGTTCAAAGTTCAGTTCGGCGTAGTTTTTGGACGATCTCCTCCCCTTATATTTAATCTAATTGTTTTCGTTTATAGCTGAATATGTGGAGAAATTAATTCAAAAAAAACTTAAAGAGAAAATGAAGAAAAGTATCATTATAATAAGAATATTAATAAACATCCACATGGATTTCAATTTGAAATTTCTGTCATCCTTCAATAAAACATTAAACAGTCCTCGCGGAAGAGACAATTTTTCAAGTACTGACATCTCTGACTACTTCCGCAATAAAAACGTAATTCCGCAGAGTAGAGATGTTTGCACTGCAATTCATCATCACATTTTGGAACCTGGCATTCAGCTTTATTTCAGTCTTGTGGACGCCGTCTTTCTATGTATACGGTTAAGCCTCAGATTAGCTAACGTGACGTTAGTGCTTCTTATACAACAAAATATTTGAAGAGAAAATGAGGAAAAGTATTATTATAATAAGAATATTAATATATATTATAGTGTCGTTATATTGTCTGTATTAAAATATTTGCTACCTAATTTTTAACCATAGCAAATATTGTTTCAATTAAAAAGGTGGGGTTTTTTATTGTTTCCATAATTGTTCCCATTTAATTGTTTCCATTAAAAAGGTGGGTTTTTTTTTTCTGGCGGTAGATGGTTTACACTCTGTAAAAAAAAAAAAAAAAAACGGGGCACCTCAAGCTGGCATCCAAAACGGTTAGTTTTTGAAATTTTTACTACTATGTGCTAATGTAAATAATTTAAAGGGGCGGAGGCGTAACTAGGTATTTCTGCGCCTGGGGCAAACCGACAGTTATTGCGCCCCACCTGTCTTTTCTGTTTTTTTGTTTGGGGTTTAAGGACCACGATGAGCGGGCTCTAAGAACTATAAGCTGTCTCCCATCCCTAATTTAGGGACACTGACCTCTTATCATGCGTCCGAGGATGGTTCGGGTTCGAATCCCAAATGAGGCATGGATGGTGTGTTTTTCCTGCGGCACTAGTTCTTTCTCCCTTCACTGGAGCAAATGACCTTAAATTAGGGACAGGCGATTGCTTATGGACAATTGAGTGAGTTGCTCGTCGTGATCGTTGAACTCTCGAGCAAAATTAAATAACTAAATAAATGAATAAATAAAACTTCGACAAGTTTCTTCAGCTTTTTTCAACTAGTTTAGACCTTCGGTACCACACCAAGCAGACCAAATGCAACTTGTCGTGGCTCGCAGTAATGATAAAATAGGCCCCAGAATATATTCAACAATTAAACAACATTCTTATCTTGCAATGTATGTACAAGAGCGCCTTCATTTCTGAATGTATGCAACTAACATTCCTGAATATTTTGAGGAAGAAAGGAGAAAACTACCAAAACTAGAGAAATATATTATATGTAAATGAACAAATGACGAAGCATGGCGCGAAAAAACTGATCTAGAAACTGGTGGAAAAGTTTCTATTCCAATTTTAATCACATTGTATGCAAAGAGTTTTGCGCCCTCTCAGGAGCTGCGCCCGGGGCAGCCACCCCGCCCTAGTTACGTCTTTGAAAGGGGCTGAAACCAAATGGCAGGAAATGGTTTGCACCATATGTTTTCAGGTAACACTGTAATGATTGTTTAATAATCAGAAACACGCTTGTAGTAAGGCGAAAACATTTTTACCACGCCTAATGTTTTGAGGAGGGATTTTCCCCAGCACAGCGTTATCTTACTAGCATCCTCAATATTTTACACCACTCCAGGGTGAAATCCGTGATGCATTACTGAATTAAAGTAAAGCTGTAACATTTTTACATTTTAAATCACTTGTATGTGTTAGATTTCTTGGAATTTGCATTTGCGATATACGAGCATAAGAAAATTTTTACTCCTTAAATTTGTTATAATATATAAATAAGAAAAGCGTGATTATATGTATATAACAAGTTTCCACCTCTTCAAAATTTGTAATTGCACCCCCCCCCCCCCGAAAAAACTCTGAATGCAACGCTGGTTAGATACCATATCTGTTAATCCTACTAAATATGTGTACGTTATGTATTTCCAAAAGACACGCGTGTAGTTTAGTGGCGTCCATTTTGCCACTTATTCATTATTAGTTTATTCTGAAAGTATTTTTCTTGCTTTGCCGTTTGAGTGATGTAACTGATAAGTCACACCGGAAGGCCAGGAGATACGATTGCGGGATTTCCAAGTTTTTTTTTTTTTTTTCCCCGTTCATTTTCTTTTTCTCTCATCGTATTTGTTTTGGGTTCCATTTTAACCTCAACATCTGGCAAATGTATCGTTTTACAAACAGCTATCATTGCTTGAGCACTTGAGTTACTCCCGCTTCTTTAGTGGGCAACCATCGATGCTTGCGCGTGTTGATTACGCATCGTATAATTTCCGGGTCATGTTTTCGTTATTTCAAACTGCAGGTGCTCATGTGTCCGCGAGGTGGAATGGCGTAATAAAATACCCATTCAATGAAACGAGAATGTTATGAATCTGACATACCCAGCTGGTAGGAAAGAATCTTAATATCGAATCACTTTCGTGCCGTAGATAGGGAACGGCAGGGCTTTGAGCATCCCTGAAACGACGTGACCCCCAGAAAAAGAAGAGAGAGTTGTTAACTTTTATTTAATAACTCTCTCTTCTTTTCTGGGGGTCACGTCAGTTGTTAACTTTTTAGTTGTAACTTTTTTTGAGTTGTTAACTTCATTGAACTTTTATTTTTCGTGGTTTGTGGAAATTACTTTATTTCCATTGGTAGGTGAATATTTTATCTTACTTACGCAGATAATTTTTAAGCGAAATTCACATGAAGCAGCGCAAACTATAAATAATAAGTAACTTCTGCTTCTCAAGATGAATCACTAGGAACAGTTGTGCCAATAATCTGCTGCATGCACTGTAAAAAAATGACTGTAGATTTTACGGTTTTAAACCGTTTTCCAGGGTACCAACACAAAACCGTAAAATCTACAGTTTTATGCCGTGTTGGAGCAAAGCTATAGATTTGCTCCAACACAATCAACACATTCGTTCCAGCCAAATTTTTGTGTTTTCGTGATTATTTGGACTGTGACTCGCTCCAGCCAAATTCTGTGCTGTTTTCTTCATTAAATGCGGTGTTGGAGCAAAGCTATAGCTTTGCTCCAACACGGCATAAAACTGTAGATTTTACGGTTTTATGTTGGCACCCTGGAAAACGGTTTAAAACCGTAAAATCTACAATTTTTTTTTACAGTGTGGCCATACGGTTTGTTAATCTGAGGATCAGGGAAGAAAGGAACTTCGACTTCTGAAGGTGAATCAGTAAGAAATGTTGCACAGGTAATTCTTTGCCATTCATATGTCCATTCCGTATCAAATCAACCATGAAATAGCTATTTTCAACCTGACCTCTTTAGATTTCCTTAAAAATTTGTCTGATTGTTGGACGTTATGCTAATGCATAAATTTGGACTTTTATCTTCGTACACCCACAGGGTTTGAAATTGCATAAATTGCATGACCTTGAAAATTAAAAAATCGTGACCGGACAATCTTTGAGTAGTTACTTGTAAACTTGGTTGGAGAGCTTTTGGAAGAAACAATGCAATTTTCAAGAGCAATATGCCCTTATGTCTTAAAAGAAAAGTGCTTAATCAATGCATCCTTCCAGTTCTTACGTACAGAGCAGAGACATGGACTTAACTGAAAAAAAAAAAAAAAACGTACTAAGGCTGGGGACAACCGAAAGAGGCGTGGAGAGATGCATGCTTGGTGTAACAAGAAAAGATAAGAGAAACTCGTGTATCACGAAAATGACAACATTGAAAGACATCATGATCAGAGTAAAATCTCTGAAATGGCAATGGGTCGACATGTTGCCAGAAGAACGGACCACCGATGGAACCACCGATGGACAACCGAAATTTTAGACTGGATACCAAGGGATAGGAAAAACCCCAGAAGAAGACCATGTAGAGATGAGTGGATGAAATTCGAAAGCATGCCGAAATGATTTGAAGGATAATTGCTCAAGACAGACCGTTGTGGAAGAAACTGGGGGGAGACCTTCATCCAGCAGTGGACTAATGATGGTTAACAATGACGACTATGAGCGCGCGCGCGCGCATGTGTTTGTGTGTAATATTGGGTTGTCGGAAAAGTCATGACGTATAACGTTCAATTCAGATGAGGCTGTTAATCAGCACCTTGTACAGTTTTTTTGCCACGAAAGATAGGTCCTTCTATGAACGAGGCATTCTGCAGCTCACTGAAAGATGGCAAAAGGTTATCTAACAAAACGGGCATTATTATCATTGATTGATCTTTGTTCTTTCTATCAATAAATGACCTTTGCAAAACATGGCTAAAATACGCCATGACTTTTCCGACAACCCAATATTTTTCTTTAAAGAATTACCTTAATTGTTATAATCTTAATAAGAAATCAGTGCAATATTTTGTTACATTCAGACAACTTAAGAGATTAGATGCCTAAACTGCAAGGTAAAAGAAATAATTAAAAACATCTATGGAAATGACATGTATACATTTTTACAAAACATTTCCAAATGTCAAGTCTCAAGTCTCCTTTCATTAAGGCTAATAAAACTGCTGAAATGTTTCTACTGAGCCATTTCCAGTCTTTTTTTTTTTTTTTTTTTTTGTCCCTCAAAGATAGTTTGACACTTTGCAGCCAAAAAGAGAAAAAAATAAAGCAGCAATTCAGCTTGGTAAGATTAGATACATTTGAGTAGTCGCGGCTCGTGGTTTATCAAGCAGATAGAGCCACACGTAACCAGAACTAATATGTTAGTGTTTTACACTCTTCACATTGGTATTAAAATAACCTCAGGAAACGAAATGCAAATAAATAAATAAATCCGGAATTGAACTAGAGCCCGATTCATCATTTCTTTGCGGTGCAAGTTCAAATGCACCACAAAAAACTTATACAGTGAGTAGGATGTGGCAACATGTGTCAATTGTTTTTTTACTTTTTCTTTCTACTGTTGAAATTGCAACCTATAACTAGAATCCCCTTGATATCTGACGATTTGTTCTACCAAGTACAGCCAAAATTGGTACATTACTCTTGTGTGCAGTGGGCACATCGTGCTTCTGAATTTTGGCGGCAAAATGTCGAAAATCTTTCACACCAGCTGTTTAGAACATGAAATTGCGCTATTAAACAATTGTTACCTTGGTTAATTTTAAGTGTTGAAGTGAACGCCAACTTATCAGAAGAATCGTTGTTGTTTGCAGGTTCCTGTCATTGGAGCAGGGAAGCAAATAAATAAGTAGTTAAACAAATTGAATGTAATGATAGATGATTTCGTCCGCGCATGTCATTATTCTTCATATTGGGGGAAAAGGGGAAATATTAGTTAGTCTGAATAAATGGTATTAACTTCCAGCGGGAGATGGATATTTCGGGTGACTTTCTGTGTGTAATTCCCGCCAAAATTTCCTTTTATTTCATTCCGTGCAAAATCGTTTCTCCCTGCCTTGTGTCCGAGGAAACCCAGCAAAAACACAAGTGCTGGGAAACTGCTGGCCATTAGCTGGCAGTGATGGGTCACTAGTGGCTGAAATCTGCCGCTACGGCCCGGTAGCAGTCCGCTGGTGGCAGCGCTATCAGTTGGCGAGCCATTGATGGCCCTTCAGAATCGCCGTGAATTGTGGGCCTCCAAGCAAGTGCCACTAGTGGCCCGTTGCTGGCAAGCAATGCAACCCCAACAGCAGGTGGAAGCAACGAGACTGCCCATGCGCAGAAGCAACATTTGCTGTGTCTCTCGTGGTACCAGTTAGTTGAAGATGACGCTATCGCCATCGTGTTATTTTAGTGGTTGTTAAGAAAAAAAATTCATATGTAGAGAGGCGAATTAATTTCTTAATGAAATTCCACGACGAGGAAGATATCAGATTAAGCCATGAAATACTAAATTACAGCCATGAAATACACCCACTCCATTCCTATAAATAACAATTCATGGAATGGAGTGGGTGAATAACAAGAAAAAAATTTGAAACCGCTTGAAACAAATGTCCTGGAAAACCATTAAAAAAACGTTTGTTGGAAAAAAAAAAAAAAGGAATTATACGCGTACAAAATTTATTAATTATTTGAAAGAAAAAAAAATGCAACGCTATGTGGATATAATGTACTCATCCATGGGTTGAATACACAAGACTGGGAGGAATTAGCTTCTAAAAATAACGAAAAGTAAAATAAAATATCTTTTCTCTTTAAAACAAATGTAGCTTCGGACAACGGAAAGGAAAGATACAACGTTAAAAATGTAACATAATGTGACATGAACCCGGGTAAATATATATTAATTCAACAATCTCCTTTCAAGACGACAAGGACAGTACAAAACTTTGGAAAGCGACTCTAAGTATATGTACACTCCTTAAAAGTGAGTGAAGTTCCCTTAAGGTAAAAAAAAAAAAAAAACTATCGTTACGTTGAAAAAATAAATTTATGAATTATATGAAACTGACTTTTATGAAAAAAACCTCGCAGTATTGTAAAACGAAAGAGGGGGAACCATTCGATTACACATTCCGCACGAAACAGACAGCTTCAACCACGCACGAGCGTGTGCTGGTCTGTTGCAGAAATTTCCCCCAGCGCAGTGCTTTATTCACAAGTTTCGTAAGAGTAGAAAGAAAAAAGTTGTAGCTTTGGAAAACTGTGGTCATCTTTGATTTTTTTTTTTTTATGGCTACTACTGGGAAATTGGCGGACAAGATTCGGCAAGCCACCAGCTACGTCACATGGTTGCAGGCTGCCACTACCGGCAAACTAGCGAACCACATTAGGCTAGCCATCATTTCTGGCACGGGCTTGCATGGCCGCTGAAGGGCCACTTGTGGCAGCTACTGCCTGTGATGGACAACTGATGGCCCTGTTGTGGCATATGACAACTGATGGGGTGCCAACTGCTGGCCCTTCTGTTGGCCGCCCGGACATTTTATTGACGGTTCGGCAGCGGCAACATAGTGCTGGGCCAGCAAGACTGTTTTTGCTGGGAAGTCCGTCGTTCTTCCCTCAACCTCTACAACAAGACTTCTCGTTTATGACTGCCATACCGTCTCATTCCTTTCGCTATCTGTCCCCTAGGAAAATGCTCTTGACGTAAGAAGTTGACTGTTAATTGCTTACTCGGATTGTCCCTGGCGGGGGAGAGAGTGTCCTTCAACAATGGGGAGAAAGGGGATATCCATTTGTTCGTGAGAGGTCCCACGATTAACGAAAGAAGGCTTTTCCCAAAAAAGAATCTGTGTAAAGCTCCTTTTTAACTGAGGGTGAATTTCTTTAGCTGCCGTACGCACACAGAATAACAAAAGTTACAATTTAATTATAGTTTAAATAAAGCATGGAAAGCAAAGTACAGCATTTTTTATGTCACAGCTGCATATCTATTCATTCTTGTTATACGTTTCCATTGCTGAACTTTCTGATTAGCTCAGTTTTTTATCGATAAAATTTTGCTGTAATTTGAGATCTGGCGAAGGTTTACCCAGTCTTTTAATTTCCAGTTTCTGTTCCAAAGAATGCGAGGAGAACATATGCTTCAGTACATAATCTACATTATTCATTATTAAGAAGACAAACATTTGGCATATCATAAAAAGTTAGGGATATCGCATGAAATGAAGGATGTATGTATCTGACTCAATAACACGCATTGAAATAAGATCAGTGAGGCTACATGACACAAACACTGAAGAGTGCGTTTACAAAAAACAATTTATTGTGCGATTTCTGCTCACAAAAAAGTAGTACTATAATATAGATTAAATGGTAAATTCGGAGAAAAAGAAAGCCAGAGCAACTAGTAACAGCGGTTGCTCAAAATGGTAAATTCTTGAAAAAAAAAAAAAAAGCCAGAGAAACCTGTAACAGCGGTTGCTCTGGCTTTTGTTTCAAGTTTTCGCCAACCCATTCGCCAAATTCAATATTTTTTCGCCAACTGCAATCTGAAGTCGCCAGTTGTTGTTTTTTTCACTCTTCACTGGAATTATAAAAAACATAAAAACAAACTGTGTGTTCTAATAGGTTTAACGGGTCTTATGTCAGCGATTGCATCACTCTCTTCACGTAATCGCTTTTCATCTCACACGCTATGTAAATAATGGAAAAAGTAACTAACATTTGAATGTCATCTTTCAAGTACCAAATCGAATAAAAATTAAAGATTGTTTTTGCTTGGACGTTATAAAAGAAAGGTAATCGCCAATATTTTCGCCAAAACATTTTATCAATCGTCAAAGCGATTTTTTTTTTCGCCAATTACGAAGAATTCGTTCGGCAGCGCGGCCCCTGCGGTAACACTACTTGTGCGTCGAAGAACGTTTTGACACCTACGAGGCATGCTTGCAATGACATTATTGATGAGTGTCGGGAGGGGGGCAGCTCGTCATGGAGGTGTACCAGTGTACTGGGGTATGGAACGTGGTTATCCAGACGTCACTGTACAGCGTCACAAAGATCCCCCATAAGATTAAGGGCAGGGGACCTCGGAGACAGCTGTAACGATTCAATTCCATGATTTTCCTGCTCCTGAAGCACGCTCCAGGCACAGTGATTGGTTGCATTGTCATCGAGAAAATGGAATGCATGTCCGATAGCAGCGTGAAACAGTGTCACATGGGCACAATCTCGTTTCGCTGCACTGAGGCATTCATGTTGCCTTGACGAACATACCAGGAAGTACGGCCATTAAAGCACTCCTGTCCAGACCGTAACTTACTGTCGCTTGTAAGGGTGGACGGACTGCACACATGTTGTTACATTCGTGTGCAGGATCTCCTCCACACGTGTCCTGTCCGAGTATCAAGATAAAGAGCGGAACGGGATTCGTCTGTGAAAAGTGCATGGTGCCATCTTTATTCCATGACATGTTCTGTCCGATCCAGGTACGTCTTTAACGACGCTGAGCTGATGTCAATGCTATACATCTCTGCGGCCTACTTCCTTACAGTCTGTACTCGTGAAGACGATTTCGTACCGTTTGAATACATACTGTGGCACTAGAAGCAGCTGGAAGTGATTCCCGTTGTTGGCTGCTGGTGATACTAGACCTTCTCCGAGCACTTACTGCCAGATCTTGCCTCTTGGTGTTTAAACTGGGGCGGCCACTTCTGTGTCGATCTGCAACATTTCCATACAGTCGAAATCTTGTGTGTAGCAGTCTTAATACACTTTGCGAAACTCCTAAACCATGAATCATATCGTTTTGCCGTACACCTTTTACCTGTAACATGCCAACAGCCCTATTTTTGTTGTCAGTGCTTTAAACGTTGTCTGAACGTCACTTCAGGTTAATTCCACACTGAAGGCAATGCATTCAGCAAACCTCTCGACCAAGCGGTAAAACGACCCGTTTTCTACTTCTCGCAGGGTATTTTATCGGTGCTCTCATGCCACGTGCTGTGTTATCATGATGCTAATTTACATATGATGTACCTATCCAGGCTGATAATAACCGATCTCCAATAGTCGCTAAATTTGCATACCACCACGTTTTACCTTCGAAACCGCAATATCCCCAACTTTTTTGTGACCAGTGTATACTGATATTAATCTATCGCTGACACAACTAGTTCCGTCGATTAAACGGGAGAATGGCACTACAATAATCCAGTAACTAACGCCAGACACAGTAACGAGCTATTGCGCTTTTCCACGGTAACAAAACCAAAATGAGCAAGATGGAAACTTGCTTCGATGTAAGTGTAGGTAGCGCCGGCTAAGCTACAGCATAATACTTAACTGCGCATTGATTGGAGCAGCGTAAAATTGTGCTCACAAGAGGCAGAGTGCAAGGTTTTACATGGGCTGTGGATGAAAGACCATGAATGTTTAGCCTCACTGCTGGAGGCGTAATGGTGCTTTTCAGAACCCATAAGCCGCTCCAGTGGCGCAGTGGTCTAAGCAATGGCCTCTGATCATTCGTCCGTTAGGGGTCCGGGTTCGAATCCAGTGAGGCATGGATGTTGTGTTTGTCTTACGGCACTGGCTCTCTCCCTTCCCTGGAACCAGTGACCCTAAATGAGGGACGGGTGACTGCTTATAGCCCATTGAGTTGCTTACGGTGGTCGTAAGCAACTCCAATAAAAAATTATGGGTTCTTTTTTTTTAAACCTCCAATAAAAAAAAAGAACCCATAATTGTATTAATTTAATATGTTTTCAGTGTAATCTTCTCACTCGCAGAATATTTTTTAATCTTAAAATTTTTCCTTAATCTGATAAAATTTCTTGAGAAAATGATGACTAGAAAGAACACATGCTCATGTGCTCCCAATTTGACGAGTCGCCACTGCATTTAAACAAGGAACATTGGTAATAAAATAAATGTGAGAAGTTAGTGACAGAGATGGAAACGGGTCAACGGCTCAGGCCAAGGTGCTCCTGACCCGATTTTGACACGGTTTTAATTCCGTTTTATTTTTCAAAAGAAATGGAAAAAAAAAGAATTCCAAAGAAAAATGCGCACTGTGGAATTTTATGCTCGATACTGGTTCCCGCGGACTGAAAAAATGTTTGTCATTCAATATGAAGGAAGAGTGTCCTCAGAAGGAAAAGTGTCCCTTCCTTCTGGAGGGCAATGCCGAAATCAACATCTACATTTTGGAAACTTTCAACTCATCATAAACTTGTAAAAATTGTTGTTGCTGTGAAACATATTCTGGAACTTGGTATGTTATCAAGAGAACAGCAAAAACTGAAATTAAACATACAGCAAGTTGCTTAATTCAAAGCTTTTGATTGTAGCAAGAAAACAAAAACTGAAATTAAACATACAGCAAGTTGCTTAATTCAAAGCTTTTGACTGTAGCAAGAAAACAACACAAACCGAAATTAAACATACAGCAAGTTGCTTAATTCAAATTTTTTTTACTGTAGCGCCATCTAAATTAGGTGGGACAGCCTTAAAATTACTGCGGAGGGACTTTTGACTCTCGCAGATGTGTTTGAAATCATGTGTAAAACAGTCAGTTATTATATCATGGAAATGAAAGACTACAGTTTCAATACTTCCTGTAGTAAGTAAGTGAGTAAATTATGCGTTCCTATAATACAGTTTGATTTCCATATAACTTAAGGTACCCACTGCGAAGAGACTTTTTGAAACCCTGTGTATATATTCTAATTCAAAGCAGATTTGTCCGGGTCACATACAGATCCGGGTTGGGTCCAATTATGTGACGTCCGGGTTCAAAATTTTTGACCCGATAAAATATGAGTAGTTATTGTGCCACTGAGGCAGGATACGCCCTGGACCTGGTACATAGCTATATCAAGAAAGTCAGAACCAGTCATATTAATCTTTCGATACTACAACTACGCTACCTAGACTGAATTCCCTATGTACCAAGTGTTTCTTATCAGCTCAAGAACGCGCTCAAGAAAATGAACCTCGGTGTTGGCATCAGGTCTCCGACATCTTTGATATGCATGCTTCATAGAAACTCTGACAAGTCCCCCGCTTTCCAATGAGGCAGGTGTTTATGCCATTCCTCTACAATATCCGGACGGCTCCAAGCGATACTACATTCGAATGACTAAACATTCATTTAGAACTAGAATTGACGAGCATAAAAGGGACATAAAGAACGGCAAAGTAACAACGACCCTATCCAAAGAGGTCAAGTTCAGTACTAAAAACATTTTACTGTGCTTTTATTTATACCCATCTCTCCTATTGTCTGGAATCTTGGTATTCAAATATAAGTGCAAACAATAAGTTACACTTGCTCAAATTACAGAAGAAATCTGTTCGCTACATGCTGAACACAGATTACATGTCTCATTCTAAACCATTATTTCTAAAACTAAATATTCTAAAAATTCATGAAATTTTTACCTTTAAACTAGGTATCATGTTTTTTAAAATAATGCATCTTAAACTGCCTATTTTTCAATCTGATATCAAATATCTGGATTATTCTATCTTCACCAGATCTGTTGCTAACAATAAATTATGTCAGCCGTGTGTTAGACTTAATTATGGTTTAAATAGCATACTGTATAAAGCCATTATCCTATGGAATAATCTCCCAGAGAGCATCAGATCCCTGGAAAATATCAAAAACTTTTCCTTGTCTCTGCGAAATTACATTGTAAATCACCCTGATCTCCATAACGAATCTCAACCCTATCATTAAATTGTAGTTCCAAGCATGCTCGCTATGAGTGGTGCTTCTGTTATAACCATCTTACTTGCTTTCATATATGACATATGTTTTTTTCTTTTTCTTACATCTGTTAGGGGGAATCGCCTTACAACCAATGTGTTCAGATTCATCCTGGTGTATTGCATTTTCATATAACTGTAAGTTTTAAATGTGTGCAATAAATAATTGTAATTGTACTCCTATGTGGGATGACATAAAGAAATTAGCTTTCTACTCCACCCCAAAATCTACTGCCATTCGCGAAACTTTAGGGATCATCACCAACAGCGAATCATGCAATAAGAGCTTCTCGCTGGAGCTTCCACGAGTTTGGAACCAGTTCTTCAAATAGTGAATGCCTTTTGTTTCCCCTCCATGATTCCGCGTGCTAAACGAACGTGACGCCTCGAGTCTTTGAATGAATAATTTACTTAGCGTCTGTTCATTTATTGTCAAGTCAAGCCACCGCGTTCAAATTGTTGAAGCGTTCTATTATTCAGTTTGCAGTGTACGTTCCTTGAAAAAACCATCTGCTTGATGTGCGAAAGCTTGGAAATTGATTTATAATCTACGCCAAGAAATTCGGATTACTAATATACGTTATGCAATTTTGAGTTATTGTGTAGTTATTTAATTGACAGTTATAAGATAATGGAGAGGTGATCTAGTTACCGACATGCCATAAAATGAAAGACAACAAAATCAATAAGCCATATCACCTCTGAGAAGAGTGAGAATGACTCCTGTGACCTGCAATCATTCTCACTGTGGTTAATGATGAGAAGATCATTGAACGTAGGGGCTAATTGAATGACATGCCGGAAAGTAGGAGGGTCAGTGTGAGTTTGCAGATTTCATATTGAACCAAGCAGGGGAAGGGGGGGGGGTAGGAAGGACACTGCAAGAAGTCGGAGGTTCAAAGATCGGTCCGTGCCCCGCCCAGCCACGTCGACAAGCAAGTCCTGTTCCCATGCGATTACATTACTCATATTAATATGAAGAAAAAAATCTCATAACGGTACATTTAATATTAGAAAAATGTAGTGCTCAACTATTCTGAATTTCGATTTAAATTCTAGAAATGATGAGCTATTGAAATTTAAAAATGCAGGGGAGTAGATATGATGAAGAGACTATCGTGCTGATTGATACACAAATAAAGAAGATGATAGCTGTCTAAGCCCGAACACTTTAGCTCAAACCAATTACAACACTCAAATGAAGCTAAGACGTATCACCGGTATCAAAAGTATACACAGTTATAACCATGACGACCCAAATAACTCATTCCATTGAGATTTAAAAAGGTTTAATGTTAAAAACTTGCGAGATCTTTCGAACCTACGACTTATAGGTTCATCATCAGGCACCAAAACTCGCAAGGTGCACATGAAACGTAGTGGTTATATACACGTGTGGTTATGGGCAAAGACCGCGCATGCGTACAAGTCGGAACAGTATGAGGTCATAAAATACATACATTTAAAATAACCTGTAGGGTAAAAAACACATAATGGTTGTCATAAATATAAGAAATATAAAATGAAGGTCAAAGTTCCCTCGCCTGAGTTTTATATATGTACAATAAAATCAATGGTTGTCTAATCTTGTTTCTTGGTTTTTCAGTAGGTATCGCCAAGGTGCTGGTATATTGGATGGAGCTTCATCATTACAACATTGTTCATTCAAATGATAAATATACAAGCTCTCGAGAAACAACAGGCCATTTTTAGTTTTGGTCGTCGATAACAGTTTTACATTGTCCCAGTCAGGATAATGCTCTCCTTTAGTACCTCTCGCGCTAAAGAAGTTGTTAAGGCATGTGTACGAACACTGTATTTGTGTTCTGTAAGTCGTGTCTTTAATGATCTACAAGTGGATCCCACGTAAGAAGTAGACTGTGAGGTAGTTGAGAAAGAGTTCAGTGGTACCGAATAAACGCCGTATTTATCTAAGATTGATGTCGGATCTCGGTCTGATTTATTTAAATTGAACAAACTTTCCGAAGACACACCAAAGGAACAATCGTATTTTTTGCATGAATTTTGTAAGATCGGTACAATGGTTGGATGGAAGGGAATGGATGCCACGTATTTTATGGTTACTTCATCACGTATTGGTTGTAACGTTGTGGAGATCCGTCGTTGATACCTGCGTAACAATTTTGTAAATAGATATCCGGGATAACCGGAAACCTTTGTTAGATTGAAAATCCTGTGTAATTCTAGTTTTAAAGATCTTTTGGTGGATGAATGACTATAAGCCCTACAGATTAAAGATGAAATAGAACTATGTTTATAGGGAAGTGGTGTGTACGAATTATATGGAATGAGGGTAGGTGAACAAGTGGGTTTTAGGTAGACGGAGGTTTGAATGTCATTAGATGGGGTGCGTCGTAATAAAATATCTAAGAACGGAAGGGAGTTGGAGGTTTCTAACTCTTGGGTGAAGGAAATAGTGGGAAAGACGGCTGATAAAGAGGCAGCAAAAGTGTCTAATTCACTAAGTGAGTATTGCCAAAAAACTAAAACATCGTCGACATATCGTATATAGAGTAATGGTTGGAATGTACCATTATGAAAAACTGTATGTTCGACGTGTTGCAGTACTATTTCTGCCAGGACGGGGGAAAGAGGTGACCCCATTGGGGTACCGAAATCCTGGCAGTAGGTGATGTTATTAAATTTAAAATAAGTCCGGTTCTTGATAAGGTTCAGGGCTGAAACTATAGCAGTGGATTCAGTAGAAGAGAGGTTTAAGGATGGAAGTAGTGGGGTAATCAGGTCAATGGCTACATCTACAGGGACATTGGGAAACAGGGAAACTACATCGAGACTGGCCATTTTAAATGGAATACCCGATGTAGCGGAATGGATCCGTTCCAGGGCGGACTTAGAACTCTTAATTGAGAAAGGTGAAGATGTGGTTAAGGGGGAAAGGACTGAGGCAAGTGATTTTTCCAGATTTCGGGTGGGGTTAGTATAGCCTGATACTAAAGGACGGATGGGGTGTTCCGGTTTATGAAGTTTAATTTTGCCAAACAAATCTGGTATACGAGGACCAAAAGGAGGTTGCATATTATTTGAAATGGCTGGGGGTAGTGTATTACTATTTTTAAGTTTTGCAAGAGCAGTAATAGTAGCTGGGATAGGGTTACGAGATAATACTGTATGTGGGATCTGATTTATAACTGCGGTCATCTTGTTAATATAGGTAGACTTATCAAGTATAACTATTTGGTCCGATTTATCTGCAGAAACAATTGCTAATGATGTGTCTCCGGAAAGAGATAACAAAGTAGTACGCTCATATTTTAATATATGTTGAATTTCAGTTAGTGGTTGAGTGGGTTCCTTTTCAATAGTACGAGAGATTTTATATCTAAGTGGGTCCTGAGCATGAATCGGCAATGACTTTATGACCTGTTCAAGTTGGGTAATGTAATTGAAGGTCTTTGGTTTGAGCACCGGAAACGAGAACTTAAATCCTCGGTTTAGTGCCCAGCATTCGTCCTCTGTTAATTGTCTTGCACTCAAATTCACAAAAGCATTCGTTGAGGTCATTAGATTAGATTTTGTCATGGAGTTTTTTCTAGTTGTAGACTCGTGCACCAAGACCCTCAATTTCCGTATTTGTCTCTGTTGGAACATTTCCACCTCGTGAGTAATCTTGGCATAGTTTACTATCATTAATTTGTCAAAAATAATTAAAGAGGTGTTGTGAGCAAGGAAACCATACGCGTTGTATGTTTTTCGGTTAAGGGAATCAATCAGGTCGTATTTTATTCTTATCTCTGTAGTTAAGCGCCTAGATTCAGTTCCTTGTAATAACTTAGCATCTGATAGTGAACGTGGAGCAGCCGTCTTTCCCACTATTTCCTTCACCCAAGAGTTAGAAACCTCCAACTCCCTTCCGTTCTTAGATATTTTATTACGACGCACCCCATCTAATGACATTCAAACCTCCGTCTACCTAAAACCCACTTGTTCACCTACCCTCATTCCATATAATTCGTACACACCACTTCCCTATAAACATAGTTCTATTTCATCTTTAATCTGTAGGGCTTATAGTCATTCATCCACCAAAAGATCTTTAAAACTAGAATTACACAGGATTTTCAATCTAACAAAGGTTTCCGGTTATCCCGGATATCTATTTACAAAATTGTTACGCAGGTATCAACGACGGATCTCCACAACGTTACAACCAATACGTGATGAAGTAACCATAAAATACGTGGCATCCATTCCCTTCCATCCAACCATTGTACCGATCTTACAAAATTCATGCAAAAAATACGATTGTTCCTTTGGTGTTTCTTCGGAAAGTTTGTTCAATTTAACCAAATCAGACCGAGATCCGACATCAATCTTAGATAAATACGGCGTTTATTCGGTACCACTGAACTCTTTCTCAACTACCTCACAGTCTACTTCTTACGTGGGATCCACTTGTAGATCATTAAAGACACGAATTACAGAACACAAATACAGTGTTCGTACACATGCCTTAACAACTTCTTTAGCGCGAGAGGTACTAAAAGGAGAGCACTATCCTGACTGGGACAATGTAAAACTGTTATCGACGACCAAAACTAAAAATGGCCTGTTGTTTCTCGAGAGCTTGTATATTTATCATTTGAATGAACAATGTTGTAATGATGAAGCTCCATCCAATATACCAGCACCTTGGCGATACCTACTGAAAAACCAAGAAACAAGAGTAGACAACCATTGATTTTATTGTACATATATAAAACTCAGGCGAGGGAACTTTGACCTTCATTTTATATTTCTTATATTTATGACAACCATTATGTGTTTTTTACCCTACAGGTTATTTTAAATGTATGTATTTTATGACCTCATACTGTTCCGACTTGTACGCATGCGCGGTCTTTGCCCATAACCACACGTGTATATAACCACTACGTTTCATGTGCACCTTGCGAGTTTTGGTGCCTGATGATGAACCTATAAGTCGTAGGTTCGAAAGATCTCGCAAGTTTTTAACATTAAACCTTTTTAAACCTCAATGGAATGAGTTATTTGGGTCGTCATGGTTTTAACTGTGTATACTTTTGATACCGGTGATACGTCTTAGCTTCATTTGAGTGTTGTAATTGGTTTGAGCTAAAGTGTTCGTGCTTAGACAGCTATCATCTTCTTTATTTGTGCAGGGAAGTATTGTATGTTTTGTAACAAACTAAGGCCAAAAGTTGAGAGGGAGAATCCGTACTTAAGGTAAAGTTAATAGAGGTACATCCTCCCATCGCCATATAATTGTATGCCCGTGAATTATATACTACAGGAAACACAATGACCCTCCTGTTTTAAGACACAAAAGCTCATCCATACCTTAAGAAGAAAAGGCTGCAAAAAAGCTGATTCCACACCCTTTTCTCTCTAAGGTGTGGAATAACCTTTTGTGCCATAAATAGGAGGGTCAAGTTCTTCAGAACTTCATTGCCCTTTTCTCCCTATGGTGTGGAATTTCTATTTGCAAATCTTCACACTTTGTACTGTTTTCAAGTTTTTCTTTTCAATTCCGGTACTAGCAGCTATGGTCATAGCTATTATTATAACTTTATTTTCCTTAACCACAGTAGCATCAGGTGTGGTATAAACTTTTTTTTTTTTTTGTCTGATTTAATTTTAAAATTACCATAAAACTTTTACATTAGCATTTTCCACAATTTCTTCAGATTTGTGCTTCGGCAGTTTCTGGCAGTTGGTAATTCATGTATTTTGCGCCGCCCCGGGTGGCTCAGTGGTCTAAGCGCTGACTTCTGACCACTCGTCCGAAATGGGTCCGGGTTTGAATCCGGTGAGGCATGAATGTTGTGTTTGTCTGAACTGCACTGGCTCTGTCCCTTCCCTGGAACCAGTGGCCCTAAATTAACGACGTGCCACTGTTTGTAGCTCACCGAATTACTCACGGTTGTCGTTATTAAATTCCAAAACAAACACTGCGACCATATCCAGCACGTGTTTCTCTAAAGGTGGTACTCGGGCTTGTCTAGATCGCCCACAAACTGCAATTATATTCCTAAAAGGACCTAGCTGCCAAAGAAATCAATGGACATCTTCGTCGTAGGATATGAATAATAAATATTAAAACTTTTAAACACTCTTAAGTTACGTAAAAAATTTAAGGTAAGGAACCTTCCAGGTGATACCTTTAGTCTTCACAGCCTTCTCTAACTTCGGGGAACATTTCCGCTAATGCTCTTTGGAATGACACCCAAGTGAATTGCTTCGTTCGTTAATCGTTTTCTGCACGTTTTCAGAAAAGTTTGGAAAACTTTTCTCAACCCCAAAAACTGTAATCTTATTTCCCTTTTATCATTCCAATAATATGGAAATAAATTTTTAAAAAGAAATAACGAATACGACTTTATGGATCTGGCAACCGCTTGTCATCGTCCATCCATCACAAGGCAGATTGAAACTGAAGTTATCAGGTGAAAACTCCTTACCATAAACTTTGATGTTATTTTAAGCGTGTTTAATTTTTTTAATACGTATCTGTTATTAGCACGTCTTTTGTAAGAAAAGTACGTGCTTTATGGTATCAATTTGTTTGTCCGTCCGTCTGTGGACACTCTGCAACTACTTGTCCGAGTTGAAAAATCCTTTTTCCTTGAAATGGAGCCTTGAAATGTGAGGACGATGATCCTTACTCTTCGATTTTTCACGTTGCATAACTTTGCCGTTAGAGGGCGTAAATGCAGAAGCTATCGAATTCAAAATACATTTTATTCCATACAATTGCTTCTCAATATCCGATTGAAAATTTTGTTTTTCTTCCATTCGATACCATTAATAACGAAGGCTATTTTTGATTACACTTTCATTTTCAAGTCATGCATAGTTTTCCCGCTAGGGGATGTAAAGTTAAATAGCTATTTCCTCGATATCTCTGCTTTGAAAACTCCGATATGAAAAATTCTTTTTGCATCAGATAGAGTTCCTGGTGCGAAATGTTCTGCATATATTTTCTCATTTTTGGTAAAGAATGGTTTTGCCACTAGGGGACGTAAGTGTATATTTTTGTTTCTGGTGTATTTGTATGTGCGCTTCCGAAAACTCAAGAAAAAAATCTTTCGCGGCCAGATACCGGTTACCACGACAAACTTTCCGAGAATACCTTCTGCCTCAAATATTGCATAGCTTTTTCGCCAGGGAGTGCATGTATTTCTTATTTTTGTAGATATCTCTGTTTCGAATATTACGATCTGAAAAAGTGCTTTCTTTGTCGGAGAGCGTTTCAGATGAGAAATGCTTTTCATATAACTTCAATTTTTCTTATCGCCTAAGTGTGCCACTAGAGTGTATAATTCATTTTTTCGTTTGTGCAGTATGTATTAGCAGCAATATCTGCGCGTCTAAAAATCCGATTGGAAACCCCGTTTTCGGTCAGATACTACTAACTGACAAAATAGTATGTGCAAATTTGCTGCCAAAAATAGTGCGCAATTTTCCCACTTGGTGTGCGAATGTCAAATCTATTTTTAGCAATATCTCTGCTTCTAAAAGTCCGAGTTAAAAAAATTCTTTGAACGCAGTATGTCATTACGTTAAGGAGCACTTTTCCTGTAACCGTGTATATAAGTTTTTCTTTCGTGGTTCACAATTTTGCCGCTAGGTGGTGGTGTGTATTTTTTATTTACAGCTGTTTCGCCGCTTCTAAAAATGCTACGGAAGATATTTTTTTTTTTTACTCTATGCCATTCGCTACAGTAAACATAGTGAATATTATACTCTAAATTATAGTTTTCCCGTTAGGGGCGTAAATGTCAAAACCATTTTCTCGCTATATCTGCTTCCAGGAGACGTATTTGAAAAACAAAAATTTTCAATTCGTCATATCAAAGCATAGCTTTTGCTAATAAGAATACTTTTCTCATATTTTCTGCTTTTCCATTACTAAAAATTTTTCCGCTAGGGGGCGTAAATTTATTTATTGTTTCCCTCTATATCTCTTGTTCTAACTGTTCGATTTGAAAATGCCTTTTTTTTTTTCTTCAGGTAGGAACACTATTTGTGCAAAATTTGTTAATTTGTGGAACATAGTTTTGAGTCGCTAGTGCGAGAAAGTAACTATTTCTAGATGTTTTGTTGATTGTAGATCCGGTTATTCCTTCGTAAGATTCAGCTACCAGGTAAAAAAAATAAATAAAAAAAATGTGAATATGTATGCCTATGTACATTTCCACGTGGAATTTCTTTGTCCGCGCCATTTTCGGGCAGAGTAGACGAGAACGAAATCAGCATGTTTGCGGCCGTTGCTGTCAGATACAAGGGATTAGCCGAATTACAATACATCGGATCAGATCGTATGTACAGGATTTTAGGAAGGGACCCAGGTCTTAAATAATCTTTAGAAATAGGAACTGGGAGATTTGGGCTAGAATGCCCGACAGGAAAGTGACACGGAAGCGAGGTAGAAAGGAGCCGGAAGACTTATTTATTATGGCACATTATTAAGCCTTCGACGGCTTAACGTGCCCATTCAACGCACGGCGAATATTTAGTGGTTCGAGCGTTCATACCTGCATGGGATGGAACCGAGTAGGTACCGATTCATCCTTTCCCGTTTTGTTTAATATAGAGATCGCGAAGTCAGAGGATATAATTACCATTACAACCAATCTCTATGACTCAAAGTTCAAAAATTATGCCTAACATCAGAATGCATAAACAATGAAGACACATCAAACGTCATATACGAATGTTTGTAGCTCTTGCATTCATTCCACACACTTGTGTAGATGATGGATTTTTAGCCATGATACAGGATGCGCCCACAAATGATGCTGTTCAAGAGTTTAATAATTTTATGGTTGATCAGCGGATGGACAGCCCTGTTATTGGTCGAATATGGAACTGTTATAAAGAGCGTCACAGAACAACAAATTCCATACAATAGTGGAATAACAGATTAAATAAATCTGTAAGAAAATCACATCCAAATGTATTAGAACTTTTGATTAAGTTAAAAGAAGACGCTCAGATCTATGGCATTCAAAGAAAACAACATGAACTTAATATGCCTACAGAAAAAAAAAAAAAAAATATGTATAAACTTGGATAAAATAATTGAAGAAACGGTTCATGATTTCGAAACCGCAAAGAAGATTGAACGCTTATGTGCTTTGGCATACACAGTGAAACTACATTAATATGTTAGATAAGTTCTTAAAATTGACAAAGTGCAACCAATCACAGCTATTTTCACTGCATTTTTCCGACAAAGATTTTTCCTGCATTTGTGACAAGAAAAATTTAAAGAAGACTGAGTGGTCTTCGAAACCACGATAATAATTTTTGGGGAACGAAGTCAGACTACCTCCTCGTGATGTTCCCTGGAAACGCAATATGCGGCTAAAACTCTGAGCAAAACTAAATAACGAGTAAATAATACGAACTCAAATAACACAGTTTAATTAAGCGACTGGGAAAATGTAGGGGGGGGGGAGGACGAATCGCCACTCCTGTTAAAACCCGAGGATGAAACGGGAAAGGATAAATCGAGACGACACCGATTGAACCTGAGGTTTCTCCGTGGCAGTCACGAACGCTGACCACTAGACCTTCCGCGGCCCCGAATTCAATAGGCTTCCAGTGCATAAGTATTTGAAGTGATTGTACCTGTCTTGTGTGATATGGGGATTTTCTCAACGTCACGTTAAGGAGTGCAATACAAGTTTTAGGGCGTGTCAGTTAGCCACACGGGAGATTAAATCAGAAATCTTATAATTAGCGTTTTTCGATTAAATCAGAAATCTTATAAATAGCGTTTTTCGAAAGTTTTAATAGAGAACTGACACATTACTTTTATTGAGGATGCGAGACGGACGATGAGATACGTTTGGTCTTGGACTGTACGTCGGGAGGAGTTTTTTCGGAGAGCGATTGAGATTCGGTCGCGTAGTAGTAGCGACGGTTGCGGAGAGACATAAAGTTCGGGCCTAGTGTCGATAGCACGGGCGGGAACGCAATCCCTCAGGCATTCCATTAGCCCTTGAGAAGCCTCATGCCACATCGTTTTAACGGAATAAACTGTTTTTTTTTTTTTTATTAAAAAAGGGCCTGAATTCTATTTTTCTTCGATGTGTGTGATTCAGCCTTTGGAAACTAACCAAAACAAAATTATGTGACGGCTCTCGCTGGATCGGGACTATGATCATACATGAGATTCTTCCGCTGATTCGCCGAATTCCGCTTTTTTTTTTTTTTTTTTTTTATTGTCATCATTCGGATTATTCTCGAGATCGATGTAGAACTGAAGAGAAATTTAGGGTAGGGTGTAGGGAGGGGTCGTTTTTCGTCTGGGAACGGTATTTCGTCTTTCAAAGCTTTCAAAAACGGAAGTTAAACGGAGTGACGATTTCCCCCTTAATCGTAATTTCTTTTTTCTCACGATGTTGCCTGTGTCCAGTATTATTATTAAATATAATTTTTATGCGTAAATATTTGTATTTGAGCATGAAACTGTAGGCAATGATTTCCCAAAACGGAAGTTAAGACGGCATGAAGATTTCCCTGTAGTCTTCAGGCATGAGATTCTTCCGTGGATTCGGAGAATTCCTCCATTTCCGTTATCATTTTGGGCATTCTCGAGATCAGTGCACAACTGAACAGAAATTGGAGGTGGAATGGCGGGGGAGGGGAATTCGTTTTCCGTTTAAGAACGGAATTCCGTCTTTCCAAACTGTCCGAAAACAGAATTGACGAAGTTTGAAAATTTGTTGGAATTGATGCATGGTATTCAAAGTATTTATGTTCTCTAAGTTATCGAAAGCAGTGAAAGCTTTGATATCGTGCATTCATGGTCCTCTGGCTGAAAGTTTTTTCAGAATGATGGATAAATTATTGTCATCTAAGGGAATAAAAAGAGGGGGGGGAAGAAAAGTGGTGAATAAATGGGAAGGGAATGAACAGAAAGAAAAACTAAGCAAAGATTGCTGTGTTGCTGCAGAGTCAATAATGGTTATGGTACTTGCTGAGAAGAAAGCAACACAAGAGCAAAATTAAGCTGATCTAGTAAGTAAAAAAAAAAAAAATGTGTGTTTGAAGCAAAGTCTTTTAAAACCACTTTATTTTTGTTTTGAATTCAGTAATTTTATATAGTGAATTCAGTGAACAACTCCCATCTTGCTCGTGCTGTGTTATATTCACATTTTTTTGGCGCGTGTTCTAATTTTTCGCCCGATTAAAAAGTTCAGCTTTTTTGTTCCTTAGCCGGTCTCGTGTATGTTGAGTAAGAGCTCAAACGGAGTGAAAGCCGTTGCATTTTTTTTTTTTTTTTTTTGATATCTGGTTTCATTGACTATGAATAACTTTGAAATATTTTATTCGTGTTGGAAAGGATTCAAAAGACGTGCTCATTACACCCGAATACTCGGTGTCATCTTTCTTGTTTTTTATTGTTATTACAATAATTATCTGCTATAATTGTGTTCAAACATGTGTGCTAAACTATTGAATGTGGAATGTTTCTGGGGCCTTAAAAAGTGTATTATGCTGTTTTAAAATGTTTCTGTGTGTAAAACAATGTAGTGCTAGCGAATCGTTGTGATATATGCGATGTACCAACCATTTGATCTTTCACTTTAGATGTGTCAAATTTTCCGAGACGTAGCTCAGCTCTGCCATGCACTGTTGGAGAGAACAGTGGTTTGAAACATAGAGGAAGACATTTCGGGTATGCCAATTTAGAAATCATAAAACTGTATATATTGTATGTGTGAGGATTTGCTTTGTAATTTTATTTTCAAGATTATGAACTTAGGTGTTTTATACACATACCAGCCACTGAATTATTAACTTTTATTCAATACCGAATTGGACTTCATTTAGCTCAAATTACAGCACGTGTGCGATTTGACATAGATTCCACAAAGTGTTAATGTGCATCTACGTCTATACAGTGCATACTAGGCGTTTACCAGATAGTCCTTTAATCGGCTCACACTTGACAGAAAAGGACTTTGCTCCCGTATCTGTTTTTCTAACCTGCCTCATATTAGGTGTGCAACTTAATTCTCGGCTCCTAACCGCAAGCGATCATAGAACGTCGGCAAATGCAAATAGCTGTGTGCGATAACGGCCGATTGCAGCGCCATCCAACAGCTTTCCGGGTAACCATAACCGCTCACAGCTGTAGTGACAGAAGGGACGAAAGTTGACGGTGAACGCAATGTCTTTCGAGAAGCAACATTTGAGGCAATGCCTCCTGTTCGCGTTTCAGCTGAAAAAAATTCCGCGGAAGCCCAGCAAATGATCTGTGCTGCTATGGGTGAGGCTGCTGTGTCCTACAGTACGTGTAAGAAGTGTTTCCAGCGGTTTAAGCAGGGAAATTGTGCAGAACGTCCGGGACAGCCACAGAAAGTTGACGATGAGATACTGGAACTGTTGGACGCGTATCCCTATCGCACACAGTCAGAGCTCACCCAGGAACTCGGAGTAACACGGCAAGCCATTCCAAAGCGCCTGCACAAGCTTGGATGGATTCACAAGGAGGGCCTTGGGTGCCTTACCAACTCATAGCTGCGAACAAGTCTAGGCGCTACGATGTTGCTGTGTCCTTGCTCTCGAGATTAAAAAAAAAAAGGATTTCTTCCACAAGATTTTGACCTATGATGAGAAGTGGATCCTCTGCGATAATCCTAAGCGGCGCAAATCGTGGGTCTATCGAGGTCAGCCTACCACTAGTACCGCCAAACCGAATATCCATGTCAGGAAGTTGTTGCTGTGCATATGGTGGGATCAGCGCGGTGTCGTACACTATGAGTTGCTCAAACCTGGTGAAAAGGTCAATGCTGAGCGTTATTGTCAGCAACTCATTCGTTGAGTGATGCAGTGGAGGCGAAAAGGCCATACACCGGCAAGGGTAGAAGGTCGGTCCTGTTGCTTCAAGATAACGCGCGTCCTCACACCGCGAAAACGACTTTAAACACGATCACCGACCTGGGATGGGAGATTTTGTCCCACCCGGCGTATTCTGCAGACTTCGCCCCGTCGGATTATCGCCTCTATCGTTCCCTGCAACATCACCTGAGGGATACGCACTTCACTTCTGTCGAGGAAGTCCGCATAAGTGTTGATGACTTTATCAACTCGAAACGGCGCTCTTTTTCCGCAGTGGCATTCGGCAGCTCCGTGACCGATGGCTCAAATGTATGGCCAACACGACGGGGATTATTTCCCTAATTAGGTACGTATTCGGTTTGCTATAATTTGCTGTCAACGTGTCGTGCCCGTGGCCGAGAATGAAGTTGCGCACCTAATACATTCTCAATGGGGTGCAGATCCGGGCTCTGTGGTGGCCAGGGAAGATGGTGAAAGTCGCTGTCATGCTCGGGGAACACATTTTGCGCGATGAACAATAGCTTTGTCGTCCACGAAACAGCCGTCACCTGCTCGCTAAAAAGTCAACATTGCAGGAGGATCGGCAACAATGTTCAGATAATCCTTAAAGAACACCTGACCTTCCGGCAATACCAGGGGACCCGTCCAGTACAAAGAGAATGTGCCTCACACCATTACACCACCTCCAGAACTTTGAGTTGTGTTTACAATATAAGCAGGATCCATTGATTCGCAGGGCTTCCGCCAAACTCTCTACCTATCGTCGGTTACAGAACAAGGTGTACCGCAACTCGTCGGACCACGTGACTTTCCAGTGTCCAGTCACTGTGTTCCCGACACCACTATAGACGAACTTTTCTTCGCAGAAATAAGCTGTTTCCGTTTATGCATGCGACTGCCAGTGCCAGTCCTTTTCAAATTTCTGCGCATAGTTCGCTATGATATGGGTCGCAAACAGCTTTCATTGAGTGATTCGGTGAATTGATGCATACAGGAAGACCTGTTTCTCAGCACAAGCCTTCTCAGACCACGGCGATCTCGTTCCTAACGGATTGTCGTCGCGCCACAGTTTCGTATTTTAGACAAACAATGTGGGTTATTTTTTCCACAGATTAAAGACCCGGTATGTTTTACCTTTTGCAAAACCAATCAGCTCTGCTGTTTTCAAAATTGTTGCTCCAGCAAGACGGGCACCCACAATAAGCCCTTTATCGAATTCCGAAAGATCACTGTGATCAACAGTACTGGGGAGTAGCAGTCTTAAGTAGTTGTCTAGAACACGTGGTGAGGCATGTAACTACGTATTTTGCGTACACATTACGTAAGTGACGTCTACGTAGATCTGCATAAAGTTTTCCGAATTCAGTGACCAGAGTGTGTATGTAGGAAGCTCATTACTAATATGTGTGACGACCACATTAGTAATGCGTTTTTGTTCCAAATACAGAGGGTGAGTCAAAAGTAATGAGCGAGCCATTGGATAGGAAAACTTCAAACATGCGTTAAGTACAAACGAATACAATTCATTCTTCGAAATACAATCCATTATGTTCTACGGTCTGAAGCCATTCTTCTGCCAAATTGTGAATTCTCACTCTGTACCACTCCTTGGGTTTTGAGGTGAAAAACTCCTGGACCCCGGCTTCCACCTCATGACGGTTTCGGAAGGTCCTGCCACCGAAGAAATATGCCATCGACCGAAACAAGCGGTAGTCACTTGGGGGCAAGGTCTGGGCTATAGGCATGATGTGTAAGAAGTTCGATTCCATCGAACTCCCGGATCTTATCCCTCGTTGTTCGGGCGGTATGGGGTGGTGCTTCATCGTGCTGAAGGAGAACCTGTTTTCTGTTGACCAGGGCCGGGTACTTGTGTACCAGAGCTTCATTCTCGTGCTGAAGGAGAACCTGTTTTCTGTTGACCAGGGCCGGGTACTTGTGTACCAGAGCTTCATTATCGTGCTGAAGGAGAACCTGTTTTCTGTTGACCAGGGCCGGGTACTTACGGACCAGAGCTTCATTATCGTGCTGAAGGAGAACCTGTTTTCTGTTGACCAGGGCCGGGCACTTACGGACCAGAGCTTCATTATCGTGCTGAAGGAGAACCTGTTTTCTGTTGATCAGGGCCGGGTACTTACAGACCACAGCTTCATTATCGTGCTGAAGGAGAACCTGTTTTCTGTTGACCAGGGCCGGGTACTTATGGACCACAGCTTCATTATCGTGCTGAAGGAGAACCTGTTTTCTGTTGACCAGGACCGGGTACTTACGGACCAGAGCTTCGTACATCCTCTGTAGTTGTTGAGAGTAGAGCGCAGCTAAGACGCCTCGCCCAGCTGGAACGAATTCAAAGTGTATGGGCCCCTCAAAATTCCACCAAACACACAACATGACTTGTTCGAAGCGTCCCCGCTTAGCAACAGGATCTGGAAGCTGGCCCGGGTTAATCCACTGGTTTCGTATGTGGGGTTTACGGAAAAAGATCCACTTTTCATCAGACGTAACAATTCGCCTGATGAAACGCTCGTTCATGGAGTGGTTCAACATCTCCGCACAATTCCATCCGTCTTTGAGCTTGTGCAGTGGTCATTTCGTAAGGTACCACTCGGCAACTCCTATTGACCTTCCCAAGCTTGTGGAGATGGCGAACTACACTGGATTGTGATACCCCAATCTCGTCGGACAATCTGCTTGTGGTTGGTGTTGCCTCTACGGCTTCACGCAGGGCTTCCGAATCCACCGTTGGGTGTCTGCCAGAGCGTGGCCCATCTTGAAGGCTGGGGTCCCCCTTGTTAAAGGCGAACGAACCATATTTTATCTGTGGCGTACCTGACTACACCCACACCTTCCGCTGCACAAATTTCGGCGACCGCAGCATGCCCAGATAATGACGCAACAGTACACGAACTGCCGTTTTTTCGTCCATGTTCTGAAAACAAAAAACAAAACAAAAACAAAACAATTAATTCATGACCACCAGCAAAGCAAATTCTGATAGTCCATGAAATGCTCTTTCTGCCTATAAACAAGTGCCAGTCCAAACGATCGTTTCGTTCCGAAAAAACGCCTTCTCAAACTACCTCTCACATGGCTCATTTCTTATGACTCACCCTCTTTAGCAATGTCTTAAATAATATTGTAGCGTATTCTTCTTATAATTGATTTTCTTGTCATGGGCTAGTGCACATAAGGTAGGGAATTTCATCTGTAGGCTTGGACATTTGGGAATTTTTGAGTGAAATTGTAAGTCTACAGTTGTGAAAATTCAAGTTCTCTTAAGCTAAAAAGGAAGTTATTAGGAAACTCCGAAATTGATAGAATGAGAGTTAGTATGTGCTACATTCGGTTTCCAAATCAAATGTACAGTCGGTCCAGAAAGTTTCAGGAATAATTCAGTAAAAAAAAAATATATATATATATATATATATATACACTGCTGGCCACCCAAAATGCAACACTAAGAAGGAAGCATCCGATTGGCCTGAAATTCGCAGCATGCGTCGCCCGCGAAAGGACATGCAAACGATTAGCATTGCAGGGCATATGCAAATTATGTGCACCCGGCACGCCACCGAGAAGCACTATAAGAAGGGTGCACAGAAGGCGGGGTGTAAGTACTGGAAGTGTGTTGTGCTGCCGAACCTGTGCGTGGGAAGCTTCCTGATGCCTCGTCGCAGAATACGGCAGTCATTCCAGCGCGTTTCGGAGTTCGACAGAGGACGAATAGTGGCTTATCGGACAGCGGTTTATCGTACCGAGACATCGGCGCCCGTGTGGGACGACATCTAGCCACAGTGAGGCGAGTATCGATTCGGTGGGTGCAGGAGGGACCGACGTGAGCGATTGCCGCAGCCGCGGCACACCACCGAACGAGAGGACCGGCATGTTGTGCGGCGGGCATTGACGGCTCGCACCGCCACATCACGAACGTTAGCGCAGGAATTAGGGTGTGTTGCGCAACAACCTGTGCAGCACGTACCGTTCGACGTCGTCTGCAGGAGCGGGGACTTGTCGCACGGCGCCCATTGCTCCAATTGCCATTGACGTTACACCATCGGCAAGTGCGGCGGCAGTGGGCCGTTGAACGCCGCACCTGGACTACGGAATGGCACGACATTGTGTTCTCCGACGAATCCCGTTTCTGCCTGCAACACCACGATGGTCGGATCCGCGTGTGGCGGCACCACGGCGAGAGACTGTATGACGCCTGCATTAGGCATCGCCATACCGGTCCGTCGCCTGGGGTTCTGGTTTGGGGCGCAATTGGATATGACACCCGCACCCCTCTGGTACGCATCGCCGGTACACTCAACAGCCACCGCTACATCTCCGACGTTTTGGAGCCTGTAGTCCTCCCTTACCTGCAAGACCTGCAGGCGGCCACGTTTCAACAGGAAAATGCGCGCCCGCCCGTGACACGCATCGTGCAACAATTCTTCACGGCCCACCAGGTGTCACTGCTGCCGTGGCCCGCCTGTTCTCCCGATATGTCGCCCATCGAACACGTCTGGTCGCTGATCGGCAACCGAGTTACCCGGCAAGCACCACCCGCGGCTACGCCTGATGAATTGTGGCAACGTGTGGAAGCAGCCTGGACCGACATACCCCAAGCCTACATCCAAAGCCTCTTTCGTTCGATGCCGCGGCGTGTAGCAGCCGTTATTGCCAGCCATGGGGGCCACACGAACTATTGATGTTTGCGTGTTCCGCAAGTCGCACGGGCCTGTAAGCTCAATCGTTTCATCTTTGTATCTGTTGTTATGTGTCCAGTAAATCTGGCTTCGCTATCACGTGTCCTTTTTGGTATTGCATTTTGGGTGGCCAGCAGTGTATATATATACACACACTTTACCTGGAGCAATTTTACTGATTTAATTTCCAACATAATCCCCTTCTCTTTCGGTACATAGCCTGGATCATACGAGAAGCCTTTCAAACGCCCTCGGGAAGTCATTTTGTTGGATGTCCTTCAGATACGTTGTCATTGTCCTTTAAATGTATGGAATGGACTCAAATCGTCTTCCTCTCTTTGGTGCTTTGAGTTTTGAGAACAGTGAAGGAGGGGGATGCATGATTGTTAGGAGTAGGAGGGGGATGCATGATTGTTGTTTCCTTGTTTTTAGCCAAAAACTAGGTAACAATGATCGAGGTGTGCGACGGAGCATTGTCATGGGGGAGTAACCACTCTCCACT
Organism: Macrothele yani; assembly: GCA_039090855.1. Classification (NCBI taxonomy): domain Eukaryota; kingdom Metazoa; phylum Arthropoda; class Arachnida; order Araneae; family Macrothelidae; genus Macrothele; species Macrothele yani. The sequence goes on from CM076998.1 coordinate 107,399,121, forward strand.
TCTTTGCAGATTCTGTCGATCTCGTCTCATTTTCTAGAGAAGGCGATCCACGACTTCCTTGTAGAAGAAGCATTTGACTGTTTGTCCTTCAGGCACAAACTGACCGTCGATAATATCACGAAACACAATGAGCATTGTTTTGATTTACGACTTCACAGCACCCACCTTCTTTGGTTTCGGCTTTCCCGGACTTGACCATTCGCTTGTCGTTTCGTGAATGAGTCATACTCAAAACACCCAGATTCAGCATAGTTATCTTTCTGAGAAAATCTGGGTCACCATTTCCACCAAGTTTGGCGAAGCAGTCACTCGCAGCTCTTTTTGTTCTTGTGTGAAAAAGTGTGGGACGAACTTTCGCTTGCCAAGAACATCACAAATAATGCTGTGCATTAATGTCTTACTAATATTCAGTTCTGCTATCATCCGACATGTTAGTCGACGATCCATGGCCGGCAGTTCGCGAACAGACTGCACATTTTCAGCAGTGTTACTTGTTTGAAGGTTGTCCGCTCCTTTCATCGTCGTCCAATGACTTTCGACCATCACTGAAACGTGCATGCCACCCATATACACCTCGGGTTGAGATAAACATTCACCCCCGTATGCTTGTTTCATCGGTTTGAACGTTTCTAATACAGATTTGCCACATTTAAAGCAGAACTTAATGTTGGCCCTTTGTTCCATCCTCTAAAGCAGTGTTTCTCAAACTTTGGTCGCTGATGGTCCTCTTTAAGCATTTCTTTACTTATCGCGGACCACCAAGCAGAGGAGCCTGGAAACGTTCCCTAGGAGAAATTTGTAATTGAAAAATATATTGTCTGAAACTGAGGTTACCAAACCTGGTCTTAGGACCTACCAGACACCTCCATCGGCCGCTGAGTGATGACCCCGCTCCAAGGAAAGACACAACCGAAGTATCCCCCGATTTATGTGATTTATGGACGGGCTTATGAGCTCCGGCTTGATTTACCCTCCTTGAAATGTAATTTTTAGTTAATTTGAGCTTCTTTTGGTAATTATAAGCTTTTTTCAGTTGTTTTTTGCTTGAAAATAATACCATCCCCAAATAGGACCAATAAGCAATTGACACCGGCTTTAGGCAGAAAATCGCCAAAAATTCCGACCAGGTGCTTAAAATACCGGGTCGGCTGCCAACTCTATCTGAAACAAATTTAGAGTACCTGTATTTCATAAAGAAAGAAAGGAGGAGTTTGGTGAGTTATATGATTTTATTTTGTCAGTTGTTTAACGAAAAAGAGATCATTCGCTTAATTAAATAATTGGCAATGTAGTCACAGCATGGGCGTAGTCAGGGGCAGGGGGTTTTGGGGGCTCAAATCCTCCTCGAAACGCCAAAAAATAAGATTTATAGCAGGTAATATTTATGGAAAATTACTTAAACCTTCTCCGAAAATCGCAACTTCCCAACCTAAATTCGAGCCACGGCAAAAAAAAAAAAAAAAAAAAAAAAATCTATAAAATTCAAGTTACATCATATGTAAAATGTGATATGGATAATTATACTTTGACTTTCTCTTTTGATTTTAATACTTTTTATGAAAGTTCACGTGTAAAGATTCAGTAATTAATAGCAAAAATAATAACCACAAAAATAATCATAGCATCTGTGAGAAGGATGCTGCTGCTTGCGATCTTTTATCAAGCTATATATATATCTGGTTAGATGACCGATAGTTTGAGTAGTAGAGTAGCTTTGTCATTTAATCATTTATTTTCTTGCTCTTAATTTCAACTAAATCCGAAAATCTGAACTCACAGTTGTAAGGAAAATGATTAATGGCTCTATTCTGATAGCTCTGGATATCCAGGTCGGGCATGCACTCAAAATTTAAGAGAAGGGATTCCCACATTCTTCATTAATTTTTCTTGTGAAGTTTCCTGCGGACCACGTGATAGGTATTATCGCTCGGGTTCCTAATTGGGTTCACCCGGCGTAATATTGGGAGCTAAGGGGGTGTCGAGTGGATTGTGATTCTGCGATTCCCTGATTTAGGGCTGACGCAGCTTCAGGATCCACTGACGGGGCGGGGCGTTGTGTTTCACACAGCAGATTTTCCTTTGGGAGTCAAAGGGTCCGCTGTGTGCCGCAATGTTTTTGTGAACGTCTAGATTTAAAAAAAAAAGCATAAGTGAAGTGTTTTTCTAAGTTCCGGTTCCAAAAGTTATATATATTCTTCAAATAATCTAGGGTTTGAGCACGCATATTGTAGTTAACGACACACTCATCATAGAACTTAGACAAAATTAAGTAACAAAAACAATTTATTGGTTATGATTTGGCATAATAATAAATATACGCTCATGATATTAGCAAAAATGATTTACGACTCTCTGACAGGAGCCTGTACTCAATTAGCTATTTGCTTATAAAAAATATTAATTCTATGTGTGGACTGCTCCGATAAAGATTTTGTGAGGGGACACCAAAGAAAGAATAGGATGGATTTCCTACCTTAACATCCAAATCTGGCCTAGATATCGCGCTGCTGACCACTCCTGATCCGGGAAAATTCTCGTCCGGTGGTTATTACTTCCATCCGCAGCTGCGACCGTCGTATGGGCTCTAATGGTCCTTAGTGTGTGTGGGAGGGGGTCCTGCAGCTTACGGTAGCTTCAGTCCTGCCGCTTCCTAGGCGACAGTCATGGAGGACAGTGCACGCGATGCACGCCGCGAAACCAGCCAAGGTAAAGTTTCGTGCAAAAACTGTAAACGTGAAGTGACGAAGTTAAATGCTCCGTTCCATGTTGAACGAAAGAGTAAAAGTGAAGTGACGAAGTTCTTCTCTTCCCTTGTTAAAATTTTCGACGACCCCCAAGAAGACCCACACTACCTCAAAACATCCCATCATCCAATCACTAGCTGGCAAACGCAAGTATCCCTGAATTAAATTCCCCAGTGTAGATCTTACTGGTCAGAGAATTAACATTTTGATCTTCCATTCGTTAGGGGGTCAAGATTCCTACCCGCTCCAGTGAAATTCTGAGAACCGCTGAAGTTACGTTTCCCGCGTAATACAACCACCGGCCATAAATCCTTACCCCAATTAAACTGTTAGCTCTGGTTCCAACAAGGCTCCGGTCTGCCCAACACGTATTGTGGATTCTATAGACGGTGGACATTTCTATTGCCCCAATAAAACATACTACAAAGCCAGCTCGCCGATGGCTGTCGCCAGCGTTGTCTCCTTACAGTGTCGGTCTGTCCTGTGGCGCCTTGTGCTGTCTAGCTAGTCTTACGCCTTGTGCTGGGAGAGGGGATGGAGAGAAAAAAAAAAAGAAAAGATTCACCCGAAAGTTATGGCAAAATAAAACGTACTCTTTCTTCAAAAAATACATGAATTAATAAAAATGAATAAATAAATAAATGAATAAATAAATAAATGAATAAATAAATGAATAAATAAATGAATAAATAAAATAATAATGAAATAAATAAATAAACTAGGGCATGGGTTCTCGACTAAATGTGCAGTGCTCGAGTTTGGGCGCTGTCACATAGGCAGCAGTGTTTCTCTGACCACACTTTGAGAAACACTGCTCTAAAGGATGACAAAGTCAAAATTCGAGCGTGAAAAGCACGTGCACTGCTTGCTCACCACGGCTGAAGCGGAACTGAGTGAAAAAATTACAATCGCTGACTCAGGATTCATGGGAAATAGTTCATGTGTTGCCCAAGAGATGGCGCGCGTAGTACGTAAAAAAAAAAAGTCATTCCTGGAACTTTCCGCACTTACTGTGTATTTCCAGCTATAGATTCTCGCATTTGGGAATATTTCCTTAGGCACTGTGATCTCCACGCTCTATGCAAGAGAAACCTCCTCCAGTAGTATTTTTTTCAAAGATTTTTTGTACTCATTTGCAATGTCAAGTATATTAAACTCAGTGGTCTTGTCTGTGATAATAGGCCACAGTACATGAAGTAATTTTGGTTCTTAAAAACCAGACTGTGGTGGTATTTGTGATGGGAGGATAGCAGTGTATTAAGCACCAAGACTTTAGCAGAGAATCTAAGCCATGTAGTCGTTTTCGTTTTGTTGTACTTCCAGCATAATAAAACTACTTGCTATTTTTTCCCGTAATGTATAGGAGTTGGTTAAGTTGGTGATAGAGCTTTATAATGGTTTGTCAACTTTTTTGTTTTTATGTTCTCATTAACATACCACTAAATACAGGGTGTATAGGAAAGTCCTTAAACAGGGAAATAACTTTTGAACGCAAAATGCTAGAATTGTGGAAGTAGTGTGTCCATATAGTAAAGTGACTATGTTCTATCAGATGAGACCGATTGCAGCACCCCTAGCGGCGAATTTTGGAAGTTAGTTATCCTATCGCGAGAACCAAGAGAGATAGCGAAAAAAGTCAATAGCAAACGTGTAGAGCGTCACCGATTTAGTATGAAATGACGCCCTACATTCACCAAAAACTCCAATAGAAGTCCGCAAATGTAGATCTCTTGGTATCCGATCACCGGCATAAATACGTCACGAATGACATCGCAAAACGTAAAATAAATTTGCCTGCAAAACAGCGAATTTTGTAAACGAATTTTGCCTGCAAAACAGCGAAGGATGGATGAAAGTATGCAAATAGAAAGAAAACGTCTTACCTCATCGGGAAGCATAAATTGGCGGTCAGGGAAGGCTTGTTACAGTGTGTAGACTGGATCTTCGAGTCTACACATGGCTAGTTATTCCAACGAGGAGTACTGCGAGATGGTTATGTTGCGCGTGGAATGCGGTCGTCGGGCAAGAGAGGCAGCACGCCAATCTGCATTACGTTTCTTTAATCGTTCTCATCCTACTGCGGCTACTATCATCAATGTCGTTCGCCGGCTGAGAGAAGCCGGGAGCATTAAAAGTCGTTCCCGTTCAGGTAGGCCGGCACTTGCAGGTGTGCACGTGCAGCCAGAGGACGTCCTGGCCTATGCACCAGCCCACCCACACTGCAGTACCAGAGACATCAGGGCAACGTGTGGCCTTACATTTGGTCGTGTATGATAAATTTCTACAACCCCGTACTATCCAAGCATGCAGTAACGTAACACCTAAAATGCTGCAGAACGTCCAACAAGAAGTTCTAGCTCGAATACAGATGTGTATTGCTGCCGATGGTGGACACATCGCGAATGCTTAAGTATTAGTACTGACATTTTGTATTTCTAGAACATTATTTTGTGTTTTTCTTCTTCATAATGTCCTACTGCTGTATGAATTTCCTACTACTTTACTGTACAGCACATAGTAAATTGTACCTTGCTGACATGTACATGTATTAGTTTTGTTAGTAAATTTGCATCACCTTATAATGTCCCACTTCTGCACGCGATGAGTGACGTATTTATGCCGGTGATCGGATACCGAGAGATCTGCATTTCCGGACTTCTATTGGAGTTTTAGGTGAATGTAGGGCATCATTTCATACTAAATCTGTTACACTCTACACGTTAGCTATTGACTTTTTTTCGCTATCTCTCTTGGTTCTCGTGATAGGATAGCTAACTTCAAAATTCGACGCTAGGGGTGCTGCAATCTGTCTCATCTGATAGAACATAGTCCCTTTTTTATATGGACACACTACTTCCACAAATCTAGCATTTTGCGTTCAAAAGTTATTTCCCTGTTTAAGGACTTTCCTATACACCCTGTATATGTTGTGCATATACATTTGTAGTATGGGTACTTTATGCTCCAAAAAGTGATTCGTTGAATAATTTTTGTGTTAATGTTGTTATTATTAATAGTATCTTATTTTTATGTATATATATATGTGTGTGTGTGTGTGTGTGTGTGTGTGTGTGTGTGTGTAGATTTTTTAAATGCAGATTGATTGTGTTTTATCGAAAATGCTTGTTGGAATGAAGGCATTTTAAATACCAAAAATTTTCAGGTTTAAAAACTAAGGAAGAAGTATTCCTATCAATTAGGCCTACATGGGATAATCATAATTATTCACATACCAGTCAGAATATGAACTGCCATCGCCCTGCAGCGGGAATCGAACCCCCTCCTCCCAATTTCCGTTACACCACCTAAGACAATGAAGTTCCAAGTAAATTAAGCTCTAAGCATCTACTGCTTAAGGCTCTACGAGATCCGCCATCTTGTATTGCTGCCTTCTCTTGTTAACCAACGGGCAAGCGTATTTCACAAATTGCTCGGGCAATTTTGCACATTTTGGAACACCGTTTGTGGGCTAACGCTAGATATATGATAAATAAAGGGTGCCCTGGTTTCAGAATTTTTTATTGACCTTTCCCTTCATTTTTTATCTGCAGTGAAAGTCGTACCAAGGCGTCTTCTATAGTTTTATTAATTAATAAAAAATACTTATAAAGAGTCCAAAATGAAAATCTGAAACCAGGGAACTCTTTATTTACCATATATCTTGCGTTAGCCACAAACGGTGTTCCAAAATGTGCAAAATTGCCCGAGTAATTTGTGAAATACGCTTGCTCGTTGGTTAACGAGAGAAGGCAGCAATACAAAATGGCGGGTCTCGTAGAGCCTTAACGATTTGAACAACTTCATACTTTCGCTAGTTAAAGCAGTCCTGCTTCATCGTAGCGCGTTAAATCACCAGTACCTCAGATATGGAAACCAAGGAACAAATTTTCTGTATAATATATACAAAGATCAAAACTGGAAGAAATTCTACCCTTCCAGTTCTTATCTTTCCTTATTACACCCACCATGCATCTCTCCATGCTTTTTTCAGTTGTCTGCATCCTTTGTATGTCTTTTTTATCTCTCGAGTAAAAGCCGTCTTTGTGCGGATAATTGAAAATAATGAAACTCGGTTTAGTTTAAATCAAATTAACTCATAGTATGAGACATCAATTTAATAAAACCTTGTGATATTTAAAAACAGAATAAAAGACATGAGTACTTTCGAGCCATCGCTTGGCCCATCCTCAGTTGGAACGACAAAATTGACAAGATCCGCATAATATATATACACACATGAAACGCAGTCAAAGTCGGTTGTTGTACATTTATGCAAAGAAGGAAGACATTCCTTCCCGGCACATTATCCCAAGGTTACGGGTAATTCAAAGCCCCTAGGATTACAGTTAATTAATACCTCATAAGCGTTGGGGAGCTCATAAGGCATAGGGCCATTACAACAAACACTTTGTGAGTGATAAATGAACATCCTTTCGGTACGTATTACGATTTTTAGGGGTAACCAGAATTTTAAAATTTTTCCAGTCCGGATACAAAATTCCTTCTGTTACTTTTTTAGAAAGTGCTGTGTTGGTACCTCCTGTCTGGACATTATATTTATGTTCCTAAACTTTCTACTACATTATAACCGTTTTTACCTACACCATTACGTTTCATTACTTCCATCGATTACATCCCTTCAATCCCTCAACCTCTTCATAATGTTTGCCGGAAATTTGGATTGGATTTCGGCACTCGCTCCCTTAAAAACCTGCCACTTGACAGAAAGGACAGGACCCTGACTGATATTTCACAAAGATGGTGTGTGTGTGTGTGTAGGATTGACCGGACGGAATTTGTCTCGCAGGGTAAAGGGATATAAATATAATGTCCAGACAGGAGGTACCGACACAGCTCTTTCTAAAAAAAGTAACAGAAGAGATTTTTTGTCCGGACTGGGAAAATTTTAAAATTCTGGTTACCCCTAAAAATCGTAATACGCTTCTTCTTACCGAAAGCATGTTCATTTATCACCCACAAAGTGTTTGTTGTAATGACTCATGTTCATTTATCACTCACAAGTGTTTGTTGCAAAGTCCTTAAAGAGCTCCCCAACGCTTATAAGGTATTAATTAACTCTAATCCTAGGGGGCTTTGAATTACCCGTAACCGTGGAATAATGTGCCGGGAAGGAATGTCTTCCTTCTTTGCATATATGTACAACAACCGACTTTGACTGCGTTTCGTGTGTGTATATAAATATATTATGCGGATCTTGTCAATTTTGTTGTTCTATCTGAGGATGGGACATGAGATGACTCGAAAGTACTCATTTCTTTTAATCTGTTTTTAGATATCATAAGGTTTTATTAAATTGATGTCTCATACTACGAGTTAATTTGATTTAAACTAAACCGAGTTTTATTATTTTCAATAGTCCGTACAAAGACGGCTTTTACTCGAGAGATATATATAGCTTGTGCGACTCATCATTATTGGAATACCTCGCCGCATATGAAGGTATGTCTTTTTTAGTTAATGTCCACGCCTCTACTCCATATGTAAGAACTGAAAGGCTGTATTGATTAAACACTTTTCTTTTAAGACATAGTGGTATATTGCTCTTGAAAATTGTACTGTTTCTTCCAAAAGCTCTCCAACCAAGTTTTATACGCCGCTTAATTTCTTCATCAATGTGACCACGCTTGATATCTGCTGCCCAAGGTAAATGTAGGTATCGCTTACCTCAAACTTTCCCCCATCAATCTCTACCTAAATTTACCTTGGACAACAGACGTCAAGCAAAGGTCACACTGTTGAGGAAATTAATTGGCGTATAAAACTAGGCTGGGGAGCTTTTGGTAGAAACAGTACAGTTTTCTAGGGCAATATGTCGTTATGTCTTAAAAGAAAAGTATTTAATCAATGCATCCTTGCAATTCTTACATATGGAGCAGAGACATGGACCTTAACTAAAAAAGTCATACAAAGGCTTCAGGCAACTGAAAGAAGCATGGAGAGATGCATGCTTGGTGTAACCACGAAAGGTGAGATGTGGAACTCGTGGATAAGGAAAATGGCAAGAGTGGAAGACATCACGATCAGAGTAAAATCCCTGAAATGGCAATAGGCTGGACATGTTGCCAGAAGAATGGACAACCGAAATTTTAGACTGGATTCCGAGGGACGGAAAAAGACCCAGAAGAAGGCCACGTTGGAAATGGCTGGATGAAATTCGAAAGCATGTCGGAGTGGCATGGAGGAGATAACCTCAAGCCAGACGGTTGTGGAAGAAACTTGGGGAGACCTTTATCCAGCAGTGATTTGTATAATGGTTGACAATGATGATGATCATCAATTCGTCTGATTGTCGTGCAAATGTAAGATACTGAAAAAGATATAAAAAATCCGTCGATGCACGATATTGAAATTTTAATTTCGTGCATCGACGGATTTTTTAATCTTCTTCAATGATGATGATGTGGTTCTGTGTGTGTGTGTGTGATGTAACACATGGTGAACAATAAGGTAGATCAGTTCAGATTCGTATTCTGACTGGTGTTTCAATAATTATGATTATCCCATGCATTTATAAGGAATACTTCTTTCTTGATTTCCGTATCTGAGTTACTGGTGATTTAATGCTCCACGATGGACCTGCGCTACAATGCTTCAGTAACTTAGAACTTTATTGTCCTGGGTGATGTAACGGATAGCATTCTCGAACGGAAATCAGAAGATATCGCGTTCGATTCCAGTTCCAGGATGATGTAATTTTCAAGTTTTCTGCTAGTGTCACCTTCAAGAAAACGAGAGGAGCATATGGCCAACAAATGATCATGGGCTGTCCAACGACTTGCGTCTACGTTTAGTTAGATTTAGTTTAATAAGTTTATAACAGCGTACTTGGTCCATCGGCACTTTCCAAGTACAGGGAACTTTGCTACGTCATTTCAGAGCAAACGTCCAACATATGGATTAAATAGAAGGAAACCCTTTTTTTTTTTTTTTTAACGAAGCAACGTTTTTTAGACAGGTATAAAGCTCAGATAAGTTACCGATTATTATTGATGTGCACCTAAGTAATTATTCGTTCGTTTCGAAAATCCAAACAAAGTTAATACGCAAAAGTCCACCGTTTCTTGAATGTTCCACAGGGAAATATCCCAGTGGGCCAATCCACCCCTGGTCGTAGGGTTTCGTACTCATCCCGAAAATGTTCACTGGAAGTAATTTTTTTAATTGATTTTTCACAGTCATTTCAAATTACGTTCTTTTTACAACATAATTACATCCGATGTGTGCATTGATTTCTGGAGTTTGTAAGATCAGTCAGGTTAGCTGTAGTTATTGGTATTGCAACTAAATTCTGAATATACAGGGTGTCCATAAAGTCTTTCCCACAGTAAAAAAGTTAATATAACAAAATGTATTACAGGTACAAGAAAGGGATTGCACGATAATGATGGTGCACAAGTTTTTTTTTTTTTCCCCAGTGTCAGTACACCTCCACATGGGCGCGCCATTTGTGGCCCGGAGAACATCTAAGAGATATTCGATTTCACGCCATGTTTTGTTTAACATCTCAGCAGAGACAGAACCAATGACGTCCGTTATTCTGCTCTTCAACGTCTCGACATCCGGAACACTGCTAGTAAACTTGATCTTTCACATAACCCCACAGGAAAAAGTCTAGGGGGGTTATGTCGGGCGATCGAGGTGGCCATGTCATGGGACCGTCGCGGCCAATCCATCTGTCCGGAAATGTGGCATTCAGGAACTCACGAACCATTTTTTACCAATGTGGTGGGGCACCATCTTGTTGGGAAATAGCCGAAGGTTGGAGTGCATGCAACTGAAGTGCTACAAAAAGTTCCGACATGTCCAGGTAGCCGCCCCGGTGGCGCAGTGGTCTAAGGCGCCTCTGATCATTCGTCCGTAAGGGGTCCGGGTTCGAATCCCGGTCAGGCATGGATGTTGTGTTTGTCTTACGTCACTGGCTCTCTCCCTTCCCTGGAACCAGTGACCTTAAATTAGGGATGGGCGACTGCTTATAGCCCATTGAGTTGCTCACGGTGGTCGTTAAACTTCCAATCAAAAAAAAAATCATGTCCAGGTACACTTTAAATGTTACCGTGGGCTCTGTAAAAAAGGAGAGTCCTATAATTTTGTCATGCATCAGGCCGCACCTTACGTTCTCTTTCGGGCTAGCCCTCTGTTGTTGGATGATATAATGGGAATTTCCTGATCCCCAGATTCGCACATTGTGCCTATTTATGTACAACAGACGTGGAATGTGGCTTCATCTGAGAAACAGACACGGTACAGATAATCACTATTATGAGCTATGCGCTGCAACATCTCCGTCGCAAATGTAGCACGGCGAGGCCGGTCATCAGGCTGAAGTGCTTGAACGATCTGTACCTTATAAACATACAGATAAAGACGTTTGTGTAAAATTTTGTAAACCGTGCAGTTTCCAGTGAAGCACGACGAATGGATTTCCTGGGGCTTCGCAGAAATGTCTCCTGAACAGCTGCAGCTGTCTCTTGGGTAACTGGTGGTCGGCTCGCTAGGAAGATATCGCCACTACCCGTCACTTTAAACTTTTCATACTAAGCTTTTATGCTTTTTTAGTCTGGTGGTGATCGTCTGTACTTTTGTCTGAAATGACGTTGGACAGTAACCGCCGATTTAGTCTCATGGAACCACAGCACGCACGCCACGTCGCTTTTTCTTGCATGGAAGCCATTATCGATGAAATGCTCCTCTTATTCAGCAGTAGCGCTCACCTAAAGAACAGAAAAAACTTTGAGCACTGCTGTATTATGTTGCCAACCATTTTATTTTAACTTACATATATTTTTTATATTAATTTTTGTAATGTGGGAAATACTTTATGGACACTCTGTATATTATATTACACATTCAATTTTTTTCTCCGAGGACACAGATGTCTCTATTCAGTAGTTACTACAAAGTATTGCCTGATACAAAGTTAATTTACTACATCTGTTACAGCCTTGTGTTGAAAATCTGCAATTTGTACGACAGTAAAGTCATATCTTACGTGGTGAGAGAAATGTAAACAGAGACAGACACTAGAAAAAATTAACACCAGCCGACGTTACTACAGCTTTTGTTGCCTCTGAACAGAAGTTCTACCCTAGTATTCGAAAGTCCTAGGTTGGCTCCCAGTCTCAACGGCAAATAAACGCACCTTTTCAATGATTAAGAGGGTTAAATCCGTTTTTAGGAACGAACAAAACTGGACTCAGCTGAATGGCTTGACTCTTCTTTCAGTGCATTCAGATGTTCCTTTTGGTGCAGACGAAGTCTTAGATGTAACGTTTTCCCAGCCCGAGGTCTCTCCTTTCTGCTCTCCAATAAAATACCTTTATAGTGACGAAAAGTTTCCAAATAATAATCGCAGAACCAAATATAAAATGCAGACATTTTTATGGGATGTATGATAGAAAAAAGCTATAAAACTTCAGTTGTTCTTGGTAAATTTAGGTAATATTTGCCCGCAATGCGGCAATTAAGTAATGAGACTGAATTTTAAAAAAAATGGCAAAGCTGGAAAACTTACGTGAATATATTTTATCCGAAGTACATTCCTCCTTTGTGGCACAATCAGCCAACGAAAGGAAGGACTTGTAGAGATTATCTTTTGGTACGGAGTGAAGAGCTGATGTCACAGTTCTTTGTGTGTCTTCATATTTATTCGAAGTACATTCCCCCTGTGTTTAATACAAGAAGTGGCACAATCAGCCAACGAAAGGAAGGACTTGCAGAGGTCATCTTTCGGTATGGAGTGAAGAGCTGATGTCACAGTTCTTTGTATGTCTTCATATTTATTCAAAATACATTCCTCCTGTGCTAATACAAGAAGTGGCACGATCAGCCTACGGAAGGAAGGACTTGCGGAGCCAATCTTTTGGTATGGCGTGAAGAGCTGATGTCACAGTTCTTTGTATGTCTTCATATTTATTCAAAGTACATTCCTCCTGTGTTAATACAAGAAGTGGCACGATCAGCCAACGAAAGGAAGGGCTTGCAGAGGTCATCTTTTGGTATGGAGTGAAGAGCTGTTGTCACAGTTCCTTGTATGTCTTCAGTCATGAAAAACTTTTCCTTTTAAAAATAGCTTTAATTTAGGGAATAGAAAGTACTCCCACGGTGACAAATCTATAGCAGTGTTCCGCAACCGGTGTGCCCCCACAAGGTGAAAGGTGTGACGCGAACTTTTACCTATTATGCTATTGTAAGAAATTAATTGTCGAGTTTTATTTTTTAATTTTATCCTAGTTTCATATGCTTGTATTTCATTCTCTGTCGCTGAACTGATTAAATAAGATGATGCTTGTATATTCTTTATTACATGCTGCGGATTTTTATGTATTCTAAGAAATTAAATGTAAATTATTTACTCACAGTTGTTATATCGTAGTTTTGCTTATTGATATATTTGTATTTTTGGCCTCTACCGCTGGGCTATGCGGCTTCTTTGTTACATTTGCAGCGTGTTCTGTGTACGCTTTTCTCTAAAAGTGCGGGGATTAGCAAAACTTTCCGTGTCTTTTGTTATTTTATTATGTTCTTTTGGTATTTGTCCCTGTTTGTTAGTGCTTCTTCAACTTTATTACTTTTTTCCTGTACCGATGCACTCACCCATTCTTAGACTTTATTTTAAATAAGTCGGTATATGTCTCTCCTTCCCATTGAAGAGTATAGGTCCCGCGTCTTACAATTATTTCAGTTCTATCACAGCTGTGCTCTGAAGTAGTCCGAAAATTGTGATTGCTAGTCAGTCTTGCTATTTTCTATTACAGTTAAACTAATGGGTCGTTTGAGATGTTCCCGACTGTATGGCCACTTACTGACGGTAATAAATGAGGTTATGGACTTAATTTAAGAACATTTAGAAATCTTGCAGCAGAAGTTCAAGAAGTATTTTTGGAGAGAGTGTTCAAGATTTCGACTGGGTTCGTGATTCATTCGTTGCGAATTGAAAACCACTTCCGATTAATATACAAGAGGAACTCGCAGATTTAAAAGCAGACAGAACATTGAAATTAAAACTTCTGGAAGTGCTTTTAGACACATTTTGGTTGACAATAAGGAGTGAATACCCGGCTTTCTCCGAGATGGCAGTTAATGTGTTATTGCCATTTTCAACTACATATTAGTGTGAACTGGGCTTCTCGACGTTGACTGAAATTGAAACTACACAGAGAGAGAGAGATTCATATCCGTTGATGAAGAAATGAGATTTGCATTGTCAACTATTCCGCCACGGATCAGCCGCCTGTGTGCAGCTTAAGCAGGCGCAAGTATCACATTGAAGATATGAGTAGAATTATTTACTGTAATAGTAATAGAAAAGAGTATTTTCTTGTATTTTCTACCGTGAATTAAAGTTCATAAATTGTTAATAAATGCACTAGTCGATTTCTGTTTAATAATAATATATTATACTGTAATAATAATAATAGGTTGATTACGTTACGTATTTATATTAATAGTGTCATATCATACGTTTTTGAGGGGATTAACATTTTGGTGTGCCGTGTTGAGTCATTGATAATTTATGGTGTGCCGCGAGTAGAAAAAGGTTGCGGAACACTGATCTAGAGAATAGGGGAGATGGTTGAGTACACACACTTGTTTTCGTGTCAGAAATGGCTGTACACTGACTGCTCTGTGTGTGCGGGTGCGTTATCATGAAGGAACCATTTTCCATTTTTTAATTCAGGCCTGACAAGAACGATCCTCTTCCACAATAGTTCTGAAATGGATGCGTAAGCATTGCCAGTGACAGTTGTACCTTTAGGAATGAAAGCGTGATGCAGAATAAATTCCCTTGCTGTCGTAAAAGCACACGAGCATTATCTTGATTTGGATTTCTGTAACCTGATCTTCTTTCCTTTTGATGACTGTGGCGACTTCCACTGAGCATTCTAACGCTTCGTTTCAGGATCATGACGAAAACACCATGTCTCGTCACCTGCCACAATGCTCTGGGAGAAATTTCGTTTTGTTTTTGACAGTATTGAGGATGTCTTTTGCGTACTCCACTCGTGCATGTTTTTGGTCGTGTAACAAAGCATGCGGAACAAAAGGAGCACGCCCCCCCAAATCTTACACTAAAATTTGACGAATCGTCTCCTTATTAACGCCGAGTTCTTATTCCAGCGTCCTCAGTGTCACACAACGATCACTTTTTATCCTTTCGCGAACTTTCGCAATGAGTTCAGACGTGCACACATAAAAGTTCCGAGCCTTTCGTCGTTTTCGAAATCTTCCCGCCCATCCTTGAATTTGTGCACGAGACAGGCAATTAGCCCATACACATCACGCAACAATTCAACCGTCTCAGATGCAGTTTTGCCGATTTTCAGACGGGATCGAATATTTGCTTTCTGCTCCATCTCAGAGCTGTGACAATGTTCTTCCACCGAATGACGTCATTCGCAGCGTAAGTAATCGCATGAACAATTCTCACGCAAACGCTGTTGCCACCGTAAAGCTGGTAAATCGCTTATAAAAAATGCATGCCTTCCCCACCCGTGTATTTTTGCTGAGATTAAAAAAAAATCAGTCTCATTATTTAATCGCCTACTGTATATATATTAAACTCAAATTTATATATATGCACATTAAGAGGGTGCGTTATGATCCCAAGATCCTCCCCATCCCTCCGAAATGAAATCTCGGTTACGTTACTGCAGCTTTTTTTTGCCTGTGAACAGAAATTCTGTCTTTGATTCATGAGGCAGAAGATGAAGTGGCCTCTTGATAGTATTGAGGACTTCTTTTAGTCGATAATATCCAGAATAGATTGGAAAGTGTCCTTAGAGTGTTTGTCAGCTTCTAAACGCTGCTTGAGTAGCGTTGACTGCTGACCTTTGGACACTAAGCTGTGACTGCCCACTTGCTTCTGAAGAAGATTGACCTTTTGCTCCAGAGATGTTGCCGCCTCGATCTGCTCATCGAGGCTCGTCATCCTGTCAACTGTGCGCGGTCTTCATTTGGGAGCTGCATTTTATAGGCATTAAACGCGTTTGAGCGTTACTTGTGAAATTTCAGTTACCCTACGTGCTTTGCTTTTTGATTTCTTGGTAGACCCGAAGTGCACGAAATTCGTATTTTTCCAATCCGAAGTGCGTGAAGGAACTTCGGATTTGAAAACTTTTTGAAGAATTGAAACATTGGAAAAGATGAGTGTAACTTGAAAGTTCCGTTGAGTGGTTTGTTTTCTCCAAACGTAAAGAAGTGAAGACGGGACCTTTCCTGTTATCTGCTCGCTACTATTTGCTGTTGCTGATTGATGTAAAAAACGACACTTCACATAGCAAATATCTACAGGGTGTCCACTCCCCACCCCCACCCCCTGTAATAAGAAATGTAAGTGAGCTATGTATCTGTTGTATGATGTATATGTTGAGTTATATGTTGAGGCATCCTTAAACATCCAGTGGATCCGTTTGGGCTCCGTCATTCTCGTGACAGAGAATAATTTTACGCCATGTTCTGTGGGACATTTTCCGAAGTAGTTGCGGGGTGATAAGAGAGAAAGCACGTCTCACTGCTTGTTTAAGTTCGTCGGTGGTTTGGTAGCGCTGCTGTGCAACAGCCTCCTTTATGAAACCACAAAGGGCATTATCACAAGTTGAGAGATCTGGGTTTCGAGGTGGCCATTCAAGTGTAGCGGGCAGCAGCACTGCCGAACCTCGGCCGATCCAACGATCCCGAAACACCTCACCAAGGTATTCCCGAACAGCGATTGCGTAATGGGCGGGTGCCCCATCCTGTTGGAACCATGCGTCATTCAGAATGCCAAGATTTCCAAGTTGTGGCCCTGATAACATTAACTGATTATTCGACCGCTTGACACTGTTGCACTCTGGTTGATGGTCTTCCCGTTCGTGGTTTATCCTTGATGTTGCCTGCTTCGAAGAGTTTGTGCTCCCACCGCAGAAGAGTCTGTTTTGGAGGGGCCTCTTTCTCGAATCGTTGTTGGAAATCGGCACGCACGTCACGCATTGTCTTCCGTGTGTGTGGACGTTCGTGTACCTAGACACTGACAACAATCCGCTGTTCCAGGGTGTATTCGCTGGTATCACACATGGTTCCGGTACCTAATCTGCAAATAAACACAATACAAACCATAACTCAACATATACATCATGCAACAGATACATAGCTCACTTACATGTTTTATTACGGGAGGGGGGGGTAACAAGTCATTGTGGACACCCTGTACTTATGTCAGCGTGTGGCGTAACAACTGTATGACGTAGTACTTGTTTGTTTGTTGTAATGTTTATGAAATATACTTTCACATTTGGATATCATAAATAAAAATAATCCTGGTTATTAAAAAAATTGCTCTACATATCATATTTTTCTCCGTCATTATTGACGGGGTTTCACCTAGTAATAATAATTATTAATCATAAAAATAATGAAAAGTTCAATAACGATTGGGTCATTTCTATTGAAACACTTTTGGAAAAGGGAGGTTCTGTTAAACCGGGGGCCCAAGGCCCCAGTAATGAGGTCCTGTTTCAGGTTGTGCGTAGTGTAGTGATGGTATGCGTCATTCATTCTTGGAAA
The DNA here is from genome assembly GCA_039090855.1 of Macrothele yani. Taxonomy (NCBI): domain Eukaryota; kingdom Metazoa; phylum Arthropoda; class Arachnida; order Araneae; family Macrothelidae; genus Macrothele; species Macrothele yani. The sequence continues at coordinate 107,416,427 of CM076998.1, forward strand.
TTCATTCATCATTTGAGGAAAAGAGTCCTTAACGAATGCACATTTAAATGAATGGGCATTCACTTTCCACTCCCAGTTATCTCAGTACAATCACTGAACAAATCATTCTTTGCTCCAAAGCTCCTGCGAGTGGGAAACCAAGCGAAAATTGGCAATCAGCCCGAAAGAGCAGATTTCCACCATTTATGATTCATGCTGAATGGTTCGGCTTGTGGCTAACAAACTGTTTTGGCAAACTGCCCGAAAGAGCAAGAGCTTGAGAGACCTATCATTCACCGTTCGTTCACGAATGAATCTCCACTCGTAGCAAATATTTCGTTCACACCATTCAAATGAATGGCATTCAAGTATCATTCTTACGTTTCACCATTATTTCCTAGTGGACTGTTCACTCACCTAACGGTTGACACTTGTTAATTCGCGACATTACTTTTCTTATTGGGAATTCGTTTCCGAACTCACGCGAAAGTTAAACCTGCTGCGACTTCAGTGTGTGTCATTGAATGATCGTTCACACCTAGTTCTTATTGACAAGTTACCCAAAAGAGCAGGAGCTTAGTTCACCCATTCACCATTCATGAGAACACGTTGCGAACACACCTTTCAAATGAACGGCATACACGATTCATTCCAGTGGCGCACCTTATCGAAGCGGCCCAAAATATTGAAGATGAAAAAAAAAAAAAAGTAAATAAAATAAAACAAAAATACCCCAGAGAAAACATCTCCCCAAACTATTGGGGAGCGATAAAAAAAATATCTCCACCATATTAAAGAGTTTCCAGTGATTCGTAAAATATATACACTGCCGGAATGTGAAAAAAGAACACCCAGAAGGAATGCCGGTAGGAAACTCATATTATAATATGTTATAGGAAACTCATATTATAATATGTTAATTGTTAAGGGCAGCAGAAACTGTGATCCAAGTTAGAATATCATTGGATGAAATAATGACGTCAGTGCAGACGACAACATGCAAATGTACGCAGCGCGTATTTAAGGACTACGGCGTGCAGAACGACGTCATGCATGCACTCTAATTTCCCCCTCTTTTACATTTTGACCTTTCCTATGGAGCACCTGCTCCTTCCTAATTTGAAAAGCGGTTGGACCTACACAATGCGTCAAAGAACTTTTAAGACTGGCGCTAGATTTCAGCCTACGGTGGCGCCACCAGTGTAATCGCGGATGCGTTATAAACCGTGACCATCTGCTTGCTTTCTGCCAAAAGTACTGCGCAGTTGTTAAAGTAACTCAAACGAAACGGGCGTTAATTAGAGAAGTAAAATTTTTTCATGTTGAATTATTAAGATGGAACAAAGGGCTGTTATTAAATTTAACGCAAAACTTCGTAAAAATGCCTCGGAAACGTACCAAATGATGAAACAAGTTTACGGTGAGTTTTGTTTAAGTAGATCAAATGCTTTCCTGTGGCACAAACGTTTTTTGGGCGGAAGACAAACGCTAGAAGATGATAAGCATACCGGAAGACCAAGTTCATCTAGGACACCTGAGATTATTGAAGAAGTGCATGATTTCGTGGCAAACAATCGATGTGCGTCACTAAGAATGATGGAAGAGTCTTTAAACATCAACAAAGAAACGATTCGAACCATCCTGCATGAAGATTTGGGCAAAACAAAAGTATGTGCTAAATTTGTTCCACACACGTTAACCAATGAACAAAAATCAAGGAGAAGTGCACATTGCAGAGACATCATTTCAGCCGCTGAAAATGATCCAAACTTCTTAAAATCGATTGTTACTGGTAATGAAACTTGGTGTTTTCAATATGATCGTAAAACAAAGCGACAAAGTACGGAATGGAAGTCAAAAAACTCGCCACAAGCCAAAAAAACAAGAAAAGTTCCATCGAAAATCAAAACAACGCTTATTGCATTCTTCGATAGTAAGGGTATTATCCACAAAGAATTTGTTCCAAGTGGACAAGCAATTACTGGTGAGTTTTATTTAAATGTTTTGAGGTGTTTGATGAGCAGAATTCGTCGCATTCGTCTAGAATATTGAGATGAAAACAGTTGGCGTTTGTTGCACGATAGTGCACCCAGTCACACCTCACTTCTTGTTCGTAGATTTTTGGCGAAAAATAACATCTGTGTGTTGCATCATCCACCGTATTCGCCTGATTTAGCACCCTGCGACTTTTCTTTGTTCTGAAAACTTAAAATGACGTTAAAAAGGTGTTATTTTGATGCTATTTCAACCATACAAACAGGTTCGACGCTTGCTTTGGAGGCAATTCCGCAAAGTAAACTGGAATAGGCATTCGAATCATTATTAAATCGCTGTAACAAGTGTATTGAAGCCGGAGGGACTTATTTTGCATAACAAACCAAAACAAATTATAATTTCTTGTTTCTATTTCATTTTACAGACCCAGTCTTAAAAATTATTTGACGCACTGTGTACGGCGTCACTTCTTTCCCTGCTGACAGAGCTGTTAGCAGTTATCGTTCAGTCGGCAAAATCTATGTTAGGGGCAAGACACGTATAACCGTATGTTTAGGGTTGAATGATTGGGGTTGCCTCAATGTTTGAACCTTCGGTTCGTCTTCTTGTGTATCGAACCGTGAACGAAGTCATTCGTCTCGTGTCGTATTGTTCAGTGCTCGTTGAAGAAGCTACCATACCTGGACGACGCAGGCGCGCAACATTTGTTCAGTTATCGGAGTTCGAGCGATGCCACATAGTGGGTCTGTGGGAAGGAGGTTGTCCCTTCCGTCAAATTGCGGACCGAGTGGGACAAAAGGTATCGGCCGTTGTAAGATGGTGGCGTCGGTTGTCAGAGGAGCATTCGCACACTCGCAGACGTGGTTCCGAACAATACAGGGTTACGGACGAACGAGAGGAACGGCGTATCATGAGGGCAGCGCTGGCAGAGCGGACGGCTACGGCGTCACAAATTCGATCCTCTGTCATATCAAGGATGCCTACCAGAACGATACGGAATCGTTTGTTGGAAGCAGGACTACGCGCATGCGTGCCGCTGGCAAGGTTACCACTGACCCGTGGTCACTGTCGAGCACGTTTGCGGTTGTGTCAAGAACGAGTTCATTGCAGGGAAGAATGGTGGTAAGTGGTCCAGTGATGGAAGCCGATTCTGCATGAGAGCTTCCGACGGTCGTGTACCAGAGCTGAGTTCGGGCTCAATTATCGGAGCGCGAGCCTGTCCGAGTCCGTGGTATATCAGCCCGAGCCTGTCCGAGTCCGTGGTATATCAGCCCGAGCCCGAATTTTATATTGCAAGATAGAGCCCGAGAACTGGCTAACCTGTTTAACCATAAATAAAAAATCATTTCCTTTTCCACACTTCCACTCTCTCCTCCTCCTGCAGTTAATCAATGTATTTCTCAAATGGGAGTGGGAAAGGGACATCTATTTTTATAGTGTAACTGTACGATTTTCTTTGACCGTTCGTTTCCACCTGAAGTGCTTCGGGCGGCCGGACATCCAAAATGATCGGACGGTGTTGCAATAGTATGTTGCTCAAATAATGCTAATATTATCGCGCCATAATGTGCTGCAATATGTACGTTGCTAAATAGAATTAGCAGGGAGCTACTGCCTGGAGATAGAGAGTAAATTATCGTCGGCATGCTATCAACTGTCCAATATCTATAGTTCTTGAAAAAGCTTTTTCTTCTCTGCAGAAACACACTAATGCGCAGCCTAGGGCATTTTCTACCCAAGCCCGGAATAAATAGACATCTCGAATGCCCGCTCTCCAACCACAACCAGTTGCCGAAGAATTCCCTTTACCAACTACAAAGTGTCTCATTTGCTAAATCATATAAAATCCCGTTTATACATTGCTGGCCACCCAAAATGCAACACCAAGAAGGAAGCGTCCAATTGGCCTGAAATTCGCAGCATGCGTCGCCCACGAGAGGACATGCAAACGATTAGCATTGCAGGGCATATGCAAATCATGTGCGCCCGGCACGCCACCGAGAAACACTATAAGAAAGGTGCACAGAAAGCTGGGTGTAAGTAGTGGAAGTGTGTTTTGCTGCCGGACCTGTGCGTGGGAAGCGTCCTCATGACTCGTCGCAAAATACGGCAGTCATTGCAGCACGTTTCGGAGTTCGACAGAGGACGAATAGTGGCTTATCGCGACAGCGGTTTATCGTACCGAGACATCGGCGCCCGTGTGGGACGACATCAAGCCACAGTGAGGAGAGTATGGATTCGGTGGGTGCAGGAGGGACGGACAGACCGATGTGAGCGACTGCCGCAGCCGCGGCACACCACCATACGGGAGGACCGACATGTTGTGCGGCGAACATTGACGGCTCACACCGCCACATCACGAACGTTAGCGCAGGAATTAGGGTGTGTTGCGCAACAACCTGTGTCAGCACGTACCGTTCGACGTCGTCTGCAGGAGCGGGGGCTTGTCGCACGGCGCCCATTGCTCCGATTACCATTGACGTTACACCACCGGCGAGTGCGGGGCAGCAGTGGGCCGTTGAACGCCGCACCTGGACTACGGAATGGCACGACATTGTCTTCTCCGACGAATCCCGCTTCTGTCTGCAACACCACGATGGTCGGATCCGCGTGTGGCGGTACCACGGTGAGAGACTGTATGACGCTTGCATTATGCATCGCCATACCGGTCCGTCGCCTGGAGTTATGGTTTAGGGCGCAATTGGATATGACACACGCACCCCTCTGGTACGCATCGCCGATATACTCAACAGCCACCGCTACATCTCCGACGATTTGGAGCCTGTAGTCCTCCCTTACCTGCTGGACCTGCCAGCGGGCACGTTTCAACAGGACAATGCGCGCCCGCACGTTGCACACATCGTGCAACAATTCTTCACGGCCCACCAGGTGTCACTGCTGCCGTGGTCCGCCTGTTCTCCCGATATGTCGCCCATCGAACACGTCTGGTCGCTGATCGGCAACCGAGTGGCCCCGCAAGCACCAGCCGCGGCTGCGCCCTGATGAACTGTGGCAACGTGTGGAAGCAGCCTGGACCGACATACCCCAAGCCTACATCCAAAGCCTCTTTCGTTCGATGCCGCGGCGTGTAGCGGCCGTTATTGCCAGCCATGGGTGCCACACGAACTATTGATGTCTGCGTGTTCCGCAAGTCGCACGGGCCTGTAAGCTCAATCGTTTCATCTTTGTATCTGTTGTTATGTGTCCAGTAAATCTGGCTTTGCTATCTCCTGTCCTTCTTGGTGTTGCATTTTGGGTGGCCAGCAGTGTATATAGAAAACTTCTCTGGCTCTCCCTCTCTCTAAGAGCCCGAGCTCGAACAGCAGTAAATATTCTACAGCCCGAGCCCGATTAGGGCCCAGGCTCTGCTACGGGCTTTCGGGCCCATCCCGTCTCAGCTGTATCGCGTACGCCTCCGAAGGCGACAAGGTGAGCAGCTTCTGCTATCGTACAGCAGTAAATATTCTACGTGGCACTCAGGTCCCACGCCGGGCGTCATGGTGTGGAGACCGATTAGATATCTGTCTCGTACGATTCTGGTGTTTGTACGGGGTACACTGAATTGAAGGATGTACGTCAGCAACATCGTGCAGCCGGTCGTTCTGCCATTTTTGAGTGCGATCCCAGATGCGATATTGCAGCAGGATAACGCCAGCCCACACTCAGCATGGGCAACTCAGCATGCTATTCAGGTTGTGCATCAACTCTCTTGGCCAGCACGCTCTTCAGACTTGTCTCCAATGGAGCATGTCTGTTACTGGATCGGACAAAGACTTCCGCGGACCCCGGCAGGCAGCGACCATCTCTGAATTACGCATCCAAGTTGAAAGCACATGGAATGCTATTCCCCAAGGTGATATCCAGCATTTGTTCGACCAGTTGCACCCCAGATTGGAAGCTTGTATTGGTGCTGGAGGAGGTGCAACACCTTTTTAAATGTGCCTTCTGTACGCTGTAATACGCATTAAAGGGTTAAATAAACATTGAATCACTTCACACGTGTGATCACTTACCTTTCTTAACAAGCTGTTGCTACGACATAAATCTCATAGATGCAGCTGTAATTTTTAATGGTATTCTTTTTTTTTTTTTTTTTTTTTTTCACTTTCCGGCGGTGTATTTAAAACATATTTCAACGTAAGCAACCAATAACCAAAACGAAGAACTAAGTGATTCCTCATGGGGAAGAGCTCATGCCCCAGAGCCAACTCCACTGATTCATTCCCTTTCTTAAGTTTCACTATTATTTCCTAGCAGTCTGGTGATTGCTCACTAACATAACATAACTGTTGGCACTTATTAATTCTCTGCATTACTTTTCTTGTTGGAAATTGGTTTCCGAACTCATGGGGTTGGAATAAAGTTAAACGTGCTGCGACTTCAATGTGTGTCGCAATAATTGCGAATTCAATGATCTTTCACAGCTGTGAGAGCGGACCATTCACTGTGAAGAACTGTCAGCGACTCGTTCACGTATGGTCCCATTCACTGAGAGAACTGTCAGCGACTCGTTCACGAATGGTCCGTCATTAGTATAGAGTAAGTACCCACGCTGGGATAAACAATTGACAGTCTTCTGTACACATTCTGTTATGGATTGGTCGTCATTTTGTAGAGCATTAGGCATCTACTGAGCGAAAAAAAAGAAAAACTGATCGATACTACTCAAATGACTACCGAAAACAACGGTAAAAACCTTTAATGGATCTAAATAAAATTTTACATAAGACCTTTCGGAACGTAAAATACTATTTGGACAATTGAAGTTAGAGAGCTACTCAATCCTCCCCTTGGTGTCGGCCAGATCAAGGCTAACTAGGATTCTAGAAAGTGCTATTGCTAAATACTTAAAACCATTATCAGCGGCCTCAAGATATTCAGTGTCCGGTACTCAACAGGTAATCGACAGAATCAAATCTATTAATAATATGAACTTGCATTGCATATTAGTATCATTGGACGTTACTTCTCTCTTTCCCAGTGTTCCGGTGGAATTAGTTCATATATTATAATAGACAAGTTAACCTCCATGGTGATAGCGTCCGATTCGGAGGTTGATGCTGTAATGGAGGCTCTTGAGTTAATATACTGGAGGACCCGTTTCAAGTTCAGTCAGGTTCTTTACAGACAAACTGGAGGAGCCCCGATGGGATTCCCTCTGTCCCCAATTCTGGGAGAAGTTATTATGCAGAATTTAGAAGAAAAGGTCCTGAGAGAATCTGACTACAGACCATTAGTATATGCGAGGTACGTAGACGATGTGCTAATGCTTTGGCCCCACTCAAGGGAGGGCCTCGACTTGTTCGTTTCTCAGATGTCCAGTTAATTTGAGTCAATTGTTTTTACAGTTGAAATTGAGGACAACAACTCTTTAGCGTTTTTAGATTTATGGTTGGTTCGTAATCCTCGTTCTAATCAAGTGACTTATTCAGCCTTCAGGAAACCGGACTCGTGTACGTCAATTATTCATATTCATCGTCTCATCCCTGATGTCAAAAAACATCGGCCATCTCCTATCTTTTGAGACGCGCCTCCACCCACTCCTCAACCCAGCTCCTACGCCGTCAAGAAATCGGCAAGATAGTTGGTATTGCTGAGGAACATGGATATACTGCACACATGGTTTATAGACTGCTTGGTAGACTACAGAGGAATAATCTTTCTACATTACAACCAGTCAACAAGCGACTAAGAAATATGTAGGATCAGTCATGTGTGATCCTAGGATAACGTTTGCCCTTAAAAGGATCTGTAAAAGACATCTCATTGATTGTGGGGAAAGAACTATTAACTTGCTTTCTTCCATTAAGGGCAATCGTGATTCAGTGGACTTATATAACACATAAGCATGATACCTTTGGAGCCTATGCTGCCCACGAAATCAGAAAAAAGTCTACATATGATCTACTTTTCGGACTCTCAGGACTAGGTTGGCCGAACATAAGTTTGACATAAAAATGAAAGCAAATTCGTCTGCAATGCCACGTTTAGTCAGCCAGGGATCCAATGTTTCCGTTAGGGATCATATTTCTGTACTGAACGTTCCAATGTCCAGATCATAGCTCAGGTTCACAGAAAGCATTTTCATTCATTCTTTTGAGGATAGGGTGTGTAACGATAACACACCGGAACTAATACCACTTCCTTGGAAATCGGTACTTCCCGATTCTACCCACCATTGTTCCCGGAGGAATTTTGACACAAACAACTCTTTGACGCCAACAACAACAGTATCCAGTCGAAATTCGGATTTACGTTGACTCCTTCTAGCGATGACACCAATTATGTCGAGGGCGGTTCCTGTTGTACATTTATATATACCGTATTTTTCCGTGTATAAAACGATATTTTTTTCCAAAATTTTTAGACCAAAAATTGGGTGTCGTCTTATACACCGGGGTACACGGTTGAGAGAACCCTGTGGTTACAGCGGCGAAACTGCGAGTACAGTACCTCTTATCCCCTCTCCCCACTCTACGACTGATGAAAGAAGAATGGAATAAATGGATGCAAAAAGCAAGTAATAACTTGACACCGACATGACAGGGAGAGAAGAAAAAAAAAAACAACAAAAAAAAAACCGTTACTGAGATCTGCAACTGGGTCCTAAACTCCTGGAATGGAGTCAAGCAAGAGGTGGTTGTGAAGTCCTTTAAGAAATGTGGAATCAGCAATGCTATGGATGGAACTGAGGATGATCTAATATATATATAGACATATTGAAAAAAGTGATGTCTGAAACTAATAGTGCTGAAAAAAGTGATGCATAATTTCATAGTTTGTATCTTTAAAATATTACCTAATTTCTAAATAATATAAATTTACAAACTTCTTTTTTTTTTTAATACCACAGACTTTATCTGTGGTATTACCTAATTTCAAAATATACACTGAAGAGCAGTTGAATTAGAGATACTTGTCTAGTAACGTGTAGCACCACCTTTCGCCCTCATGACGGCGGCGATTCGTCTCGGCATGGACTCGACAAGACACCGGAAGCGTTGGGAAGCCATACTGATCCACGACACCTGAACAAGCTCCTACAGTTCACGAAGATTTGATGGAGAGGGTCAGAGCCTCGAACATCTCTCTCGATGGTATCCCAGATGTGCTCGATGGCATTGAGGTCAGGTGACCTAGCTGGCCAAGGAAGCGAGATCACGTCGGTGGAGTGTTCATCCAACCATTCGGATACAATTCGGGAGCGATGGCACGGTGCATTGTCTTGTTGCAGAATGAGGTCCATAGTGGGATGTTGAAGACGCACAAACGGGGGCAAATGGTCGTCCAGGATATCCCGGTAACGTTGACCTATGAGGGACGATGTCACACGTACCAGGGGTCACATTTCAGTCCACGTAAACAGTCCCCAGACGAGAATGCCACCCCCACCAGCTTGAAGAGGACCCTGCTGGCAAGAAGGATCCATCGCTTCATGTGGTTTGCGCCGTACTCGTATCCTGCAATCCGCATGTACCAACGTGAATCTCAACTCATCAGTGCAGGCAACATTTTTCCACATGTCTAGGGTCCAGTGGCAACGTTCCCGCGCCCATGCTAATCTTTTGCACCGTGTGATGTGCGGTCAGCAGCGGCCACCTAATTTCTAAAAAAATATTAAATGTGTCCATTTTTTTAATAAAAATATTGATTTCTTAAGTTTCGTTTCGAAAAAGCAAGGGTGGTCTTATACATGGGGGCGTCTTATACACGGGAAAATACGGTATTCTGTATTATCCAGCACTTGTAACATCTGATGATGGATCGTATTTTACGATCCGCAAGGTCTTATGTAAGATTTTATTTAGATCCGTTAAAGGTTTTATAGGTTTTTACCCCTATTTTTTTAATCGTGCACAGACAGTAGTCATTTGAATAGCTTTGATTGAATGGCACGAAAAGTTTTTTTAGATAACGAAAAACTGATCCGTATTTGGAGGGTCTGATAAAATAGTGGTAACAGACGCATCATGCTGTATTGGTTAGATGAGGTTTCACAATGATCGCCTGATTGTATGGCAGTAGGTCTTTGGCCGAATCGAAAGATGACACGACAACTTCTCCATGTTCCGATGAAAGATTACTTGCCTCATCGTTATCAAGCAGTGGATTCCATGAAAGACGAATGTTATCAGTGATTGCCGGAAGGATGAACAGCTGCTTTAAAACGAGAAGGGAAAGTGGAAAGTTCTTGACGAAACGGTTGCTGTGTTTACTGCATTCTGTGGATTCCATATATTGTTTAAACAAGCCAGGGTCGGAACAAGCTTTTTTTTATTTGGGGAGGGTAGCAAACCTAAAATTGCGCCCCCTTCCAGTTTGAAATTTGGTCTTCAGAATGAATGGAATACTGTGAAAATTTTCCGTTTTAATGGCATTTTTGTTACTAGACAGAAAAAAAAAAAAAAAGTCAGCGGACATTGCTTTATACATGCGATTGTTTAAATTTTTCGATGTTCAAATGTCATTTAAAGTAAAACGTGGAACTGAACTTTGAAGAGCTTTTAGACTCTGTTGTTTGGTATGATGTCATCGCAATGGCATTATCAAAGTTTATTCCAATAGCCGCAAATGTGTTGGATTGAAGAGGAAAATTTTAAACCCCTTTTCTCCTTTATGTAAAAGTGAAGTCTCTATTTTCTTTCTGTCACACGACAAAGTCACAGTAACATGAATCTAAACTTTTTTTGTTCCATCTTTATACTTTTATGAATTTTTTCTCTCCTCAAATACACCTATGAGTCATTACATTATGATTACCTACCTAATAAGATGTAGGACCCCCTTTAGCCCGCAAAACAGCGGCCACTCAGCGAGGCATCGAATCGATGAGATGGCGTTATGTACTAGATATCCTGCGGTATCTGGCACCATAATGTCAGCAGCTGATCCTCCAGTTCCCGTACATTTCCGGGTGGTGGTGATTTAGCGCGAACCCGCTTTTCCAAGTCGAACCACAAATGTTCGATTGGGTTCATGTCAGGTGAATTTGGAGACCAGGGCATTAACAGAAATTCACCAGCATGTTCCTCGAACCACTCCTTGACGATTCTCGCAGTGTGGCATGGCGCATTATCCTGTTGGTAATGGCCATCAAAAGCAGGGAACACAGTTGCCATGAATGGGTGAACTTGCACCACAACGATGTTGAGATACCTGACAACTGTCGGGGATTGTGCTATTGGGATAATGGGGCCTAAAGTATCCCAGTAAAACATCTTTCACAGTATAACACCACCGCCGCCGGCCTGTTTACGCCGAACAATACATCCAGGTGCCATGCAGCCTCCGTTGGCAATCGGCGTATGCGCGCTCGGCCGTCTACGCGATGCACCAGGAATCTTGATTCTTCAGACCAGGCCACTTTCTTCCAGTCATCCACGGTCCAATCTCGATGACCTAGGGCCCCTTTCACGCGTTGTTGGCGATGACGTGCAGTAAGCATGAGGACCCGGCTGGATCTTCGACTACGCAGGCCTACGCTCAGAAGACTGCGATGAACTGTGTGCTGTGATACATTCACCTGATCACCACTGTTGTAGCTGCGCGTGATTTGTCGCACTGTGGCCCTGCGGTCGCTGTGAACAATGCGCGACAGTCTCCGCTCCCCTCTGGCATCAGTGAGCTGCGGATGATACACGGCTGGACGACGGTGTGTCGTTTGGTCATCTGTGCACCACTTTTGATACGTACTCACTACAGCCGCACGTGAACAACCCTCAAGCTGCGCCGTTTCCGAGATCGTGGTTCCGAGTCGCCGTGCCATCACAATTTGTCCTTTATCAAACTCCGATAAATCGGCAGCTTTTCCCATTCTGACTCCGAACACACTACCAACCGAAAGCCGGTCCTCGGGTTGTATATAAGGTTTGTCCGGAAAGTAATGAGACCACTTTTCCTGGGCCAATCAGAAAGGCCGGAGGGCGGTGGAGTCTGCGGGCGTGACGGGTGGCAGGGTATGTTAGGTAAACAATCGATGTCTCGTCAGGTGACTCTGAGCTTTTACAGAGTGAGGATCGCTTGCGAAGTGGACAGCTATGTGAGCGTCGCGTAACGGTCAAAATGCAGAAGAGTGTCGAACAGCGATACGCGGTAAAGTTTTGTGTTAAACTTGAAAATTCCGCTACCGAGACGCTTGCTATGATACAGAAACCCTACGGGAAGGAAGCCTTATCGAAAGTACAAGTGTTTTGGTGGCGCAAAACGTTCACAGATGGAAGAGAGAGCGTCGAGGGTGAGCCACGCCCAGGGCGCCCTTCAACGTCTCACACTTCGGACAATGTGGAAAAGGTAAAAGCGGTTTTGGACTCTGGCCGACGTCTGAGTGTTAGGTTGGTTGGTTGTTCGATTTTTATGGCGCAAGGGCCATGGTTGGCCAAAGAGCGCCAGAAACAAGACAAACAAATAGTATTAAAAGTGTGGTATAAAGCTTAAAATCTGACTGATCGTCTGAGTGTTAGATTAGTAGCAGAGAACGTGGGACTTGCGAAATACATTGTGCATGAAATCATCACTTAAGAATTGCAGATGCAGAAAGTTTGTGCCAAATTGGTTTCTAAGGTTTTGACCGATGAACAGAGGAACAACCTGTGTCAATTTCTCGTGAGCTTGTGGATCGTGTGAGGAGTGAACCTGGTTTTTTAGAAAAAGTTATAACAGGTGATGAAACGTGGGTCTTTGAGTACGATCCGGAAACGAAAAGACAGAGCTCAGAGTGCCACACTCCCGAGTCTCCTTGACCAAAGAAGGCTGGAATGTGCAAATCGAAGATGAAATCGATGTTCATTGTCTTCTTTGACTGTAAAGGTGTTGTGCATAAGAAGTTCGTACCACCCGGACAAACGGTCAACGCTGCATTTTACGTGGAAGTGCTTCAATGGCTGAAGAACAGAGTTGCGCGCGTCCGCCCGGAGATCACCAAAACTTGAATTCTTCACCACGATAATGCGCCGAGCCATGCATCGCTGAGATTGAGATAGTTTCTGGCGAAACACAACGTGGCAACGCTGCTCCAACCTCCCTACAGCCCGGACTTGGGCCCCGGCTGATTTCTTTTTGTTTCCCTGGCTCAAATCCAGCCTGAAAGGACACTAATTTGGGACTGTTACAAACGTGCCAACTGCCGCGACGAGTGCTTTGAAAGCGATCCCTGTTCCCGACTTCCAGGCAAGCTACGCGGCGTGGCAGAACCGCTGGCAGCGGTGTATTGTTGTTCAAGGATGTTATTTCGAGGAATTTTAATATTATGTAAGTATAACTTTAATTAAGCGCCTGTTATTCAATGAGTTTCATTTTTTTTTCGGACAGACCTTGTATATACTGCTCTGTAAACTTCACCTACGCCATCGTTCAGTCTCCAGGTTCGCTCATTTCTCTAGGCTAGGGGTAATCATAATGTAATGCCTCATCGGTATAGCTATGGCACATAGAGCATTATAGTTCGTTCGTATAAAAACTAGTAATACGGAAATTATTAACAATTAGTAATAAAAATAAATCTACTGAAAAGCTACGAATTATATGAAAACAATTTACAAGATGTATTTCAAAACATTAAAAGATTTTTTTTTTCTTTGTAAGACTTTGATCCATGTCATAGTGATTGACGTCGTACCACTCAAAAGAGTCAAAAAGCTCTTCAAAGTTCAGTACCTCGTATTACTTTAAATAACATCTAAAATTTTTACATTTTAATCGAAAAACTTAAACAGGAAAAGAAAATCGCACGTAAGTAATGTCCGCTGAACTGTTTTTTCTTCCTAGTAATAAAAATTCCATCAAAACAGAAAATTTCCAGGGTATTCCGTCCATTCTGAGAACGAAATGAATGTGGACGAAGTGAACAGGGACAAAGTGATTCGTCATCCTCGATTTGACGATGGGGAAGACACGGTGACGGCGCGAGACGGGAGATAGAGAGAAAGGTAGACGAAGTCAAAGTAGACTCAGAGCGGTTATATCTATGGAAAATTTATATATCATTATTAAAAAAATTACAGGGTTTGGCTTTCACTGTTAAAAAAATGAGTTTTGGCTTTCATACTTCGGGTGGGGACGAACCCCATTATCCTCTTGGTAAGCGCCACCATCGTGTCAGCTACCTACCGAGATGACAGAGAGGGCGCTTGCCCTCCCAGAATGGTCATTCCAGGGGCGTGAATTCATGCTCGCGTGGGTTATAAAAAATAGAAGTTGCAACGAAAAAAAAAGAAAGTTACGCCCTTCAGAATTTTTTTTAAAGACTTGAGTTAGTGTCATACAATATTCCATGCAATTAGCCAGGGTACAGAGTATAACATACACTATGAGGTGTCAACATCTCATATCCATGAAGGAAAGAAATTTTCCAAAACAGTGAATGGTGGCATAGAAAACAATATACTGGTATGTTTAACCTCCATGAGCTTTCCGAACATGTCATTGGATTTAAGAGCTAATTAATCACTTGTGGTCTGTCGCAGAAAGTTCTCTGAGCTTTTAACCTTGAACAAAAATGTTCCCAGTCCTACCCATAAAGCTTCTTCCCATTGTTACGTTTTGATCCGATTCTCATGCGTTCTGCGTTGGTTTGTTCTTCGTTCTGTATTTCTGTGGAGTGTTGTGTTGTCGGCTTTCACATAAGGTTTACCCTTTACTTGGTATTTATAACCTATGGTTCTTGGGTATTTATGTAGACTTCTTACATTTTTAATAAAGTTGTCAAAAACATGAAGTGGAATTTTTGAACGATTGTAATACTTTCCTATGACGACAGTATATGAGAAAGTAAAAACCAAGTATTATTTGAGTGGATCTCAAAAGGGGCATAAATTTTATATCGAAATGGCGTAATTATGATATCGAAGGGGCTTAATTTCAAGTCTCGCCCTTCCAGATAAAAGCTTGTTACGGCCCTGGCTGTTCCCACTACTTTGTAACTGAAACAAGAAAGATGACACCGAATTTTCGGGTGTAATAAGCACGTGTTTTGAACCTATTCTGACGCAAATTACATTTATCAAAGCTATTCAAAGTCAATGGAACCGGTATAGAAAACAATAGTATCTGACGCAAGAAGAAGTTTTGGAATCGGGTTTTTAATCCCTCGGATATTGCTTTAAACGGAATCGTGAGCTTACGCCCTCTGGTTGAAGACTTGTGCGTTAAGAAAAATATGAATTTATAAGAGAAACATTTCGCACCGGAAACGCTCTCCAACACAGAAAGAATTTTTCAAATCGGACTCTTAGAAACAGAGATATCGACAAAAAATAAGATGTGACTTTACGTCCCCTGTTGAGAAAACCATGCATTTTTTTAGGAAGAAAGTATTCTCAAAAGGTTTTTCAATATGAGCGGCATCGGTCCAAGAAAAAAAAAGTTTTAGTCGAGTTTTCAGGAGCACAGATTTTGCTACAACTACATCAGAAGCAGAAATTAACACTTATGCCCCCTGGTGGCCAAAACATTCTTTACCAAACATTAGAAAATATATGAAAAATATTTTCCATCAGATCTTGTATGAGATACAGGAAGAATTTTTTCAATTCGGAGTTTTAGAAGCAGAAATAACTCAGAAAACGCAATTTACCTTTGCGCCCCCTAGCCGAAACTCTATGATTTACTTGAAAATTTTGAATTTATATGAAAAACATTTTGCATCGGAAACACTATCCAACAAAGAAAGAATTTTTTAAATCGGGCTCCTAAAAGTAGAGATGTTGACAAAAATAAGATATACATTT
Organism: Macrothele yani; assembly: GCA_039090855.1. NCBI lineage: Eukaryota > Metazoa > Arthropoda > Arachnida > Araneae > Macrothelidae > Macrothele > Macrothele yani. The sequence continues at coordinate 107,432,125 of CM076998.1, forward strand.
ACGCCTCCTGGCGTAGAAACCATGCATTATTTTAAGAAGAAAAAGTTTTCCTAAAAGGTTTGTCGACATGAGTAGTATCGGTCTATCAACGACGTTTTTTTTCAATCGAGATTTTAGAAGCTCATATTTTGCTGCAAATACATCAGAAGCGGAAATTAAGTTGTGTACCACCTGTTTGGCCACCAGGTGGCGTACCACCTGGTGGTCAAACCATTTTTTTACAAAAATTAAAAATTATTTGCAAAATATTTCCCATTAGGTGCTGTATCCGGTGCAGAAAGAATTTTTCAAATTGGAGATTTAGAAGCAGAGTATAGGGAGGGAAAGCAATTTACCTTTACGCCCCCTAGCGGAAAGTCTATGATTTATTTGAAAATTTTGAAATTATATGAAAAACATGTCACGCTGAAAACACTATCCAACAAAGAAGGAATTTTTCAAATCGAACTCTTAGAAGTAGAGATATTGACAAAAACAAGATGTACATCTACGCCCCCTGGCGGAGAAACCATGGTACATTTTAAGAAGAAAATATTCCGAAAAGGTTTATCGACGTGAGTGGCATCGGTTCACGAAAGATTTTTTTTTCAGTCAAGAATTTAGAAGCTCAGATTTTATGGCAAATACGTCAGAAGCAAAAATTAACACTTACGCCCCCTGGTGGCGAAAGTATTCTTTACCAAAAATTAGAAATTATATGCAAAAGATTTTCCATGCAGAGCTGTATCCGCTAAAGAAAAAAATTTCAAATCGGAGTTTTAGAAAAAGATTTATCGGGGAAAACGTAATTTACTTCTACGCCTCCTAGCGAAAAAAAACTATGCGTAATTTGAAAAAGTAACTATATCTAAAATACTCTTCGAGATAAATGGAATCGAAAGATAAAATAATATTTTCAATTGGATGTTTAGAAGCAAATATGTGGAACAAACCGTATTTTTGAATTCGACATCATCTGCATTTACGCCCTTTAGCGGCGAAATTGTACATCGTAAAAAAAACAAAAACGAAATGAAGGATCATCATTCGCATATTTCAGTCTTCCCAATGTAAAAAGAATTTTTCAAATCGGACTGATAGTTGCAGAGATATCGTGGTAACAGACGGACGGACAAACCGGTAACATAAGCACGATCTTTTTTTACAAAAGACGTGCTAAAAACTATTACATGCACTGTATACTAGGAAAACATTCAAATATTATTTAATGTATGTGGGGATGACATTTTCCTTTAGTTGGAAGAGTTGTTTTAGCACAAAATAGGTAGAAGCGTAGGAAATGGCAGGATGACCGTGCCCTGTGCCCCGCCCCCTTTCCTTCCCTCTGTATCCGCGCCTGGTTCTCCCCAGGGGTGCAGTCCTGAAAAAAGAAGTGGCCTGGCGCTCAGAAGATAGCCCAGGTGTTATCAATTCCTGCAGGTAAAGGGGGAGGGGATGCAACAAACCTTTCCCCAGGGGTGCAGTCCTGAAAAAAGAAGTGGCCTGGCGCTCAGAAGATAGCCCAGGTGTTATCAATTCCTGCAGGTAAAGGGGGAGGGGATGCAACAAACCTTTGAAATCAAATACATACACAATATTTACAAAAGTCACCAGACACTCCTTCAAAAGCAAATGAACGGATCCGATACGTTGTTAAGATGCGCGGTACAACTGCAAACGGTATAAAAACAAGCCTGCAGCTGACCGCGTTCATATCGCACTGTGACGTTGAGTGAAAATGTCGCGACGGGAGATAACTGACTTTGAGAAAGGAAAGATTGTCGGGTGTTATGTTAGTGGGTTGTCCCTAACGGAAACAGAGAGGCGTTTAAACATACCCAAGTCAACTGTTTTGGATGTACTGAATAAGTGGAAGACACATGGCGTGTCTGAAGCAGCAAAACGTACCTGCAGACCAAAGAAAATCAGTGATAAAGGACGTCGAAACCTCAGGAGAGTCGTTACAACTAATCGACAGGGTACTGCTGCACAAGTCATCAGTGTGCAGATGAGTAAAAATGCTGGAACCTCGGTATGTACACGTACCATTCGCAGAGAACTTTATTCCATGGGTTACCGTGGTCGTGGGCTGCTCATAAGCCTTTCATCTCCACTCGGAATGCTACTCGTCCTTTAGCATGGTGTAAAGAACATTTATCGTGGACCGTAGATCAATGGAAATGGGTCCTATGGACTGATGAATCCAGATACACGATCCATGAGTCTGATGGTCGTGTGTGGGTATGGCGGCAGCCGGGTGAACGCCATTTACCACAGTGTACTGTTCGTACGGTTAAGTTAGGAGCTGGCAGTGTACTCGTGTGGGGGGTGTTTTTCGTGGTATGGTCACGGCCCATTGGTTATCGTGGACAAACCTGTTAATCAGCACATCTACCTCGATATTCTGGACAATTATGCTCTACCAACTCTGTGGTAATACTATATGGAACTGAGCCGTGTTGGTATCAGCAGGACAATGTACCGAGCCATATAGCAAGGACTGTGACGGCGTGGTTTGACGATAATTCCGTATCGTGTGTGGACTGGCCAGCACAGAGCCCTGATCTTAATCCCACAGAGGACCTATGGGATGAATTAGAGCGCCGCATAAGAAGTTTGGAACCAAGGCTTACTACTAAGCAACAATTAGCGTCAGCATCATGTACTGAATAGAAGCGCATACCTATCGCTGTGTTTCAAAACCATGTAGAAAGCATGTCTCGAAGGGTAAGTGAATGTATTAAGGCCAAAGGTGGGCTGACACCGTACTAATGTATGTCAATAAATGCTATGTTGTGTTTCTCTTGTAGGTGTCCGGTGACTTTTGTCAATATATTGTATAAGAGTTGTTCAATAAGCTGTGAGACTCTTCGTTCGGATTGCGTTTGGGCTTCCTATGTAATTTTGTCAGTGGGTTGCGCTAGTGTACAAGCGATTTAAAGGCAATGCTACTGCATTGCAGCTCGTTTGTTACGGAAGCCGTGTAACGTGCTAGACTAATCTTAGTTTTCTCTTAGGAGATGAGTGCGTCCCAAGTTGCCCAACGTGCTGTAATTCAGTTTTTGAAAGCGTAGAAAACACCACCAAGTGAGATTCACAGACGAACGCAGGCGGTGTAGGGGTCTGCTTGTCTTCTACGCAGTTACTGTAATGCGAATGTGCCAGCTCTTTAGTGATGGATGAACAAGCACTGCGGACCAGCCAAGACCAGGAGCACCACGTCATGTTGTTTACGTGACGACAATTGCACATGTGGATGTAAAAGGCCAACCGAAGAATCACGACCCGAGATCAGGCGAACAATACTGGTGTGCGTATCGGCACTGTCAATACGATCATGCATTCGCCCCTTGAATATCGTAAGTTCTGTGTCACGTGGGTACCGAAACATCTGTCCGATGAACAGATGAGTCGACGAATGGGACTATCGTTACAGCGTCTGTTCCGCTGCCGTTAAGAAGGTGAAGATTTCCTACTACGCATTACTGTTGGGGAACAAAGCTGATGTCAACATTTCGAGCCAGAGTCGAAACGTCAGTGCATGCAGTGGAGACGTGCATCATCTCCACCGCCGAGAAAATCACGGTCCACCATTTCCGCAGGCAAGGTGATGTTAACCCTATTCTTTGACCATCGAAGACCATTGTTTCTTCAGTGTTTACGAAAAGGATCAGTGCCGAACGATATTGTCAAACTTTAATGGAGCTTCGACAAGCCGTCAAAAACAAGAGACCTGGAACCTATCTCAGAGTATTGAGCTTCTGCATGATAACTCCCGGCCGCATACGGCAGTTACCACGCAAAGGACATTGCAGCACTTTCGCTGGAAAGTCCTTCAATATCCGGCGTATAGTCCTGACCTATGGACCCGCGATTTTCACATCTTTGGACCTACTATACCGTGCAAATTAATTGGGACAAGCTATTTTATTCTCAGAATTGTAATGTGATCGCCAGTTGATGTTGGAAACCCACGTAAACCGGTTTTATCAGCTGTGAGGTGGTGTAACTGTTAGAACTTGATAATAAGAATGTGGTTTGACAGGTTTTAAACAGGAAATAGGCACTTCAGCTTCAGTTGTGAGCTTTCGTGTGTGACAGGTGGATGTTAGTTTTTGCTCTCTCTGAGTACGTGTTGCTTTCGTGTATTGAAAAATGGATATTTCCCCAAGGAAGCGTGCAAAAATAATTGCTCTGAAGGATCGCGCTTTTATGACAGTGAGAGATATCGCTTCTGCAGTTGGTGTAGGCAAATCAAGTGTATCAAGACTACTTACGCGATACAATGCATCTGGATCACCGTCTCCAAAAAGGAGAGGTAAATGTGGAAGAAAACGAAAAACAAATCCACGAACCGATAAATATCTAATCAGAAATAGTAAAATGAATCCAAAAAACAAAAACAAAGCAAAAAAATAAGCACCGACCTTCAAAGATATTTATTGGCTAGTGGTTGTGATGTTAGTGATTAAACTGTACGCCGTAGGCTTCTGAAAGTTGGCCGGAAGGCAAGAAGACCAACGAAAAAACAATATTTGAATGCGAAAATGAAGATAAAACGTTTAGCATGGGCCAAAAAATATAAATCATGGACTGCTGACGACTGAAAAATGGTAATTTTCAGTGAAGAAACTCATTTATTTGTGCAGGGTTACCAAGCAAATGTCGTTAGACGAAGCAACTGTGAACCCTTAAGACCTGAGCATGTCAAACAAACTGTAAAACACCCTCTGAAACAGATGTTTTGGGGGGTTTTCACATCAAATGGCGCTGGAAGCTTAGTTCCTGTTCAAGGTATGATGAATTCAGCCAAGTACGTAGAAATATTACAACGTAGGATTGTGCCATTCTTGCAAACTTTTGACGGGACATTTCAACATGGCTTAGCCCCATGTTACAATTCGAAATTGGTCAAGAATTTCATGCTGGAAAATCAAATTAATTTACTTGATTGGCCTGGAAATTCACCAGACTTAAATCGCATTGAAAACTTGTGGAATGTTTTGAAGAGACGTTTAGGTAAAATGGACTGTACAACCAAAGAACGCACGATAACGAATGCTATAAAAGTGTGGTTCCACGATTATGAAGTCAAAAATATGTGCACTCGATTAGTGGAGTCAATGCCAAAACGAATTCAAGAGTTCATTTCTGCTAAAGGAGGACGTATTTCATACTAATACAGGTATTTATTGCTGTATATCAAGGCATAGAATGATATAAAGGCATAGTTTTGGAAAAAAAAGTGATTTTTTACTTTGTCCCAATTAATTTGCACATTATAGAATGAAAAAATTTCTCAAAGGCAAACGTTTCACTTTGGATGATCCGGTGCGTGAAGCTGTAGATAACTTGTTGCAGCAGCAGCAGCAGCAGCAGCCTAGCCTGCCTCTTTCTCTCTCGCAGAAATACCAAGACTTCTGGAAAGATGGGACCGTTCTCTAAATGCTGGTGGCGATTATTTTTAGTTAAGCCATGTTTTGACTTTTTCAAGCAGAAAGTCTCACTGCATTTATTGAACAACCCTTACATATATACACTATATTGACAAAAGTCACCGGACACCTACAAGAGAAACGCAACATAGCATTTTTCGACATACATTAGTACGGTGTCGATCCACCTTTGGCCTTAATGCATGCACTGACCCTTCGAGACATGCTTTCGACAAGGTTTTGGAACACAGCGATAGGTATGAGCTTCCATTCAGTACATAATGCTGCCGCTAACTGTTGCTTAGTAGTAGGCCTTGGTTCCGAACTTCTTATGCGGAGCTCTAACTCATCCCATAGGTGCTCTATAGGATTAAGATCAGGACTCTGTGCGGGCCAGTCCACACACGACACGGAATTATCGTCAAACCACGCCGTAACAATACTTGCTATATGGCTCGGTGCATTATCCTGCTGGTACCAACAAGGCTCAGTTCCGTAGTATTGCCACAGAATTGGTAGGGCATAGTTGTCCAGATTATCGAGGTAGACGTGGTGGTTAACAGGTTTGTCCACGATAACCAATGGGCCGGGACCATACCTCGAAAAATACCCCCATACGAGTACACTGCCAGCTCCAAACTTGACCGTAGGAACAGTACACTGTGGTAAATGGCGTTTGTCCGGCTGCCGCCGTACCCACACGCGGCCATCAGACTCATGGATCGTGTATCTGGATTCATCAGTCCATAGGACCCATTTCCATTGATCTACGGTCCACGATAAATGTTCTTTACACCACGACGAGTAGATTTCCGAGTGGAGATGAAAGGCTTATCAGCAGTCACACAACCACGGTAACCCATGGAATGAAGTTCTCTGCGAATGGTACGTGTACATACCGAGGTTACAGCATTTTTACTCATCTGTACACTGATGACTTGTGCAGTAGTACCCTGTCGATTAGTTGTGACGACTCTCCTGAGGTTTCGACGTCCTTTATCACTAATTTTCTTTGGTCTGCCGGTACGTTTTGCTGCTTCAGGCACGCCATGTGTCTTCCACTTATTCAGTACATCCAAAACAGTTGACTTGGGTATGTTTAAACGCCTCTCTGTTTCCGTTAGGGACAACCCACTAATATAACACCCAACAATCTTTCCTTTCTCAAAGTCAGTTCTTTCCCGCCGCGACATTTTCACTGAACCTCGCAGTGCGATATGATCGCGGTTAGCTCCAGGCTTGTTTTATACCGTTTGCAGCTATACCGCGCATCTTAACAACGCAACGGATCCGTTCGTTTGCTTTTGAAGGGGTGTCCGGTGACTTTTGTCAATATATTGGTGCAGTCCTAAAAAAGTACCCTGACAGTCTGTTACATTTGGCGTGGCACTGTCAACCACTGCCAGAGTACGGGAAAGAGTGAGTAAGTTGGAGCAATGGGTCAACGGGAATTTTTAAATTTCAAAAACTTTGCAATGCTCTCTATTTTCAGAAACACAGGAAGTGACTTAGATCTTGTGTTTGTGATAGATTACTTTCTTTCTGCGGACAGTCTGGTACTCACTTCACTGGCTATTTCTGAGGTGGTTTCGGTAAACAAAAGGTCTACGGATTTGTGCATAGCCACAATGAAAAGAAAGTAACAATAGAGAAAGGAAAGAGAAAAAGTAAATCTAGGTTAAGATTATTATTTGTGTTAAAAAAAATGTCGATTTCGATGGCCGACATTGAATAAATAAAACTAAAGTCTAATTCAGTTAGGTGAAAAGTGTGCGGGCGCGCTCGGCGCCAGGCCTGGACTGCATCCTTTGTTTTCTTACCCATCTATTGGCCTGTGCTTGTCAATAATGGGTGGGTTACTTCAGTAGCTCTTAACTTCAACATTTTGTGTGGGGCATTGGTTTTCAATGTATGTAATTACACACACACACACAAGTAAAAATTTAAATGCTTTAATTCATGTGTTTCTTGCCTGTATGAAAAGCATGACAGGATTGGAGGTCTGCATGCGCTGCGTATGATAGTTTCTGGTTTTGCGTCTTTTATGGTGTTCTCTGTGCTGTGTGCAGGTTCAGTTCTCTAGTGGTGACCTGCTTTTTTTTTTTTTTTTTTTCTATCTTCTGACATCCTCGCAGCCAAATTTCGGGAAGTTGTCTGGTTTTGCAATATTGGAACGTGTTTTTGTACTTCCCTTTCATTTTCTGGTTAGTAATACAAGTGTTTAAGATGCCTAAATCCAAAACGAAATTTCAAGATGCGTGGCTCGCCAAAGAATTGGACGAAGTGAAGTTGAAAGAATGGTGTTCTGCAACTGAAAAAATATTTTCTGCTAAGTGTATATTGTGTTCAGAAATTTTCAACATTTCTAATAGTGGCTTTTCACAAGTAAAAGCGCATCATAAAGGAAAAAAAACATTTGCCGAAATTTCAAAGTAAATTTCAAAATAAGTCCATCCTGAAAGCCTTTGGAGGACGGGATCTTCAGCCCAAAACAAATATTAGTGAAGTACTGAGTCATGATTTACAGTTGGCTAAAGCCGAAGCATTATGGGCCATGAAAGTTGCTAAGGACAATATGTCTTTTGTTTCATGCACTGAAACAGTTGAACTTTTCAAAGAAATGTTTCCTGATTCTGCTATTGCAGCCAAAATGCAACTTAAAGAAAAAAGTTGCTTATGTGATATCACATGGATTGTCAAAATATTTTGAAGAGGATTTGAAAAAAGACATTGCATCTAGTAGCCCAGGAAAGGTTACTATAGCATTTGATGAAACTACAAATACACAAGTGAAACGGCAGTTGGATGTGTATCTCAGGTACTGGTCTTCAGAAATAAATTCAGTTTCTTGCCGATACCTAACAAGCGTTTTTCTGGGTCATGCAACAGCAGATATTTTGCTAAAAGAAATTCTTGATGTGTTATCATCCTTCAATATTTCGTTGAACAGAATTATTTGTGTATCCATGGACAGCCCAAATGTAAATAAGTGCTTTTTACGCAAATTCAATGAAGTTGTAAAACAAGAAACGGGCCAGAAATCTTTGGAACTAGGTTTTTGCAACCTGCATGTTGTTAGTAATGCATTTAAAAATTTTTTGACAAGCTTAAATATAGATTTTGACGAATTTGCTACTGATATGCATTACTTTTTAAAGAGTAGTGCTGCAAGACAAGAATATTATAAATCTGTCGAGGATATAACATTGGTCACAGCCAAATTTCTTTTGCGTCATGTCAGCAACAGATGGTTAACCGTTGGTTCTGTAGCCCAGAGGCTCTTGGATCAATGGCTAAATATTACAGAATATTTTTTAAACTTCTTGCCATCTCAAAAAATATTTGAAAAACAACTACGCAATTCGGCAAGGTATAAAAGAATTCACTGTTTCCTGAAAAATGAGCTAACTCCTTGCTATTTAGCATTAATTTCATTTTCACACCAAAATTTTGAAAAGTTTTCATTATGTTATCAGAGTGAAGAACCAAAAATACACCAGTTATATTCTGATTTAAATACTTTAATGAGGAATGTTATGGCTCAGTTTATCCAAGATGATGTTATTGCAGGGAAATTTGGAGAAGACCTAAAGAATGTAGATTTTGAAAACAAAAATTCATGGAAAAAACTAGGGGAGTTAGAAGTTGGTATGAAGACAAAAAATCTCCTCAGGAATGTTCAGGAGACCAGGCAGAAATTATTTCTCTTAGATTAAGATCATCAGTAATTGCAACCACAAAATATTTAAAGTCAAATTTGCCATTCTGCAATCAAAAGCTAAGAGACATAGAAGTTTTAAAGGTAAAAGAACCAAAGAAAGAATCAACTCAACTTTCAGTCACTGAAGGACTTTCGGAAATAACCAGAATTTCAAGTGTTTTGCATCTTTCTGAGGAACAAATTGATAGAGTAAGAGAAGAGTGGAAACTTTTAAATTGCGATAAGCCAACTCTAGATGAACTAGTGAAATTTTCAGAGGAAGGGCATATTCCAGTGCGGATTGATCATTACTGGCGTAATATATTTAGTATTAAAGACTCTAGCGGAAAAGAAAAATATTCAAATCTTGCTAAACTCATCAAGTCAATATTAGTTTTACCTCATGGTAATGCTGATGCAGAAAGGGGATTTTCGGTTAACACTCCTCTGTTAAGGAAGGACAAGGCTAACTTAAAAGACTCAACTATAACATCATTAAGAATAGTTAAAGGGGCCATTAAACACTATGGATGTGTAAGTAAAAGTTCCCATAACAAGAAATTTGTTAAATAGTGTTCGTGATTCACGTAAATTTTATAAAGAGTATGTTGATAAGCTGAAGGAAGAAGAATCAAAAAAGGTAAAAGAAAGGAAGCAGAAAGAGAGGGAAAATAAGGAAAAGCAGCTGGAGAAAAAAAGAAAAGCTGAGTTTGATGACAAAATAAAAGAAAATGATGCAGAAATAAATAGGCTTAAAAAAGATAAAGAAGCCTCCCTAGCAGTAATTCAAGAGGGAACAGAAAGAATGAGAAAAGCTGTAGAAAAACAAAATACTGTTGAAATAGCAGTTGCCTCTAACTTGATCATACAAGGTTCAGCTGAAATAAAGAAAACTGAAAGTAAATTAGTTGTGGTGGAAGCAGAAAAAGATAGGCTAATCAGGAAAAGGTTGAAACAATAATATGAAAAAAGTAATTCAGTGAACAATTGTACATAGTTCTTGGTTTTCAATTACCTTTTTAGGATATTATAATTTAATGTGAAACCTGAAAACTTTACTGTGAAAATCGTGAATTGCTTCTGGTTCAACAGCATATTAATGTTCAAAGTGAAACTTGAATATGATAATAACACGTGAAAAGATAAGAACTGAACATTAGAAGTAAATCATACTTAAACTTTAGACATTAGACGTTATGCAAAAAATTTGGGTGTGAACTTCGACCATATATACTAATGGACTGCGCATTGGCAATAGCTGCATCAAAGCCGCCATGGCTCCAACATTGGGCACGTCATCATCAGACTCCAAATTTCGTGTAAAAATGCTGTTATGATTACTAATTCACGCTGCAGAACTTCTGTGTTTTCGGTGTATTATGTGAATGCGCCTCATATATAATGAAAACTCTTCAGGTAAGTTTACTTATGAGCTATATACATGCATGATCGGGTTGTTTACATTTTGTGATTTGTAATGTGATGAACATTTGCGAAGAATTTGGAACATGCATTCCATTTTTTTTTTCTTAAGTTACTATATTTTTATATCAATAGCTGCAAGTTTCTGGTTAAGTAATTGAACTTTATTGACTTAGGTATTTAATTCGTTTCTTACCCATGAAAAATCATAGAACTTTCTTTACTATATCGCTCAGAGCAACCATAAGCACAGCAGGTGTAACCCATCTTTTTGACTGTTGTCATGTGATTTTATGTTGGAGCCAGAAATTTTGATGTCATGCACAGTCTATCAGTATATATGGTTGAAAGGTGTGAAGCAAACTCTTTACAATGTATACAAAGTTGTTTTACTAGATGTTTTCAAATATACATTTAGTTTTTATTGAAATACACTCCTAAATTTTTCTAAAAAGTCCTAAAATTCCTACCTAAAATTTTCCAGAAGTATGCTATGATCCCTGCAAGATGTTACTGCAACAAAAGAAAGTGTTGTGCTATTAAAGCGGTTTTTATTGACATTTCACTAAGGTAAAGGGAAGGGCACGAATCAAGTACTCTTAAATACAACAATTACGTGCAGCACTTACTGAATGGATGTTACGAACAGAATATTAGAATTTTCCAAAGACACTTTTCGTAGTAACAGTTCGTGATACAAAGGTTCTGGCTACATCAACCACTTCCATTTCATCTGTTCGTTTTTGGAAGTTGTACAGCAAGTTTTCAGTTTTGCGACATCACGCAAGAAACTCAAAAGAAGCCAAGAGCTTTCCGTTTATGTTTAACGGTTTGAGTGACTGCGCCAAATCTCCATCAGATGAGTGAGGTCATCCTAATATATCGTGTCCCTTATATAAGTGTCCGGACTTCAGGACTTTTTCGTCTGTCCAGAAGGAGAAAGAGATAAAAAAGAGCCATCACTCGAGAGGCATTCTCTTTTCCGCGGTGTGTGTTAGACAATTAATGATACTTTTAGGGGGATGGAATCGTTTCATGACTTTTCGGCGCTTTTTTTAGTATTAACGTAAGAAAGTAAAATAGAAGAGTTATTGTGTTGTACTCGAAAACACGACCACTTCACTGGCTATTTTAAATAGCCAGTGAAGTGCTACGGACAATGGGGACAACCGGGGTCATCATCGCCCCGAGCCCGGCGCCTTCACGGGGCCCAGCAGTTTCGGAAATAAAAACAAAGTCATTCTGGGTAAAGTTCTTTATATTTCTAATTATTTTTACATTTTGAGGCGCGAGGCGCTGCAAAAGGTATTTTTAATAACTTTTCTTTTTTGTTTCCAATCCCCCACTTGTTTCCAATCCTTTGCTGTACAAACGTCGAGATTTGCAGATTTCAAAGAATATTATAACCGCCTTAAACTTTTACGCATTCATGAAATAGCAAATTAAATTTCATCATTCTGTGGTTCCGTACTTTTATACATCAGTCATCGTCAAAAAAATAGTTGCACCCAGAAGGACGTGTCGGATTGCTATGCTATTCGGGTGGAAGGTAAAGGTTACCAGGAACAATAAATGATTAAACATTGACACTGATATGGGCAATATTTATTGAACTGCACGCCAATAAATAGTTCTCTCAGTATCGCGTCAGGCCGCCATATTTGCTTACGCAGCATACCAGATGTCTCGGCTTCGATTTGCACAGGTTCCTAATGGTGTCCTGCGATAAGCCATCCCAAGCAGCTTGAATCTTCTCACGCAGTTCCTGCAGATTGTGCAGCAGGGGTAGAGTGTGGATTGCGCGTCTAATAGCATCCCACACCTTTTAAATCGACGATAGGTCTGGCGATGCGCCTGTCCATCGCACAGTTTCAGTGCCTTGAAGGCAAGCTCTCGAGACGGCAGCGGTATGCGGACGAGCGTTGTTCTGTCGGAAAATCGCACCGGAGTGAGCCGTCAGAAACGGTAGTGCCACTGGTTGCAGGACCTAATTAACGTAACGTTGGGCTGTCAAAGTTTCAGTAATGAACACCAAAGGTGATCTGGCGTCGCAGGAAATTGCACCCTACACCATGACACCAGGCCTTCTGGACGTGTGACGCTCGACAATAACAGCCTGGCACGTTCATCTTGGCGCTGAACACGGGGCCTCCACACACGGATTCGGTGGTCGTCTTCTCCGAAACAAAAGCGGGACTCGTCACTGAAGATCACCCGCTGCCATTCTGAGTGGCTCCATGACAGTCTGGCACGACACCATTGCAGTCCTTGGCGACGATACAATGGTGTTAAGGGGCAGTCGTCGTAACTGTCTGCGTGCGTGTAGTCCTACGTCATGCAGCCGTCTACCAATGGTGCTGGCACTAATCGGACGATGCATGGTGGGCTTCACTGCTCGCTGAATATCCGCAATCGTGGGTGTTAAGTCACTCCGCGCATGTTGGACAACCCGTCGGTCCTCTGTCTCTGTGATTCGTCTAGGTCTCCCAGACCCTCCCTGTCGTTGCTGCGTGCGTTGTTCTATCCATTGCCGCCAACAGCGTGCTTTGGTGATATCCGCACGACCAGGATAGCGCGCAATGTGGCGACAATGTTATCCCCCTTCCCGGAGAGCCCGACGATGCTGCCCCTCTCGAAGTTCTATAACTGCTCGATTTGCCTCTTAACTTTTCTCCGAGGCATACTTCACGTGCGCAGGATGCAACTAACACAACAGCACGAGTCAGAATGACAAGAACGCGCAACGGGACGACCTCATATATCCCGCCCAGGCACAGCGCTACGAGCCCTCCTTACTTTCGTCACATTCGCGGCTGAGCGTGATACTTGAATCAGTTGCATGTTTCACGATGTCAAACCTACCCACCAAGTTTTATTCCTGTCGGGGTGCAACTATTTTTTTAACGATGGGTGTAGACTATATTAAACAATTTGTGTGTAAACCAGATACTTAATTAAAAAAAAAAAAAAAAAACTTACCAAAGTTTTGAAAAAATGGGCGGTGAATACACCAAGAATATTTACAACACGAGCGTGCTGATTTCTGTTTCACTGGCGTAAGAGTACAAACTAAAGAACTAGATTGCTAGGTTTCACCGCCGAAGGCGTCTTCATCAGGCTTATGTTTACAAGGTTGAGTACAGAATCATACTGTACTCAACCAGTACTGAAATTTACAAAAAACAAAAAAAGGTGAATTTTCATATATGTGTGCTTATAAAAGTTGGAAGGTGACTATTTTTTTTTTTTTTTTTTTTTTTTTTACTTTTCAGTTACTCCACTTTGCATCAAAAATCAATCACTAAAACACGTAACAGGAAAAAAATCCCACATTTATAACGATTTATATTAGAGGGATCCTTTTTATTCTCTGGGAAATAATATTCGCTATGCAGATTAGTTCAAGTTCTCTTTTTATCATATTGTGAGGAAGTTTTTACAAATAAATACAGTCAGTGCCCAAAATGAGCCGGCATGACATACCGGCCCAATTTTTTTTACCCGGAATTTACATACCGGCACTAATTTTAGTGGTAACTGCAGAATTTTTTTTATTTTTTTTCGCTGACTAACGAGCGCGCATGTTTTAACATAGAAACTTTATGTGCTCATGACCTTGGGAAATAGCTGTATGGGAACCGTAAAGGGTAGGGAGTGATGTACACATGAGCTATGGGCTCAAACCTTCAAAGGATGCAAATGAAGCTACCGTTAGCGCATGATCACATCTTGCCCAACTCCTCAGTCATCGCACTAAAGATGTCTGCAGTTTTTATTGTATCGTTAGTTTTGTATATTTAGTCTAAAAAGTTTCTTCTTAAAATGAAGAATTGGGAGAAATACAACAGCCGTTCCATAAAACTGAGAGTAAAATCACACAAAATGAAGAAATATAGGTATAGCAAAATTGTTACAGGGCTTGGTGCTGAGTTCTATTACAGCGCCTTGTGTGGAGAGTTCGTTTGATGTTTCCTTTGCAGTAAGTTCGGTATTGGTGGTATAATCCGTGATTCTCCCAACTGGAGCAGATGAACACAATGCAAACTATAGAAGAGTGAATCGACTGAGGCTAAATTTTGCAGTGAGGAAGACTTTTATTCAGATTTTACGGGGAATGTCTTTAAGCCTTGTCCTGATCTTCGTTCTATCTACATATTAACCGCTCATGATCTCTTTCCGTCTCCTCTATCATCGGCCTCATTTTTTCCTCCTTCCCTTCGTCCCGAAGATACTGCAGCCCGCCAAAGATCTCCTGCCTCGTCGACCTTCTGCCACCGAGTTCTCCCAGCCACACCCTAAGATTCCTCCTCTCCGAAAAACGCAAGATTCCTTAATTGCCATCTGCCTCGGACTGCTTGGGACGGCGGAGAAGCAATAATGTCCAGTTTCATTCTTTTCACATCGACGAAACTATAAATCTAACACCCCCTCTGTTGCGACGCGTGGGAAAAAGGTACTTCGCCTGTCGCTGCCCTTCCCATCCAAATGGCGGGAATTGAAAGAAAATGACTACAATTCACTATCTCCAAAAATGGTTACAGAATCTCGCTTCTGATAAATATGGAAGCCAGGGTTACAAAATATATGTTATTCTTTCTCAAAGTATCTTCCCTCGGATGTTATGCAGCAGTTCCATCGTTCAGTCCACTTTTCAAAGCCTGTGGCGAAGGCATTTTGTGGAAGCTAAAGCGACTCCGGTACAGCTTAAATAACGTCAGCATCTGTGTTGAATGTTGCGCCACGGAACTTCTCCTTCATTGTTGGAAACAACCAGAAATCGAGGTCAGGACTCTAGTGTAGGCACGCTGTGGCATGATTTAAATACTGCATTCCGTAAGAAACTGCTGAACGCATGAAGTTACATGTGGGCATCATGGTGTACATGCAACCAGTTCTGGTCGCGTAATCCGCGTGTGTGGTCGCAGACGCGTCAAGACTGAAATGTAATACTCAGCATTGACAGTAATTTCTGGAGGAACGGCCTTTATGATCAAAGAAAATTTTCATCATCACCTTCCCAGCTGATTTGGGTTGTCGGATTTTTAGCGTAGGAGGCAAGCTTGTGTGTTTCCAGACACTCGTTGCGCGCTTCGTGAGGGGGTCGAAATAGTGGACCCATGTTTCATCGGCAGTTATTACTGTGTTTAAAAAGTTTGGATCCTTTGCAATCATTTGTTCCCATTCATGACACACCTGAACTCTGGCTAACAATTGTGCTCTCTTCAGGTGATGAGGTAGCCATTTGGAACGCAACGATGCAGCAGTAACTTGTCGCTTAGAATGCGGAATGCCAACGTTTTTGAAATATTAGTTAACGCCGCTATGTCTTCACACATCATTCGTCGATCTTCTTGCAGGATTGCTCAAGCAGTGTTAACAATACACTCCGTAACAACACTTTCAGATCGACCAGGCCTAGGAGGGGTTCTGCTGACAAACTCCCTTTATTGAAATCATGGTGCCATCTAAAAATTGTGTACTCACCCAAACATTTATCTTCGTTAGCTTTTTCATTAAATCAACCGTTTCTGGAGCCGTTTTATTCAAACGATAATTTTTTTTTTTTTTTTTTTTTTTTATCGCACAACGCATTTCACTTCTTAACTCTGAATCACCCACCTCCATAGCTGTATGGCGAAATGCAGATGCACCTTAAAGAACTGCGCAAAAACAAAACCAGAATCGTCTGCCACGGCCAATAACTGTTGTCATAGATACCCCCTTAATTCAATTAGTCGTTTGCGTGGTTATTTTTATCCTTCGCACTAAAAAAAAAAAATTACTCTCAGATTTTCTGGAACAGCCTTTGTAGATTAAGCACAAATTGTAGCTTTGCACAAATGAGTATTAACTTTTTCTACTTTGGCCTTTTTTATTTTAAGGGTGGTGAGATTGCTTTTAATTTAAGACTAAATATTCATTCTCATTACGGCGATTCTGATTGCCCAACTTTCTACTTTACGAAAGTCCCTATTGGAAGGTGGCCGCCTTCTCAGCTCGGGACCTTAAAGTTCTGGGTTAAAGTCCAGCTGAATCATGAATGATTAGCCGAGTTTTTTTTTTTTTTTTTTTGATTGGAGGTTTTAACGACCACCGTGAGCAACTCAATGGGCTATAAGCAGTCGCCCGTCCCTAATTTAGGGTCACTGGCTCCAGGGAAGGGAGAGAGCCAGTGCCGTAAGACAAACACAACATCCATGCCTCACCGGGATTCGAACCCGGACCCCTTCCGGACGAATGATCAGAGGCCATCGCTTAGACCATTGCGCCACCGGGGCGGCAGCCGAGTTTCAGAAGTCTTGTTAAGCCGTTGGTCCCGGGGTAGAGACTCCTAAACAAGTCTAATCCCATTCCTCTTTGTAGCATATGTCCTGCCCCCTGGATCCACAAACCAACCAACTGGGATCGACCGCCATCGTTTCTGACTTATGGCGCAATAGTATTCCACGGAATTGTCAATTACATTTCCAAACAAAGGAGATTTTCTTTCAGGGATCCCCCCCCCCCCCCAAATACTTTTTCTGTCTTAGAGATTTTCTAGCGAAGGTGTTTTTTCCGGATAATTTTTAGCTAAATATGAGCATACCGGCATGCACTTCAACATTTCCACTTCGAGCACTGATCACAATACAACCTCAACTCCGTTTTCACGGAAAGAACATCGTAGATTTGACACTTTTTACTCTCTCTCTCTCTCTCTCTCTCTCTCTCTCTCTCTCTCTCTCTCTCTCTCTCTCTCTCTCTCTGTGATTTTTCAATCCATTTTAATGTCTTTTTCGTAAGCTTAAATCACAATTCTTTGAGAACTTTTTATTTATAATTTTCGTGAGTTTTCTTTACGGACGACATTTTTTATGTAACGACTTTTTTAAAATAGATGCATTTTCTAGGGCCTGCAAGGAAATTTTGCTTAGGACACCGCTATGAAATTTCGCCCTGTGCCCCGCAAAAGTTCCAGCCGGTCCTCCTCGAAAGTGCAGGAAACGGATGGTTAATTTATACGCATATGGAGGGCATAGGCATAGATAAGGACACACCGGTTGATATGATCTTCTAATGCGTAGGAGTGAAAGCGCCTTTGCTGATGTGAGCCTAGAACGCACAGTAGAGTATGTCTACGTAGAATAAATGGTAGGTTTGATACGCAGGTAAATCAAAAAATGAGTTACACTTAGCGCCATCTGGTGTGGGATTGCAGTCAGACCGTGTGTGCTTGGGAGAGAAGTAGACAGTACGTCACAGCTGCCGACGGGAGGTGTTTCAGTTCAGTAACTGCGTAAGGCGTGTGTAGGAGGCAGTTCGTAATGGCGCATCAACTGGATTCTTACTCCAAATTGGAAGTGCGAGGAACCATTCGATTTTTGTCGGCTAAGCACCTAAATTGCACTGACATCAATCGTGAAATCTGTGCTGTATACGGGGAAAATGCCATGTCTCGCCTGCCTATTGTAAAGTGGTACCAACAATTTGGAAAGCGTCGCACAAATTTGACGGGCGAAGGCAGACCATCAATATCCAACACTCAGGAGCATGTTGCTGCCGTTGACGACATGATACGGGATAATACGCGTATCAAAATCAAGGAAATTAACAGTATATACGGTAGACATTTCGTACGGGATTGTGCATTCCATCATTCACGAGCAGCTGGGATATCGGAAATTGTGTGCGAGATGGGTGCCACGTTTACTCACCGACCAACACAGAAACCAACGTTTCCTCTCGTCTTTGGCTCTTCTGCAACGGTATTCTGCTATGGGTCGCATTTTTTTGCGTCGAATCATAACAGGGGACGAAACGTGTTTCACCATTTCACCTCTGAAACAAATGATCGTCCACGGAATGGAAGTATGTCACCTCTCCAATAAGGAAGAAGGGCAAAGCCCAACCGTCTGCGGGAAAGTGTCATGGCAGCTGTTTTCTTTTGACTGTGAAGGTGTTGTTTACACAGAATTTCTGCCAAAAGGAAGGACTATCAATGCCATGGGCGTCGCTGGCAAGATATGTCCCCTCCAATATTTCTGACCCTCCGTATTTCTGACTGCAACCCTTTTCATGTTTCGCATTCTTTTCTTCAATACAAATACAATACACGATGCCTATAGTTGTACCTAAAACCGTAAATAAAAGTTGTCAGTTTTTAATTTTGCAATATATTTGCATCTAAAAATTATTGCAGTGCATTCAGATATGCATTTATTCAATACACTTAGAAGATTTGCCGTTCCCAGTACATTTTGAAAACACTTTTTAAAAAACAAAGAAATTGGCTGCTATTATTACTGCACGCTTGCGTCCCCCCCCCAGTTCCTATTTGCCAGCGACGTCCATGATCAATGCTGACTCATATTGGCAGACGCTACGAAATTTGCGAAAGGCAAATTAAGGACAGACGCCGAGGTAAGTTTGGCGAAAGTGTTATTCTGCTGAACGACAACGCCGCACCCCGCACAGCACGGAAAACAAAGGAATTGCTGCTGTCATTCAAGTGGGAGGTGTGGCAACATCCACCGTAGAGCCCCGGCTTGTCTCCGTGCGACTATTATTTGTTTGGTAAAATGAAACAGGACCTTAGTGGGCAACGATTCCAAACCGACGAGGCTGTGAAAACTGCAGTCCTTAACTGTTTGCACCAAACTGGGGGAGACTTTTTCTGTATAGGTATGGAAAAGTTAATCACACGTTCCGGTAAATGTTTACAGTCCTTAGGCGACTATGTCGAAAAATGAATAAATATTGTACCTTTGAACCAACATACAACCCCTGAGTATATCTCGTTTTTTTTTTTTTTTTATTTATCAGTGTAAATAACTTTTTGATCCCCCTCAAGAGAATTCTTAAACCGTGTTGATGTTCCATTTGCTGCTAGCATAAAAAATAGAAAAACGAAACATACAAATACGATGCTTACTAAGGACCCGTGTGTGTGTGGGGGGGGGGGGGGGTAGGAGCAATGCCCACACAGCCTTTGCCCTCACAGATCAAAGGTGTTACTGAGTCATCGTGGACTGATAAGTTCCCAGCTTGGCCTGGGTTCAAGTTTTGTGTGAAGCGTTAATGAGTTTGTTCTTCAGTTTAAGTTCACGCCCGATCATTGTGGGCCACGCAACTCCCTCGTAGTCACTCGTTGACTTGACTTATTCGTGCTGATTCTAATAAGACTTGTATTTGTTCATCCCTTTTGTGAAGCAGGTAACCTAAAATTACGGAGCGATGACTCCACGTAATCTATATTCTGAAGTCTTAAACAGCAAGAAAAAAAAAAGAGGGGGAAGGGGGTTCTTCCTATTGAAAAACATCAGTTGTGTTCAAAATTAACATGTCTCGTCGCAAATCAAAGTTTATTTGCTTTAGTGATGGGGTCGGAACTTTCATTTTTCAATCGTTACTCGTTACTTTTTTCCTCGGGACAAGTACCGAGTTCTTTCCTTGGACCTGGTTACTACACTGGTGTGCAAAAATTAAGAACGAAGAGGAGAAATTAGCATAACAGCGGAACGAGCAGGCAGAACGGAGCGAAAGACCACTCAGGAGATAGACTAGGGTCCGGTACGGTAGGGCATGCGCATATATACAGCATGACGTAGGGGGTGGGGGAGTGTCGGAAGGGTATAAAGCACACGGGCGGTGTACGCTCAGCAATTCGGTAAAAGCTATTGCACGGTGTACATCGGTTTGAACGACGTCGAGTTGCTGCCACCTTGTGATATGACCGACAGGCAATCCAGTAGACGACATCTGGATGACTTTATCCGAGGTCGCGTCATTAGGAAGTTGGAAGAAGGTCGAAGTGTGACTAATGTGGCCGAGGAGTTCGGGATCGCTCACAGCATCGTTTCACGAGCTCTGAGAGCATTTCAAACGACAGGAACAGCTGTCTTAGAGTTTAGTAGTGGTCGTCCACGAGCAACCACGGCGGCGGGCGACTGTTATATTGTCCTACAGGCGAGAAGAGACAGACGGCAGACAGCGGGAGAAATCGCAAGGCACATGCAACAGACAACTGGACGTCCGTTATCGCGTTTTACCGTGGCCAGGAGGCTGCGCAAAGATGGTCCATTTGCACGACGACCAGTACTGTGTGTGCCATTAACGCCTGCTCATCGGAGACGGCGGTTTCTGTGGTGCCAGGAACACAAAAACTGGACTCATCAGCAATGGGGTCGAGTTCTCTTTACAGATAAGAGCTGATTTAGTCTGACGAGCTATTCTGGACGTATACACATCTGGAGGGAGCAGGGAACACGCAATCACACCTCCAACATCACCGAAAGGGACCGGTTTGGAGGTGGCGGAGTTCTCGTTTGGGGCGGTATCATGCTTGGTAGCCGTGCTGACCTCCACATCTTCTAAGGTGGTTCAGTCACTGGTGTCCGCTATTGGACCGAGGTTCTCCTGCCTCACGTGCATCTGTTTAGAGGTGCTGTGGGTCCTGAGTTCCTCTTCATGGACGACAACGCTACACTTCGTCGTACAGTGGCTGTCGCAGAGCTGTTGGAGAGTGAAGATATTCAACGCATGGATTGGCCCGCATGGTCCCCGGACCTAAATCCAATCGAACACGTGTGGGACCTTCTCGGGAGACGCTTGGCAGCACGTCACCAGCCGCCAGCAACGATTGGCGCTACAAGAGGAATGGACCACGATGCCTCAACAGCTCTTTGACAACCTCGTCTTCAGCATGGACGGACGTTGTAAATCCTGCAACGCAGTCCTACTAAAGACTGGATTTTTCTTGGCAGCCGCCTGTCACATGGACGTTTCTGTCCAGTTGGGCTCGAAGCTACCTTTTTCAATAAAGTGTCTTTGTATCCTTTGGATTTCTTGTTTGGACGGTTTTGCTCACTTGTCCCATATTCTTACATCTTGGGGATCTTATGGTATGATTTGAGTCGATGTGGAGCACTTTTGCACGACGTTACATTCGAAAAACCGTCTCGTCCTTAATTTTTGCACGCCAGTGTAGTAACGAGTCGGTACATCCGTAACCGTTATAATGTATCGGTACTTCTGTCCAGTTGGGCTCGAAGCTACCTTTTCAATAAAGTGTCTTTGTATCCTTTGGATTTCTTGTTTGGACGGTTTTGCTCACTTGTCCCATATTCTTACATCTTGGGGATCTTATGGTATGATTTGAGTCGATGTGGAGCACTTTTGCACGACGTTACATTCGAAAAACCGTCTCGTCCTTAATTTTTGCACGCCAGTGTAGTAACGAGTCGGTACATCCGTAACCGTTATAATGTATCGGTACTTTCGTATTTCAATCGTTACTCGTTACAGTCGTTACATTTTCTTTCTTGGGACAAATACCAATTTACAACAGTCGTTCCTTTGACCTGGTTACAGAATTTGTTACTGTTCCTTTCTCGGGACAAGTACCGATTCACAGTAGCTATTCCTTGGATCTATACAGGAAGTCTTTTATTTTTATTCTTCGGGAACAAGAACTGGTCTACAGAAGTGGTCGAGAAAATAAAATGCTGAGTCTCTAAAAACCATGGTGAAATATATACCTGATTTGTTTTATTTTAATTTTATTATTAATATTTTGTTATTGCTTAATAGCAAAGGGGATGTCAAATTTTAAAATAAAGTTTCTTGGATAGAAAGAGAGCGGTTGAAAGGATTCTTTAAGTAATAGACAGTCATGAAACTTACACTTTTTTCGTTTAATTTAGAGCTACTGGTCCAAGGGAAGGGAAATAACCAGTACCGTAAAGCAAAACTATATCCATGCCTCACCGTGATTCGAACCTGGCCCGGACCCATCTCGGACGGATGGTCAGAAGCCAGCGCTTAGACTATTGTGCCACCAAGGCGACAAACTTAAAACATTTCCACGTGGCGCAGTGGTCTAATCGTTCGTCCGAGATGGGTCCGGTCAGGATCCGGCTGAGGCATGGATGTTGTGTTTGTCTTACAGCACTGGCTCTTCACCCTCCCTGGAACCAGTGACTCTAAATTAGGAACGCCGCCCCGGTGGCGCCGTGGTCTAAGCGATGGATTCTGATCATTCGTCCGAAAGGAGTCCGGGTTCGAATCCCGGTGAGGCATGGATGTTGTGTTTGTCTTACGGCACTGGCTGTCTCCCTTCCCTGGAACCAGTGGCCCTAAATTAGGGACAGGCAACTGCTTATAGCCCATAGAGTTGCTCACAATGGTCATTAAACCTCCAATCAAATAAAAAATAAATAAATAAATTAGGAACGGGCGACTGCTTATAGCCCATCGAGTTGCTCACAATGGTCATTAAACCTCCAATCAAATAAAAAATAAATAAATAAATTAGGAACGGGCGACTGCTTATAGCCCATCGAGTTGCTCACTGTGGTCGTTAAACCCCCAATAAAATATATACTATAGGAACTGATCTTTTTGAGAGTTGGATAACGAGTCGCGCAGTCCTGTCCGAGGAACTTTCAACTTCTAGAACACTGTCCTTCAGTCTTCTGTTTCAGAACTAGTGGTGTTGGATTTATAATAAAAGACTGAAGGACAGTGTTCTAGAAGTTGAAATTTCCTCGGACAGGGCTGCGCGACTCGTTATCCAACTCTCAAAAAGATACCAGGCTCAGATTATTCAAGCTTATGCACCCACCACAAGTCATCCTGAAGAAGAAATTGAAGAATTTTATGAGGAAATTCGGAATCTAAATAACAAGAGCAAACAGCACTTGAAGTTCATTATGGGTGATTTCAATGCAAAAATAGGGCAACGGAATGACTTCGGTTGGTAAATTCGGCTAATGGGAACAGAAATCAATGTGAAAATACTCTTGGAAAGTTTGCAGAAGCAGAAAGGTTTTTCATCATGAACTCCTTCTTCAAGAAAAAGCCACACAGGAAATTGATATGGAGGCATCCAAATGGGAAGACAAGTGAAATTGATTTTATTATGTGTAACAAAAAATTCGTCATCGAAGACTGCAGTGTGCTAAAAAGTTCAACACAGGTAGTGACCATAGAATGGTGAGATGTAAGATGCACCTCAACACAAACTCAAACGTGGCAAGCTCATAAGACAAACAAAATGTATTGACATAACCAACCTTAAAAAACATCATAATACCTTCAAGTTGGAACAGATTCTCTGCTTTAGAAGGCCTAACATCGGAAGAAGTGGGCATCTCTGAAGTTAACAGAAAACTCAGTACTCACCAAGGCTCTTATGGAAACAGCAACAAAAATAGCTGGTACTAAGAACAAGTTACATATGAAGAAAATTTCAGGAAAAACAAAAATGTTGATGCAAAAGAGAAGAGAGATGAGGACAAGTAAAGAAGACGTAACTTTCAAAGTGGAATATATAGAACTATGCAAGACAGCATGGAAAAGTGAAGCGAAATTTTGCCAAGGGTGAAAGATTTCTACTCAAAACTGTATGAGAGGGATAATACATCTATTCCAGACATTACGACAGGAACCAGTACCAAAGTCCCTCCAGTCCTTCCTGCAGAAGTTACACGTGTAATTAAGAACACGAAACGAGGAAGAACTCCAGGAGAGGATGGAATCACCATGGACATTATACAAGAATCAAGTGGAGAAATTGAAACTATGCTCGACCAAGTTTTCACCAGATGTCTCAATGAAGGGAAGATTCCTGAGGATTGGAGCAATGCTACAATGATCCTGCTACATAAAAAAGGTGACGTTGAGGATATTGAGAACTACAGGCCCATCAGCCTCCTCCTGTCAGTGGTTTATAAAGTCTGCATTAAAGTTCTTTCACATCGCTTGAAGGTAACACTAGACATGGTTCAACCAAGAGAGCAAGCTAGATTCAGGAGTGGCGACAGCACTGTGGATCATATCCATGTACTGAGAGAACTAACTGAAAGAATAAGAGATTATGAACTCCCATTATGCATGGCTTTTATTGATCCTGAAAAGGCCTTTGATTCCGTGAAACCATCAGCTGTTACAATGGCTTTGAAATCCTGAGTATTGAAGAAGCATACATTAACATTATTAATAACATCTATGAAAATGCAAGTGCAAAGGTTCGGATATTTGAGGATACAGCACTAAATAAAATCGGAAAGGGAGTGAGACAAGATGACGCCATATCCCCAAACTCTTTAATGCCACATTGCAAAATGTCTTTGAATCATTGAACTGGGAAAACAAAGGGATAAAGATTAATGGAGATTATTTAACTCACCTTCGTTTTGCTGATGACGTAGTCATTTTTGCAACTACCCCTTCGGAGCTGCAGAGTATGATCCAAGAACTTGCTGGCAAGAGTAAAGAAGTGGAATTAAAAATGAACTTTCATAAGACAAAAGTGATGTACAATGCTTTTACAGGAAATGAAGATGTATTGATTGATGGAGAAAAGCTTGAGACAACCGATTCTTACATTTATCTTGGATATCAAGTGAGGGTCACATTGATGAAGAAATTAATTGTCGTATAAAACTTGAATGGAGAGTTTTTGGAAAAAACAGTACAAATTTTAAGAGCAATATGCCATTATGTCTTAAAAGGAAAGTGTTTAATCAATGCATCCTGCCAGTGATTACGTATGGAGCAGAGACATGGATGGGCCTTAACTAAAAAAGATATACAAAGACTGCAGACAACTCAAAGCAGCATGGAGAGATGCATGCTTGGTGTAACCAGGAAAGATAAGAAGAGGAACTTGTGGATAAGGAAAATGACAACAGTGGACGACATCATAACCAGAGTGGAATTACTGAAATGGCAATAGGCTGGACATGTTGCCAGTGCCGCCCCGGTGGCGCAGTGGTCTAAGGCGTTGGCCTCTGATCATTCGTCCGTAAGGGGTCCGGGTTCGAATCCCGGTCAGGCATGGATGTTGTGTTTGTCTTACGGCACTGGCTCTCTCCCTTCCCTGGAACCAGTGACCCTAAATTAGGGACGGGCGACTGCTTATAGCCCATTGAGTTGCTCACGGTGGTCGTTAAACCTCCAATAAAAAAAATAAAAAAAATGGTGCCAGTAGAATAGACCACCGATGGACAACTGAAATTTTAGACTGGATTCCAAGAGACAGAAGAAGACCCCATGGGAGGTGGATGGATGAAATTCGAAAGCATGCCGGAGTGACATGGAGGAGACATTCTCAAGACAGACAATTGTGGAAGAAACTTGGGAGGACCTTCATCCAGCAGTGGAATGATATGGTTGACAATGATGATGATGATGATATATATATATATATCGTTACAAAAAAAGTAGCGATACAGAAAGTAACGAGTACCAAAAAGTACCGATTTTGCCCATTCCAAATTTGCTTTTCTACCTGATTGTTTACGTATAATAATAGCGTCGTTCCTGAAAAACGCGGTTACGGTCGCGCGATTTTTAACGTGGTTCGTGAGGACAATTTCGATGGATGATGCAGGTCTCTATTTCGGGGAGCTGTGTTAGCGACGGGCGCGTGGGAATACTTCTATTGGACTTTAATCGATACAAGACGATCCGATACGCTTCGGAGTCGTCGTCTGCACTGTGCCCTACCTGTTACAGCAACGCCGACGAGCAGAAGAATGCGAGTCGCGCCGCCTGTCATGGCCGCCTCGCGGAATTGAAGTCCAGCTAGACGCATCATCATCCCACATGGAGGAAGCCATTCAGTGGCAGCCCGCCGGCTGCTGGAGTTGCTGTCGGAGTCGGCGAGCTCGGCGCCATGCCAGCTGGTCGGAAAACCTTGCCACTGGAGTGAGGTTAGTAGGAACTCCGTGATCTTTAAGATTGTTATCCCGGAAAACGCGACGGGTGCTCCGCTGAACTCGGGAGAGGAGAGAAAATCCTTGTTGCAGTTCCTCTTGTTCTTGGTGTGCGTTGTTTCGTCTGCCGCAAGGCAGACTCTTAGATCTATTTTTAGCAGCATCCATTTCAAGTCGTCTTAGAATCCATCTGGTGATTTTTTTTTCCCCGGTGGAACAGCGTTGGTGTCCGAGCAATGACGCAACATAATTTTTTGAAAGGGGGCTTCCGCGTTTAAATCTTAATGGCTGATGATCTGGGGTGTAAAAATTTTTCCGTCGAGCCGATTGATTGAATTAAATGTTTCATCAAATGTTTGTTTGTGAGAGGAGTTAAGATCCTGTGTCGAGATATTGGTGAAATTTTAAATGCGTGAATCTAGTAATTTTGCATGTTTGTTTTGAAATCCGTGTTACCTGTTCTGCATACCTAATGACCAAATGGTATTATGGGGAATAATTCAGGAATTGGCAATGTTGCACATTTTCTGTGCGTTTTACAGGTAATCAGGTAGAATTCATATAAAGCAACAAGGTTTCTTTCTTATATATTTTCTACAGCTTGTAGTTCAGCATTAAATAAAATGTCAGCTTCAAAAGCTAGTAGTCTCCCAGGATGTGTTTTCACTCATATAGCACTGGCTTTCCCACATCAAAACTAGTGGTTCTAAATTAAAGATGGGCAATTCCCAGCCTTAGGTGCAAGTGGTCTTCCACATTTTTGGGTTAATAAAAGGATGTTAAAGGATAGATAAAGAACCAAAACAGAAAAAGATATAACTTGCCTGTGTCTAAGCAAGGATTCAATCCTTGACTCTTGCTTTCTGAACATAGCTGCAAAATTGAGTAGGAAAGCTGCCTTTCCAATGTTTTTTACTTTCCCAGATAATTACTAAAAAAAGTCAAATGTTACAGATTAAGATTTAGTAGTTTGCCCTTCTGCAAATCCCCAGAGATGTTGCTTATGCTTGAGATTACTACAGTTTTGCCAGCATAGTAGTAGATGATATTGTTTGCTATGGTTTATCTTCATACACTGCATTATTGTGTGGTATACTGAACTGGCACATGTAGAAAAGTTATGGATGCTGTCTAAAACTTAAATATGAATTTGTGTGCATTTTATATAGTAACAGCTGTTTGTGATCAGCTTTGGACCAAGATCACCCAATTTTTTCTTTTGCCCATTTTGTCAGCTTTTGAAACATTTTGGGGTAGGGGGGCTATGTTAGCTGCAGAATCCCCCCTTTCACATATACTCAACAGTCCAATGTGAGTGAGAACATGTTGAAATGTAATTTTCTTGATCTTTTTTTTTTTTACCTTTTTGTTAAACATAATTTATTAATGATTGGCTATTGTCTGAAGTTTTGTTACATTCCTTTTTCTGTTTTAAAATGTAATAGTGGATGTTCGTTCCTTATGTAATTAAATGAGAGCTGTGACGCCCAAGAAAAACTTAGGGAATTCATAGTTTTGCTGTGGCGGTAGTAATTTTTACGAGCAGGCAGTGCAATGCATAATGGTGCTAAACAAAACATTAAGTGTAAAGTGACCATGATTAGTTTGTTATTGAAACAATTTTTTTATAAAAAATTGTTTAGATGCATTGTTTTAGTTATGAGAGAGTAGGTATATTATACCATTTTCCATTTACATAATTTCTGCTGAATTCACTTTCACCAAGTATTATGTTTCCGTGGATTTCCTCTGTGGTATATCATCAGAATGCATAATTTGGCCAAGGCATCAGTGTAGAGTTACAATGCTTCAAACACAAAAGGTTTCAGTTTTACTGAATCAGCTAGATTTTAAGCTTTGTATCATGTTTTTAGTACTGTTTGTTTCATTATCATTTTTAGCCCTTTCATCGTTCTCATTCTTCAGTTTTATTTGATCAGCCATATTTTAAGCTTCATAGCACGTTTTTAATACTGTTTGTTTGTCTGTCTTTTGTCTGGCGCTCTTTGGCCAAACATGGCCCTTGCGCCATAAAAATCAACCAACCAACCAACCAACCAAACACAAAAGGACAGCATTTATGGGCTGTCCTGAATTCACTGTATGAAATGGTTTTACTGAAACAACTAGGGACTGTTCATGTCTGGCATTCTGTTTTCTCCCCTAGCAAGTGTGTGTGTTTTGTTTCTGGGTTTAACGACCACCACGGGCAACTTTAAAGGTCACCTTTCCCTAATTTTGGTGTACTGGTTCCAAGAAGGGACAGAGCCAGCGTGTACAGGCCAACACACCATCCATGCTTCATATGCGATTCATACTAAGGCCAATCTTGAATGAATGGTCAGAAGCTAGCAGCTGAGTTCATTGTGCCATCAGAGTGACCAAGTGCCTATTGAAGAATCTTGTTGAAATAATGATGTAATACTTTGTACATTATTAGTTACAAAAATCTTTAATATGGGTTTTTCAATAGCTTTTTCTTTTTCAATTTTGACAAATTTTCAGTTTATTCCGGTTTTTTTTTATCAGATATATTTTTCTTTTTGTTATTATTGAAGTTAACAGTTAGGGATCATGACAGTTCTGCTTTTTCTGTCTTTGTAGTTAAGTCTAGGACCGAAGTTGGTCCAATTTTTGTGTTGAGCGTCCAATCTGAGTGAACATTGATGATGGCTTCTAAATTATACTGTAGTAAAACCCATATTGAAAATCTTTATAACCATTAATATATGAAGTGATAGAGTAAGCCACTGGAGAATCATAGTGGGCACATGCATCCCAACTTTAAAAGATTTAATCCAACATGGAGCAGCAAATATGAATGAGAGTTTTAATGAAGTTGCTACAAAATTCAAAGGGGAAGAACCAAGAGCTTTATACACATACACACTGTTATGCTCAACTTTTAGATTTGGCTGTTATTCATTTTTGTGAGGAAGTAAATCCATGGAAAAATGCTGTCAATATAGAGAACTTATTATATTATTCATGTATCAGCAAAAAGATATGTAATATTTAAAAGAATTCATAAAAAAGAGAGGATTTTCAGGAAACTTATTAACATCTTGTCAAAAATATGCTGGTCTGTTCTTCATTATGAGTTATCATCAGCTGGGATTGAAAAGTAATCCACAACAAAAAAATGTTTGTTAAAGAGACCCAAATATTGTGACATTAACGAAGAAACTGTTTCGAAGAATGCCCCCCCCCCCCCGGCAAGGAAAACATCAGTTAACACTTATTCATGCCCCTCCCCAAGGTAAATCAATCAGTTTACATTTGTTTGTGCCCAAAGGTAAACATCAGTTTACACTTATTCATTACCCCCCCCCCCAACCTTTTTGGTCCATTTTCAGTTTATTCCATTTTTATATCAGATCTTTTTCCTTTTTGTTGTTATTGAAGTTAGCATTCATTAGTAGAATTAAATAATCACAATGATTCATTTAAATAATAATTCAATCATTCATTAGTAGAATTAAATTACCACAGTGATTTGTATTCAGCCAAGCTGAAAACTGGGGAAAACTTTGAGCTGACCTTTGTGCATGAGAGGCTTGTTGAGCAATTGCTACAAGGTGATTCTTGAAACTGTTTTGGTGGTGGATGTGGTGTTGCTCGTCCTGTACACTAGAGTCCTGAAGATTGTTTTTGTTAAAGCTTATATGTGCTTCTGGAAGTGAATGATTTACATTGTCATTTACAGTGCTCTGAAACTCAGTGGAAATTAGAGCTGAGTTCAGGCTCAATTTTCGGAGCCCGAGCCCGAATTTTATATTGCAAGATAGAGCCCGAGCCCGAAAACTGGCTAACTTGTTCAACCATCAATAAAAAAAAATCTCCTTTTCCACACTTCCACTTTTTTCTCCTCCTGCAATTAACCAACGTATTTCTCCAATACGGAATGGTTGGAAGGGACCTCTATTTATTTTTACAGTATAACTGGACGATTTTCTTTGACCATTCATTTCCACCTGAAGTTCTTCGGGTGGCCGGGCATCTAAAATGATCAGGAGGTGCCGCAATAGTATGTTGCTCAAATAATGCTAATATTATCGCGCCATAATGCGCTACAATATGTACGTTGCTAAATAGAATTAGCAGGGAGCTTCTGCGTGGAGATAAGGGGTAAACGATCGTCAGCATGCTATCAACTATACAATATCTATAGTTCTTAAAAAGCTTTTCTTCTCTGCAGAAACACACTAATATGCGGCCTATGGCATTTTTTACCCAAGCCCGGAATAAATAGACATCTCGAATGCCGCTCGCTAACCAGAACCAGTTGCCGAAGAATTACATTTACCGATTATAAAGTGTCTCATGTGTTAAACCATATAAAATCATATTTATATATAAAAACATTTCTCTCGCTTTCCTTCTCTCTAAGAGCACGAGCCCAAACCGCAGTAAATATTCTACAGCCCGATTCGGGCCCCGGCTCAGCCTGTCTCAGCTCTAGTGGAAATACCATGTGCCAGATAATGAAGAAGCTACTTGGTGGTCGAATGATTCAAGTTGTTGGCTTCTGATCACTGATCCACGATGGGCCCAATTTCAAGTTCTAAGTGAGGCATGTGTGGTATACTTGTGTATTGGTACTGGCTCTGTTCCTTTCCTGTATCCAGTCACCCTAAATTAGAGACGGGCTGCTGCTTACAGTGGTTGTCAAAAGTTGAAAACAAGAAAATAAAATATATTCTAGTTGTAAATGAATTTATGGCACCTCTATTCATAGTGTATTGTGGAATAACTTTTACGGGTCTTATAGAGGTTATTATTCAAAAAAGTTGGTTGTCAAATTTTCAAACTAAAGCCTAGTTCGTCATCAGGACTACGTCACTGGAGTAGTTGCTGCCACTCAGTTGGAAGAGTCCAACCGCAATTATCATTAATTGTGGTACTTCTTCTTCTTGCTATTTCGATCCCTTCTTCTAGTTTCCTCTTTACTAAGTTTGCGTGATGGGCGATTATTCTTACTGAGTCCTAATTTATGGAGTGTCCACTTGCTTGTATATGTCTGTCTAGCCCTGTTTTGTTACTAATGTTCCTAATAGCTGCTTGGTGTTCTTTCATTCGGACTTTAATACTTCTCCCTGTTTCTCCTATATAGCTGAGTCTGCAGTTACAGTCGATGCAATAAATAGCAAGAAGGAGTAATTTATTGCATCGACTATAACTGCAGACTCAGCTATATAGGAGAAACAGGGAGGAGTATTAAGGTCCGAATGAAAGAACACCAAGCAGCTATTAGGAACATTAGTAACAAAACAGGGCTAGACAGACTTATACAAGTAAGTGGACACTCCATAAATTGCGACTCAGTAAAAATAATCGCCCACCAGTCAAACTTAGTAAAGAGGAAACTAGAAGAAGGGAGCAAAATAGCAAGAAGAAGAAGTACCACAAGTAACGATAATTGCGGTTGGACTCTTCCAACTGAGTGGCAGCAACTACTCCAGTGACGTAGTCCTGATGACGAACTAGGCTTTAGTTCGAAAATTTGACTACCAACTTTCATGAAAAATAACCTCTATAAGACCCGTAAAAAAGTTATTCCAAAATATATTCTGTTGTTGAAATCTTCATTTTTCAAGTCTGAAATTTGATGTTTTAAAGCAATGTATGAAGAAGGATCTGCCCAACATCTTGCAGATAGTTATAAAGTGTAAGATACATATGCTGGAGTTGTGTAGGGATGTGCCAGACAGTGCATGTGAGGGGGCAGAGAGCAAGCTCCAGTGTCTGACCAGCACAAGATAAAGTGTACACCAAAGGGTGTGGGGACATTGTCGATTGCAGGAAAAGTAATATAAGAAGCCTAAAACTGTGGAGGCCATGAAAAATATTGTTCAAAGCTCCATGGATATTCCTATGAAGATTTCAAGTAGTGTAGTGTTGTATTGGATGTAATTTCATCTTCCATGGATCCAGAGGTAAAGTGTACACCAAAGGGTATAAGGACATAGCCAGTTGCAGAAAAAGTAATGTAAAAAGCCTACAAATTATGGAGGCCATGAAGATTGTTCAAGATTTGGTGTTCTTGTGGAGATTTCAAGTAGTGCAGTGTTGCACTGGATCTAGTTTCATCTTCCATGGAACCAGAGGCAAAGTGGGCACCAAAGGGTGTAAGGAGTTGCAGAAAAAGTAATGTAAGAAGCCTAAAATCATGGAGGCCATAAAAAATATTGTTCAAAGCTCTGTGGATATTCCCATGGAGATTTCAAGTAGTGCAGTGTTGCATTGGATGTAGTTTCATTTCCATGGAGCCAGAGGTAAAGTGTACACCAAATTTTGTGAGGATATATCCAGTTGCAGAAAAAGTAACTTAAGAAACCTAAAAATTATGAAGGCCATGAAGAAGACTGTTCAATATTCAGTGGATATTCTTGTGGAGATTTCAAGTAGTGCAGTGTTGCATTGGATGTGGTTTCATTTTCCATGAAACCAGAGGTAAAGTGTACACCATAGGGTGTGAGGGCATTGCCAGTTTCAGAAAAAGTAACATAAGAAGCCTAAAAACTATGGAGGCCATGAAGAAAATTGTTCTAGACTCAGTGAATATTCCTATGGAAACTTCAAGTACTGTAGTGTTGCATTGGATGCCATTAAATCTTCCATGGAACCAGAGGCTTCAGATCTTGGAGTAATAACAACAGAATGCAGAATTGCTAAATTAAGTACTGTCTCAGGCAAAGAAATGTCACTATTCTAGGAACTCTTGGTGCCTGAACAACTTCCTTTTCTACAATTAATAGCTGGGTACAAAGCAGTTGTGAAGAAATACATGGGCAATAGTAAGATTTGTAAAAATTTCATGTCAACTTCGTTTATAACTAAGTGCCAGTTGGCATTCCAATGTTGGTCATGAGATGGTGTTCCATGGTGTACGCCAAAAGTTTTGTATGTACCTCGTGCTATATAGCCAAATATGGCTTTTTTTTTATTAAAAAACACTAAAAACAACATCAAACTATTCCCTTAGTCTCATTTATCAGTCTTTTTTTAATCCTTTGTAGTCTCATTGTATTATCCACAAATCTTTGTACTAAATTGCAGAGCAAAATGATACTTTATCTTACAATTTCATATTTATGCTGATCCTCTCTTTTTTCTTGCAAGTTCTTACATCTTAGTTTAAGGGATTAAAGATCCCCCTCCAAACAAAGTGCTGTTTTCGAAAATATCCTTATATGGTTTAACTGCTGTACACCAGAGTAATTACACTTACACTATTACAAAATAGTTTAACAATTACACTTTCAGACACTCGGGACCTTTTTGAGAACCCATCAGCTTTGTGAAATCCTCCATAGCTACTGCCTTAGAGGTATTTCAAAGGACTTGTGGGTTTCTAAAAAGGTCCCTAATGTCTATGTGTGAATGTGTAATTGTTCATACTCTAATGTACTGCAGTGAAACCTGCATACTGCAGAAGATAGGAGTTGTTTGTGTACTGGAGAGATGTGTTACTTATAGAAAGAGTGTGGCCAAACATGTTCTGATCAAGTGTGGAATGAAGGTGTGTTGTAGATGTGTAATATAAAGCATAATTTTTTTAGTAAGGCAGAGAAAAATATTCTGTGACGGTCTGGCCATGTTGAAAGAATGAGTGGCGAGATGCTAACTAAGAGAATTTATTCAGCCCAAGTGGTAGGAAAAAAGGTACACAAATGCCAAGGAAATCGTGGGAGGGTTATATTCGTGAATGTCTGCATGAGAAAAAGATAATGAATATGAAGTACATAAGGTCTTGTGTGTTGTGTGATGGATGTCGGTGAAGTTCAAGTTGTGTGTCGAGATCGACATAAATGAAGACGTTTGGTGCATCAGCAGTAAGTAAAATCTATTACCGTCAGTTGTGAACTTTAATCTGGCAGATGAGCTTTGTTTTTTAAGTATTCAATCTCTGAGAACAGCTTAGGGATATGTATGTATGTATATATCACAGTTCATTGACTGGAAACAAATTTTCACTTGAAATAAAAATTTTCAGTGCTGCATTTCTGAATGTCTGTTGGAATCATGAGTGATCTCATTACCAATAGAAGTAATGCATTTGGAGGTTCAAAGCAATTTTTAAAAATTTCATTGGCTTATAAATTGGCTTGTGGCACTGTAACTCTTTGTGAATCCAGTCTGTTGTCATTGTTGAGACATTTTTTACTTGTTGATGTTGTCAGTGGCACAGCCAGGGTGGGTGCAACAGGTCTGGGCCACTCTTTCCCTCAGATCCCTTTGTTTTTTTCAAACCCAGTTTAGTTTTAACTAAAATATTATGGTTACAACAAAGAGAATTTTGTTGATATTGAAAAGTATAATGGCCTCATTCAAGGTTATAGACAATAGCTGTTTAAGAGAGAGTGAGTGAGAGAGAGGGGGTAAAATGAAATAACTGAAACTAACACTTCGTTGACTTCTCTTTTTGATTTTGACCTTTTCTTGCCTATTATATCACTTCTTGAAACCAAGGCTAAGGCTCAATAAAAAATGATACTCTTTTTTTTTTTTGGGGGGGGGGGATCCATAATCCACACTCTGAAAGTTTTGATGAAAATATATGTCTGGACTGGGGCTCAGATATCCTCCCTCCTGGCCCCTGCCTCTCTACAGCCCTTGCAAGACTGGTACCCATTCCCCTAGTAGAAATCTGGACTGTGCTACTGGATTTTGCAACTACATTTTGCTGAAGGTTTTAGAGATAGCAGAGAGAAAGTTTTTAGACTGAAAGTTCTTGAAATTTTAATCTTTTACTATTTGTTACAAAGAAGGCCATTCAGGATCAATGATAATGATTATCAGAAAACAGAGGGGGGGGAGGAGTAAAAATCCCTTTCTCAACCACCAGTGGTGTTCAGCCTGATGGCCTTTCATTAGGGCTATAGTTTTGCAGTGCTATTTCCACTGAAAAAGGATGTAGTTATGCTGATATTGTCCCGTTCCTCCTTAAAAGCTTTCCAAAGACCATCTCTTGAACATAATAATCTCTGCCAAAGAGTACATTTTGATACCCCAGGGGTACACAGATCCATCAGAGAGGCATCAGAAAATTTGATCTGGTTGTTGCTATATAGTATCACCTAAATCACAGTCTTCTGGTACATCTGATGTAAGATTTTTTTTTTTTTTTGTCAATTTGGATGTTTGGCTTGATGCTTTATCTTGGTGGATGTGTATGGCAGTTTTGTCTCTACTGCAAAGCACCATCATTTCCTGCTAATAAATTGGTGTCAAAATCTCTATCTGATTATATGCTAAGATGCTAAGTTAACTTTGGCATTTTTAGCCTCCCAATAAATCTGCAGCTTTCTGTGGTATGAAAACTCAGTGGTAATCATAAAGCCTTGCAGGAAAGTTTCATGGCATTCTCAATGCTCTTTTGAAAAGTGTCTTTGTGCCATCCTGCCAACAGCAAATTGCACAAGGTTTGTTGCTGTCTGATACATTAATATTGGCTTCGTCCAAGGTGAACACACCCTTTGACTTTTCATTGGCCATGTGTTTTTCGTAGTGCTTCCTGCAGAGGTTCCTCTCCAAAATGTGCCTTGGGAGAAGTTTGTGTGTTCTGCTCTTATGACATTTTAGTAGATTTTTATCTCAATGGATTATGGTGTTGTGAGAACTCCCATCTTTCCTACAATGATGTGTTGTGTCACTGGGTTTGGTCCTGGCACAGTCTTCACTTTCTGGATGATGCCTGGTCTTGGATTTAATTGTTTTGTACCAACTGAAAGGTTTGATATTAAGATATTTGTTCAATACAAGGCTGTATGAACATTAATATTACATGCCCTAAATATTAATATAATCTGCTATTAGTAATAAGTAATAGCAGGAACACATACTGTTTCACACGTTTTGACATTTCAGTAGATTTTTATCTCAATGGATTATGGTGTTATGAGAACTCCCATCTTTCCTACAATGATGTGTTGTGTTGCTGGGTTTGGTCTTGGCATTCTTCACTTTCTGGATGATAGCAGCAGAACGACTTGTGCCTGGCCTTGGATTTAATTGCTTTGTACCAACTGAAAGGTTTGCTATCAAGATATTTGTTCAACACAAGGCTGTATGAACATTAATATTAAGTGGCCTAAATATTAATATAATCTGCTATTAGTAATAAGTAATAGCAGGAACACATACTGTTTCACACGTTATAATTTTTTTATTATTTTTATTGTAGGATCAATGCTTAACAGTTGTAGGCCTAAAATCCTTCAACATTCATGATAAAAATCTAATAAAATAGCATCTTAAACCCCAAAACACAAGTGTATACTAAAATATATAAAACTTACATTATATCATGTGTAGGTTGCTGCGGAAGGTTCATCTGGGCAAGTAACATCTTTGTGTTGACTTGTTGATCCTCAATCTGCAATATTTCAAGGGCGAAACTGGTCTGCGATAACTTCAGTCCATACGTGTAATACATATTAATGGAATGGCACTGAAAAAATGTTGAAGACCTGAATATCATTGTAGACAAAATGATTGTATTTACCCACAATAGATATTTCGGTCAGTAGAATATGTGCGAAACACGCAAAAAATTGGAATAAAATGTTCAACGCCAAAAAAACAAATGATCCTCAAATCAATGTAACAGCTTAAACTTTAAAAATAATAATGATAATTAAAGATATTTATGTAAGATGCACCTCAACACCAAACTTGAACGTGGCAAGCTCATAAGACAAACAAAATCTATTGACATAACCAACCTTAAAAAACACCATAATACCTTCAAGTTAGAACTGAAGAACAGGTTCTCTGCTTTAGAAGGCCTAACATCGGAAGAAGTGGACATCTCTGAAGTTAACAGAAAAATAACCAAAGCTCTTATGGAAACAGCAACAAAATTAGCTGGGTCTAAGAACAAGTTGCATGTGAACAAATTATCAGGAAAAACCAAAATGTTGATGCAAAAAAGAAGAGAGATGAGGACAACTAAAGAAGATGTGACTTCCAAAGTGGAATATATAGAGCTATGCAAGACAGTAAGAAAAAGTATCACTGAAGACGTAAGGAAATTCAACTGTGAACTAGTGAGGAAAGCAATTGAAAACAACCAAAGCCTAAAGATAGCAAAGGGACATCTCAGTAAGGGAAGAAAACAGATTATGGCACTGAGAAAAGAAGATGGTTCTGTAACAAGAAATAGAGGCGAAATCTTGACAAGAGTGAAAGATTTCTACTCCAAATTATATGAAGGGGATGATATATGCACTCCAGACATCATGAAAGATACCAGTACCAGAGTTCCTCCAGTCCTTCCAGCAGAAGTTGCACATGCAATCAAGAACATGAAGCGAGGAAAAGCTCCAGGAGAAGATGGAATTACTGTAGACATCATACAAGAAGCAAGTGGAGAAATCGAAACAGTACTCGCCCAAATTTTCACTCGATGCCTTAATGAAGGAAAGATTCCTGAGGATTGGAACACCGCTACAATGATCCTGCTACATAAGAAAGGTGACATTGAGGATCTCGGAAACTACAGACCTATCAGCCTCCTATCAGTAGTTTATAAAATCTTCACTAAAGTTCTTTCACACCGCTTGAAGGTAGCACTAGACATGGCTCAACCGAGAGAACAAGCTGGATTCAGGAGTGGCTACAGCACAATAGATCATATCCACGTGCTGAGAGAACTAATTGAAAGAGCGAGGGAATATGAACTTCCATTGTGCATGGCTTTTATCGATTATGAAAAAGCCTTTGATTCGGTGAAACCATCAGCAGTTACAATGGCTCTGAAAACCTGCGGTATTGAAGATGCATACATTAATATTATTAATAACATCTATGAAAATGCGAGTGCAAAGATTAGGCTGTTTGAAAATACAACACACGTAAAAATTGGAAAGGGAGTGAGACAAGGTGACAGCATATCTCCGAAGCTCTTTAATGCCACATTGGAGGGTGTTTTTCAGTCGCTGAGCTGGGAAAACAAGGGGATAAAGATTAATGGAGATTATCTAACCCACCTTCGTTTTGCTGATGACGTAGTCATTTTTGCAACTACCCCATCAGAGCTGCAGAGTATGATCCAGGAACTTGCTGACAAGAGTAAAGAAGTGGGATTAAAAATGAACTTTCAGAAGACAAAAGTGATGTTCAATGCTTTTACAAGAAATGAAGATTTACCGATTGATGGAGAAAAGCTGGAGATAACAGACACATACGTTTATCTTGGACAACAGATATCAAGTGAGGGTCACATTGATGAAGAAATTAATCGGCGTACAAAACTTGCCTGGAGAGCTTTTGGAAGAAACAGCATAATTTTCAAGAGCAATATGCCATTATGTCTTAAAAGAAAAGTGTTTGATCAATGCATCCTTCCAGTGCTTACGTATGGTGCAGAGACGTGGACCTTAACTAAAAGAGACATACAAAGGCTGCAGACAACTCAAAGAAGCATGGAGAGGTGCATGCTTGGTGTAACCAGGAGAGATAAGAAGAGGAACTCGTGGATCCGAAAAATGACAAGAGTGGAAGACATCATGATCAGAGTTAAATCCCTGAAATGGCAATGGGCTGGACATACTGCCAGAAGGACAGATCATCGATGGACAGCCGAAATTTTAGATTGGATTCCAAGGGACAGGAAAAGACCCAGAAGAAGACCACATAGGAGATGGGTGGATGAAATTCGAAAGTATGCAGGGGTGACATGGAGGAGACTGGCACAAGACAGACCGTTGTGGAGGAAACTTGGGGAGACCTTCGTCCAGCAGTGGATTGATAATGGTTGACAATGATGATGATGATTTGAATCAAAGTAGGTTGACCATGACAATACATTCACTGACCAGTTTCTGTTGTCCTTTGCAGTCATTTTCAAAGGTCCAATATTTTAGTGCAACTGCACTTGATCTCTGAGGCTTTGTGCGTCTCAGTTTTGTGCGTTGCAGGGTGTGCACATAGTCATGATCTCCCAGTGCCCAAAGATCCAAGTGCCATCTATCGGTCATTTGGGGGTTTCGTTTAGTTCTGCATTTGTGTTATTCTTGCAGGGTATTTTTCTTTTCAGTCTTAAGTTATTTTTCAATAAGATATTTCCATGCATAAGGTAAATATGACAACACATTCAAGTTACAATTTAACTGCCTCTGAAGTTAAAATTTGCTGATGGGTCTTTAATGTTGTTAGTAATTTAATATTCTCCCAGTCCGGATTAGCTTGATTATGTATACAATGCTGTATTAATGCAGTCTTCTCTTCACACTTGTTCCAATTTGAGATATGTCCTTTTAAGTCTTGTTTCTATTCTTCTCTTGGTGCTACCAATATAAATTTTATTGGGATGGTTGTTTCATTGGAATTGCATAAGCTCCAGCTACGTGTAGTATAGACTTCATTTCGTGATCTGTAGTCATTTTTTTAGAAATATCAGTCACAGTTTCTGCTAGAGCCATGTTCTATTTCTGGGATTCCTTTTTAAGAATGTTAGAAGAAGGTGGTATAAATGGAAATTCTATGTATTTTCTATTTTCTTTTGGTGTGTTTTTTTTTTTTTATAATCATTATGATTTTTAAGTTTTCTGTAAATTAAAGTAACAAGGAATTTTTTGTAGCTAAGTTCAATATCCAGTTTAATTCTTTTTCAAATTTGTTTGTAGAAGAGTGAGTAATAGCTCTTTGAATATAAAAATAAAATGCAAAGGATTTATATCTCGATGGGCGATTGGAGTTATACCGAATGATGGCTGATACATAAGATTTTCGGTAAATGGAGTATTGCATTTTGGGGTACTTGTTGAACAATGAAATATGCAGATAGTTTAATTGACAAAGAGTTTGATTTTCATATTGATCATGACACACTCACACATGCAGATTGTTGCTATAGTTCTTGAACAATCTCCTATAAGATCACTATGATACTGTCCAAAACAGCCTAAATTTGGGGGAAGTGGTAGGTACTCTGGAATTTTCAGTTTAGATTGTATCATGCTCCAGTATAAGATAAAAATTTCTGGAGAATTCTAAGGCAGTAGAGATACTGCATGCATGATCTTCCAGTATACAAAAACGAAAACTTCTCACCACCTTGCAGGCATGTGAAGAAAAAAAGTCGCAAACACAAATATGCACGTTTTCATGTTGCACAAAATTTTATGAATGCCAACAAACAAATAAATGAGGAGGAGGGCAGAAGAAACTTGCGTTCATATGTTCAGTGAAGGATGAATTGTTCCAGGTAAGCATTTAGAAGCAGAGGTACCTTATCCATAGGTTAATAGACAAAGGTTATAGAAAAATATATACACCATGCTTTCATCTACTTGTTTAAAAGAACTGAATTCCAATCCAAATTCTAGGAGCTGGGAACTGTATACAGATTGCCCAATTATGCAAACAAAGTGACAGAATTAAGGGGCATGACTTGATCTTGGGGATTCTCTATCTAACTTACACATGAAAAAGACTTCCTCTCTCTTCTGGTAGTGAAAATATACTATCCATAAAAGGGAGAGGCTGGGTGTTTGAGCAGATGGATGAAGTGAAATGGAAATATGTAGCCATTGTTGCCAATGAAAATTAATTCTAGAAATAAGGCATGGTTCATAAATCCTTAAAAAGTGCTTTTTTTTTTTCAGGGTTCTTAGCCCTTGTTTTTTTTTTTTTTTTTTTTTTTTTGGCCAAAAATTCCAAGAAGTACTTAAAAAGTTCTTATTTTTCATAACTGGCTGCACAGAATCCAGGAGTTTCAATGTAGGGCCTAGAAATTCTATTGTTGGTTGGCTGTGTGTGGAAAATAATGTCATGTGGCATCAGATGAAAGCTCATGAGAGAGCACCAGGCAGCATGAGAAAAATAATTTGCTGAAAAGGGTAGAGGACCATGAGCAAAATTTAACACATGCAGGGTATTCCACCTAACAAACCCCATTGCCATCTCTGGTACTAGTGGTTCATTTGTATTTCTAATTTTGGTATATGCAAATAACAATTATTCAGTTATACAACAATTAAATTAAGTGAAAAATTGAAATCTTGAACATTTAGTTTTGATTTTGGTTTTGCAGTTTAAACCATGAGATGATTATGTGCAAAATTTAAATGATAAACTCATAACTTTAACTACACGTACAATCGTTATAATTATCACAGCAATCAGACATCGCTGAATTGACTGTAATTCTTCCACACTGTATATATGTATATGTACAGTCCACTCATTGACTGTAATACACTGCTGGACAATTGCTAAGGACGGATCATAAACGGCTATATAGCGCATAAAAAAGTAAGTGTGGTTGGATGCCAAGTGAAATAAAATAATGTCAGAATGCCAGGACATTACAAGAAAGATAATTTATTGTGCTCTGAAATCCAGAAGGCTTTGGAACGTGTTCAAGGGACAAAAAGGCCATTTTGTGCAGAATACGTAAACGTGAAAAAAATGCAATTACCGTCCGCAGGCGTTCCGGCGTAAGATGTCAATACGGGATATGGCCACCATGGAGGGCGATGCAAGATTCGACACGTCGTGTCATGCTTTGCACAACATTATCAAGCAGCTGTTGGGGTAATTTATCCCATTCCTCTGTCAGTGCACGGATGAGGGTGTCCTTGTTTATTGGAGGGCATTGGCGACCAGCAAGACTCCTCCCCAAAGCATCCCACACATTTTCAATGGGATTCACATCTGGAGAACGTGCTGGCCATACAAGGCGTTGAATGTCCTCGCTCTCAAGACACTCCTGGACAGCGCCTGTTCGATGACATGTTGCGTTGTCATCCATGAAAATGAATCTATCACCGACAGCACCACGGAACATGCGAACATGAGGTAGCAGAACATCATTAATGTATCGTTGGCCAGTCATAGTCCCAGTTGGAAGCACATAGATAGACGTACGGCCATTGATCATGATGCCAGCCCATACCATGACACTACATGTCGGATATCGGTCCCTTTCCTGTATGTTTGCTGGACAATATGCAGTACCACTATCACGTCAGATCAGTTGTCATCGACAATCAGACGATAGACTATATCTACTCTCATCTGAGAAGAGGACAGCAGACCAGTCGTTATCAGTCCAATTGCGATGTTGATGGCACCATTGCAAACGGGCGGTACGGTGACGTCTAGACAATGGGATGCACACAACAGGATGGCAGGCATATAGTCCTCCTTCATGCAAACGTCTGGCGACAGTTTTTCGGGAGATCCGCTTGCCAGTAGCAGCCATAAACTGATTTGCTACCTCACTAGCTGTGCTGCGCCTGTGTCTTTTTGTTGATAGCACTATGTACCGATCTTCTGCAGGTGTCGTACTGGGAACACGACCTTCCCCGTGACGTTTGCTACACTCTCCATTTGTTTGAAATGATTTCCAAAGCCTTGAAACAACACTGTGGCTGACGTCGAACTCCCTGGCAACATCTGTTATTTTTCGCCCTTCTTCAATCGTGCCAATAATACGGCCATGCGTGAAATCATCTAGGTGATGTCGGGAAGACATACTGAAAATTGCAAGTTCGTCGATTGATTCTTTCCCTTTCAACTTTGCGTTTGAACAACAACGGTCAATATGCGTCAAATCCTTTATATCTCTTATTAGGGCTATGACGTCACGAACAAGTTCGGCAATCCAAAATTTGCATACGCACAACAGGTCTTACTGTATCCCGCACTTATGCTAATTTCCACATTTTCCTGCCTTCCATTTTATGGTTGCTATCGTTGCTATTGTCATCCGTCCTTAGTAATTGTCCAGCAGTGTATCTTCCACACTGTATATACATACAATTTTACAATTTACATACTTTTGATTGCGTATGTGATTATTCTTCCAAATGGGAAAATTGAATTGGCCAGTAGAACTGCTTTTAAATTGCATTAATTTTAATTTACTAGGGGCTGCACCTCTAGGCTCGCTACGCTCTTTTCCAGAGTAGCGCTCGGGCCCTGCAATGCAGAACTTTTTTCAGTTTCCTTCTATTTTTATTGAAAGACTTTACTCCGCCGCCATTCCGATGTTTTCAAGTTTTTTACTGTCGTTATTTTTTGGAAGGGCGGATTTGTGTCATTTGAACTTATACATCAGAATTCTCGACAAATGTGTTCGACTGTCTCTTTCCGGTGATGCCATCTGATGAAATGAAATGTTCTCCTAATTGTTCAATACTTTTTGCGCTGTATCGATTCCAACATGGCAGCTTGTTTACAGTTTTTATTTCGCTCCCGGTGAACTCCCTGTTAGATTTTTGCGAACTTTTTTCAATTTCTTTCTATTTTTATTGAAGGACTTTGCTCCGCCCCCATTCGAAAGTTTCTGAGTTTGTTTTTTTACTTTCGTTATGTTTTGGAAGGGCGGACTTTTGTCGTTTTAACTTATAGCACTTACTAAATGTACCACCAAGGAAAACAAAAGCGGTCGAAAAAGCATTTCAGACTTTAAGA
This sequence comes from Macrothele yani, assembly GCA_039090855.1. NCBI lineage: Eukaryota > Metazoa > Arthropoda > Arachnida > Araneae > Macrothelidae > Macrothele > Macrothele yani. Next base: position 107,475,786 of record CM076998.1, read on the forward strand.
CCTACCAGCATGCCAATTTGTAGATCTCTAGGTTATTTAGAAGTGGTCTAACAATTCGCGAAAAGTTCAAGCAGACAATTTTCCAAAGCCACCATTTTTTTTTTCATTTTTTTTTTTTTTTTTTCCTTTCTGGTTTTGTACTTTTCTAGGCATACGGACCTTAAGACCTATCAGCATGCCAATTTTCAGATCTCTAGGTCATTTAGAAGTGGTCGAACAATTCATGGACGAACACACTCGCATTTTCCCTCTGCTTTTCATATATGAGACAAAAGCCGATATTTACATATGCAGGCAGAAAACGCCGAACTTTAAATAAAAGCGTCCCTATGTCATTGGGCATTGCGTCATTACCAGTTTGATATTGTTGCCTGTTCTTTCACCCAATAAGAAGAGAGTGCTAAAAATTACTTCGTTTCCCTCTTTGCTTTTCATATATGAGGCAAAAGCCGATATTTGCATAGGTATTCACGTATGCAGGTAGAAAATGCTGAACTTTAATGAAAGCGTCTCTATGTAATTAAGCATTGCGTCATTACCAGTTTGATATTGTTGCCTGTTCTTTCATGCAGTGAGAAGAGAGTGCTAAAAATAGCTTCGTCACCATGGCAGCAGGTTACTGGACCAGAGCGTTCCTCTGTGGTTATCATGAAGACAAACAAGCCGTTCATTTCTTTCCTTTGTGTCTTTAAAAAATGCTTAAAACTCAGAAAATAACTTTTTCTTAAAAACATTTTTTGTAAAAAGGGGATGATAGTTGTAAGTTTATGCTGTAAAATTGCAATGCGTTATGATTTATAGTTTGCCATATATATATCCGTTTTTTTAAATGGATCCCATCGCAAAATAGGGAATTCTGTGAAATTAAAAAATTTAATTTCTCGTAAACTAAATCAAAATTTAAAAAAAAGGGTGATAAGGTGCAAAAATTCGGCCATGGCACTACATGCCTACAAAGTTTTGTGGTTCTGTTGCTGTTAGTGTGTCCGAAACGCGACCTGGTAGCACTTTTTGCTTACCTTAACTTTGAAATACAATAGCTCATGAAGTAACGCCAGAATCAAAAAACGGTTTATTTCAGCGTGTTCTCCAAACAATTCTCTACAAACGATGTAAATTTTGTATTTTTGTGTTCAAACGTTTTGCGCTGCGAGCTAGAAAAGCGAGAGTGTTGCGAAATTTCTAAAACAGTGGCGGCAGTTACTTTTTTTTTTTAAGAATAGAGAGATTACAACCACAAACTTAAACTGTTGGGGAAATTTTGCAAACTTCAGCATATTTCAATTTGCATAGTCAAGTAATATGTAAAAGTATATCTGTGCATGTGTCATTTCTGCACTTACGATTCATAAGGACCTTAAAAGTTTTGGAGACAGTGCTTAAAATTTTGTCCTTAAGAATGTTTTTTTTTTTTTTTTTTTTTTTTTTTTTTTTTTGCATGTGTGTGTGTGACAGAGAAAGAGTGAAACTCTGTAATGGAACCCCAAGATACCAAGCTCAGAGCTTGTGTAAAATTGCATTTACCAATTATTTTGTTCTGAAAGAACTGTGAAATTATTATATTACTAAAAGTATTTTTTTTTACTAAATGTACAGGACAAACACATTTCATAGAAAAAAAAAAAGTTCCTTAGTTTCTACAGAAATTCTGAAGGATTAAGTATAGTTACAGTCTGAGCAAGTAACTTGTTCTCATTTTTGAAATGTGATTTTTTCTCACTAAATTCGCTTTTGAAATGTGATTTACTTTTTCTCATGTTCTAACTGTATAGTTCTAAGGAAAACAAAAAAATATGTATGATGTGATCTAAATGCCAAGTAAAGAAATTTTGATCTCTGATGTTTTCAAAATTGTAGGAAATGGCTTTCTAATCCTGTGCGCAAATTGAGCCATGGCCGATTGGATAGGTCATCCAGTGATCATTCAAAAACCAGCAACAAAAAGACATGTCCTGATCCTGCTAAGGTGAGTAAAAGAGATCCATTTAAAAACTCAGTAGCGTATTCTTTTAACAATAAAAGTTTTCTCCTGGTAATTAGTGACATCATGGCACCTCAATTTTATAAAACCTGTAAATTCAACTCTTACAGCGAAAGAGTTGAATTTACAGGTTTTATAAAATTAATTTGTGTGTTTGATGGTCAAATTTTTAAATTGGAACCCAGTTCATCATCATGACTTATATCGCTGGAGTAGTTGTTTCCCTGAGAGCCATTGAGACCTATCACTGACACAAAAAAAAATTATCTTCCCTCACTAACCTAAATTACCCTCTTTCACCTCAAATACACAGTGTATGTTCCAGTCTCCACCTTACCTTCTGGGAAATTCCATAAAAGTAAAACTACGTAGCTTTCTAAAATTACAGCATTAAGTGCAGGGACATATTTAGAGGGGGGGGTCCTTGCCCTACCCCAAAAGTGCTTCATTTTTTTTACATTTTTGGTTAAAATGTGACTTACGTTAGAAAAAAATGCCTTAATTTAATAAAATGCATCTACTTACATTACAAAACAATGTTTTAATATAGTCTTCTATTTTTCATTAACTTTAATTTTGTTTTGGTGGATTTCAAAAACTTCCATCCCCCCCCCCCCAATTCTACATATGCCCCTGATCCAGTGTTAGCAAGTCTTGATATAATATTATTAAAATCAATCTAAATCTTCTGATAGAATTCCTTGCTGAGAAAATAGTTTACCATAGCCACAGTAGAGAAGTATTGATAAGTACAGTATATATGAGCTGCTTCTATTTTGATTCAAAAATAATTTCTCCCAATTTGGGAAAAAAAGTACTATAAACACATTACAACTTGCAATAGGAAAGCCACTAGCACCTCTACTGGCAAACTGCTTTGTGAGTAAACTAGAGCAAATATCCTGATGTAGCCCTCAGTATTTATTCTATATATCTGGTACATGGATAGCATGTTGTTAACAGTGGATCATGAAGATCAATCTCACCCTTGTTACATTCTGGCACAGTTTAGCCCAGTGGAAAATTTCCTGATATTCGACTTAGAAATCAAAAAAGAAAATCCAGGGAATTACTCTGGCCTTTTGAGGCCAGAGTAACTCCCTGTATTTAACTCTGACCTCAAAAGAAGGAAATACCTTAACACAGGTCTACAAAAAATCCCAGTAACACAGACAAGATATTAGACTACAATTCATACCACCTAGATTACATAAAATCTGATACTGGTTTTGAAGAAAATCAACTTCCTGGACTCAACAAAAGCCCAGAAAGACATTCACAGAAAACTGAAAAGAATTTTGTCAGAAAACAAATTTCCCACCCTGTTCTTTAATAATGTTTTTGGGAATAAGGCATAAAAGAGACAACAGCAAAATACTTTCAAATTCACCCACAAAATTATTTACCACTAAGAACTATTTCGAAAACTGAAAAAAAATTAGTACAAAAATATAAAATCAGGCTTGACTCAAATCTGAATAATAAATTAAAGAAATTCCTTCCATTCCTAAAACAGTAAGAAAACATCCAGTTACAAGAAAGGGTAATCTTTAGCATAGACCTATCTGCCAAAAATGCTATATAGGTGAAAGGGAGAGAAGTATATAAATCCATTTGGAAGAACATAATGCAGCTATTAGAAACATTGCAAACAAGACAGGGTTAGACAGACATATACAAGCAAGTGTGCACTCCATAAAATGGGATTCAATAAATATAATCACCTGCCAATCACACTTATGCTCGGGGCAAAGCTAATCTGATTACACTGTTAAGGTTGTGAAACCAATTCACCAACATAAAAAAATCTTGTGTTTATTAGTATTTTTCCACACACTAATGGGGTGCCATATGTTGTAGACCCTTCCCCCTAAGAGTGATTGAAAGAAATACAAAAGGAAACTTCCTGCATCCCATCACGATGTCTCTTTCCATCCTCACACCTTCTCAACCTTGCAGACCACCAGACGAACGATTTCTGAATGAGTATTTTAAAACAGCAGCCCTGAAGAAAGGAGTAAGCTCATTACAATGACCACCAAGCCATTATCTCTCCACCTCCAACTAACAATTCCCCCTCCCAGTCGCAGTAAATATCCTCATGTTAACTGCATAGCCTCTCTGAAGCAAAACAGAAGTGACAATGTCGCCGCCAAAATGCCAATATTTGTATTTTTTAGAAACTTGAGCGAAACTGGAATTTTCATTTTTTTAATGTGCATACATACGACATTTAGAACACCTATATATCCATGTGCTTTTTTAGGTCTCAGTTCAAGCTCGAACACAGCTTTTAAACTGGAACTACATTATGCAGTGGAAGTACCCACATCGTATCTTAAACTCCATAGTCATGTTAGCCTTGCCCCGAGTATAATAAAGAGGAAACTTGAAGATAGAAATAGCCAGAAGGAGTAGCACGCTGAACAATAATTGTAGTTGGGCAGTCGTGACTGATTGGCAACAGTTACACCGTTAATTAACATAGTCCAGATGATGAACCAGGTTCTAATTTCAAAAATTTGACTATAAAATATAAACAAACAATCTCTGTAAAACCTGTAAATTCAACTCTTTCACTGTAAGACTGAAAATTTATTTTTAACTTCCTAACTGATTACTGGTACACATGCCTATTGACAGGATGTGTTGTTGTACCCAGTTCAAAACAGGGAATTTTTTTTTTTTTTTTTTTTTTGCACACATTGGCGATTATGACTTATGATTATATTTAAATTATTTCAATTATAAATGTATTGTTCTTGATGGGTGCTGTAGCTTTCATACTCAAATGGAAAGCAGAAATTAGTTCAATTTTCATCACAAGGCAGTGTAGTTTCCTCACAAAAATTTCTCCCAGATGAAGATTCAAGAAGTACTGCAAGGCCTGAAATAATAATAATCCTATTATTATTATTAAGTACAGTAAAAATTAAACAATTTACCAGTTTCTACATATTTAATATTTTCCTCGTATTTTGAAAAAAAGAGAGAGAGAGAGAAGGACATGCTAATGTTATCACTATGTTCATCTGTCTGTGTACACCCTGCTCTGTACCTATTTGTTTTTTTACATTGAGAACAGGAAATGCAAAAATTGTGATCCTTGCTTTTTGGTCTTTTTCTGATGCATAACTTTGCTGCTACAAATAGGACCATAACTTGGTGGCTGCCAAGAGAGATTCAGCCTCCCTGAAAAATTTTTGAGGCTTTCCTACAAAATACTCGATTTTAACATAATAATAATGAGCATATGCCATATTTGGGGAAAATAAAATTAGTATCACACTTGAAGTGCTATATATCAATCTGACTCAGAGAAAAAACAAGTAAATCAGCTAATTCAAGAACATAGCTGCCGGGTAATTAATATGGAAAGTGGAAGTGTTCATGCAGAAGCTTCTTTAAGACACAGCAATACAATTTGCAGATCAATTTGTCACTCTGATTTCCATGATAAACTGTTACAATCATCTGGTTTATTTTTCCATACTCAGTACAAGTACTAATTTTTTAAATGCTTTGCATTCAATGAGGTCCATTGCAAAAGTTTAGGCACGAAAAAATATCAATATTAAAATGTAAGAACACAAAGCAAAGGAACACAAAGTTTGAAAAGTAAGTGAAACCTTTCAAACTGTATTTTGCTTTGTAATTAGTATAATTATGCAGAGTTATGGCATTAAAAGAGAATTTACATGTCTCAAAAGTTTGAACAACACCAGAAAAGTAATGCAAAACATACCATTATTTGGTAAGTACGGTATTTGCAGGAACCTGTGTCAGTTCAGAAACATGTTTCTCCATGAAATAAATTAAATTATTAGTTTCTGGTTAATACAGTTTTAAATTAATATTTAACTAACTATTCCACATTTAAAAATTAATCAGTATGTTGTCTTTGGTCTTCCTTGGACGATTTCGCTTTGGAATTTGCAAATACATTTCGTCCGATTTTTTTTTTAAATCAAATAGTCCAGATAAAACAATCAACAGAGTATTGCAGTATGTAAAGGATACTTTTGTCCAGTTTCATTCATATCAACTATAAATATTTTAAAAATAAAGTTTGAAATATCAAATTTACTCTTGGTCGGTTAAACAGTTTTTGAGTCATTTCATTCTAAAAAGAAGTGCCATTGAGTGCACTAAAAGAGGAGATGTGTATTATGTCTTTAAAGCAGTATTGCTGTGCTTATTAATTTTTCAATAAATACTACTATATTACATTAAAATTAATTTAACAATGTAACTAAAATTTACTTGGAATTTACCATTTGCTGCAGCCCTGGCTTGAGGGTATAAATGCAGTTGTTGTCAAGTTCAGAACTCATTTATTTCCCCATCATTGTTTTTAAATACCTTATTATAAAAAGTATTTCCTTTCTTTGATACCATTTACAGCAAAGATAATTCTGGGTATAGTTGCTTTATTCAAATAGTAATTGGCTATATCTCTTCTTCTAAAAGTCAGATTTGGAAAATTATTTTGGGGTCAGCAGTGTTCATAAGGAATGTTTTTCATACATTTTCAAATTCATTTGTAACAAAAAGTTTTGCCACTTGGTGTTGGAAGTATGTGTGTTTCTGATGTATTTGTAGTGATACCTGTACTCCTGAAAACTTGATTGAAAAACAATTTGTTTTTGATAAGATACTGCTCACCGTTGATAACCTTCAGCATACATTTTCTGCTCATAATGGAGCATAGTTTTCCCATGGGGAGCTGTAATTTGCAGTATATCCTATTTTTCCCTATCTCTGCATTTAATTTGAAAAATTCTTTGTCGGGCAGCATTCTTCAAGAAAAGAATGTTTCACATGTAATTTCTAATTTTTCTGAACAAACAGACTTGCCACTTGAGGGCATAAGTCTATATTTCTGTTTGCAATATACACTATGTAGACACAAATATTCAGATACCTAGGTCAAATGAAAACAAGCATTTATTAACCAAAATTAGTACATAGTCATCCCACCTTTTGACATTATGACTGCAGTGCTGCTTCTGGCCATGCTTTCCACAAGATACCAGCAGGTCTGTACTGGAATTTTTCATCATTCATCCTGTGAAGCTTTGCCAGAACTGCTGTGGAGGAAAGTCTTGCCTGCCCAGATTAGATTCGGTATTGGAGCTCATCCCACAGATGACCTACTGGATTTAGATTGGAACTTTAGGCCAACCAATCTAATATTTGGATTTCCTGCTACTTAAACCAGGCCTGGGCAGACCTTGCAGTGTAACAAAGCACTCAATCTTGCTGAAGCAGGCAGAGATCTGAGCTAAAGTATTACCATAGTTTAGGTAGTGCGTAAGTGTTCAGAATGCCTTCCTACCTGGGCAGCCGTTATGGCTAGAGGCAATGTTGCCTGAGTCGTTAACCTGAAATCAGTAGACCACAGCTCGAAAAATCAGTAGATTAAAGTTTCTGCTTGAAATACACACCACCTGACAAATGTAATGTAGCACTGGATATAATCTCAATATAAAAGAACATTTGAATTTACTGGCATTTCAAGCTTCAATTTTCTACAAACACAATCATACACTGGAATGAATATTCAAACAAATGCTGAGTCACTTTTTTTACAAGATATTATTTGATGATCAGACATCGTTTCCCCTGATATCTGAAGCAGAAATGAACACTTATGCCCCTGGTGGTCAAACCATTTTTACCAAAAATTTGAAATTATATGCAAAAGATTTCCCATCAGGAACTGTATCCACTGCAGAAAGAAAAATCAGAGTTTTAGAAGCTGAGATATCTGGGGAAATGTACGCATTTCCTCGATAATGGCTTGCATGCAAGAAAAAGCGGTGTGCATGTTGAGGTTCCATGAGATCAAATCGGCGGTTACTTTCCACCATCATTTCAGAACAGATTATCACCATCGGACCAAAAAAGCATAAAAGCTTGGTATGAAAAGTTCAAAGGGATGGGTAGTGTTGACGATCTCCCCTGAGCGGGCCGACCACCAGTTGCACAATAGACCTTAGGTCATGGTGCTGGGTCATTGTACCCCCCATAGTTACAATTACACGAGAGGCAGCTGCAGCTGTTCAGGAGACATTTCTGCGAAACCCTAGGTAATCCATTCATCATGCTTCACTGGAAACTGAGATTCCCCATGTCACAGTTCACAATATTTTACGCAAGCATCTTCATCTGTGTGCTTATAAGGTACAGATCGTTCAAGCTCTTCAGCCTGATGACAGGCCTCATCGTGCCGCATTTGCAACGGAGATGTTGCAGCGCATATAGCTCATGATAATGGTTATCTGCACCATGTCTGTTTCTCAGATGAAGCCACATTCCACGTCTCTGGTACACTAAATAGGCACAGTGTGCAAATCTGGGGATCAGAAAATCCCCATTATGTCATCGAACAATGGAGGGTTAGCCCAAAACTGAACATATGGTGCGGCCTGATGCATTCATGACAGAATCATCGGACCCTTCTTTTTTACAGAGCCCACAGTAACATGTAACATGTACCTGGACATGCTGGAACTTTTTGTAGCACTTAAGTTGCATGCAGACAGTTCCAACCTTCAGTTATTTTCCAACAAGACAGTGCCCCACCACATTGATCAATAATAGTTCACGAGTTCCTGAATGCCACATTTCCAGACAGATGGATTGCCTTCAATGGTCGCATGACATGGTCACTTCGGTCGCCCGACATAACCCCTCTAGACTTTTTCCTGTGAGGTTATGTGAAAGACCAAGTTTACTCTAGCAGTGTTCCGGATGTCTAGACATTGAAGAGCAGAATAATGGATGTCATTGGTTCTGTCTCCGGTCCACAAATGGCGCCCAGGTGGAGGTGTACTGACACTGGAAAAAATCTTTACTTGTGCACCATCATTGTCGTCCAGTCTCTTTCTTGTACCTGCAATACATTTTTTTATATTAATTTTTCCAATGTGGGAAAGACTTTATGAACACCCTGTATTTCCCATTACACAGTGAGACTAAGACTTTATTTCTGTCATTTATCTTGAATAGCTTAGAGCTTAGGAGGTCTTGTGTGCTGGAACTTTGCTTTGAGCCCTCTAGAAAAAATTGTGTGTGTGTGCCCATGGGAGAATGCCTTGCATGAGAACAGACATTGGAGCATTCGTTCTCTTGCAATGAAAATTAACATAAGACAGCTTGGATACCATAAATTGTGCACACAGTGGGTACTACCTCTATTGCTAAATACACATAAGGAGCAACTAGTCTCACTTTATAATAAAGAAAACTTCATGCTCAAATGATATCAATAATAAGCCACTTCTGTCTCAGCACGATCCAATACCAAACTTCCATCCAATACATGTGCCGTAGTTAAAAATTATGTTTATTTACACTAAAAACATATGTACAGATAAAAGCCGAAGAACTTAAAATGGTGAGATCTTTCGAGCTTGCTCCGAGTTCATTTTCAAGCCGAAAGTGCCATCGATGTACCAACAGCAGAGATATATATTCAAGCAGACTAAACCATCTTGCACTGGTTGTTCAGCTTCCCCCACCCCCACCCCACCCCACCCCACACACACACAAATGAAAAAAAGACATACGAATTCACACAGACAGATAAAAACATTAATATAAAAACACCCATGGGTTAAAGTCTTAGCTAAGAAAAACTATATCCCACCTATTATCAATGTGATGAACCGTTTATGTAGGAAATATGATCTAAGCTTCGGTGTAAGAACTTCTAACATTTTTTCACTTATAAAACAGGACTGCGATCAAGTTTGTAATAGCAACAGACGTGGTATATATTGTATTTCTTTACAACCTGACCTACCATCTGACAAAAAAGTTGTTTATATAGGTTCTACACTATGGACGTTAGGTGCGAAACTATCAGAACATCAGTACGACATAAGAACAGGTTCAACGTCAACCGCCCTGGCACGTACTGTGACCCAAGGTCAATATACCCCATGTTGGGATAATGTAAAACATCTTGCCTTCACTGTTAACAGATGTGCTATCTTATTTACTGAGTCATTGTTCATCACCCTGTTTGCTGATATATGTTGCATTTAGCTAAGACTTTAACTTATGGGTGTTTTTATATTAATGTTTTTATCTGTCTGTGTGAACTGGTAGATATGTCTTTTTTTGCCTATGTGTGTTGGGGGGAAAAGAAAAGGAGAGGTGAATGAGTGTGTGTGGGGGCGGGGAGTTGAACAACCAGTGCGTGATGGTGGTGTCTGCTTGTATATATATCTCTGCTCTCGGTACATTGATGGCACTTTCGGCTTGAAAATGAGCTTGGAGCTAGCTCAAAAGATCTCACCATTTTAAGTTCTTCATCTTATATGTGTACATATGTTTTTAGTGTAAATAAACACAATTTTTAACTACTGCATATGTATTGGATGGGAGTTTTTAGTGGAGAGTCTCACTTAACTGGAGCACTTGATGCTGTAACGTACTGAGCATAACACATTTATCCACCAGATTGTGATACATGATGAGATGTGTTGTCATGATTTGGAACCCACAGAAAAAGTGGCGAGCTGGATCTCCCCAACCCCCAAAAAAATTCAAGTTCCAAGCCTCTGTCAATAAATTGATGCTAACTGTGTTTTTTGATTTAGATGACCTAGGCTTTTTTGTGGACTTCAGATCCCAGAATGAGACACTAAGTGCATACTATTACTCTGCAATACTGCAAAAGCTGCTCACCCAAATTAAGAACAAATGTCCAGAGGAAGCTCACTCATGATGGTATTCTCCTGCATGACAGTGACCATCTGTGTGTGATGCATACAGTCCATTATCTGGGAAGTGTTAAAATGTTCTGCATGTAGCCCATATCTTTTGCCTTGCAATTTTCTTGTGTTATGGACCATTGAAGAAGGCATTAAAATAAAGGGTTGCAGGTTTGGATCAAGCGAAGATGTTCAGTAGATCATTCTTTAGTGGTTATAACAGCTACCCTAGGAGAGTTCTTTGTGGAGAGGTTGAGGGACTAATGCAGCAGTGGGACTCCTCTTGAAATTCCTTTGGTGATTTCTTATGACTATACATGGACAAAATAAAAAATAAAAATTTAATGTTCCTCATACATATTTTTTAAATTAAAAATATATTAGATGAGCTGCTGTATATATTTTTTATAAGTTTATTGTTTAAAAATTGTAGAAGCATGTGATTTTTTATGACTTATTTTTCTTGTGCCCTGTAGGTTGTAAATAGTAAGAAAGACATGGGGAACAAGTCATCCTCTCCTGGACCTCCCACAAAAACTGCAGATGAAGAGACGGAACCTGAGGTATCTGTTTTCATGTGCGACATTCATGCATGGTCCCCTGTTTTAGTTTTAACTGTGATAATAGTAAGAAACATTCAGGGGGAAAATTCTGAAGTAACATTTTATAACTAAATTTTGTTGGAAGATTTTTATAGAAATTAAATATAATGGCAATTGTTTATCAAAAGCAGAACATAGAAACATGAGATGTAATAAAGAGCATATAGAGATCAATTTTTAATTTAGTGGAAATACATTTCCAGTAAATAAAATTAGTTTCCTGACAGATCCTTTTGACCTGACTAGATGCTAGGAGACTTGTCATATCTGTGCCAATGTTACAGTGAGATTTGGATTTTAATTGTCTCCCATAGTAAATTTTTGGGAGGGGGGGTTACAGTTTTGTTGAACCAGGAAAGAAATGGGAAGAAAAATAAAGGGAATGCAGAATGTAACATTCTAAAGTAGAAGATTCCCAATGGGAAGGGAAAGGGGCTCCTCAGTGGCTAAGTAATATGAAGGGTTGACTTCTAATCATTTGTCCAAGATGGGTCTGGGTTCTGGTGTGCTCTTCTTACAGCATTTTCTCTCTCTCCTTTCCGTGCAACCAGTGATTCCAAATTAGTGATAGTCAACTACTTATAGCCCATTGAGTTTCACATGGTAATTGTTAAATTGTTACCCCCCCCCCCCCTTCCCATGGAGCAGAAAGGATAGAAATTTAGATAAAAAGCAGTTGAAAAAAGTTCCAGGTTCATAAACTAGCATACATACATATCACTAACCCAGAAGAAGACCCCATGGGAGATGGATGGATGAAATTAGAAAGTATGCTAGAGTGACATGGAGGAGACAGGCCCAAGACAAACAATTGTGGAAGAAATTTGGGGAGACCTTCATCCAGCAGTGGATTGATAATGGTTGTTGTTGATGATGATGATGATACCAGCATAGTGATATAAATTCTTTCTATTTATGTAGAATTGTTATGTGCATGAACACACACTGAAAGGACAATTCACTGTACACACCCACGTAATATAATGTGTGCATCCATCTTTTGTCCTCACAGCAGCAGCAACAAGTTGTAACATGGTCATGGAAACATTCGGTGGTATTGTGACCCATGATTCCAGGGTAGTAGTCCATACAGTGCTAAGAGTTGCTGCCAAAGAGTTTTTAATTCATAGATCTACTTCATCCCAGAAATGTTAAGTTGGGTTCATATCGAGAGAGTCGGAAGGCCATTCTAGGGTTGCAAACTCGCACGAATGCTGCTTCAACCAGTCTTTCAACAAACATGAGCTGACATGCTAGAATATATATTCCTCACATACCTGTAGTACTCTTGAACAGTCATAAGACACAATAATTAAGGTCTGTTTTCCTGCAGAGATTGCTTCTTCTACATGGCAGGTGGAGGGTGTACTGCATTCAATTTAAAAGATGACCGTAACATTTCAATAAGCCATTTAACTGGGTGAGCTCGCACACATTTTTTTTTTTTTAAACCAAATTGAATTCACTCTTGAGAATGCATTTAAAATTGAATTCTAAAGTACAGAACACAATCTAAAAACATTAAAAGTTGAACAACACCCTGGGTTCTTAGTTGAGACTTTCACTACTACTGCAGCATCTTCAGAACAATCATGGTGCATACCATATTACCAGCAAACACCCATGATGAAACACAAGTTGGTACACATGGATATCACTCCAATGCTTGATGTTACCCATAAGCCACTACAATAGTATGCGGGTTGTTGTGGGCTTCCACAGTTCAGTTCCCAGTCTTCCACAGTCCAGGAACAATGCTGCCCTATGGGCATGTGATGTCAAGCTGAGAATGAGATAATACATATACAGGGTGATTCATAAAGAAGTATACAGTTATAACGCACTATAAAACAAGAGCAATGTAAGATATTTTATGTTACCTGCAACAGAATTGTAGGGGAATGTTTCAAGTTTTTTAGAGACAGTCACAGATGTTCTATGTGTGCACCCTTAGTCACACGACACGCATCGAGCCAGTAATCCATTTCCGCTCAAATGCGAGGTAAGATATCTGAATCAAGTGCAGTGATAGTGACTTTGTATGGAATCATTTTCAGCTTCTTTCTCAAAATTCTCCAGACAGTGAGCTGTGAAATCTGCACTTCACAACTCACCCTTCGCATTGATTTTCCCGGGCTTCATTGAATGGTGGTGCAAACACTATCGACGACTTCTTCTGATACACACAGTCATCCAGGACTTTTAAGTTTGCACAAACAGCCCGTTGTTTCAAATTTTTTATGCCAATTGTAGATAGATTTTCTGGTTGGAGGTTCTTTTCCGAATCGTGATCGAAAATGCCGTTGCACAACAGTTACAGATTCCGTTTTGCTCAATTCAAGAACACAAAAACACCTCCTCCCAGTGGTGTAGCCAGAAATTTCTTAGGGGGGGTGTCCATGGGTTTGGTTCATTGGTGAAAGCCCCATATATACATATCATCATCATCATCATTGCCAACCATTATCAATCCACTGCTGGACGAAGGTCTCCCCAAGTTTCCTCCACAACGGTCTGTCTTGTGCCAGTCTCCTCCATGTCACTCCCGCATATTTACGAATTTCATCCACCCATCTCCCATGTGGTCTTTTTCTGGGTCTTTTCCTGTCCCTTGGAATCCAATCTAAAATTTCGCTGTCCATCTATGGTCTGTCCTTCTGGCAGTATGTCCAGCCCATTGCCATTTCAGGGATTTAACTCTGATCATAATGTCTTCCACTCTCGTCATTTTTCGGATCCACGAGTTCCTCTTTCTTATCTCTCCTGGTTATACCAAGCATGCACCTCTCCATGCTGCTTTGAGTTGTCTGCAGCCTTTGTATGTCTCTTTTAGTTAAGGTCCACGTCTCTGCACCATACGTAAGCACTGGAAGGATGCATTGATCAAACACTTTTCTTTTAAGACATAATGGCATATTGCTCTTGAAAATTATGCTGTTTCTTCCAAAAGCTCTCCAGGCAAGTTTTGTACGCCGATTAATTTCTTCATCAATGTGACCCTCACTTGATATCTGCTGTCCAAGATAAACATATGTATCAGTTATCTCCAGTTTTTCTCCATCAATCGATAAATCTTCATTTCTTGTAAAAGCATTGAACATCACTTTTGTCTTCTGAAAAGTTCATTTTTAATCCCACTTCTTTACTCTTGTCAGCAAGTTCCTGGATCATACTCTGCAGCTCTGATGGGGTAGTTGCAAAAATGACTACGTCATCAGCAAAACGAAGGTGGGTTAGATAATCTCCATTAATCTTTATCCCTTTGTTTTCCCAGTTCAGTGATTGAAAGACATTTTCCAATGTGGCATTAAAGAGCTTCGGAGATATGGTGTCACCTTGTCTCACTCCCTTTCCAATTTTTATGTGTGTTGTATTTTCAAACAGCCGAATCTTTGCACTTGCATTTTCATAGATGTTATTAATAATATTAATGTATGCATCTTCAATACCGCAGGATTTCAGAACCATTGTAACTGCTGATGGTTTCACCGAATCAAAGGCTTTTTCATAATCGATAAAAGCCATGCACAATGGAAGTTCATATTCCCTCGCTCTTTCAATTAGTTCTCTCAGTACGTGGATGTGATCTATTGTGCTGTAGCCACTCCTGAATCCAGCTTGTTCTCTCGGTTGAGCCATGTCCAGTGTTACCTTCAAGCGGTGTGAAAGAACTTTAGTGAAGATTTTATAAACCACTGATAGGAGGCTGATAGGTCTGTAGTTCCCGAGATCCTCAATGTCACCTTTTTTATGTAGCAGGATCATTGTAGCGTTGTTCCAATCCTCAGGAATCTTCCCTTCATTAAGGCATCGAGTGAAAATTTGGGCGAGTACTGTTTCAATTTCTCCACTTGCTTCTTGTATGATGTCTATAGTAATTCCATCTTCTCCTGGAGCTTTCCCCGCTTCATGTTCTTGATTGCATGAGCAACTTCTGCTGGGAGGACTGGAAGAACTCTGGTACCTTTCATGATGTCTGGAGTACATGTATCATCCCTTTCATATAATTTGGAGTAGAAATCTTTCACTCTTGTCAAAATTTCGCCTCTATTTCTTGTTATAGAACCATCTTCTTTTCTCAGAGCCATAATCTGTTTTCTTCCCTTACTGAGATGTCCCTTTGCTATCTTAAGGCTTTGGTTGTTTTCAATTGCTTTCCTCACTAGCTCACAGTTGAATTTCCTTACGTCTTCAGTGATACTTTTTCGTGTTGTCTTGCATAGCTCTATATATTCCACTTTGGAAGTCACATCTTCTTTAGTTGTCCTCATCTCTCTTCTTTTTTGCATCAACATTTTGGTTTTTCCTGATAATTTGTTCACATGCAACTTGTTCTTAGACCCAGCTAATTTTGTTGCTGTTTCCATTAGAGCTTTGGTTACTTTTCTGTTAACTTCCGAAATATCCACTTCTTCCGATGTTAGGCCTTCTAAAGCAGAGAATCTGTTCTTCAGTTCCAACTTGAAAGTATTATGGTGTTTTTTAAGGTTGGTTATGTCAATAGATTTTGTTTGTCTTATGAGCTTGCCACGTTCCAGTTTAGTGTTGAGGTGCATCTTACATCTCACCAATCTATGGTCACTACCTGTGTTGAACTTGTTCAGCACACTGCAGTCTTCGATGACAAATTTTTTGTTACACATAATAAAATCAATTTCACTTGTCGTCCCAATTGGATGTCTCCATGTCCATTTCCTGTGTGGCTTTTTCTTGAAAAAGGAGTTCAAGATGAAAAATCCTTCTGCCTCTGCAAACTCAACGAGAGTATTTCCACGCTGGTTTCTGTTGCCGTGACCGAATTTACCTACTGAAGTTTCATTCTGTTGCCGTTGCCCTATTTTTGCATTGAAATCTCCCATAATTATCTTCAAGTGCTGCTTATCTTTATTATTTAGATGACGAATTTCCTCATAAAATTCTTCAATTTCTTCTTCAGGATGACTTGTGGTGGGTGCATAAGTTTGAATAATCTGAGCCTGGTATCTACTCGATAGTTGGATAACGAGTCGTGCAGCTCTGTCAGAGGAACTTTCAACTTCTACCACTTTATCCTTCAGTTTCTTGTTTATTATAAATCCAACACCACTAGTTCTGCCAGTATCTGTCCCACGATAATAGAAGAGATGTCCACTTTTCAGTTCAATGAGATCTTCTCCTTTTCTCCTTACCTCACTTAGCCCGACGATGTCCTACTTGATCCTTTGTAGTTCCTCTTCCAATTCAAGAAGCCTTGAATCAGAAGATAGAGCGTCCGTTATAGGTAGCCAAGGTCAGCATCAAATGGCAGCCTAGTCCGGTCCTCCGGGGGATTCTTAGCACCCTCTGCCTTCATGTCGCACTGGCCGCTGCCTTGGCCAGGTACATTCCAGCTGCCGGAGACTGAGGGCCAAGATTTAAGTTGTAGAGTCATTTTGGAGGTGTTTGGCCATAACTCACCACGCTGGCCAAGCGGGTTGGTGAGTGTGGGATAGCATTTCCTCTGATCCCGATGGTATAGTTATACCGCTATTGGCAGTCGCCAGAGCCCCTTTAGTGGGAACAGGGATGCACCACGAGAAGGCGGGGTTGACATTTGTCAAGGAGAGGCTGTGATGTTACGCATCACCTGACCTTACATCCCATATATACATATATATTGCTTTAAATTCATACTAAATCTCCCCTGAAGGGGAGGGGCCCAGACCCAAGGACCACCCCTTGCCTATGCCTTCTCCATTGCAGACGCTGCCATTTTGACTGACTAGTCACGTGACATGTGCGCTATCACCTACATCACTTCCCTCAGTAGCGGGACACAAACTTTATGAGTACATCTACCTAACGGTTCGCAGTTATGGACCGCGTCTTCAACTGTTACTGTTTTACAGCATCTGGAAACTGTATACTTCTTTATGAATCATGGTGTATATTTGTTTCTGTATCTTCTTTTTTCTCTTTGAATCATTTAGGTTTTTTTATATTATATGTCTTCTTTAATTAAACATTTTCTAGGGTCCAGGATATCATATGTATCCCAGACATTGCATAAATTTTCTTTGTGTTTTTTAATAGTAATGACTTCTGAATATCATGCCTACATTGAACTTTAGTTATAGGGTGTCAACATATCCCTGGATGTGTCTTATGACATACTTTGTTGATAAACTAAATCAAACACAAGCAAAGAGACAGTGCATAGTCTTGTTGAAAGGAAGCATCTTGCTGTTGGATGTATCACTAGGTATGTCATATGACATACTTGGTTGATAAACTAAACCAAACATGAGCAAAGAGACAGTGCATTATCTTGTTGAAAGGAAGCAACTTGCTTTTGTAAGTGGATGGCCTTGAACAAATCTAGGCCATGTGCAAGTACACCACCATAGTGTTGTGTGAAGAAAGTGGTCTGAGTAGGTACATGGAGCCCCAAGGTAGCCCATGTAAACATGCGTCAGAACATAACACTGCCTCCACCATCTTGTATCACCCCAGCTACACTACATGCTCATCTTCCTGTTGGAACCTCAATTCATTGGACCAAGCTACCAGTTCCCAGTCTTCCACAGTACAGGGACAATACTCTTTCATCCACTGCAACATCATAGCCTAGTGACATGTTGTCAATAAGGGTACTCGATGTAGGCATCAGCTTTTGTAACCCAGTCATGCCATTATGCACTGAAGAGCAATTAAATTAGAGATACCTGTCTAGTAACGTGTAGCACCACCTTTCGCCCTGATGACGGCGGCAATTCGTCTCGGCATGAACTCGACAAGACACCGGAAGCGTTGGGAAGCCATTCGGATCCACAACCCCTGAACAAGCTCCCACAGTTCACGAAGATTTGATGGAGGGGGTTCAGAGCCTCAAACATCTCTCTCGATGGCATCCCAGATGTGCTCGATGGGATTGAGGTCAGGTGACCTAGCTGGCCAAGGAAGCGAGGTCACGTTGGTGGAGTGTTCATCCAACCATTCGAATACCATTTGGGAGCTGCACTGTCTTGTTGCAGGATGAGGTTCCCAGTGAGATGTTAAAGACGCACAAACGGGAGCAAATGGTCATCCAGGGTATCCCAGTAACGTTGACCTGTGAGGGACGATGTCGCACATACCAGGGGTCCCATTTCAGTCCACGTAAACAGTCCCCAGACGAGAATGCCACCCCCACCAGCTTGAAGAGTACCCTGCTGGCAAAAAGGATCCATCGCTGCATGTGATTTACGCCGTACTCGTATCCTGCCATCTGCATGTGCCAACGTGAATCTCAACTCATCAGTCCAGGCAACATTTTTCCACATGTCTAAGGTCCGGTGGCGATGTTCCCACGCCCATGCTAATCTTTGCACCCTGTGATGTGCGGTCAGCAGCGGTACCCTCGTGGGATGATGGTTTCTGTACCCCATAGCAAGGAGATGGTTCTGGATGGTGTGGCTGCTTACACGTTTTTGTGCACCAGCGTTAAATTACCGAGTGATTTCTTGCACTGTGGCCCGTCTATCCGCTGTTACAATGCGAGCTAGCCGACGATGACCCCGCTCATCCACACGCTGTTGTCCACGGCAGTTGGCTCTTGCAGGAATGGTTTTACCGGATTCGATGTACTCACGGTGCACCCATGACACAGTGGCTCATGAAAATCCTAGTGCCTGCATGACTTCCGAGATGGAGTAACCCATTTGTTGGGCACCGACAATTTGGCCACGATCAAATGCGCTTAGATCTTTCGTCTTACCCATACTGCGTTCGACTCTTACTGATTCCTGTCGCATCACTCCTTATATTGTCGGATCGCTGCATATGTCATGTCATTTCCGTTTACAGGGCTGCCCACAGCGCCACATTTGCATAACGCCAGCTGTCTCTAATTCAATTGCTCTTCAGTGTACATTTAATGGCCTTGAAGAAATCTTCATAGGTTTCCTGTCATTTAATGTTGATATTATCCTGTACACTGTGCCCCTCCATTACTACATTATGATGCAAGAGAGACCGTGTGCATCTTAAAAATTAGTGGCTGTTTATGGTCACATTTTTCTTAGCAGCTGCCAATTTCGATGTAGTCCTACTAGACATGTGAGGGTCGCATGTTTTGCAGTCGAGGAGGTGGAGCACCCCATCTTCCTCACACTATCTGCCTACGATTGAACTTGTTCAGTTCAGCATGTTTAGCCATCATCACGGTTGCAAGTAAGTTGTAACAAGTAGGTGTCTGCCTTTTTTATATCCCTCGGGGTTGTGGCTGACTATTATTGTGCAGAATGGGATTTGTTTGTGGATGGTTGTGGTGTGTATAATAAATTTTGCTTTCAGTAACATTTAACACAATTTCCCAATAAGTTATGGCTGAAACAGCCATAAAAGTGTTTTAGCCATAACTTATTGGGAAATTGTGTTAGATATTAAAAAAATTGGCAGATTGTTTTGCTTTGTTGTCCAAGTTTCTTGGGCTGGTTTCAAGTCAAAATTCTAAAAGAGGGGTTTGCTAGAAGCAGAAGTATTTACCAGGCTGTTTCTATGGAAACCAGTGAGTTATAAACAAGATAGCTGAAAATCCTCTCATGAACTTGAAGCCACTCCCATCAGACTGTTCCTATCATGTGTGCATCAACAGAAGAAAAAAATCATCCCTTATTTTAGCATTACGATTCCAGTGGTGGTTGCAGTATTTGGTGGTCACAAATCTGCGTAACTCTCTTGATGAAGTGTTATGCTACCTGTCTGTTATACATTTTATTAAGTTGGGTAAGTTATTTTACGTACAGTTTCACAAAGGATTATACAGTATATGTTTTTCAACTAATTAGTCTTGAGTTTTTCAGCTGCAAATGTAAGTGTTATTTAAATAGAATACAGTAATGTAGAATTCAGGAGCACAGAATACAGTAATGTAGAATTAAGGAGCACAACTGTTTACTGCATCATAAAAGTTCGACCCAGGTAGTGCTGGGTGCAATTAGATTAACTTCATAAGAAATTGTTTTTCCCCTCTGTTAGTAAGTAGCCTTTGGCTCTTGCATCGCCTCCTTTTGTGGTGTGAGTGAATTATTGCTCTTCTATGTGCTAGTTTCTGCAGGAAGTAAATAGTGTTTTTGATAGTATTTCAATTTAAGCTGTTTTGCATGTTTTTTAGCTCTGCTAATCCACATTGATGGGAAATTTAAAATTTTGAAATCATGTCCTGAAAATGCAAATAAAATGTTCTAAAGTCCTTAAAAACTAAAAATTTCTGGATTCTGAAAGCACATAAAAAAATTTTAAAAACCTTTAAAAAACTTACCAGTATAACCATACTCCAACAGTGAAGTGTTGCACTGAAACTTCATCCATCAACATGAAGGCAAAATGGAATCGATGATTTGTATTTTTCACTCTAATTCTTCACTTCCAAACCCATAAGAAGTGAATGCAAAATGAACAAATAAAATAAGAATGATGTAATTAAGACATCCCTACCACTGCTGGAGGCCAGGAAAAATGAAAATTTGAAACAGGTAAAACTGTCGTTGTATAGTTCTTTAAAAAACGAAGTACAATGACAAGTAAAAACGAAATGAAAATGTAACACTGGAATAATCATAAAATATGTAGCTATAAAAACATGAAAACTAAAACTGTAGAATGAAAGCTAGAACGTGAAAACGAAAAACCAGTGGGCACTAGAAACTTTCAGAAATAAGAACCTTAAACCAAAAAACTAAACAAGACTTGTTCTCCTGCTATCTAAATTGTGAACAATGTTACTGTCCTTATGCATTTTGACACAAAAATCTCTGTTGTGTCATCTTCAAGGAGATTTCATACTATATTTCCTGTGGTCGCTTCAAACATCTACCCTGTCCTTCATCTCCGTTTTGTCTTTGACAGACAGAAGAGAAGGGCGGGGAATGTAAGTATGAAATTATTATATTTTCCACCCTTCAGGAAATGTAAGTAATATGATTTTAATTCTTTTACGACAATTTTTTTTCTAACTACAATACTTTGTTCTCCAGTGTGCAACATGGTAAAAGTGTGAACTGTGGTTTGGGGCATTTATGCAACATAAATGTTCTGAGTCCACAATTGAATTATTGTATTTTTCATTTTTATTCCCCCAAAAAAATCCCAATATCAGTTGAGAGTTTCAATAACGAAGGTCTATTCAATGCAAACTGTTAAGCAGAAAATATCTACAGCAGAATTCCAAAAACTATAGTAGGTATAATACAAATATGTTGTTTAAAGGTTTTTTTATGTGCTTTTAGAATTTTGGATTCGGGACATTTTTATAGTTTTTAAGGATATTAGAACATTTTATTTGCATTTTCAGGGCATAATTATAAAATTCAAAATTTCTCATCAATACAAATTAGCTGAGCTAAAAAATGTGCATAAACGCTTAAACTGAAGTACTGTCAAAATAACTAAGTAAAGTATTCGCATAGGTATGAGTCATGATTCAAAATTAAAATGGAGGTAATACCTGAAATACCCTATTGCTTGTATGAATCTCATAAGGGAAGTAACTTGTGATACTGTCAGAATCTGGTCATGTTGGAATGAATGGCCTGTACACAATTACAGATCTGCTATGATTTTGAAATAATAAAGTTGAAAATCACTGGAAAAATAGCACACACACAACAATTTATTTAAGAATGCACAAGATCCATAGCAGTAAGTTCTTTCACGTACTTGTACTATTTGTCAAGGATTAGATTCAACTGAAATCTTCAGATGTTCTTCTGATTTCAGACTGACAGGCATGATTCTTCAGTGCCATAATTAATCAGCTGCTGTTTGGCTCCTATTTGTTGTTTACTTCAGATGTCGTTTGCCATTTTATCAGTTGATCTGATATTTTTTGTTTCTTCCAAAGGTAACCATTGAAAATACTGAGCCAGAAGTGTCATTAGAGTCTCCCAACATAAATGGTGAGAGCACAGAAGCTACAAGTACCTGTCCTACTGTCATTCCGTCAAATCCTGAAGCACCAGAAGAATGTTCTCCATCTGTAACAGAGTGTTTGGTAGGTTTTGTTGTTAAAAAATAACTGTCAGTCCTGTATTCTATTTTAGGGATTAGCACAAGTTTATAACTGATGAAAAAGACAAATATGGTATCTATCGTACAAGATTTTATCATAATGATTAATGAGGAATTATCTTCATAAATATACATGGTAGAAACAAATGGGAAATAAATCCCCAGAAGGAAACAATTATTCGCAAATACATAAAAATCATATGTATAATTGTCAGCCTATAGGTGCCATACAGCTTTTGCTGCTTAGCCATTCTTCAGAAAACTTGAAAATTACATCTCTGTGGAAAGGAAATTGAACCCACTTCTCCACATGTTACTGTTACACCACCAAAGACAATGAAGTTCCAAGCAAGAGAATTCTATTGCTTTGAACTTTGTTGTCCTTAGTGGTGTAATGGTAATATGCACAGACATAAATTGGGTGGTATGGATTCGATTCCCATTACAGGACGATATAATTTTCCAAGTTTTTTGAAGAACAGCTACATGATAGGCTTGCAGATTCATTATTTATGTCATAAAAATGTCGTATTAGCTTTCTTCTTTTATTAGTGTATATATATATATAATAGTCAGTGCTCATAGGTGCTTAAAAACCTGGAAAGTCCTTGAAGCCACCCCAGTGGCGCAGTGGTCTAAGCGCTGGCTTATGATCATTTGTCTGTGAAGGGTCCAGGTTCAAATCCCAGTGAGACATAGATGTTGTGTTTGTCTTACAGCACTGGCTCTCTCCCTTCCCTGGAACCAGTGACCCTAAATTAGAGACGAGCAGCTGTTTATAGCCTATTGAGTTGCTCACAGTGGTCGTTAAACCTCCAATAAAAAAAAAAAAAGAAAAAAAGGGCAAATATCTGCCAGAGACTATTAGAATGTCAGTGAAGCTTTCTCCGAGCCCTGAAATTCCACCACTCTTTAGATGACTAAAGAATCATAAACCTGGATCTGCCCTTAAACCTATTGTAGCAAAGAACAAATCTGCTATGTACATATCAGAAAAATCACTAGCTAAATTATTCTCTGAACAGTTAAAAAAAACTCCGATTATGAAATTAAGTTAACAAAAAATGTGTGCAGTGCGCTAGAAACTTGAATATACTTGATAGTGATATAATGGGAAGTTTTGACATAGTGTCTTTATATCCATCTATACCAGAGGCCATTGCAAACCTAGAGGAAATAATCGAGACTTCCCGTGAATTCACACCAACTCAAGCAAAGAAAATTATTGGCACCTTAAATTTGGTTACTAACCACAACTATTTCAAGTCGGATGGAGGCATCTACAAACAAACAAAAGGATCACCAATGAGTTCACCTCTATCTTCAGTTCTTGAAGAAGCAGTACTTAGACCGCTAGAAGATCTCATCTTTCTAAATTATCAAGAAACTCTAAGTGTGGATCCACTATGCTCATGACATATTCTTCATATGGGAACACGGAGTAGATGAATTAAATGATTTCATACACATGATAAACAAACTACACAATATGATAAAGTTCACCATGGAGCTTGAAGTAAATGGGGCATTGAATTATTTTGACATCGCGCTCAGAAGAAATAGAACATCAAGCTTCGATTTTGACATTTATTATAAACCGACCACAGTACCAAACCTTGACCCTCCTGATTCGCACTGCCCAAAAGAGTACAAACTTTCTGTGTTTAGAGCATGGTTCTATAGAGCATATAACATATGCAAACCCGACTACCTAAATAATAAGGAAATTTATAATATTTATAAAAAAAGCTCTAAAGGCTGGATATAAAAAAGATGACATAGATAAAATATATAAAACTGTAAGAAATCGTATAATGTCAGCAATAATGAAATCGCCTAGTAAGGCAATGAGATACGCAGAATCCATCACATATGTTCTAGGCTTTACATATTGGTTAAGCCGCCCCGGTGGCGCAGTGGTCTAAGGCGCTGGCCTCTGATCATTCGTCCGAACGGGGTCCGGGTTCGAATCCCGGTGAGGCATGGATGTTGTGTTTGTCTTACGGCACTGGCTCTCTCCCTTCCCTGGAACCAGTGACCCTAAATTAGGGACGGGCGACTGCTTATAGCCCATTGAGTTGCTCACGGTGGTCGTTAAACCTCCAAACAAAAAAAAAAAAAAAAAAAAAAAAAAAAAATATTGGTTAAAGAATTTATTACGTAAATACAACATATTGATAGCAATGAAGTCCCCGACCCCGTTATCACATATATCAAGTTACAAGGGGAGACAGTCTGAGAAAGAAAAGGCAAGTGTGTACGCTATAGCATTTGTATATCCTGACAACATGGAAAGAGTATATATCGGAATGACAAAGCGATCCTTGGACACTAGATGTAAAGAGCACGTGCGAAGTGTCAACCAGGACATACAGAATTCAGCCCTTGCCAGAGAAGTCTTGCATTCAGTGGCCACTCCTCTATGGAATAGTATTTTAAGAATTGCCACACGCACAAACTTCAAAGAGACTGGCATCAGGGAAACAGTTGAAATCCTATCCAGCAAACTAGCGTGCAATGATATAGTTTCTACTGAACTACCAAGAGCTTGGCGTGCTTTATTAAAAGATGGAAACACATCGCAGCACACTGTATAATTGCGTGATAAAAAATTCTTGTAATATGCTCGTGCTGTCACCTGTGTTATTTACAAAAATCATCTTTGTTCCTTACGTGTTCTAATTCCCTGCATTTTTATGTCTACCATTGCCTTGAGAAAGCCTCCCAGTGGAGTCTGAAAGCTTGGCGAATCTTTGTACTTACTACGTCACAAAAATAAATGGTTTTAATACGCTATTTGCATCTCTTGAGGAAATATTCTTTTTATTGAATTTAACAGTGTGTGGATCATGATGATGCTGGGCAAAAACACATAACGAGGGATAACTAAATTAAATTATCTATGAAAAAGCTTATAACGTGGGAGGGAGCTTTTAACCTTAGTGTGGATCTTCACACCAGAGGACCTGAGCTAAGGTCGGTCGAAAGTACCCAAGTTATTATCTTTTATTGTAACAAAGTGTGTTGCAGCCCAAACAGAAACTCTGTACTTTGGAGAAGGGAGGGGGGGGGAGACAGGTGGTCTACCAGTAAATATAACAAAGTTATCTGAAAGTACTTTCTGTAGAAGTGATTCATAAACATATGGTTTCAGAAGTTTAAAAGGAAATGAAATTTAAAGTAATAAAAATCATTTCTGAATGATGGATTAAGAATTGAAAGATTGAAGAGTGGCTGAATTAAAATGCACTTGGGTCCAAATTGGTACCCAATAAAAAAGTACATTAAAAGAGTAATGGATGAAAAGATGAATACAGTATGAAATAGTCCCCTATTAAAATCGATAAAGCACAGAAAGAAAAAGGGTTCAAATGTCCTCCAAACAGGCTGCATATACACAGTCGTATCAGAATAATATGACCATGTACCTAATAATGGGAATAACCACTTTGGCCCGGATGACAGCAGCAAGACTGTATGGCATGGACACAATGAGGCCCTGGAAGGTTACCTGAGGCACACGTGCCCATTTGGACTGCAGCAGAGAATGGAGGTCCCAAAGATGATGTGGTTGTAGGTTGACACATGAAACCTGTCAATCCAAATAGTCCCACAAGTGCTCTGTAAGGATGGGCAATATCGTCTGCCGAAGAATAATGGAGACATTGCAGTCGTTTTCCTGGAACTGGTCACCCCCCTTAGCAACATGGCAGGGTGCGGTGCATTGTCCAGTTGGTAGACACCATTACCACCAGGGTAAACATCCAGTGTGAAGGGATGCATGTAGTTAGTGAGGATGGACAGCTAGCCATCGGCCTTGGGGAACCCATCCTGTACTAGTGATCCCAAGTCATACAAGGAAAACATCCCGCCAGACACGCACACTGCCACCGCCAACCTGTACTTGACTAACAAGCATGTCTTGGTGTTGGTTATCATATGTCTGACTCTATATCTGTCACCGCCTGTTGCTTCTGTGGAGTAGAAACCTCGATTCATCAAAGAAGGGCAACCTTTTTCCGCTCTTCTACTGTCCAATGACGGTAGTCCCATGCGAACTGCGGGCATCATTGCCTATGGACCTGGGTTAACATGAGTGCCTTGATGCAGTGTGGACGCCGGAGTCCTGTGTGCAACAGGGTTTGCTCTGCTGTTATCGGAGACTCGTACTTGGCTGCTCCAGCTTTCATTTGTGTGGTCAGCAGGGGCGGTTTGTCATTAGGGGCCAGAGGGGCCGGGCCCCACCTAAAAATTTCTATTTCTAGAATTTTTTTTTTTTTTTTGCCCTGATTCTTATTCTCTCTCTCTTAATTATATGGTGATAAACCTTTACCTTCAGAAACCATTACCTAAGGGAAAAGTTAGTTTCCTTCAAAAACGAAAAACTATCCCCTGAGGAAAGAGATCACGTTCAGAGTGTGAGGTTATTGGGGCCAGCTTCAACAGGCCACAGTGACATCACTACGCAAACAAAGAGGAGATGATTTTCTCCCCGTCTCATTTAGTATGATGACCTACATACAACACTGCTTTAACTGTGTGTGAAAAAAAGCTGTGATCTGGCCCCATGCAAATTTGATTGGCCGGGAGCCAGTATCACATTTCCTTAACGCTGTAGGTTGACAGAGAAGCTTACCCCGACCAAGCTCAAGGGTGGCGGGAGATTTTCAAATGTCGTAGCAAAGTTCAGTTAGTTGTTTTTTCTGTGTGTCTCTCTCTCGGTGATGTGTTGTTCCTTTGTGTCTGTGACTTTTTTTGCTTGTCGAGTACAATGAATGGAGTGGATATTTTGTTAAAATCTCCATTCTTTGCTTTAAATCTGGAAGAAAAGCTTCACTCAAAAAGACTCAGTGCTTATCACCCCAAGAATTTTTAGTTTGAGCTTCACTTAAAAAAACACAGTGCTCGTCAGCCCAAGAATTTAAGTATCCAAGAGTATGAAGTTTACAAAGTGCTTTGCAGAACTAATTTCAGTTTTAACTTAGATGATTTTCTATGTTAAAAATAAATAAATAAATGAGAAAACCTATAAGTATAATTTGCACATGAGTACATATATGTTTTTAGGTTTCACAAGTTCTATAAAAAAAAAAGGTTAAACCTTTCAAATAATGCAAATGGTAGTGTGGTACTCATTCGATATGGGATGAAATTCATGAAACATTCCCTCCCTGCATATATTTGGAATTCTTTTTTTTTCTTTACATTTTTTTATCCTGTGAATCCTGTGATTATTCCTCAGTTGAGAAATCTGAAAAAACACAAAGCACAACTAACATAAATTAATGCTCATATGTTTTAAGGTAAAAATTTTATTTAAGGAGTTTTAACATTTTTCTGTTAATAGTTATGCATTCTATTTTGAGGAAGTTTTTTTTGTGTGCAATACAATAGTTGACACATTCCTGTCTGATTTGGGTATTATTGAGTCAATGGGGTAAACAGAGGCAGAGTAAAGGAATCTTGGGGGTGGGGTGGGGGGTCTGAATAGTTGGTCTAATAATGACAGTTTTTTTTTTTTTCGTTGTTTGACTTCGGCTACTGGCTCCACCATTTTCAGTTGCCACAAGCCGCCACTGATGGTCAGTTGTTGCACGTCAATTGCCCTTTGCCAATTGACGGAGGTGGCGTTCTCCTCTGGGGTTGGTGGCCTTTGGGGCTCCACAGATATGACATCAGGAGGTACTCGGTGTGCCAGTGGTCCATTCTTGGTACACCCTTACTACAGCACCTTGAGAACAGCCCACAAAATCTGCTGTTTCTGAGATGCTTCTACCCTAGGCGCAGCAGCTGATGATCATTCCTTTTTGAACATCCATCAAATCACTACCTCTGCTCATTCTGCTGATGTTATGCACTATAGCTAATCAGTCCTGGCCAGCCACTTATGTCTCCATGTGGTCGACCTTGTCACGTGCATTCTGTGACGCGCCTAGCCGGGTGCACTGTGATTCTGGGGTTGGTCATGTTATTCCTATACGAATGTGTAATTATTGAATTTCTTAGGAAATACCTTCATATTATTAGGTGAATTTTGATTTCAGCTTTTGGCTGTCATACTGTATATACGTGGCACTAGGGCATGTATTTACAGCATGACAGTTTAAAGCTGAAATCAAAGTTCACATAATGATCTGGAATGAAAACTACGAATAAGAAATCACTGTAAATCAGTCCGAATTATAGATACAAAAATGCTGTTTGCAGTAGCAGAAAGAACAAGTTACAAAATTTCGTTGGCTGCACTCAGAGAGCCAAGTTGGTGGTAGATGGTGCTGCTGTTACCTGCACAGCTGGTGTGTACGTTATGAATCAATCATTGTGGAAAATAGCATTCACTGTGCTGCAAAAATTGCAGTGTTGTTACTGGCTTGCAGATTTTAAGTTTCCAGTGACTGTGCTGAGGAAATTCCATCAAAAGTACAAAATGGAACCACCCGAGAGACGACAATAGCAGTATGGTACAAAAGGTTGCTGTTAACTGGCTCACTTGAAAAGCAGAAGTCACTTGTTTGAAGAACAAGTAGAGATCACTTGTGGAGCATCTATCTCACTGCAGCCCAACTAAGTTTGTTCATCGTGCCAGTTGTGAACTGCGTATCCAAGATCGACAGTTCATGATGCTCTTCATAAGAGGTTTCATCTTCATGCGCGCAAAATTCGTTTACTGCAGAAGTTGATGCCAAATTACATGACCTTGAGATACCAGTTTGTCTGACATGGTGTCAAAGATTGATAATGACAACAATGACTTTCTGTGGGAAATTTTCAGTGACAAGTGCACATTTCACATCTCGGGGATGGTCAACAGACACAACTGCAGAATTATAGGGATTTGAGAATCTGTATGCAGTGAGAGAGCTGCAGTGAGATAGCCCCAAAGTGAACGTTTGGTGCATTCTCAATGTGCAGGAAATTATTGGCCCATTCTTTTTCATTGAAAGGACTGTCACTGCAGATGTTTACTTGGATATGATGAAAATTTATGCCATACCACAGGTGTACCAGATGGATTCTTTTTCCAGCAAGATGGTACCCCCTTCCCGCATTATGCAATGCATGTTGGGACACTTTTGGACGAATATTTTCCTGGTCGTTGGATTGGGCGTGGCTAACCCATGCTATGGCTTCCCAGGTCCCTGAATCTTACCCCTCTTGGGTTTTTTTTTTGGGGGGGGGTGCACATCAAAGACATTGTCTATTAAACTCCGGTAAATGATTTAGTGAATTTGCATCGGTGGATAATCGCTGTTTGTGGAAGTGTCACTTCGCAGAGGTCGAATACCGTCTGGATATCTGTTGTGCCTCAAAAGGTGGACATGTGGAGATTTATTGATGCCCAATGAAACTTGTTAAGTTCCTGTTTCTGCTGCTGCTAACAGCATTTTTACCCATGTTTTGCACTGATTTACAATGATTTCTTGTTGGTATTTTTGTCCCAGAGACACTGTATTTGAGGTTTGAAGTATTTGTAAATTAGTTCAAACCTCAAATACTAATAAATGTAGTAAGAACCATTTTCTTATAGTTTTAGCATTCATGAGCCATTTGTATATCTGTTATATGAAGTAATATTCAAATCCAGGAAATTAATATTATCATCTTGTTGAATTTTTAAATTTAAACATTCTTTTAAAGAATGGGAACATTTAAAAACTGCCTTGCTTCTTATTGCCAGTATTGCAAATGTATCCCTCTTGCCAAAAAGAAAACAAAAGTTGAAATAGAAGATTAACTGGTATGAGAAAGCGGAAGAAACTTGAAATAGAAAATAGTATGGTTTTATCATTAATGAAAGTATGTGTTGGTTGCTACCTGAAGTATGGTTCCAAACTGTTAATTATAATTGTCAAAAAGAGGTCAACAGCATTGAACATCAGAGGATGAAATGATTATTCACTTTTGAAATTTGCTTCAAAATTATGACTTCAGTTAAAACCTCATTAAACAATCCACAGTACGTTGAAATAGAAAAAATTAGAAACTAATGAAATGTTAGAGATCTCCTATGAAAATAGAAAAGCTGCATTTTTTTTAGATATAATATGTGAGTAAAAAAATTTCTTGCATATTATTGATTAGAACATAATTTGAAAAATTCCTCTTAGCCATTTGAAGTTCTTATGCTCAACTGGAGATAATGAAGAATTTGGCATTGAAGGGAACCTGGTACAGATGAACTGGTTTGAAAAATTCAAAAGGATTTGCTTATGTTAAAAATATATTGAACATTCATAATAAATTTCTAAATGATCACATTTAGTGCATGAGTGTAAAATATGTATTTTAATATTAATGTGAAGAGAATTATAGAGTGTAGATACTGCAGACCAAAAGACTGTGTCTCAGTTTTAAGCCTTCCATGCTTATGGTGTTAATATTATATTTTTATAATTTTGCATAAGACATGTAATAAAATGTAATCATCATTGGTAATGATGTGTACTTATTCATAGCTCACTAAAAAGATACAAAATATATTTGTTTCATGTTCTGGTAACCTATGTCAGTTGAAAAAATAAGAAAAAATCCATGCATGTTTGTATTGTGTCACTGAAATGTTATAGTTAAACTTCAGTTTGACAGTGTAATTTGTATTTTCTGTTTCAGTTGTATGAACATAGTATGCATATGTATTTAAAATTTATATTCTCTGTAATTTTGTAACAAAAGGTCAAACTTTTATGAGCAAGTAAACATTGTGTTGATCTGAAAGCAAGCCTATGTTCTTGGCATATTTTATTAAAATGGGTTTGTATTTTAAATTGAAATGATTTCAATTGATTTCTAATGTACTCCCCCTCCTTTAAAGCAGCCAACAGTTGAAGAACCCCAAGAGCAACAAAGTAGTGAAGACAACTGTCCATCTACAGAACAATCAAATGAATCAAAGTTTTTGGAAGATGAAGAAGTGGAAAAGGCACTTCAGAAGAGAAGGTTAGTGGAATAACTTGCATACTTGGTATTTACGGCTGCTGGCAGCAAATCTGTGGAATTGTTCCATCCATATATTCTAACACCTAAAAGATACTTATACAACAATGATACAGTCATACTTATATTAATCAATAATCACCCTAAAATATGCTGAGGTAACCTTTCTGATAACTAAGTAATCACAAATTGAAGCACCAGTATGCAGGAGCAAAAATGGAAATGGTGCCTCTTGATAAGTGAAATTCATTAGATTTGTTCAAATAATCCGGGGCCATAGGGTCAAAAATTAGGTTCCGTGTGCACCTTCATGAAGAAAGCAAGGGACCTATTTTTCCCTGTTTCTATATGTATGGGGATGCTGAAATGCTTTGGTACCACTTTCAAAATGGTGGCCATTTTTATCCATAACATGTATTTACTCTTAACTCAGTTAATTATCATCCGATTTAAATTTTTTTTTAAATGGAAGCTTGTTTTATGTTTATTATTTTGTGTTATTACCAATTTTCATGTATACCTAACTGTTTTCCCGTAAAATCTAAAGAACCAAAAAATTTTAGTGAATTTTTGACCCCATTATACTTGGTTTGTTTTGATCCAGTTTCTAGAAAATTTGTGTTCACCATACAAGTTAAAGTCCTGTATTGTATGAGGAAAATGAGGATTATATATTTCTATACAAAACTGTACATACATTAAGAACAATATTTAAACAAAAATATATACATATTTCATTTGAGAAAAAAAAAGTATCACTGTTAAACAAGGGGAATATTTTGGTCTATTTCACTGTCCTCACTTTCATCATCAGTGCCAAAAACTTGTTCACAAGTTTCCACAGTATTTTCACATAAGTCTTCAGTACCAAAACAACTGCACATTTCTGTACGTGGAAATGAATTAGTAATACACTTACAACGCTTACTACTACATTTTGTTTTGGGACAGTTGCACTTAATGAGTTCCAGTACAGCCTGGGGTGCTGCAGGAGTACAGCAAGCAACAGGTACTATACGGTTGTTTTCATGCTTCCACCCAAAATAAGTTGGTCTGGTAGGTTCAGATGTGTTTTGTCACATTTGTACCATTCCATGGCTTGAAGGTGTGCTCTTTCTATAGCTAGTCTTAGCTACGGCCGCGTGGGAGAAAGATATTCTTCTACTACCTGCTTTTGTGTGAAAAGCCACCATCTAAGTTCTCCAGCAGTAATAATCTTTGTGTTTGGCATGTATACTTTGCTAATAAATGTTTCGACAGAAAACATCGTGTCCTCCGATATTTCACTTGTTTTTCCAAGGTTTGCCAAAATTGGCAGAATGCTGTCATCAGCTGCAATGAGGGGCGTCCAAAAACTGAACTTCTCTTTTTAATTGAATGATCTGGTTACGTCTACCCCAGATATTGCATGTAAGCCAATAAGACCTTCTGCTTTGAGTATTACCAACTTGCTGTACATGGTTGTAAGGGAAATACTTTGCTTCCTCCTTCCACTTCCAGTGATGCAGTTGGTATCTTGTGGCAGATAGACATTTGCTTAACGCTAGGACTAACACATCTGTGTCACAGGAGTGTATGTCAAACCGAGTTGCTCCTCTTTTTGTAGCTTCTATTATAACATGTAGTATTATTTTACTGTCAGCTATGTATACCACAGTAGTGGGTAACAATAGAGGTGATGGTTGGTGGAATAATGAGATTAAAGAGGCAGTAAAGAGAAGGAAGGATGCCTATTTCGGGATGTTGCAAGGTAGAGTTTTAATTTATTTCTGTCTTTTTGTTGTTTAGGTAGTTTTGCAACAGTTGAATGTGGATAATTATTTTACAAAAGAATCCCATGTATCTTTTGTTGTACACATTTCAGTTCTTTTTAGACTCCAACTTTTTTTCTGTGAATATATTTTCTGCATTGTTTTGATAAAAGTAGGATAGTATTAATTGTAATTCAATAGAACACTAGATTTTGTATTACTAAGTAGAAATTTTTCTTTGAAATAATAGTTAAATCCAGAAAATTGATTTTATTATTAAAATCTTGAATATGACTAGCACAGAACATTCTAAGGCATTTGCTTATAAACAAGAATTTTTATTTTTGTTCAGTAGACTTCCTCTATTTTAATGCTTTTTAAAAACTGCTTCTTCATAAAACTTTTTAAATGTATGTTACAGTCATAATATCTTATGTGATTTGATCCTTTCATTGTTAATTGATACGGTCCTTAAAATGGTTGAAAAAAAAAAAAAGTCAGAAATTTCCTCCAAACCTGTAAAATTAAAAAAATAAAATTATTAAAAATATGTTGGCTAGGTACCTTGAAATCTTAAAAAAATTGGTTGTCATAGTTGTCTTTCATAGGTACCTAAAATGTTGTACAAACTGTATTTTTTGCAGTATTGTAAATAAGATATTTTGTAATTTACTTTTCTTGAGAGCATTGTAATTAATCAAAACTTACTTTTACAGTTTGTGTCAGTGTTGCTATTATCTTTGGCACTAAACTATTAAAAAATAATGATTAAAACTTTATTCCTTTGTTCTAAAATTGTCAGAAATGTCAAAAACTTATTGCCACAGAAGCATCATTCCAAATATCATGACTTTGGGGCAGTGGTAGTTATTCTGTACAGATGCCCCTTACTGCTGAGGGTTTTTTTTTTTAATGCATGTTTTGAGTTAATTTGATGATGCTTATTTTGCCTAGGATTATGTTTATAAACTCTTCTATCAAAAACTATTGTTTCCTTTATTAGTTAAAGTCTTGTTTTCTTCTTTTACAGTCAAAATTTTTAAATACATGTATACTTACTTTTTTTCTCTTTGTTTTTCAGGTTTGTTCTTCAAGAATTAGTGAATACTGAGAAAGACTATGTTAGGGATTTAGGAAGTTTAGTTGAGGTAAAGTAATTTCTTGAACCAAATACTTAAAATATGAGGATGAGTCAATGATTATTTTGTAGTGTATGTATAAAATATGTAACAACAATTGAGAACTTAAGAAGGACATCATTTTTTAACATGGTACCATTCTTTCCAACATACTTGTTCCACACAATTTCTTTATCTAGTCAGTAAAAATCTTTTTTGTGATGCACCCCTCACTTGTTCTAAGCTGTGCAGAAGGGTTTCATTAGCCAGCCAGAGGAAAAAAATATTTTTGCTGAAAGGCAACCCACTCATCATACAATATTCAGTTGTTCCAACACTGCACAAGTTCCTTTATCCAATCAAAAAATTTTTTTACTGAAAGCCAAAGCACTCATACAGCACTGCTCACTTTACAAGAGTTCCAAACACAACTCTGCCAATGCTTACTTCACCATTCCATCCAGTAATGTATAAAAGCATCTGTCATACTCCATTTTTAGAATTCAAACACCTTTTCTGTTGCATTGAGTTTACTGTTTAAATTTCATCAGGGCATTTTTGTGTTTTAAAGTTGTAACTTCTAGAAGCAGAAGTTTCAGGTAGTTATCTCTTAAATTAGAAAATGTTCTTCAGTTTCTACTCAGTTCATTAAATTTTAATTCAGACAAGCAGTTTTATTTTTACTCCATCAGTGGTTTTGCAATGAAAGCTAAGGTGTTCCAGAAGCCACAAAAAATTCCAACCTCTTGATCCATTTCATGAATTATTAGATATGTGCCATTTTACAGTAAATTTTTCTTGTGATCTGCTATTTCATCATTATATCAGTGGGCTTCTCCTTTTATATGCTGGCATTTGTGTGTAGGCTATTCCAACAGTATGTGGACTGGCAGCACTGTGCCACTGCTGTGGAAACAAATCATGTTTCCAGTAGGGGAAAAATTTTCCATTTGTGTTGTGTTAGTTTCAGTGAAGGCAACATGCAGTCTTTCTCTGTGGATGTAGTGTAATACACTGCTGGACAATTGCTAAGGACGGATCATAAACGGCTATATAGCGCATAAAAAAGTAAGTGTGGCTGGATGCCTAGTGAAATAAAATAATGTCAGAATGCCAGGACATTAGAAGAAAGACAAGTTATTGTGCTCTGAAATCCAGAAGGCTTTGGAACGTGTCCAAGGGACAAAACAGGCCATTTTGTGCAGAATACGTAAACGTAAAAAATGCAATTACCGTCCGCTGGCGTTCCGGCGTAAGATGTCAATACGGGATATGGCCATATGGCCACCATGGAGGGCGATGCAAGATTCCACACAATGTGTCATGCTTTGCACAACATTATCAAGCAGCTGTTGGGGTAATTTATCCCATTCCTCTGGCAGTGCACGAATGAGGGTGTCCTTGTTTATTGGAGGGCACTGGCGACCAGCAAGACTCCTCCCCAAAGCATCCCACACATTTTCAATGGGATTCAGATCTGGAGAACGTGCTGGCCATGCGAGGTGTTGAATATCCTCGCTCTCCAGACACTCCTGGATAGCGACTGTTCGATGACATGTTGCGTTGTCGTCCATGAAAATGAATCTATCACCGACAGCACCACGGAACATGCAAACATGAGGTAGAAGAACATCATTAATGTATCGTTGGCCAGTCATAGTCCCGGTTGGAAGCACATAGAGGGACGTACGGCCATTGATCATGATGCCAGCCCATACCATGTCACTACATGTCGGATATCGGTCCCTTTTCTGTATGTTTGCTGGACAATATGCAGTACCACTATCACGCCAGATCAGTTGTCATCGACAATCAGACGATAGACTGTATCTACTCTCATCTGAGAAGAGGACAGCAGACCAGTCGTATCAGTCCAATTGCGATGTTGATGGCACCATTGCAAACGGGCGGTACGGTGACGTCTGGACAATGGGATGCACACAACAGGACGGCGGGCGTATAGTCCTCCTTCATACAAACGTCTGGCGACAGTTTTTCGGGAGATCCGCTTGCCAGTAGCAGCCATAAACTGATTTGCCACTTCACTAGCTGTGCTGCGCCGGTGTCTTTTTGTTGATAGCACTATGTACCGATCTTCTGCAGGTGTCGTACTGCGAACACGACCTCCCCCATGACGTTTGCTACACTCTCCATTTTTTAAAATGATTTCAAAAGCCTTGAAACAACACTGTGGCTGACGTCAAACTCCCTGGCAACATCTGTTATTTTTCGCCCTTCTTCAATCTTGCCAATAATACAGCCACGCGTAAAATCATCTAGGTGATGTCGGGAAGACATACTGAAAATTGCAAGTTCGTCAATTGATTCTTTCCCTTTCAACTTTGCGTTTGAACAACAACGGTCAATACACGTGTCAAATCCTTTATATCTCTTATCAGCGCTATGACGTCACGAACAAGTTCGGCAATCCAAAATTTGCATATGCACAACACGCCTTACTGTATCCCGCACTTATGCTAATTTCCACATTTTCCTGCCTTCCATTTTATGGTTGATATCATTGCTATTGTCATCCGTCCTTAGCAATTGTCCGGCAGTGTAGTTCACGTGAAGTGTGTATTACAATGGCGGATGAGCATGATATGCCACTGGTTACCAGACAAAGAGTCATGATTAAATTTTGTGTAAAGTTACCGAAGAGTGTCCAGGAAACATTTCAGATGATTCAAAAAGCGTTGGGCTGGTCAGCTGTATTCAAGTGGTGGAAGCATTTTAAGGACAAACACAGTGCGGCAGGATAACCCACGAAGCGGGCATCTGCTAACATCAGTGAATGATGAAAACATTGTGAAAGCTGAAAAATTATTGAAAGACGATAGACATTTTATCAATTTATGATTTGGCACTGCAGTTGAATGTTGGTGTAGCAAGATGTCATGAAATTGTAAAATCGCTCCTGTAAATAAATGTCTCATGTTTGTGCAAGATGGGTGCCATGTAATCTCACTGAAGAACAAAAACAATGCCATGTTGAACTTGGTCATGCTTTTCTGCAAAGAGTGGAAATAGATTGACTTTTTGAATGGAACAATCACTGTCAACAAGTCTTGGATAAAACATTTTGATCAAGAATCAAAACAGCAGTCAAGCATGTGAAAACAAACTGACTCACTGCCTTTTAAAAAATTCCGAGTTTGTGGTTCTTCAAAGAAATTGATGTTCATTTTGTTTTTTGACACCCATGGGATAGTATCACAGCATTGGGTGACCAAGAAACAAACTGTGAATTCACAATATTATGCTCACATTTCACAAGTTCTCCGGAAGGTAATAATGTGTGGGAAAAGAATGAAACTGCTTAATCAAGAATGGTTTCTTCTTTAGGGTAATGTGAGATTGCATGTAGCCCAAGTAGCAATGCAAACTTTGGAGAAAATTGGTGGCCAATGTCTACCACATCCACCATATAGCCCAGTACTCGAACCTTGTGATTTCTGGGCTTTTCCAACTTGTAAAGAATTGAGAGGAAGGAAGTTTAAGACAAGAGGAAGTAAAGGCTACCACATCTGCTACCTTAAAGCAACTTCCTTACAAAATGGACTGCAGTACGTGTTTCAGAAGCTTATGGACCGCTGTAAATGGTGTGTAGCATGTGAAGGTCGCTATTTCACAAAAGAAACCCACAACCAACCTCCAAGTGACACACACTTGGAACAGTGACCTCAATCCATGTACTTTCAGAACACAGCTTTCATATGTTAGTCATTTGCATTCTTAAACCTCCATTCATTCGTACTTTCTCACATAGTTAATAAATAGACATTTCAATCTGTTGCATGAAAGAAACATTAAAAATATATCAATTAAAAATCTTTAGTAGTACAGTTAAAAGATGTACATCTCAAGAATAGTTAAAACAATATTTGTGTATTACTATGAAGGAAGTTGTTCAGCTTATAAGAATGAACTGGACTTTGATATTAGCACCAAAGATGTTGGTGAATTGGGTGCATCACATTCAGAGATTATGTCCAAGGAAGGTCTTGTTGGCATGTCAGAGGAAGAGCAAATGCCATTTGTAGATGGGCACCCCCCAGTGTTGCAGTGGTCCAAGTGCTGGGTTTTGACTGTTCGTCCGAGATGGATCCACGTTTTAATCCTGGTGAAGCATGGATATTGTGTGTGTTTTATGACACTGGCTGTCTCCCTTCCATGGAACCAATGGCCCTAAATTAGGGACATGCAACTGCTTAATATCCATTGAGTTGCTCACAGTGGGCACTAAACAAAACGATGATGCATATTAGAGTTCAATAGTGAAGAAAATGAAGTAAATCTTAACATACCTTGTACAGTTCTTTGCTGATCAAGTTGTCTGAGGCACTGGTTTCTGACCATTCATCTGAGGTAAGTGTGGTTTCAAGTCCCAGATGAGGCATGGGTGGTGTACTTTGCCCTAACCACTGACTCTCTCCCTTCCTTTGAACCAGTGGCCCTAAATTAGGGACATGCAACTGCTTTAGAGCCTGTAGAGTTGCTCATGGTGGTTCTTTCTACCCCTCCCCTCTAAAAAAGAGATTCTTAAGCATTATGGAAGCTATGAGAGAATTGCAGTTCACAGGTACATGTAGGTGAAAATTTACTTTAGTACTGTTCAACAAGTGATTTAATTGCTGTGTTAATTACTTTCACACATCCATGCATGCATCATCAGCCACTGAATGGGTGAAAGTACTTCCACACCAAATGAATCATAATGCGTTAAACTCTATAAAAATTAATGTCTATATACATCTATTATGTAACTCGTAATTTCCTTGCTAATGTAGTACATAGAACTGTTTGATCAGCTTGTAAACACTTGCCTAGAGAATAAAAAAGGTTAGTGTTCAGCGTTTTACGGATTTTTTCAAGAGAGCTAAGACACCGTCCAGGAAGTAGTTCTTCTTCCCAGCACGTTAAAGTTCTTTTTTTCTGTTGTTGTGTGCAAAATATCAGAAGGGGGGGGGGGTATGCAGATATAAGTTGAATTTGAGGAAATATTTCATAACCTAGGCAACCACTTCATGTTGCTGGGGACAGATGATCAGTATGTTGTTTTTATCATGGCTCCTTAATCTGGTAACACATTCAGGTGCATTAAATTTAAGCTAAATCTTTACTGTAGCTGTTGATTTGCAATTTTATGTGTTCTGAATGCTAGGGCTAAGGGCCATTGTACTGGGAAATGAACACCATAAAATTTGTTTTTATATGTTAAGGTTACAGAGGTGTTGTAACAGTGGCATAGCCAGAAATTCCTTAAGGGCATGGCCCATGGATTTGGTTCATTGGTGGAAGCCTCATATATACATATACATTGCTTTAAATTTGTACTAATTCCTCCCTCAGGGGGATCCGTACCTGAGGACTCTCCCTTGGCTACGCCTCCGTGTTGTAACCTTACTTAGCATGTTTGTTCACCATTGGTTCATACACATAGCCATCAGAAATGTGTCAGATATTCAAGTGATGGGTTACCAAGAAAGTAAACAGCTTTAGAGTTGCAGGTATTGTGAAAGTGTTGATTCAACTGTTTAGTTTGTTAACTATAAAAATGAATATTATGAGAAAAAACACCCATCCTAATAACATGTAAGTATGTCATTTGACTTTCTTACTTGGTTTAGTTTCAGGAATACATTTTGTATGAAAAGTAGGGGATCGCCTGTACTGTTTGATACGCATCCCAAAAATTCACAATGTATGACTGCTATGTGTTCCTTGGTAACATAAAAAAGTTGCGCAAAATGTTTGCATAATTCATTGTTTCATTTTTACATTGGTCCTACTGAAAGTAATGAACAGAGCTGCATATATGCATTACACAGGCAAATGAATGCATAGTTCATGTACAGGTAGTGCCATCTTTCATTGTGGCCATGAATGGCAAATGACATCACCAGCAATCAGTCATGTGACCAAACAGACCTGATAAAAGATGAACGACAGTGATACATCAAATAATTTGACTTCATGGCTTCCTCTAATTACTTATCGTAAATATGTAATGGGAATTATAGAGGATAAATTTATTAAGGTTAGTTACCTCTCAAATTTTCGATCTATAGACTAAATCGTCGTCATGAGTTCCTGCATCTCACTTCTTCCACAGGTCTGGGGACCAAGCCTGGTTGATTTGCCATCCAGCATGGACGTTGATGTTGCCACTTTGTGTTTTGTAAATTCCTGGAAATTTACAAGACATACGGTGGCAACATCAGTGACCATGCTGGATGGCAAATCAACCAGGCTAGGTCGCCAGACCTGTGGAAGTAGTAAGACGCAGCAATTGACGATGATCTAGTGTTTAGATCGAAAATTTGAGCTGTAATGTACCTTAAAAATTTATGCTCTATCATTCCCATTAAGTATTTACAGTTGTGATACATCATTCGAACAGCATGCTGTGATTCAGTTCCTTGTGAAAGAGGAAATTCCAGCTGCCGATATTCACCACATGCTTCAGCTTTCATACGGTGATGTGTGCATGTATGGGTGCCAGTAGTGTGAGAAGGTGGGGGAAACATTTTAAAGACAGTCACAGACATTAGCGATCAGTCATGTAGAGGTTGCCATTGAACAGCCTCTATGAAACACAACAAGGAAAGGGTTTGATGCCTTAGTTCATGATGACAGATGTGTGGTGGTGAAAGAAATTTTGGCAAACATGGGCGTAGAACACAGTGCAGTTCAGGAAATAATTAGCAGTTTGGGCCCATGGGTCCCAAATTTACTGACAGAAGACCACAAAGACTAGCACAAAAACATCTTGTCACAAGTGCTGGAGCAGTATCAAAATGAAGGGGATTATTTTTTTCACAGTATTGTGACAGGTCACAAAAATTGATTCTACCATTTCGAACCTCGAACAAAATGCCTGAGCATGCAGTGGTATAATCTCCATTCACCAAACAGGAAGAAGACTAAGATAGTTCTGTCAGCTGTAAAGGTTATGGGAACTGTCTTTTTGGGATGCAGGTGGGTGCCTTCTGGTTGATTTTTTACAGCCTGGACAAACCGTAAATGCAGCTCCTTATGTCCAAACATTAGAAAAGTTCCACTGTGAAGTGCGTGATAAATGGCTGGGAGAGAAAGTCATCCTACAGCACTACAACACTAGGCCCCACTCTACTCGTTTGACCTCAGAAAAATCCAGATTCGAATCGAAACTTTTACCTCACCCTGCTTACAGTCCAGATCTGACACCCTCCAACTATCATCTTTTTGGATTCCTAAAGGACCAGAGCTCAAAAGCAGTTCCACAAACTGTATGTTGGCGTCTTCACACAACTGGAATGGAGGACATCTGCAAGGGTATCTTTAAACTGCCAGAACGGTGGGGGAAATGTGTCCACAGAAACTGGGATTTTGTAGAAAAACAGATTAAGGTGTACGCAGGGGCGGATTGGGGCGGCCAAACCAGACCGGGAATTTTAGTCTTCCGGTCCATTGTAAAAACACACATATCTAGAGGTGAAGGAACTCCCTCATGAAAAAAATTCTGTTAGATGCTAGGCGAAAGGGAACTGCTATGCAACATAAAACAAATGCAGTTGTGAATAAATTTTAACAAAAATTGAACAGTGAAAGAATTTCAAAAATCTGCACATGATTGACTGTAACATCAAACCACGCACAAAATGAGTGCCGTAACAGATAATTATTTTGATTCGAGAAATTTGGTTTTGGAAAAAAAAGTTTCTTGAACACCCAATTTCCAACAAAATCACCACAACTTTCATTCTGATAGTTGAAATGTACACATCACATAGCTATTCTCCTACACAATTAATTTTTATATTTATTTGGTCACGAACCACCTACTGCACTATAGTATTGGTAACTCCTCATTGAATAGACTCCTTTTTTATCCTAGTTGTAAATGAACTTATGGCACCTCTATTCATAGTGTACTGTGGAATTAACTTTTTTATGGGTCTTATAGAGGTTATTGTTCAAAAACGTTGGTGGTCAAATTTTCGAACTAAAGCCTAGTTAGTCATCTGGACTACATCCATTGGAGTAGTTGCTGCCACTCAGTTGGAAGAGTCCAACCGCAATTATCATTAATTGTGGTACTTCTTCTTCTTGCTATTTCAATCCCTTCTTCTAGTTTTCTCTTTACTAAGTTTGACTGGTGGGCGATTATTCTTACTGAGTCCCAATTTATGGAGTGTGCTTGTATATGTCTGTCTAGCCCTGTTTTGTTACTAATGTTCCTAATAGCTGCTTGGTGTTCTTTCATTCGGACTTCAATACTTCTCCCTGTTTCTCCTATATAGCTGAGTTCGCAGTTACAGTCGATGCAATATATTACTCCTTCTTGCAATTGGATGTCCACTTCTTTTTGCTTTAAAGCTGGCAGGAATTTCTTTAATTTATTATTTAGATCTAGAGCAATCCTGGTATTATATTTTGCGCCGATCCTCTTCAGTTTTTCGAAAAGTCCTTGTGGTACGTAATTTTGTAGCACTGAAAGCAGAAAAAAGCAAAGTTTTGGTATTGTTAGAAAAAAATAAGTATTACAATAAAATGGAAGCTGAATTGAGCAAGCCTTATTATGAAGAACTCACTGCTAACCCTATTGATCAAACTGTCAAAAATCTTAAGAAATTAATCAGCTCTTTAAAAAGTAAAAATCAGCTAAATGAGCTCTTCAAAAGCTTCTCCAAAATCCAGTCAAGAGTTCCACAGATCTATGGTACAATAAAAATTCGCAAAGAAAGCCATCTAATAAGACCTATAATAGACACTAGAAATTCACCACTCACCAACATTAATTATTATTTACTTATTCACGTCAGAGATATTTTCCCTTCTCCTCCCTACCTTCTAAAAAATTTCATGCAGCTGAAAGGAAAACTAGACAACTTGCCAGAATTAATCCATCCAGTAATGACGAGCCTGGATATAGTATCTATGTATACCAACATTAACCTGGACCTCCTGCTGGAATTCATTGCGGATGACCTGGCAAAAAAAATAGTCTTCCTTAATTACAATAGAGAAATACTACTTGGCATATACAGTATGAATGGCTCCTGTTTTATTTCAAGAATAATTTCTTCCAGTTTGGAAAGAAATATTACAGGCAAACTTCAGGACTTGCAATGGGTTCTCCACTAGCACCTCTGCTCACAAATTATTATGTAAATAAACTAGAGGCAAAAATCCTTATACAACCTTCAATATTTGCTCTCTATGAAAGATACATAGATGATGTCCTATTTATAGTAGATACAGTGGACCAATCTCTACTCTCTCAGATTCTGGCAGAATTTAACTCGCTAGAAAATACCTTGCAGTACACCTT
This sequence comes from Macrothele yani, assembly GCA_039090855.1. Lineage (NCBI taxonomy): Eukaryota > Metazoa > Arthropoda > Arachnida > Araneae > Macrothelidae > Macrothele > Macrothele yani. The sequence continues at coordinate 107,519,221 of CM076998.1, forward strand.
GGAACTGGAAAAAGACCATGGCATCAATTTCCTTGATTTAACCTTGACCTCGCCGCCCCGGTGGCGCAGTGGTCTAAGGTGCTGGCCTCTGATCATTCGTCCGTAAGGGGTCCGGGTTCGAATCCCGGTCAGGCATGGATGTTGTGTTTGTCTTACGGCGCTGGGGGGCTCTCTCCCTTCCCTGGAACCAGTGACCCTAAATTAGGGACGGGAGACTGCTTATAGCCCATTGAGTTGCTCACGGTGGTCGTTAAACCTCCAACAAAAAAAAAAAAAAAATAATAATAATAATAATAACCTTGACCTCAAGAGAGGGGAGAATATTCACTCAGCTTTTTAGAAAACTCACTAACACAGGGAAGATGTTAGACTTCTGCTCATTCCACCCTGATTATATTAAATCAAATACGGCGAGACAATTTTTGGAAAAAATTGAAGTTCTGGTCTCTTCAGATACTCAAAAAGATCTTCACAGAGAAGAATTAAAAGAAATATTGGCAGAAAACAATTGCCCCTCCCCTTATGTTGAGAAATTATTTAGACAAGTGCCAAAAAAGAAGCAGGAAAGAAACAACTTCAAATTCACCAGCAAAATTACGTACCACAAGGGACTTTTGAAAAACTGAAGAGGATCGGAGCAAAATATAATATCAGGCTTGCTCCAGATCTAAATAACAAATTAAAGAAATTCCTGCCAGCTTTAAAGCAAAAAGAAGTGGACATCCAGTTGCAAGAAGAGTAATATATTGCATCGACTGTAACTGTCGACTCGACTATATAGGAGAAACAGGGAGAAGTATTAAAGTCCGAATGAAAGAACACCAAGCAGCTATTAGGAACATTAGTAACAAAACAGGGCTAGACAGACATATACAAGCAAGTGGACACTCCATAAATTCGGACTCAGTAAGAATAATCGCCCACCAGTCAAACTTAGTAAAGAGGAAACTAGAAGAAGGGATCGAAATAGCAAGAAGAAGTACCACCACAATTAACGATAATTGTGGTTGGACTCTTACAACTGAGTGGCAGCAACTACTCCAATGACGTAGTTCTGATGACTAACTAGGCTTTAGTTCAAAAATTTGGCCACCAACTTTTTTGAATAATAACCTCTATAAGACCCGTAAAAAAGTTAATTCCACAGTCCTTTTTTATGTCTACCCATTATCTTTATCCATGAGCCACCATTTTGACCCATGAACCAGTACCGGTAGATCATTGTTTCTTTTAAGATAAATGTGGGTGGGATACCGATTTCAAAGTATCTCTGCAAGAGGATCACTTTGTGCTCTGTGTCAGTCTGTGGATAAGGGAGTGTGGATGATAGGCCACTACAATTGGCACTAGTGCCTCCTTCAAGATTACAAAAGGAGAGTAGGGCATACCAATGACCCTGGGATCCAAGTCCAACAACCTACGTCAAGCTGTAGTTAGTTTTAGCTTAATTTATAGTGATTTACTTGGTCCGGTAGCAGTTTTCCCACATAAGTACAGATAATTTTTCTATGCTACTTTTGAGCAAACGCCGAAGAAAGACAGATAGATAAAAACTGTTTTAAAGGAAATAACGTTTCACTCAGAAATAAAGCCTACATGAAGTTGACGATTAATATTCATAAGTGCCAAAAATAATTATTCATTTGTTCCAAAAAACCCAGACAAAACAGAATATGAGAAAGTGGGCCATTTCTCGAGTGGTCCACCGAGAAATGTCCCAATGGGCAAATCCACCCCTCGGTGTACATATTTTTTCAATCATTACAACTTGCATTTTTAAAGATATTGTTGCTTGTTAATTTCAATATAGCCCTCATAAATATTATTTTCATGTTGCCATCACAGTCATTGTCCAAGTGGTCAAAGGCACGGGCTTCTAATCAATCATCTAAGTTGAGCCTAGGTTTAAGCTGTCACTGAGCTTTGCATGGTTGTATCATCTGACTCCCTTCTTTTGTGCAGCTTGAAAGTTGTCACCCTTTCAACAAAACCTCATGAAGTTATTCAGTGATCCAAGCATGCAGTAGTACCCAGTGGAGGTCTTGCTGGCCTCTGGTGAGTGTGAAAAAAAAATTGTTGTCAGGATTTCTTAAGTTTTTTTTTTTATTATTAACTTGTGAACATCATTCAAAATTTAATGCATAGTTCATCATTGTGTGTTCTTGCACAGGGGTAACTAGTGCAATGTGTGGTTTTCAGAAGAGCTTTAAAAGCAAGTATGAACAACTGAAGCAGTGGAATGAATGTGCAGGAATCCAATAGCTGGTCATTACATATGGGTGCCCATAGCTTTGGTTTCAAGAGGGAATAAATAGAAATTGTAAATACTAAATGCATTTAACCCCACATGCAGATTTCCACTGTGTCATCCATGGTGTCTAACTGTTTTTACCAAACACGCAACAGATAAATTTAATTGAACACCATAAGACCTAAAAACTTCATAAAAGAGGGGGATAAATAAAATTGGACAACATGTTGAGACAATAAGGAATTTTTTTCATTGCTTTCTTCAAATCTTGAACCTTTTGGCCATTTGTATTCCATGCCATGTGAAGTCCCAGCTATCAATCACTCAGTTGGTCAGCAAGAAGGAAATCACAACCTCAGCACTAGGTTCTTTAAGCAACTTTGACAGATCTTAGCTAAGCAGTGAATGGCTGCTGCAGAAGATGATATATTTTTAATTTCTTCTCAGTCCATACTTTTCTATACTGTATATATGTTATAGTTAAAGTATAAAATCCATTATTTCATAGAATACCTAGTTATTTCATGAAATAACTGATCAAGTCAGTTAAAGCGTAAAACTCGCTTGTATTCTATGGTTTAACTAGTTATTTCATAGAATAACGATCTACACCCCGTTAAAGTGTAAAATAACCGAGTAAACAAATCCCAAATTCAAAAGGCTGTAAAGTGAGAACCACTGGTCAGAAATAGCACACCATTTTCAACCCACTATAAAGTGTTATATAATAATAATGATATTAACTTATGAGTACTTCGTCTCAACCTGATAATGAAGTGCTGGTTGAAAAAACAAGGTTAAATAAGGCCATTGGTAAAGTATGTATAGTTTGTTCACAAGAATGCAGTGAAAACGTAGTTTGTTCGAAATGTAATGAGTGTGTCGACATGTCATGTTTAGAAGACTATGTTTTGGAAGACAAAGTTGTACAGAAAATCTGCAAATTGTGTTTTAATGAACTGAATGTTCAGAGGGAAAGAGAAAACTCTAAAGAATGTTTGGAAATTCAAGCTAAGAAGATGAAATTAATGTCAGATAAATCTCATTCTGAAGCCTCTGTGGGCTTACAGTCCGTATCCCAGTACCTGAAGTTGACAGAGGAAGGGGGTGACGCCAGATCTATTTTAGCTGTTATCATGAAAATAACCGAAGAAGGATTTTTTCGGTTAGGAACAAGAAACTGCCGCATAAAACAGCTATATTCCTGATCCCAGTTCAGCGTCTGTGAACAAAAACTAATTCAGATCGAAGAAGTGCCGGATATAGATAAATCGCTCTGGTCGGTTGCTACAGCTCAAAGTTTAGGTACCGGTCAGGGATTTAAAAAATGTTCATGTAAAACGCAGTGTGTCAACAAAAAATGTATTTGTTTTAGAGATAATGTTCTATGCAATTCCAAATGCCATTTTAGTAATCCCTGTTGTAACAAATGATTTTATTGTGTCTTTATATAAATAACATTTTGTATGCTGTATAATTCAGTGAAATTGTTTATTTTACACTTTAACTGTCTATCATTAGTTAATTTATAGAATACCTAGTTATTTCATAGAATAACTAGTTAAAGTGTGGAATTACTAATTTATTACATGCTTTAACTAACTTGATCAGTTATTTCATGAAATAACTAGGTAGTCACTGAACACCCCTTCAAAAGCAAATGAACGGATCCACTGCATTGTTAAGATGTGTGGTACATCTGCAAATGGTATAAAACCAAGCCTCCAGCTGACTGCAATCATATCGCACTGTGAGGTTGAGTGAAAATGTCACGGCGGGAGAGAACTGCCTTTGAGAAAGAAAAGATTGTTTGGTGTTATATTAATGGGTTGTTAATAAGAGAAACAGAGAGGTGTTTAAACATACCCAAGTCAACTGTTTTGGATATACTGAATAAGCGGAAGACACATAGTGTGCCTGAAGTAGCAAAATGTACAGGCAGACCAAAGAAAATCAGTGATAGAGGATGTCGAAACCTCAGGAGAGTTGTTACAGCTAATCAACGGAGTACTGCACAAGACCTCAGTATACAGGTGAGTAAAAATGCTGGAACCTCGGTATGTACATGTACTATTCACAGAGAACTTCATTCCGTGGGTTACTGTGGTCATGCAGCTGGTCATAAGCAATTAATCTCCACTCAGAATGGTGCTCTTCATTTACCATGGTGTAAAGAACATTTATCGTGGACTGTGTAGATCAATGGAAACGGGTCCTATGGACTGATGAATCTAGATACACGATCCATCAGTCTGATGGCTGTGTGTGGGTATGGCAGCAGCCAGGGGAACGCTATTTACCACAGTGTACTGTTCCTACGGTCAAGTTTGGAGCTGGCAGTGTACTCATGTAGGAGTATTTTCCGTGGTATGGTCTCGGCCCATTGGTTATCGTGGACAAACCTTTTAACCAGCACGTCTACCTCAATATTCTGGACAGTTATGCCCTACCAACTCTGTGGCAGTACTATGGAACCGAGCCTTGTTGATACCAGCAGGATAATGCACCGAGCCATAAAGCAAGGACTGTTACGGGCCAGCGTTGCATCCAGAAAGTTGTTTCCGGGGAGGGGAGGGGGGCAATTACTGTTGTTTATGTACACATTAATGCATATGCATATACAAATTTTAAATAGAGTATAAAAAATTTCTTATGCTCATATATCACAAATGCAAATTTCTAGAAATCTGCACATACAAGTGATTAAAAATGTTATACCTTTGCATTAATTCAGTAATGCACCATGGATTTCACCATGAAATGGTGTCAAATATTGAGAACGCTAGTAAGATAACGCTGTGCTGAAGAAAATTACCCCTCCTCCAAATATTAATAGTGGCAAAAAAGTCCTCACCTTACTACAAGTGTGTTTCTGATTATTAAGGAATCATTACAGTGTTACCTGAAAATGTATAGTGCAAACCATTCCCCTACTCTTTGGCTGCAGCCACTTTAGATTGTTTAGATCAGCACATTGTAGTAAAAAAAAAAAATCCCTAACTAATCGTTTGGACGGCAGTTTGAGGTGTTTCATTTTTTTTTAATTTTTTTTTTTGTCATTATTTCCATTTTTTTAAACCACCCACTTCCAGGAGAAAAAACGTTTTACAGCAACAATTTCTGGTAATTTGCTGCTGTTAAAAATTAAGTAGCAAATACTTTGTTGTATTAGAAGCACTAATGTCATGTTAGCTACATTGAGGCTTAACAGTATACATAGAAAGTCGCAATCCAGAAGACTGAAACAAAGCTGAATGCCCAGCTCTGTGGAATTAGGTTTTTATTGCGGAAATATTCAGAGTTGTCAGTGCTTGAAAAATCGTCCCTTCAGCGAGGACTGTTTAATGTTTTATTGAAGGATGATAGAAATTTCAGATTGAAGTCCATGTGGATGGTTTTATTATTATTATTATTATTATTATTATTATTATTATTATTATATTTTCCCTTGTTTTCTTAAGATTTTAAATTAGTTTCTCCAAATATTCTGCTATAAACGAAAACAATTAGGGGAGATCGCCCAAAATTCCTACGGGAGGGCGGTCATGAATTTTCGGGGGGGGGGTAAGCACCCCCGAAATGATGCCTGAATACATCACTGGTTATGGCGTGGTTTGACGACAATTTCGTATGGTGTGTTGACTGGCCAGCACAGAGCCCTGATCTTAATCCCATAGAGCACCTGTGGGATGAATTAGATGCATAAAAAGTTTGGAACCAAGGCCTACTACTAAGCAACAGTTAGCGGCAGCATTATGTACTGAATGGAAGCACATACCTATCGCTGTGTTCCAAAACCTTGTCAAAAGCATGTCTCGAAAGGTCAGTGCATTCATTAAGGCCAAAGGTGGACAGACACTGTACTAATGTATGTCAATAAATGCTATGTTGTGTTTCTCTTTTAGGTGTCCGGCGACTTTTGTCAATATAGTGTATGTACACTTTGCTGCAACATTCAATAGGAAATTTCAATGTTAGTTCTTTCTGTTGTAAATTTCCAAACTTTTACTGTTTTGGTACCATAAATACTTAACAGTAATTGTAGAAGATAAACTTATTAAAGTACATTACCTCTCACATTTTTTATCTATACACTAGATCATCGTCAGGAGTTCCTGTGTCTTACTACTCTCACAAGTCTGGTGACCAAGCCTGGTTGCGACCAAGCCTGGTTGACTGCCCTTGTGTGACCAAGCCTGGTTGACTGCCCTTGTGTGACCAAGCCTGGTTGACTTCCCTAATGCGACCAAGCCTGGTTTACTGCCATTATGCGACCAAGCCTTGTTGATTGCCCAAGGCAAATCAACCAGCTCAACCAGGCTTGGTTGCCAGGACCAACCCTTATGTGCCAAGCCTGGGCAAATCAACCAGGCTTAGTTGCCAGATTATATGACCATTTGCCTTGGGCAAATCAACCAGTCTTGGTCACCAGATTTGTGGAAGTAGTAAGATGTAAGAACTCCTGATGATGATCTAGTGTATAGATTGAAAATTTGAGAGGTAATGTACCTTAATAAATTTATCCTCTATAATTCCCATTAACTATTTATGGTACTGAAAGTAATTAAAGGAAGCCATGAAGTCATTGATTTTACTGTATTTATTGCATACATTCAGAAGTTCAGCAGAAAAATTAGCAATTGGAACCGGTGTTATTGTGAAAATCTTTGCAGTACCTTCCAAGAACAGAAATTCATAGACAGATTTCCTGGGAAGGGCAAATGTCACTTCTTGCTCCTTCCGTATGGGTTACTGTGCCACCAAATCTTCATGAAAACTGTTTCCCAGAGATATGCATTCAGTCGTTGATACATTTTGATCAATACTTGCAATTATTCTTGTAGATAATCACAATTTAACTTCACATATAACTGGAATTTAAACATTTCTGTTGTATTCTCATTTTGTTTAGGGTTATATAGAATTGATGAGGTCTGGAGAAGTACCTGTGCCTGAAGATCTCAAAAATGGAAAAGATAAAATTGTGTTTGGAAATATTGAAGCTATTTATGAATGGCATAGGGAGTAAGTAGCATTTTGTACTCTGTATCATTATGTACTATATACCTTTATTTACTGTTTACGTGGAGTTTTACCACAACATGATATAGTTTCTGAAGCCACATATCTTTAAAACATTGTGCATAAAAAGCTGTTCTGTAAATGTTAAGGGTTCAAGCTAATTTTACTGCTTTTTTCATATGCCACCATGGTTGTAGAATATCAGTTTAACCTTTTCCGGTCAGTGTGTCTTTGTTTCTCCCTCATGTGTCTGTCTGTCTGTTTTTTTTATTTTTTATATATTAAGCAGTAAAATTGTCATGGATTATGTAAAGTGATACAGTAAACATATCCAACTAGTAGGTTTTTATTTGATTTTCTTTGGACAAATTCACATGAAATTATAACAGCAAATTTAAAGATGAGTTTAAAGCATGAAATTTAAAGCTTCTCTTAGAAAGAATACTGAAATGTTGTGAAAGCCTATTTACTTCTCCACATAGTCTCCTCTCCCTCAACACACTTCCTGGAATGATCCACTAGCTTTTGTAACCTGCTCAAATGAAATTCAGTTGAACTCAAACCATTGGTTCACTGCATCCATCACAACATTGACAGTGTGCACCTGCCTACTTTGGATATTTAAGAAACAAACTGTAAAAGTTTGAAAGGATGTTTTAAAATTATTGGAAAGGCTATTTAACCAATTGAATAAAATCCTTGTATCATATTTTATTTTTTGCCATGAATTGCAACTCGTGGAACTCCATGTAAGTTTCGATTCATTTGCATGTTATTGTACCTTATATTTATTGAAGTTATTCAAGTTTGTATATGTACCAGGTATTTAAAAAAAGACTGAAACAAGCTTTTATCTCTTCAACAGTTGATCATAGATACATACTTTCAATTAGAAAAATACTCAATACATTTTTTACAATTTTCATCACAAATATTTCCATGAGTTTTGAAAGCAGGATGATGACGTTTGTTTGTTTTTTGGAGTAATTAGGGCATTCTGCAACTTTTTTCGATTGAACTTTTTTATTGTGAAATAACTTTTTTACGGGTCTTATAGAGGTTATTTTTCATGAAAGTTGGTTGTCAAATTTTCGAACTAAAGCCTAGTTCGTCATCAGAACTAAAGCCTAGTTCGAAAATTTGACAACCAACTTTCATGAAAAATAACCTCTATAAGACCCGTAAAAAAGTTATTCCACAATCACTATGAATAGAGGTGCCATAAATTCATTTACTTTTTTTATTTTTATGCAAATGCCACCCACATGGATGCATCTGCCATGTCATAAGTCTACATCATTTTGCGTATTTTTTTTAATTTAAAATATGTATCTGTGATCAACTGTTGAAAAGATAAAAGCTTGTTTCGATCTTTTTTTAAACAATTATCAACCCACTACTGGATGATCTCCCAAGTTCCTTCCCAACTTTCTGTCTTGAGCCAGTCTCATCCATATCACTCAGACATGCTTCTGAATTTCACTCACCCATCATACACATTGTCTTTTCCTGTTCTTTGGAATACTGTGTAGTATTGTAGTTGTCCAATAGTTTCAGTTGTCTAATAGAGTTGCAGTCCTCCTGTAGCAATTACAAATTCTGAAAGTAATTGAAACTGTTCCTATTGCTTTTCTGATTAGTGGAACGGAAATTACTATTTATGGGGTGTGCATGCAGGAGTCACTCAACTACAGTCATTCGTTCAAGTCCCTTCAAGCCCATATAATTAGAAATCAAAAATTTCATTTCAGTTTAGCATCTGAAAGAGTTCACTGCAAACCTTAAAAATGTTACTACAAACATGGTTTGTTCTTGTCTGAAAATCAATGAAAAGTTCTAAAGTTCTATTACATATCCTGGAATTTTATCCATTTCCATTTTTTGCCTCTGTATGATGTTTTTGTAGTTCAGAATTTTGCTAGAGTTTTACTTATGCATATCTGTCAAGTGTGGATTATGTTGGTTTTCAAACCCAGTGTTCAAGAATCGTTTTTTGAGAAAACATCCGGTTCCTATGGAATTTTAATCATTTGTAATTTTATATTAATTTCTTTGCTGCAGTATTTCCTGTTTCATAACTGTTGCAGACACTGTAAGTGCTATGGATTCTCCTTAGACACTGCAGAAACTGTTTGTCTTTATTTGAGTACAGGAAACATCAAATACACTACCAGAATTGAAAATCTCAGTGAAGTATGTAATATATTGAACATCTATGGAAAATTTACTTTTATGTTTTCAAGATTTTAACATTTATTAAGGATTTTTTGGCATTATTTCTTCAATGTTTTTAACATTGCAACAGTTTTTATATTTTTGGATGTCTTCATGCTGTCTATTGGCCAAGAATTTTCATTACTGCCAGAAGTCATTATTCTAGCTGGGATGAGAATTTTCCATGATTTTTGGAATTTCAAATTCTTCTGACCAAGCTTGCCCTGCCCCAATCCTTTTCTTCCTGATTATATTCTTATTTTTTATATTTTTCTGATCATGTTCTGTGTGGTCTTACATCAGAGAAAGTGTGGGATGTTCAGAGTGGTTTTATGCCTGGTAAAGGCTGCACTAACCAAATTTTTTCGTTATGCGTGATGATTGAAAAGTATCTGGCCGTTAGTAAAAAAATTTTTGCTGCCATCATAGATTTAGAGAAAGCTTACAACCGAGTAAATAGGATTCTTTTGCATAAGGTATTGAATGAATGTGGTGTTACTGGGAATCTACTTAACAGTGTAAAAGCCATGTATGTTGGCAGTAGAACTTATGTACGAGTGAATGGTGTTTTATCAAGATGGTTCTGTATTGCTACAGCAGTCAGACAAGGTTGTGTAATAGCTGTTCAATATATTTATGGATGCATGATGCCAAAATAGATAATACTGGTTTATGTCTTGGTGATATCCGTGTGTACAGATTGCTGTATGCTGATGACACAGTCTTGTTAGCAGAGAGCAAAAGTGAGTTGCAGAGTGTTGTTCCAGATGTACGAAGTTTGCATGAAATTCAAACTGAGTATAAATAAGGGAAAAACCAAAGTTGTGGTTTTCAAGAGAGGAACTGGTAGTACTGAATGTAATATATGTCTAAATGGCACAGTGATTGACCAGGTGAATGAGTTTGTGTATTTAGGGAGCGTGTTTGATGAGAGAACAAATTGGATGGTGAAATTAGTAGGCCAGTGAATTCTTCATTGAAAGTCATGGCTGCTTTGGGAGGTTTTCACAGGAATGATGGGCTTTCAAGAGAGTCCTGCATGGCAATGTATGAAAGTGTAATTGTACCTACTCTGTTGTATGGCAGTGAAACCTGGGTACTACAGAAGAAACATAGGAGTCGTTTGTGTGCTGGAGAAATGTGCTACTTACGGGGGGTGGGGGTGGTGGCAAGGCACGTTCTGATTGTGTGAGGAATGAAGATGTGTTGCAGTTGTGTAATCTGGAGCAAAATGTTGTTAGCAAGGTGGAGACTAATATGCTTCGTTGGTTTGGCCATGTTGAAAGAATGAATGATGCGATGCTTACTAAGAAAATCTTTTGAGCTTAAGTGGCAGCAAGAAAGGCAGAGGAAGGCCAAGGAAGTCACGGGAGGATCAGGTTCAGGAGTGTCTGCATGAGAAAAAGATTATGAGTATGAAGTATAGAAGATCTTGTGTACGGCGTATGATGGATATCAGTGAAGCCCAAGTTGTATGTCAAGATCGCTGTAAATGGAGAAGTTTGATAATACAACAGTAAGTAAAAAATTGTCTATTTGTTTGTATTTCTTTGTGGAGCTAACCTCTGAATCTCAGAGAACAGCTTAGTAATATGTATGTATGTATGTTCCTCATTTTTAATATCTTCAGTAATTGTGAAAAAGAGCAAATTCTTGTTTTTTTTTTTTCTTATGAAATGAATATTTTCCTATTTTAAACAGTATATTTTCCAAACCAATCTGTAGAGCAAGCATTTTTGTCTCTCCCCCCCTCCTCCTCCTCCTCTTTGTTAAAGTAAAATTAAAATACAGAAAATGTACTTAATCTGTCTGTGGTGGGATCTGAAGCATATTTCCATGACCTGGAAAATTGTTTTCGTGGCAGAGTGAACAATGTGGTACTGATTGCTAATATTTATTAATAATTTGGCTTAAAACATGTAGGTAAGCAAATTTTCTTTTGTTTAAAGTGAAATTATGTTCAAAAATGCTGCAACATACTCACTGCAGAAAAATTGACCACTGGAAATGAAAGGCAACAATGGTAGTTGAATTTGATTTTAAATTTCAGTTGGGTTTTTTTATAAACAAAAAGAAAAATGTATGCTCTTTTTGTCTGTTGATGTATGTAGCAAGGAGTTACTAGGGGTGTTCAAATGAAAAGGTGCGAAACGTCATAAGAACGTAACCGTTAACATATTTGCCTATGCCGCTATGGGAGAACGTAGCGACACATCTAGGGATGCGATTGAAGTCGCCGGCGTGGATCGGAGCACGCGCTGGCGCCCGCATTCGCAGAAGAGAGCAGAGGCTCTTATAAAGAGCGCCGTCCAACTGACTACTTGTTGAATTCCTCCAGCACAGACGAACCATTAACTCCGATGTGTACTGTGAGACACTCCGAAGCCTACGCAGGTCCATCAAAAACAAAAGACCAGGGCTGCTCACGGAGGGTATGGTTCTGCTCCATGATAACGCGCGTCCACACGTCTCCAGTGTCACACACGCGGAACTGGCCAAGTTCCAGTGGGAGCAGCTTGACCATCCGCTCTACAGCCCGGACATGTCGACCTGCGATTTCCATGTGTTTGGTCCCCTGAAAAAACATCTGAAAGGGAAGCGCTTCCACTCGGACGACGAACTCAAGGACGCTGTGCAGGACTGGGTCTCGTCACGGCCACAGGAATTCTGGGAACAAGGAATCCTTTGGTTCGTTAATCAATGGGATCGTTGTGCTACGGCCTATGGTGTATACTTTGAATAAAGTCTTCATTTATAACCACAGTGTCGTTTCGTACCTTTTCATTTGAACACCCCTAGTACTAATGTATAGAAAACCATGCATTTTCATCGAAATTAAACTTTAAAAAGTGATAATGCCTCTCTTCTCTCTACCATTAAAGCAACTGTATGGGCTATGGAAATTATCCAATTACTAACCAGGACAAATGAATTAATTATTTCAAATTTAAATTTCACTTTAATGAAAAAACATGCTCAATATTTCACCTTTCATTATTTTTAAATTTCCGATGTAAGCATTATTTCAAGATATTTAAATATAAATAATGTTTAGTTTTTATATTGGTTGTGGTTTATTAAAGCATTTCAAGAGTAATAGCACATATATGGTCTAACTATAGATTTTATACCTAAATAGTTTTGTTTTTTATTCTATAATTTTCTTCTGTTAATAACTGGATTAAAGCCAAAGTAGAAATAAATTTGTTTCAGTATCACTTGTAGCATAGTATACATGAAAGTTTTGTAGAAATTAAACAAGGTTACATTTTCATTGACAGTTTTGGTATTTCAGTTTTTATCTCGATTCTAAATTTTTCTACTAAATTCTTTACTAGGTGTAGCAAACACCCTTTCCAAAATTCTGTATCAAGTTTGCTAAAGCCTGTAGGAGTTGTGTATTGTAAATTAAATGTTGAACAGACCTATGGTTTTGCTGTATTTTAAGTAGGGGTATTTAAATTGCATCTCCTGGAGGGGCGGAGGGTCATTGAGTGTTGGATCAAACAGAATTATCAGGGCAGAAGTGCAGAGCTGAGCTTCAGATATTCAGCAGAAAAGCCAATTTAAAAAATATTATTACCAACAATTTTTTAATAGTATGTTAATGTATGTGTTTCTTTAATAATTGTGATTACATTTGTGTGAACTGAATTATATGAAAAAGTGAAATATCAGTTGTGTATGCTGTCATATTTGGCCCTGTTGCAACTGTTGCATTTTATGACAAGCAATAAAGTCTTATTTTCCATCAGTTATGTCGATGTTCAGAAGTTCTAGAAAATTCTCAAAGAACAGAATGAATCTCAAGTAAATTTTTTTCAAAATCATTAAATGGGCAGTTGGCAACTCCAGTGTAAAAGGTTCCTCAGTAGTCTCAGAGTTTTTTTTTTATTTTTGTTTAAGGTCTTCATGATTGTGTTATGTCATGAAACTGTCTACAGCTGGAATCTTTTTTTGCCAAATGATGTGTTTTTCACACTATGATGCATAGTTTCTGCCATAGGCTTTTATATTTTGTTATTTCTGTACTGAATGTGCATGAAAACTTGATGGTCCAACAGTTTTAAATTAATGGAAATTATTTGATATAAGAAATTTTGATTTTAATTTGCTGTAAAGAGATTCTCAAGTACTGTATCTCTTTCTTCCATGTAATTAAAATGTCTTAATTCTATAAAATCTGTTTTCAGTTTATTTTGTGCAGAACTTGACAAGTGCCTAGAAGAGCCAGAAAGGTTAGGCTTGCTGTTTCGGAGATATGAAAGGCGGCTTAATATGTATGTTGTTTATTGTCAGAACAAACCAAAGTCTGAATACATTGTCTCAGAGTACTTGGACACCTTTTTTGAGGTAATTGTTTATCATAATTTTGTCAAGTAAATGGAGAAAGCTGGTGCTAATTTTAAAGGAAACTGAAACAGTTGTACAGTGTATGTTTCGATAAGAGTGAAATATAAAGCACAGTAAAATACTTTTGAATGCTTAAGTTCATACAACCTTTTAGATAACTTTAGACATTTTTTTTTTAAAGAGTGTCATTGTCATTTTAATTTTAAATTATGTGAAGTGTTTTTGCACACCACTGCAGGTGGCAGAGCTGAAAAGAAGGCAATTCAAAGTTTGATTACTTCACATTTTTATGGGAAAAGTATGTGTATTTGCCCACAAAATTGAAATTCTAGAAACCCTGTTTGAACATGGCTTTATTCTGTAGTGCGTAACTGTTGATGTTACATGTCTCATTTCCTTGAATGCAAACTGACAAGGACATGATTGTTTTTGTAAAAGGAGTTTCCAAGAATACGTCTACTGAAGCAAGAGCAAGTTTGACGAAACAAACAGTTTCAAGGATTATGTGTAATACATTGATTGTCATGGAAAAAGTCTCAATTTCCATAGATTGTGGTTGTCTTGTTTTCCATCAATTATGTCGATTAAAAAAACTTGGGGGGGGGGGTGTTCTTGTTTTCATTTACATAATCCGTAGAACAGTTTCTAGAATTACATCCACAGGAAAAATTATAATCGTGTTTGTGTAAACATAAACCTTGAACAAAACTCCAGTGACACAAGAAACAAAAATGGATTAGAGTGAAATATGACTAATTCAAAACTTCAGGGAAGCAAAATGAAAACATTTTAAATTGTAACTTTGTAGTTCAAAATTCACATACACAAAAAAGTATCAGAGTTAAAAAAAAAAATAGTAGTATAAATTACCGAAAAATAAAGAATATACCATTATTAATAAATGAACTGTGCACATACCACTACAAAAAAAATTGTATTGATGAATAACATTCAGATTTGCATTATTATCTCTTGGTTTTGTACTAATATGGCATTTAGGCATGTGTTTGTAACACAAACCACTTACAAAGTGAATTCTCATTTACAATGAAACATCTCTTTCTGTCGATTGTATGGTTTTTTGTATCTAACTTGTCAGCAAATTGCTGATGTTAGGATCTACATCAGCAATCTACATTGCTGATGTTAATATATTACATCTGCAAATGCTGATGTACAGGATACGCCGACGATGTATTTTTTATCTGGCAGCATGGAGTTGATGAACTGAACGCTTTTTCGCTTTCATTAATTCCCTCCACCGGAACATGTTTCACCCATTTTTGGACGTCCTAGTCAAGAAATCTTGTTCTGGATCCCTCCAAACCAAGGTTTATTACAAGTCAACATATGTTCCGAATGTAATCCTACCCACCTCTATAGGACCTGTTATGCACAAATTAGCCATTTTCAGATATAGGGCTAAACGTGCCTTTATTTTTTTCTTGGACACTGCATCCAGACTTGAAGAAGTCAACAACCTAAGAGATCTTGCCTCTTCCTCTGGCTACAGTGTGCAAGTGATTGAGGACATTATCAAGAACGCCGATGCTGTTTTCTCCAACCCGGGTAGCTGCCATACCAAGCCTTCTCTGCAATACATTGGGGCTTGCCCTTATGTACACGTCGTGACCTACTTCTTGCAGAACACCTTAAAGAAACTCTGGCTTAGCTTTGGGGATACGCTAACCGAGATCGATATCACGCCACCTGCTATCATCCCGGAACACCCATACCTTTCTGACTGATGCGGGAGTGTACTCCATACCATTGGAATACATGGATGATACCACCAAGCATTACATCGGAATGACAAAACGCTGTTTCGCTCTTCGACTAATCGAACACAAGCGGGACATCTCGCACAGAAGATTGACAACCACCTTATCCAGGGAAGTGGTTACCTATTCCGCCATCCCGAAGTGGGACCAGATAAAGGAATTGCTCCTTATACTACTGCCAGGGGCACTGCCATCAGGGAAACCCCTGAGATTTTGAGTAACCCTGTGGTTTGCAACGATGTCTCACTTGAGCTTCCCCAAATATGGCACACATTTCTTCACGCTTAGCACGCTTCTGTTGACATCTCTCATTGTCGCATGCACCCGATGCAGCATATCACGTTCTCAAATTCTGTTCATGTTTATTTTAAAAATTTCTATTGTTTATTCCTCATGTCTTGCCTAACCACGAACAAGTCTGAAGAAGGCACCCATTGGTGTTGAAAGCATTTATATGTCAATAAACAGATATTTTATTTCCTTTTCATAATAAAATGTAGTTTAAAAACATTCAAAAGCTTTTTGATACATATGGCACACGCAATTTTGCAAAATGCAGAATAACGCATGAAACAGTAGTACAAACAACAGTTGACCTATTGTTCAATCATATGGATCTCTGGCTGGAGATTTCTGGTTGTGTTGATCCTAAAATGTTACCACTAAACATTAGGAGTATTTATCTAAGTTACATATTGAGCAAAACAGTTGTGTATATTGCCATATGCACCTGTGTTCTGTTAAAAATGCTTTTGAATGTATGTGTCACCATTCATAACTTTTATTGGCATGACTAATACCAATAAAGCAATGCTGCCAGTGGTAGTTGATGTAGAAGCTTATCATAGAATGAGGGTTGCTCTGCTCTAAAAAAAAAAAAAGAGATGGACTTTGTGGAGGACTAACACAAATGCACATACACTATAAACTTAACAGCGCTGCTCCTTCCTAGCATCGCAAGGCTTTTTAAAAATTTCCAATAAGAAAAATTGTTCTAAATTTTTAGATCACAAACTGTGAAACGCTAACTAAAAATTCAGCATTATTTTCATGGCATTCAATTGCCCGCTTTTCAGGCAAACCAGCTATTGTTTTTCAAATCACATGTCTGGATGAAATGTTTCAAAATAAAGTTTGATCCCTTCTATTCAGATGAATTAATTGAGTAGAAAAATTTCAAGCTTGGAAATTTCTTAGTAGTTTTTTTTTTTATGGCTTAATCGCGGTATGTACTTCACTCTGTCATGCACACTGTCTCTCACACACTCCCAAAGTCTTCCCCACATGGTGGCTTTCCCAGCTCCCAATTACTAATAATGCCAGACAAATAAAAAACAGAACAAAGCTCACCCATTGCTTTTAATGATTAGTCAAAATCTCAAAGCTTTCACTTCCACTCTCTTATTTTTCTGTTTTTGAGCCTTTAATGTTTTATTGTTGTTGTTGTTTTCTGCTGAAGTTAGAACAGAACATTTTGTCTCCAAATGTACAGCAAATTTTAGCTGTTATGAAAACTTTTATGAAAACCTATGAATTTATTACTATAATTTTCCAAAACTAAATGCATCAATTATTATTACTGGCCATTTAAAAAGGAAACACCTGCCTTAGGAGGCGCAATCACCCCAGTAGTCCCCCTCTGGATCCAAAACTGAGTGCTGCTTTGCATATTGTATAAGTACAAGCTCTTTGTGTGACTTGTCAATATTTTTGCAAGAGCATGGCTATAAGATGTCCTTTTCTATGTCCAATGATATGATATTTACATTGCTATATACAGTAAAACCTCGAAAATCTGGCATCCAGAAAACCGGCACCTTTCTGATTTCGTTTTCGTGAGAACATCCGGTGTTTCCTCAATAACCATGGAAATCTCCTGATGTACCGTATCATCAACACATCGCAAGATCATCCGATCTCAGGGTGCGAATTGCCGATAGCCGCCTACGTGTTACATCGGGAGGTTTCTCAAATTCGTCATCTCATTGGGCCGTGCTGAAGTGACTGGAACCAATGAGGCGACGAATCGGCGAGTATGTTTGAAATGTGTATCGAACATGTGATGATGATGATCTGTGCTTGTTGGTGGCAGTATGTGGATTCGATCGTGTAATGACATCTACTTGATGCATTGCAGTAACCGCCTTCGCGATGTATCGTAGTTTCGTCAGTTGAAAAGCCGTAACATCGATGTAAAATTCACATCGAGTTTTCGGAATGCATCGAAACATCGCCCAGCCCTAGCGCTTGCTCTGGCTCTTTTCAAGTTTTTGCCTAACCATTCGACAAATTCAATTTTTTTGACAGTTATATAATAAATAGTACAAAAAGGGTAATCACCAATATTTTTTGCCAAAAACATTTTTTTTTTCGCAAATTGCGGAGAATGCGATCGGCAGCGTGACCACTGCATATTTATAAGGCGTAGACGTGCAAAAAGTGAAAAGTGACCTGTTACGTGTAAGTATGTGCTTTATGTAAAGCCTGTTACACAGGTTTTGGATAGCTTCAGAAATCCGGAATTTTCATAAATCCAGCACTCGTCCGGTCCTGTTAATGCCGGATTTTCGAGGTTTTACTGCACATCTTCTACTGTGTTTGCTTCTGTAGCATTTACATGGCTATGGCTATAAGATCCACTTTACTATGTTTGCTGCCATAACCAAGGAGATTCTAAATGTGCTTAGGCAACATGTTAAAAGTAGACATTTTGCCTTATTAAATTAATGCCCATGGACATGTAACAACTCCAGTACATGTTTTTTATTTTGCAGCAAAGCAGTGACTTTTTCTTCATTAATATTTTAGACAAAAATGTTGTGGCATATTTTTTTTTTTTTTTTTTACCAACCACTCATTGATACGGTGCTTAATGTTTTTAAAGCCTTGAGAACTCTTCACCTTTTTAGTGTGTTTCTAGCTTTTTCATGGATATATGTTCTACAAGTGTTGGTTAAGAAAAATCAGATTTCCCCCTTTAAGTTTTCATTCCATTGTACATGTTGAGTGCATGCTATGTAGTATTTTCCATTTTCCTAAAATTTGTGGATAGCTGCCATCCTTTTTAAGAATTGTAAAGTTAATCCAGGTGTGTATGTTCAAAATTCCATGCTTTGGTGCTTTTTTTTTTTCTTTCATTCAAATTTCTGGGCAGTATCTCCCAACAAACATTTTTCCAGTGTGGGTCGGAGTCTTGTATGAACTTGCATGCAGAAAACAAAAACTACGTTTATCAGCATCTCGTTCATACCTGTTACCAGGAATCGCACTGCTGATCACATTCTTCGCAATTTGCAAAAAAAAAAAAATCGTTTTGGCAATGGAGAAAAGTTTTGGCAAAAACATTGGCGATTGCCTTTTAGTACTGTTATAAAACTGTGACGAAAAAAATTTAATTTGGCGAATGAATTGGTAAAAACTTTAAAAAAGCCAGAGCAACCACTGTCTGTTACTATCATAGATTTTCAGGTATGTTATTGACACAGTTCACTGAATACAAAAAAAAAAGGGGGGGGGGGGGGAGAGAAAGAAAGAGAGAGAGAGTGATAGAAAAAGAAGGGACAAAAGTTTGATGCTGGTTTGTAAAAAATTGTCTCTATCTTATGTTTTTCCCATTGCTAATTTGCCTTTCAACATATTTCATTCTCGGTCATTGACTGATTTATACCTTCATTCCACCTTGTTCTAGGTCTCCACTTGGTCTGCAGCTAGAAACCACAGAATGTAAATCTGTCTAGGTAATCTCCCATTTGATGCAAATATTCCCCAACCTCTACAACATATTCTCATTAACTTTCCCTGCTGCCCAAAAAGTGCACAATTTGGTTATAATTTCATTTGTCATTCTCTTCTACCATGCTGAATCCATGCATTTCCCTCAGATATTCCTCTTATGACTCTGATTCATGTCTCTCACTGCCAGATATGAATTCTTTACTACATGCCCAGCTTTCATTGCCATAACAAGCTCTGTATTTACTTCAAACTCAGCTCTCACTGTCGTAAGAATAGTATTGTGTTTTATGAAGTAAATTTAGTTCACATTAGCAAAGAGGTAATAAAATCATGTGATGAATTAAATGTCTTAAAATTGATATTGTTACTGTTAAATAAGTTGCTATTTTAATTGGTGTTAGTACTTTCACATGTCCATGTGTGCATCTTCAGCCACTGTGGTCGAATGTTTGTTCAAGTTTGATAATATCTTGTTTATTGGATGTTAAGCTGTTGCCATAATGACCTTGGTTCTTAGTTTATTTATTCTGTTGGGTGCTTTCATCTTGTCCGATATGTCTTTGAATGATTGGTTCCTGTTATAGGATTTTGATTTCAGATTTTGAAAGATTGCTTTGTTTCATGTGATATCTTTAAGGGTAATTTTATGGCATGAGGTATGTCTTCATTACAGTTATCAGTGCTGAAAATATACACTGAAGGGACTGAAATCATGGGATACCTAGTTACTGGGCAAAGTGACAATGTCACCTCTCCCTCACTAGTGGACGAACCCACTGCATGACAGGTATATGGGTAGAAGGACATCACTGTATTCACATAGATGGTAATTCAGTGTCATCATCGAAAAGCAGTGTAAGTTAAGAGTTTGAAAGAGAGATGATGATTGCTGCCCAACGCATGGGTCAGTTTTGCTGAGGTGGTACATGAATTGCAGTATCCCCATTTGACAGTATCCAGAGTGTGTCAGGAATACGCCATTTCCGGAATAACCTCACACATCGTAGACAGTAAGTACTGTGGGCCTGGAGAAAAGCTGGAGAATGGCCATGGATGTCAGCATCTGACTTGTTAAGTTGCAAACAACCAGAGAGCTTCAGTGACACAAATCACCACTGACTTCAACAAGGAAGGTGCCAGAAATGTTTCCACCAAGACCGTCGAGCGATCATTTGCCAAAATGGTAATGGAAGCCACCGACCCACCAGAGTCCCATTGCTTAACGCCACATCACCAGACTATACCTCAAGTTGGCCAAAAAAACAACAACATTGGCACTGAACCTTAGACAATCAGAGAAGGTTTTCTGGGTTGATAAGTCCCTTTTCCAATTATTTTACACATACTGGAGGGAATAGATCTAGCAGAAACTGCATGAAGCGATGTGCCCTGTTTGTCAACAAGCAACTGTTCAGGCGGGTGGAGACTCTGTTATGATCTGAGAAGCGTTTAGCTGACACAAGTTGGGACGTCTGGTATGTCCAGTGCATCTCTAAATGGTCCATGGTACATATCCATCTTCCTGTACAGCACAAAACGTTTCAGTTATGTATCAGTAATGTTACAATCTCATTTTCGTTACACTTTCAGAGATACCTTACAATTACGTTTCAGCAACATCTATTTTGGAACATAACACTTGGTACATTACGGTTACGTTAAAAATAACATTCACCGATACTACTGCTTTATAGTTTCCATGGTACATAATTGTTACCTTGATGTTCCATCTGGCGATATTTAAGATTTTTTATTTGGCAACTGCGGGGATGCGCATGCGCATTTATGCCATTTCATCGAAACACTCTCGTAGTCGTTCCACGTGCTACTGAGATATTCTTTGGTGATACTGTCATACTCAGGTCAGCTGGGTGTAGGAGAAGTGGCCACAAAATTTTTAAGGGGCCGTATAAAAATTGCATTTTGACCAATTCGTGTCCACGACCCCCAGAGGTTGGTTATCTGAGTCATATAAAGTTTCCATAATTTCGTCTTTTCTTAATTGCCGTTTATAATGTAATTCTTTATAAAAAAATGTTTGTGATCTACAACTCAACAAAAGATTTCAGGGTTTACAAACTACAATTCTTCAAATTATTTGAGGGCATCTGCTGACTCAGAGGAAAACTGTCAAGGGGGGAGGGTTAACACTTAAAGTATAAAATATAATGAATTTCTGGTCCGATCGGGAGATATTCAGCATTCAGCATTTACAACCTACATCGCAACAAACTCTCTGAGAGCATGTGCTGACTCAGGAAACCTCTCGGGGGTGGGGGGGGTACTTAAAATACACCCAAAATGCAACACCAAAAAGGAAGGTCCGATTGGCCTGAAATTTGCAGCATGCGTTGTCCGCAAGAGGACATGCAAACGATTAGCATTGCAGGGCATATACAAATCATGTGCGCCCGGCACGCCACCAAGAAGCACTATAAGGAGGGTGCACAGAATGCTGGGTGTAAGTAGTGAAAGTGTGTTGTGCTGCCGGACCTGTGCGTGGGAAGCTTCCTAATGCCTCGTCGCAGAATACCACAGTCATTCCAGAAAGTTTCGGAGTTCAACAGAGGATGAATAGTGGTTTATCGTACCAAGACATCGGCACCTGTGTGGGACGACATCCAGCCACAGTGAGGTGAGTATGGATTCGGTAGGTACAGGAGGGACGGATGGACCAACGTGAGTGATTGCCACAGCCGGGGCACACCACCGAACGAGAGGACCGGCATGTTGCGCTGTGGGCATTGACAGCTCGCACCGCCACATCACGAACGTTAGCGCAGGAATCAGGGTGTGTTGCGCAGCAACCTGTATCAGCACGTACCGTTCGACGTTGTCTGCAGGAGAGGGGACTTGTCGCACGGCGTCCATTGCTCCGATTACCATTGACGTTAAACCACCACCGAGTGCGGCGGCAGTGGGCCATTGAACGCCGCACCTGGATTACGGAATGGCACGACATTGTCTTCTCTGACGAATCCCGCTTCTGCCTGCAGCACCACGATGGTCAGATATGCGTGTGGCGGCACCGCAGCGAGAGACTGTATGACGCCTGCATTATGCATCATCAAACCAGTCCGTTGCCTGGCGTTATGGTTTGGGGCGCAATTGAATATGACACCCGCATCCCTCTGGTACGCATCGCCACTACACTCAACAACCACCACTACATCTCCGACGTTTTGAAGCCTGTAGTCCTCCCTTACCTGCAGGACCTGCAGCGGCCACGTTTCAACAGGACAGTGCGCGCCTGCACGTGGCACACACACTGTGCAACAATTCTTCATGGCCCACCAGGTGTCACTGCTGCCATGGCCCGCCTGTTCTCCCGATATGTCGCCCATCGAACACCTCTGGTCGCTGATCGGCAACCGAATGGCCCGGCAAGCACCACCCACTGCTACGCCTGATGAACTGTGGTAACGTGTGGAGTCATCCTGGACCGACATACCCAAGCCCACATCCAAAGCCTCTTTCGTTCGATGCCGCGACGTGTAGCGGCCGTTATTGCCAGCCATGGGGGCCACATGAACTATTGATGTCTATGTGTTCCGCAAGTTGCACGGGCCTGAAAGCTCAATCGTTTCATCTTTGTATCTGTTGTTATGTGTCCAGTAAATCTGGCTTTGCTATCTCGTGTCCTTCTTGGTGTTGCATTTTGGGTGGCCAGCAGTGTATAAAACATAAAGTATTTCTGGTTGTAAATGCTGAAAATCTCCCGATCGGATGAAAAATTTTTATGTGCTACATTTTTTGTAGTAACACCACCCCCCACCCCCACCCCCCATCCCCCATGACAGGTTTCGTGGTTAGGCACATGCCTTCAGATAATTTGTTGTTGAGTTGTAGCTTGTAAACGCTGAAAATATCCCGATCGGACCAGAAATTCTTTATATTTCATATTTTAGGTTTTAAGCACACACACACACACACACACACACACACACACACCCCTCCCTCCCTCCAGATAAGTTTCTTGGGTTTCCACATACCCGCAGAGAATTTGTTTAGCTGTAGTTTATAAAAATAGAAAAATATCGTAAATAAGAAAATGCGAAATTACGGAAATGTGTAATGTGTGTCAGATAACCAATCTCGAGAGACGTAGCCACGGAGCAGTCCAGAATGCAATTTTTATACAGTCCCTTAAAATTTTTTTGAGCAGTTCTCTGGTGGCCACTTCTCCGGTGGCCGGTTCTCCGCTTTGTCTTTGGCCCAAAAATCATGGAAATGTCTAAATTTGTTACTGAAAATGAAGTATTAAAAAATATATATTTTATGAACAATAGTTGCGGGGAAGAATATAGCCCCACGAAATGTGTTTATGCAGAACAGTTTTCACTGAAATTCCAATGTGTTCAGTTCTCCGGTGACCACTTCTCCGTACCTGGAATTAGCTAGTTAGTGTACACTCGTGTCCGTCCTTAAGTTTTGCATGCCAGTGTATAATATCTTAGTACATTTGTTTGTTTTGAATCAGAAAAAAAAGTCTCAATAAAAGTAGTTGTTAGTTTGTAAAGGTAGAAAAAAAATGTTGATATATTGAGAAATTAAACGACTACGCAAGTTTTGAAAAAAAAAAGAGAGTAAGATAGGCATTAAAAGGTACATTTCGTTAATTAATCATGAAGAAATTTAAGTCATCCTACAGAAAAATATAATGATCGATGGGAAAAAAATGTATTTCTATTAAATAACGTATTCGCAAAGCATTTAGAAAAAATAGATTAAGATATACATTAAAGGTTTTTATTTCGTTGATTAATCATGAAGAAATTGAAGAAAGGTCCAAATGAAAGAACACCAAGCATCTATTAGGAACATTGGGAACAAAACAGGGCTAGACAGACATATACAAGCAAGTGGACACTCCATAAATTGGGACTCAGTGAAAATAATCGCCCACCAGTCAAACTTAGTAAAGAGGAAACTAGAAGAAGGGATCGAAATAGCAAGAAGAAGAAGTACCACAATTAACGATAATTGCGGATGGACTCTTCCAATTGAGTGGCAGCAACTACTCCAGTGACATAGTCCTGATGACGAACTAGGCTTTAGTTCGAAAATTTGACAACCAACTTTCATGAAAAATAACCTCTTTAAGACCCGTAAAAAAGTTATTCCACAAGAAATTTAAGTCATCCTACAGAAGAATAAAATGATCTATGGAAAAAATAATGCATTTCTATTAAACAACGTATTCGCAAAGCAGTGGCCTTCTCGTTAGTTCCTACAGAACACTGTAATCGCGAGTCATCCCATGGTCGAGTGGGATAATGCATCTGCCTAGAAACCCGCTGGACAGCGGTTTGAACCTGGCGTGACTTTGAGGATTTGTATTTCTTTGGAAAGAAAATTTCCCTAGCGTCGTGACGTCACACCGTAAAATTTCCTGATGGGGGAAAAACAAAAAGGCGTACAAAAGATATCGCTCTGGCCATGTGGGGAGGTAAAAAAAAATTGGCGAGCAAAACATGTTCGGTAGGACCATGTGGCACACAAAATGTTATGGTTTAACGCAAAGAGAAAATGGCGGACAAAAGATGTTCTGGAAGATCATGTGGAAAAACAATGGCTGCGACTGACATCATGATTGACCAGGAATCGACCACATGCGTCCTTGAGGCAGCACGTGGACGGGTTTCTTTTTACAGAAACCCCTATTATCACGTAACATTAATGTAACGAAGTTACAAATATCTTTTATACACGTAACAGTAACATGAAGTGGGTATCTTGAAGTTACAAAGACCTTTCACTGTAACGTATCAGTTATGTTTCAAAGTTATGTAAAATGGAAAATGTGTCACATACATGCTTGGAGGTGAGACTTTACAGTTATGTAGAAAAGGCTAGGTTTTCCAGATCATTGGTCCATTATCACCTAGGTAGTTATGGTTTCAGAATTTAATGAATGAACAGTTAGCTATGATGATAAAAATAATGTAAAATGCTGTACAGAAATGAAAGCAGCCAAGATGATACAGTGGTGCTTTTTTCTGTTGTTGTTGTTGTTTTTTCCTGTGTTGATTTTTAATTTTTATCACATTTTGGTACAGTAGTGAGGAACAAAGAAGTTCATTTTATCAAGTAAATTTAAGGGGGGGGGGGGTATTATCACTTTGCTATACTTAAAAAGGTGGAACTGAAAGTTAAAAGGGAACTCCCAAATGCTTCTGGTGATGTCATATTTCCTGACTGTGCATTTATGTCTCTCAACTAATTGTAAACTTAATAAAAATTCAGTCTGAATGATAATATGCTATCATCTTAGTAGTCCTAATCCCAATCATGTCTCCAGTGATTATTTACATTTTGGAGGCATTGAAAAATAAGATTTGTCTTTGGTCTTGTCCATTTACTGAAGTCACCAATCACTGAGGACATTGGTGCTAATTCTGGGTATCATGAAATGGCTGCAGTAAAGAGGTAAGTGTATGGAGAAGCGAATTTGAGGAAGAAAAAGGTTTTGTGCATTCTATATCCCCAAAATGCATGTTGTGTTTTACATGTTTGTAAAATTCTATGTTTAATGTGTGGTTTTCATGTTTCAGGAAATGAGACAAAGACTTGGCCACAAACTTCAATTGCCTGATTTGCTCATTAAACCTGTCCAGCGAATAATGAAGTATCAGCTACTTCTGAAGGTATTTCAAGAAGCTCTTTTTAAAATAATTGTTATTAAAGCATTAGGAATTGCGTTAACTATAAGTGGAAAAAGAGTGCTGTATAGCAGTATGGATTAATTACTTTGGGAAAAGAAGCAAATATGCCATGGGGCAAAATATGAGAGTAAATTTCTTTGCTAAGTTTATATAGAATCATTTTATAAAAATGAGGTAAAATGAAAATAGTATTGCATGCACAGTGTGTTTCACTCACTATGCTCAGAATCTTGTGTCTCTGGAAATAGTTATTGAAGTTGCTCCATGTTGGTTAGAACATGTTGTGTTTTAAATCATGAAATTTGAAAGTTTTAGTGTTTTCTGTTTCGTGTGCTTATAGTCCGCAACTTAAGCACATAACACTTTCTCCACTTATCATTATTATGGCACCTGTTAGTGTGCTTAATATTAATAGAAAAAATAAATGTGTTGTAATATCTGACTGACTCTCCATGGCCCTGATTACCAAGTGTATGCTGTTTGTACGCCATTGTTTTTTGTTTTAGTTCCAGGGTTTAGTGACCACCATGAGCAACCCTTAGGGCTGGAAGCAGTAACCCATCCCTGATTTTGGGCCACTGGTTCCAGGGATGGAAGAGAGTCAGCACCATAAGACAAGCACATTACCCTGGCCTCATCCAGGATTTGAACTGGGCCCAGCTCTAACAATTAACCAGAAATGTACGCCTCTGGCCACTTAGCCACCAAGCTGCCCCGTCATTGCAAATAACATGCCTTTGTAATAGAGAAGAAATGTCTATTCTTTTGATTAATCACTAGCTGATAAATTAACATACACAGGCCCTACCTGGAATTCGGAGATTTCTGTCAAGTGGTCTAGTAATTGCACAGTTAAGGGTTTTAAGTTTTGGGTTTACACCCCTGAGAGTGTAGCTACAGGTTCCATGCCATGTATTGTTATGTTAAATCAAACCATAGAGAGTTCCAAAAATTAAAGTGAATGGTGGAAGGTATTGGTAGTCACAAGAAATAACTCGCAAAGTTGTGCATTTGAATACTACAGTATTTTTCGGCGTATAAGTTGAGACTATTTTTCTTCAGAAGTGCAGGCCTTGACTTATACATCACGTTGACTTGTCTATTGCATTTCTCAATGAGAAAAAAATATTGTTCCTTAAATTTTAGTCATGATCTGAGCACCCGACAAGGCAATATTAATTAACATTCTTAAGAAACCATTCCAAAAGTGTACGAAATGTAATATTCTGTTTACTAAGAACTTGTTCAACAGCTGCTGAAATTCATATTTCCGTTTGACGGAAACATTAAAATCACCATCACCAATTTCGGGCAGCAGTTGTTATATATTAATTGTATCCCCCTCACAACTTCTTCAAGACCCCATGGGTAGCTTTTTAACATTTGCAAGTAGATTAATGTGTGAAATACACATGCTCACACTACAACCATTGTAGGACTAACACTATTTTATAGCAAGCTTTTTGTTTTGCCGATTCGCAATATGAACCACATGTACTTCGTCTTTCGTTTGAAATTTAAAAATAAATAAAAATTAATGAGAAACTCCTAATCATCCTTATTAAATTTAAAATTAAATTAATTTCCAATCGTTATCAAATATTAATAATATTTTAAAGTTAAATCAATATCCGAGTGGTATAGTACAATAATGATACATTAAAATTAAATTAAATCAATTCTCAGATCGATATTGAACCCAACAGAAGACGCTCGAAGTGAGAATCTCTCATATAGACAAAATGACAAACAACGCATATGTGCCTGTGCATCGTTATTGCTGGTAAAAATCAAGATGAAGACAAATACTCACCATTCGCAATTCCTTGATGTGCATGGGAGCACATAAGAACATTGCTGAAGATGGTGTCAAAAGTCGCACCGAAAACGTGGGTTAGGAGATCATAAGCTGCATTCGCAATTGAACTTACTGTGTACCTCATCTACCCATATTTTAGGTTAAAATTTATTAAAAAAAAGACTAATATAAAAAAACGTATTTGAGAATCGATAACACTACTAAACAAGTAAGTATCCTAAAACCATGTGGTTTTAAGGTAAGTTAAATTTAAATTTTCCGTAATATGTAACAATATTTTATTTAAAGTAAATATTATTTTGATTACAATATAATAAAATATTACCATTTGATCTGCCTGAATATTTATTTTTTTAATTTCAAACAAAAGACAAAAAGTACACGTGGTTCACATCACGAATCGGCAAAACAAAAAAACATGCTATAAAATAGTGTTAGTCCTACAATGACTGTAGTGTGAGTATATGTGTATTCCACACATTAATTTACTTGGAAATGTTAAATTCCTTTCAGCATGTTATAATTGCCTGAAAAATACTGTTTTTAGGTGCCTTTGACTTCGTACCATCGAGTCAAAGGAAACAGTAACAAACCCATGGGTAGCATTCACCTTTGGTTTTTGCAAAGGTGCGAGAACTTCAATGGATGCATCTCATAATGATTAAACCTCTGAAACACATCGCTGCCACCACTTGATTGGCTGGTGAAACAGTGTCAACAGTAGGAGGCGCATGCACTTTAAGATTATGACCACCAACTAGCGAAAGCAGTTTTTTTTTTTGTTTTTTTTTTTTTGCTCTGCCAGTCTCTTATTTGTATCTCTCAACTGAATTAAAAGCAACTTCTGCTTACATTTATTATGCATATAAAGGTTTGCCAACAAAGAGGTGAGGCTCTAGAGTGCTTCAAACCAGAAATGTCACTTCAGGGAAAGATTATCAGACTGCAGCTCATTTACTTTGGTCATGTGATGCGATCGACTTATTAGGGAAAGATATCCTTTGAATTTGACTGCATAAATTGTTCCAGTGCTTGGAAAGGTAGAGGCAACAAAAAAATGAGGATGACAAATAGCACATTGCCAGGACACAATCAAAATGTATGCTGGACTGGACATGGAACAGCTGAGGGAGAGAGTCCAAGATCGGGAGGCATGGAGGGCCACAGCCTGTAGAATCGCCTAAGGTCAAACGTGACTGAATGGATGGCATCATCATCATCATTATGCATATCTTAATTTATTCCATGTTTCCAATTGAAATCAGATCTTTTGGTTTTTGATTTCAGTCAGACTGTGAGAAAGTGACAAACCATAACTCACACTTGGTGTGTGAATCACTTTTATTTGGCACACTTGTGTGACCTTGTTCCTCTTTTTTATTTTCACCTTTGCACAGTGGCTTGGCTGTCTGTTTGGTTGAAAAGAAGAAATATGGTAGGGTCAGTTTGAAAGAAAAAAAAATAAACTTACGAAATTCAACTTTTTTCCGAAAAGAAATGCGCAAGTCTCTCTTCACTTTCTCTTCCCTTTAATATTTACTGAAAGATTAAAAATATGGTTGCAGAACTTTGGAACACTAACTGTTCTAGCCTCATCTTATATGCAGAATCGACTTCTCTATGAATGAAGATAAGAAAATTGAGAACTTTAACCCATTCAACTTACACTCCATGCCAACTCATAGGCTGAAAAGTACAGTAATTTCTTCATCTGTAGTAAATTAGAAACATCAGGATTTCATTATAAATACATGTTAATAATAAGCTGTCACTGAAAAATTTGATTAGCATTTAAAAATGCAATGCTAACAACTGTCATTTAAAAAGTGCAAAAATTTAAAAACAATCTTTTGAATTTGACTGCATAAATTCTAACAGTGTGATATTTATGTGCCAAAAGGATATTCATTATATACACATCCACCTAAAAACCTGTGGGCCCACATTTCCCTTTCACAACAGGAGCAGCACACTGTGGTATGAATTCTGCCAGGTGTTATAAACATTAGTTATACACTTCCACCTATTAACATGTGGGCCCATCTTTTGCTCTCCCCAAAACAGCAAAATGTTGTGGCATGGACTTTGCAAGATATTGGAAAACATTCAGGTGGTATTGCACCACATGTTTTCAGGGCAGCTGTCCTTAAACTGCTGAGAGTTCTTGGTGGTGGAATTTTGGGCTTCAATGCATGACTTCACTTTGACCCATTAGGTTCATATCTGGAGAGTGAGAGGGCCATTCAAGGATTGCAAACTTGCTGGAATTCTCCTAGCCAGTCCTTCGCCAAATTGGGGCAATGAGACAGCGTAGTGTCTTGTTGAAAGGAGGCAGGTAGCATTCTGTGGTGGGAAATGGATAGCTATGAACAGGTGTGTAGGAGGTTAGTAAGAAAGTCAACATAGCCTTATATGGAAGTGATGAAGCAGGTCTTTGTCTTGTTGAAAGAAAGCCTGCTACAGGAAATGGATAGCCATGAACAGGTGTAGATGGTCGGCGAGGATGTCAACGTAGCTTTGTATGGGAGTTATGAGGTGGGGCTTTGTCTTGTTGAAAGAAAGCATCCTCCTGTGGGAAATGGATAGCCATGAACACATGTAGGTGGTCGACAAGAACATCAACATGTAAGCCTGATGAGGCGGGGCTCCGTCATGTTGAAAAAAGGCATCCTACTGTGGGAAATGGATAGCCATTTTCTGGTGCAGGTGGTTGGCAATGACGCTGTGACGCTGACATAGCCGTGTACTGGAGTGAAGAGATGGGACATTGTCTTTGTGAAATAAGACATCCTGCTGTGGGAAATTAATAGCCATGAACTGGTGTGGGTGGTTGGTGAGGACGTCAACATAGCGTAGTACAAGAGTAATGAGGTAGGTTGTTGTCTTATTGAAAGAAAGCTGTAGGAAATGGATAGCCATGAACAGATGTAGGTGGTCAACAAGAACGTCAACATATCAGAATGATGAGGCAGGACTTTGTCATGTTGAAAGAATGCATCTCACTAATGGATACCCATGAACAGGTGTAGGTGGTTTGCAAGAACACCAACATAGCCTTGTATAGGAGTGATGACTCGAGGCTTTGTCTTGTTGAAAGAAAGCATCCTACTGTGGGAAATGTGTAGCCATGAACACATGTAGGTGGTCGACAAGAACACTAACAATGAGACTGATGAGGCAGGGCTCTTGTCATGTTGAAAAAAGGCATCCTACTGTGGGAAATGGGTAATCATGTACTGCTGCAGGTGGTTGGCAAGGACGCCAATATATAGCCTTGTACTGGAGTGAAGAGACGGGGCATTGTCTTGTTGAAATAAGGATTCCTGCTGTGGGAAATGAATAGCCATGAATGAGAATAAGTAGTTGGTGAGTATGTCAACATAGCCTTGTATGGGAGTGACCATATAAGTTGTCATACTGAAAGAAAGTATCCTGCTGTGGTAGATGGATGGCCATGAACAGATGTAGGTGGTTGATGAGTATCCCAACATTGCCTTGTGTGCTGATAGTGGTCTCAATAGATACAAGGGACTCCAAGGTGGCTCATGTAAATATTGTCCTAGAACATTACACCACCTCCACCAATATATAAGCACCCTGACTGGACAGTTGGGTTCATGGCCTTGTGTTGTCTATACAACTCACACAATTTTCTGTAAATATGTTGTAGTTGGAACCTTGATTCATTGGACTAAGCTACCAGTTTCCATTGTCTATTGACAGTGTTCCTTTCCCCACAGCATTCTAAGATCATGGTGAAGTGCTGCTAACAAGAGTACTCAATGTGGACATTGGCTGCTATGACCCAGTCATAGCATTGTATATTAAATGGTCTTTGCACAAACCTTTGTAGGTCCTCCCATCACTGAATCCTCTTTACTGTGATCCTACATTCTGATGTTATAATATACAAGAGAGGCAGCACTTGCTTTAAACCTTAAGTGCTCACTTATGGCTGTATTTTCCCTGGTGGCTGCCGGTTTTGTCAGTTTTAATATAGTCCTCATACACGTATGACAGTAGCACATGGAAATCCCAATCAATTTGCAGTCATGACTGACTGTTTAGTACACCATATTCCATAGTCAAACCAGCTCAGGTCACAGTGTTAACTCAGCATCACAATTACCAGTATGTTGCACAGCAGGTAGGTGTATCTGGCTTACATCTCACAGAGGTGTTTAGTTGGGCACATTATTGTGAAGGTATTGTACAGGTTTATGGATGGGTGTGGTGTGTATAATAAATTGTGCTTTCAGTGCAGTTTTGCATTGGTGACAAAACATTAAAATAGCACTTGAATAAGAATATTGTATGAAATATTTTCTGCTTTGTTTTGTTTGCTTTGATTAAACTTTGTTTTTTTTTCTGTTTTCAAATGAATGTTTTATTTTATCCTAATTAAATTTTTATTGCTCTATTTTAGCAGATTACAGTTGTAGAGGATTGTTCTACTTTATGCTTTTTGCTAAACTTTTAAAGACATTTAGGTAAACTAGAAACATATGCTGTTTGATGCAGTTCATTATCAAAATCACATTAATAGTGGTCCATGCTATGGGCTGAAAAATTCTGAAGAAAACTGTTGGTTTTTAGTAACTCAACTCAAGTTCATGTAACTGAGACATCAATTTTAGACATAAGAGCATGATGGCATCCTATGTTCAGATTTTTTTTTTAAATTGCAGTTGTTGTTTTTTTATTAAATTGATATTGAGCTATAGGACTTGTTGAATTTTTGAACTAAACTTGAGTCCATGCTTGGGACTTTTTATCTAAGCAAGCATTGTCTGTCAAGTTACGACGGAGTGTCGGTCAAAACACCAACAATCGAAACACTGACACTAAAGCTCCTACAGGTCAAAACACCCACAAGTCATAAGACCAACAGTCATAACACGGACAGTTCAAAACACCAATAATCATAACACTGTGTTTCGGCCTGTCAGTGTTTTGTACTCTGTATAGTGCCCTTTTAGAATATTATACTTTTCTGCTCAATCACTGCAGGTATGTGGAACTCCTTTTAATTAGTCAAGAGTGTCTTTTTAACGAATCTAATTCACCAAAAAGTTGAATTCAAAAGAAACGTACTCATCCTGTGATGAGGCAAAAGCCACAAAGGTTTTCCTACTGCATTAACCAGCATGAGATTTTAAATATTCAACTAGCCTCATCAAAATTACTTATTTAAAGTTAGCATTGTGGCCCTGGTAAGCTCTGGCTTATGACCATCCTTCTGAGTTGGGTCCAGGTTCAAATCCCAGTGAGTCATGGATGTTGTATTTATCTTACAGCACTAGTTCTCTCCCTTCCCTGGAACCAGTGGCCCTAAATTAGGGATGGGTGACTGCTTGTATCTCACTGAGTTGCTGACAGTGGTCGTTAAACCTCCAATAATAATAAAAAAAAAAGACTTAGCATTATATTTTATAATTAAAATATGTACAAAATTTTCAGTACAAAAAAAGTTAATGCTTTTAACCAGCTAAATTTAATAAAAAGAACTGTGAGACAGGAACAAAAGAAGAACTATGCGGGTTACTAAAACATAAATTACAGAAAATATATTTTCTTGAATAACATTCTTCTTCTTTCATGCCCTTGGTAATGATTAAATGTTCAAACAAATTACCAGGAGAGATTGTACATTATTCCACATTAAAAATCTACAACAGCACGTGAGTCCTGGCTTTCCAGAATCCTTTGAATTCTCTTTTCTCATATAATACAGTCCTTCTTGGAAGTATGGAAGCTTTGTCTCAGTTTATGTCCTCTATGTTATGTTCGACAGCATTTTCTTCCTTCCACAATTCTGTTATTAATTGGAATATGCTAATGTGAGGATGTCTAACCCTGTTTTCTCATCCATGATGTGAAGCCTCGACTTTGTTTTGTGTTCAGGGGATGCCACTTATGTGAACTGAACCACGTGTTTGAGGAAAACAGTGGTTCTGACTGTTCAACTTCACTGTTACATAATCTTTGCTGAATGGATGCACAAATATAATAGTCTTCAAACCACTGGAGCAATTCTTTCGACTGCTCATGGAATTGTTTTGATTTCAGAAAATACTGTGGAAATTTTATCAGGAGTGATGAAAGTAAGAGCTAGTGAGGGGACAAACCAAAAGACTCTATTTCCCACCATCTCTGTAACTGGCTTGAAGTTCTGGAATGCTTTGAAGTTTGCAATATATTTTTTCCCCTAAATAAAAATAGCTGCAGTGATGTTGTGCCTGAGGGAACTTATTCTTGACAGCGTTTATAGCAGCCTTTTCAAAGTCAGTTACAGTGTAATCTGTCTGTAATTGCAAATTGTTTTCTGCCACAAATCTAATCAGATCATGAGATATTCTTGTATAGCTGGTTTGCTGCCTTCTAAACATCAAGGCATAAGCTAAGGAAAGTACTTGACAGTTGTTGTTTTTTTCTGATTCAACTGGGTATGAATAAGTATATAGCTGATGGAAAACAGTCGGCACCGTCTTAAATGTTTCATCCATAATCCAGTTCTTGGTTTTGCTAAGCCTTCTGATATCCACAGTTGCAGAGAAGAACAAAATTTTGTCCTTGCCAAAAATGGATTCCTTAACCAAAAATAAAAAATCACCTGTTTATTGTATGCTTCAGTTCTTCAGGAATATTTAAATTTTCAAGTGATGTTGGTTCTTGGGGTGTTTCTTTGTGTGAGGCTCTTTTGATTCGTTGTCTCAGGGTATGTTTCATGGCATGCTTTGAGAGGTGACTAAACTCACCCTCGTGATTGTTCATTGAACCATCTGAATTGGTAAATTGTTAGATGAGTGAGCATTTTCTTTTACTTCTGCCATTTTTTTCGCTAGTTTGTATTTCAAAGCATCTGGTGCATGGGTTGTGCTCAGTGGTGTCTTTAAAATGGTCCTCACCATCACACAAAACTGTTCGGGCTCTGCCTTTGCATCTTTTCCCTCTCTGATCACAAATCCAGTAGAACAGGTCATTGCGTGTGTTATTTTAAATCGAGATGCCCTTTCACGCTCAGTTTTTTTCCTTCCTTTCTGTGATGGTACAAAAATTTTCACAGGTAAAAAAAGAAAATAATCACAAACTA
This sequence comes from Macrothele yani, assembly GCA_039090855.1. NCBI lineage: Eukaryota > Metazoa > Arthropoda > Arachnida > Araneae > Macrothelidae > Macrothele > Macrothele yani. Next base: position 107,554,154 of record CM076998.1, read on the forward strand.
GCTTTCATAGAAGACAGTTCTCAGTAGAGCTTTAGAGTGGAAATGAAGAGTGCAGAGTGTTTGTGCAACCACATCAGTTAACAAGAAATGTTGTCTACTTCATTTCCGCTTTCACAAATATTGAAGTAAGTCTCCCCAGGCAGCAGTAAGTTACCTGGTGCCTCATCTCTTGAAGGAGGCAAGTGTATGTGTGGACTGTGTGAAGTAGGGTTGGGCACATCAATGAAAAACATAGATGTTTAACATTGGTGATTACTCATTGACATGAACGACATTGATTATTTGAAGTTAACAGTGCAGATTTTCGATGTATCGATGAAAACATCAATGTTTTTGCCAAAAACACAAATTCAGATCAAAATACAAAATAGGAATGTTAGGCAAGGCAGGGGAGGGGGATTACATACAACCATGGCTTTTCTTTTTTTCTCCAGGCAACAAATTTTCTCCTACAAGAAATTAATTATAAAATTTATTCTACCCAAAACTATGAAAAGAAAGGGATCGTCCGAGGAAGTATGAATTGTTCTAAACACTAGAGGGTCTGAAAAACACATTTTTTTCTGAGTAAGAAATAAAACTAAGTGTAAAGCTTGATCAAATGAAACAGGTTTGTTTTGCCTCACATTAAAATCAGTAGCAGCCAGTTGAAACTCGTGTGTGTGGCTGATATTTCTTACACACTCTGGTTCCTATTGGGGGGGGGGGGGGACGAGCAGCTGGTGTGAATGATTTTTGTAAAATCACATTCGAAGATGACTGTTATAGTGAAAATTCCATCCAAAATGGGCTATCAAGTTATAACTCCACTGGCATGTTGGCTGCGCTGCAGCGGATCATCCTGCGCGGGGAGCCATAATCCAGATAAACTGGCACTGGGTGCTTACATTTTGCTTATGATATATTGCAGTGAAACTCATCATGAATACTTTCCCTGCCCAATTTGAATTGCAGCTTATAGGCCATGTATGTGCTTCAGGATTGATATGCATTATTGCCCTTATTATTTCTGTTAAGCCATTTATACATACTAAATATTAAATTTGTAACTTCAAATGTGTTAAAGAGGCCTTATAGGCCTTTTGGGCACCTGAGGATTTATATACAATACTCCTGTTGTTATACTGTATTACTTATTTACATATACCAAGTATTAAGCTTGTAACTTCAGATCTGCTTAAAAGGCTAGCAGCCAATAGGCCAAGTAAACACTTCAGGATTGATGTGTATTATTGTGCCATGATTATTTTCTGTAACTGAATTACACATACCAAAAAATTAAGCTTGTAACTGCAAATCTGCTAAAAAGGCCAGCGTGTTACGCCATATAACTGTCAGTGTTATGATTGTCAGTGTTTTAAACTGTAGGTGTTACGATTGTCAGTGTTTTGATTTGTCTGCATTTTGATTGTCCATGCTTCGACCTGTCAGCATTTTGTACTAGAATCATTATAGTGATTAACTTTTGTGGTTATTCATTGTCATACCTTGTTGATATTCAGTCCTCCCTGTGATTTCCTTTAGAAAAAAATAGTTGACAATATACAATTTATAAAATTCCAATCAATTTTGTGACCAATATTTTCGAAACATTTACCTAATCCTGTTTTGTTTGAAGCATTTTGAATTACAGCCTAATGTTTTCCCCTTGGGTTTTGTTGTTTAAGTTGTGTTATACGTAATATACACACAAACAGGGGCAAGTTTACAGGGAAGCCAACAAGCCCAGGTACCGGGTCCCGCGATGCTGGAGGGCCTCAAAAATAATTATTTCTGAATTATTTTTTTTAATTTTGCTTTTGAAGAAAGAGAAAAGTCATAGAGCAAGGGATAAATTTGGATTTTCTGGGTTTGGGAAGATTTAGTGGCATAAAATTCTGCCCGAAATCGAAGTACATCATCTACAAATATGAATTTATTAGCTTAAATGCATCAAAACAATATTTAGTAAATATTGTTTTGATGGTAATATTACCATCAAAACAATATTTACTAAATATTGTTTTGATGGTAATATTACTTAATACTACATTACAACTGAGCTTAGAAACTGGAGTGTTATTTCCGGCCAATCTTCTTAGATTGTAATGAACGTTTAGCTCTTTAGTTCAGTGTTTTATATGGCTCCCCATCTTTCCCTTAAAACTCTTTCCCCCCATTAAGTTTAGTTTAAGAGGTAATCGCAAGACTATTATCATATGATATGAGGCACAGGAATAGATTTCATCCATGTTCAGACTGTTTGTAAGGGAACTAACTGTCAGTGGGGTGGCATCTGATAATGTGCGACAGCAAATCCCACACCGCATGTAACATAAATGTCAATTAAAGCAATACAGTACAATAAACTAACCTTACATTGTTAAAGTACTGTAGTTCAGTGGTCACCTTTATAAAATGTTCTGACTTTTCTTCCTTGACAAAGGACTTTCCACTTTTAACTTCAGCCATTTCCTCCTCATCAGGGTATAACAAAAGTCCTCAGTATTAAATTTCGTCATGATATCTATAATAGTTCTTGAGTTGTGGCGACAATACACGCACACACACACACACACACCTGTTGAAATCTGAAAGTCAATTTGTTTTTGCAATTACAATACTTTTTTATACATTAGTGCAAGAAAGTAAAAATTTGCAGGTTTTATTTAAAGGGTAACTGGCAAAGTGAGGGTCCCCAAAACCGATGGCTGTGTGCAGGGCCCAGGCAACTCTAAATCCACTGTGGCACACAAAGTCTCTACTTTGTTCATCACATCTTCTTGTGACAAGAGAGTATTTTCTTTCTTTTTAACATTTGGGGAGAATTTTGTTAGTTTGCTCTTAAGGCCTGCATGTCATACATGAATTTTTTTTTTACTTATTTTCTGAAATTGTTCAGAAATCCTTTATGGTATAAAATTATACTGTTGAATATATGTTTTTTTTTTCTTTTTTTCCAGTTTTCTTTTAGCTTTCCACTTTTTTTTTCAAACTTTTCGATTATCTGAGAAGGATTAGTAATTGTTTTGTGATAGTACCTTTAGTTGTCATTCTTGTGTGGAAGCCAAATTTTGAGCAACAAATAAAATGTTCAAAATGTATTGCAGTAAATTCTGATTTGTAGTATGCTATGCTACTTAAAAATGCCTTCCATTTTTTCCCAGGATATTTTGAAGTACACTGAGAAGGCTGGCCTTGAAGAAGAAGCTCAAAATCTGAGAAAAGCTGTTCATATAATGCATGTAGTCCCAAAAGCTGCAAATGACATGATGAATGTTGGACGTTTGCAAGGTTTTGATGTAAGTTAAGATAAGCATTTAGCCAGAAACATATTAAAATGACAAGAAATCAAGTTTATTTTTTAATGGGTGGTCCTTTTCCCCCTGCAGTTATTAGGTACAATGGACCATAAATAATGCCTCCTCACTTATTCCTTTCAAACCAGGCTTAGCAAAAAAAAAAAAAAAAAAAAAATGCTTTGAAAACCACAGAGTGGATACGCCAATAATAGTCTCTGGTTCCACTACAAGCAATGAGTCACATCAAAATCACACGGAGGGAGTATGAAATTAGGAAATGGAGGACGTAGTGAATGTATGTATGAAACACAGATAGGTAATTGATTTGCTTACAACAGATTAAATGAGTCTGATCAAAATTCATACACATCTGAAAAACCGGTTTGGTGAAGATAGTGTCACAACATCAGTGCAGTTAAATGTTGAGTCGGACACTTCAAGAGTAGTAAAACCAATCCCTCTCTCCTTGCCCTCCTCCACCCAAAGTAACTGTCTGGCAACAAGAGTTGGATTGATGCACTAATTAAGGCTAAATCACAGCATGTAAATTGGGCAACCAAGTTAATATAACAGAATCTGTGGACCTTAGTAAGACAGGTTCCCACTGCCCCTGGAATTTAATTTGTCTGTTTTGCAAGCCTGAAAAGTCCTTGATTTTCTTTATATTTCTGTGAAAAGTCCTTGATTTTCTTTATATTTCTGTGAAAAGTCGTGAAATTTTTTCTTGCAGTGAAAAAAAATTAGCTGAAAAGTTTGGATTGATTGCGTCACTCAGTGTGTTTGGCATCTGGTCGTGATAACTCTTCCTTCCATGGAGTGTGGAGACATGATGTCATCTCTTTTATCTCATGTGGCACTACAGTGTAAGTGACCTTGGTTGAGGTATAGCAGTTGTGTGCATTTTGAGTCACAACAGCATGTCAAAACTGTTCAAGTGCAAGATCCACCTCCTTGTTTAAGCAAAATTAAATTTCAAAATCATTATTCGATCTATCTATGACAGAATTGGTGCCATTTCCATGACAGTAAAACAATTTTCATTGCAGAATGAGCAATGACAGTACCAATTTTGTAATTAGCCTAAATGCATGTTTTTCTCATCTCTTAGTCCCATCTTGCTATATCTTCTCTCCAAAAGTTTGGTGACCCCTGGGTTAAGCGATGGCTTCTGATCATTCGTCCAAAAGGGGTCCAGGTTCAAATCCCTGTGAGGCATGGGTGTTGTGTTTGTCTTATGGCAGTGGCTCTCTCCCTTCCCTAAAACCACTAGCCTTAAATTAGGGACGAGCGACTGCATTTAGCCATTGAGTCACTCACGGTGGTCATTAAACCTCCAATCAATAAAAAAAAAAAAAATTTATTTAGAAACCCTTACTGAAAATTCTTCCTGGCTACGGCCCTGTTAATAGGTAAGAGTATTTTCCTTAAACCAAATATTACTTAGATTACAATATAAAAAAATATTACCATTTCATACTTCTAAATATTTATTTTTTAATTTCAAACAAAAGACGGAGTTCACATATGGTTCATATCACGAATCGGCAAAACAAAAAATGTGCTATAAAATAGTGTTAGTTCTACAATGATTGTAGCGTGAGTATATGTGTATTTCTCACTTTAATTTACTTGCAAATGTTAAATTCCTTTCAGCATGTTGTAATTGTGTAAAGAAACTGTTTTTAGGTGTCTTTGACTTTGTATCATCGAGTCAAAGACAACTGCTACAAAAAAGCTGTGTAATTTATTTTCTATAAATGTATACGGACCCTGTATAAGATTTGTGCATGGCAGGACTCAAAAACTGTGACAGATGAACACAAGGTATCCTGGAAAAGCCAATTGTATGGAATTTCTTAAGCACTACAAGGAGGAGGCAGATGCATTCCTGTCATACATAATCACAGGTAATGAGACTTTGGTCCACCTTTTGGACTCTGAATTACACACCTGGCTAGAAGAACATAAAGTAGCTGTAAGAAATATTTCCAATAAAACAGAATTAGATCATCATGTTCAACAAACAATCCACAAAATAGACTGGGGCTCTCTTAAACTACTTAAATGTTAAGCCAGTACAATTACAGAGGGGGCAACCATTACAGATTTTCCGTAATTATTACAGTTTCGGCTGCCTGATTACGGAATTACAGACAGGTTGGAAGAATTAGGGATTTCAGTGTATTTCGTAAAAGTTCTGAATCTTGTGTCCTTTTTTTGCTAAAATCATGGTTTAAACTGGGATCGTGTTTTGCGAATACTTTTATAGTTCTTTTCGCACAAATTCGAAAACTTTTAATTGGTGCTGTTGCTAAGTAAGCGCCATTGAAATTCAGATATTAGATACATCAGCAAAGACAATATCGGATGGATATGGGGTAAAGAACGGCAAGGCGATATTGCATAATATGTCGAAAAAGCCGATATCGGCACAATGACGTCCACATACCTGCCAAGTATTCTGGATTTCTCGGGAGTTTTATGGATTTTGGGGTAGTTTGTTTTACAGTTTTACAGTCGAAAGATAGTTTTTTCCGGATTTTTACCAAAATGGCTCGTGAATTTTTGTTTTTATTGTTGGAAATTGATATCGTTGTTATTGTCGCTTAGTGTAAACTCCTGCTCCCGTTTTTATTATGATCTCCTAGCGATTGAACCTTATGTTATTTTATGTTTCTAGCAGTGAGCTATATTTATTTATAGATTGCACACACACCCTCCCACCAATCCTTCCAAACTCCCTCTCTCTCAGTGTTGGAATAGCTGTGCTAATTGCACCAAAGTGTGAGCATTTTTTTTATTATACACTGTGCAAAGTTCGCCAAAATACGTAATTACGCGTCTAATACGCCTCAAAAAGTGTGTTTACGCATCAAAATTTTACCAAGGCATAAAAATATGCATCAAAGAATTTTACCAATGCTTAAAAATATGCTTTGGGATGGTATTTTGTCTTTCAAAAAACAGAAGTAAACGAAATAAAGATTTTTTCCATAATCGTCATTTCGTTTTCCTGTGATGTTGCCTCTGTCCAGTACTGTTGTTTTACATCACTTTATTCCAAAAATATTTGTATTTCAGTTTGAAAGCGGAGGAAACATTTCCCAAAACGGTAATTCAACGCCGCAAGAATTACTCTGTGATCTTCAGGCATGAGCGTGCAACGCCCTTGAGGAACTTCTCCTTTTCCGTCATAATTTGAGTTATCCTCAAGATCGATGCATAACTGAACAGAAATTCGGGGTAATTGGTAGTGTGGAGAGAATGTTTTTCACCTGAAACTTTCTAAACTTTCGAAAACAGAAGTTTCGTCTTTCAAAACTTTCAAAAACGGAAGTTAGACGCAGTGAAGATTTCTTTTGTAATCCTAATTTTATTTTTCATGCAATATTTCCTCTGCTCTGCCTGGTATTGTTGTTAAATAACATTATATTTCATAAATATTTGTGTTTCAACTTGAAAATGTCCGAAAACAGAAATCGGACTTAGAAAAGATTTCTCCTATAACTGTATTTTTTCCCCCAACGATATTCCAAACATGTATCCTGTATTCTTAAATATTCCCCCCCCCCCCCAAAAAAAAAAGGTTTGCATTTCAGCTTGATAAAGAAAGGGTGGGAGCTGGGGGTGTTCGAAAACGAAAGTGACGAAACTGAAAATTTGTAAGAATTGATGCATATATGTTCAAAAGTATTCATATTCTCAAAGTTACACTATTTTTCCTTTATCTAAAATAGTGCTGTCATGCATTCATGATGGATAAAATTGTCATCCAAGGGCATAAAAAAAAAAAAAAAAGGTCACTCACTGTCTTGTCATTGCTTAAATGAAATAAAGTTCATTGTTTGAAAAGTCACAGTATTACTATAACCGTTCAAAAGTCTACGTGCCTACAATTACTTTAATGAGAGTAACAAGAAACTTACCTTTACTAGAAGGTCTGTTCTCATTTGAAACAGATACATTTCTTTGCACGTTTTTCCTCCATTTTGAGTTCTACAGTTGGTTTGGGCTTCTGGTGTGGCGGTTTTATGTTGTCTTCAGCTTGTTCTTTATTTGACACAATGAGTAATTCTTTCAGCTTGTTCTTTATTTGACTCTCAATTCTTCCAGCTTGTTCTTTGACTCTCAATTCTTTCAGCTTGTTCTTTATTTGACTCAATTCTTTCAGCTTGTTCTTTATTTGACTCAATTCTTTCAGCTTGTTCTTTATTTGACTCTCAATTCTTTCAGCTTGTTCTTTATTTGATAGTCAAATAAAGAACAAGCTGAAAGAATTACTAATTGTGTCAAATAAAGAACAAGCTGAAAGAATTACTCATTGTGTCTCTGGAATTACTAGAACAACTGAAAGAATTACTCATTGTGTCAAATAGATTTTCTTTGCACGTTCCCCATTTTGAGTTCTACAGTTGGTTTGGGCTTCTGGTGTGGCGGTTTTATGTTGTCTTCAGCTTGTTCTTTATTTGACACAATGAGTAATTCTTTCAGCTTGTTCTTTATTTGACTCTCAATTCTTCCAGCTTGTTCTTTATTTGACTCTCAATTCTTTCAGTTGTTCTTTATTTGACTCTCAATTCTTTCAGCTTGTTCTTTATTTGATAGTCAAATAAAGAACAAGCTGAAAGAATTACTCATTGTGTCAAATAAAGAACAAGCTGAAAGAATTACTCATTGTGTCAAATAAAGAACAAACTGAAGACAACATAAAACCGCCGCACCAGAAGCCCAAACCAACTGTAGAACTCAAAATGGGGAAAAACGTGCAAAGAAATGTATCTGTTTCAAATGAGAACAGACCTTCTAGTAAAGGTAAGTTTCTTGTTACTCTCATTAATGAAATAAAGTTATTTCTAAAATTGTGTCATTCAATTTAAAAAAAAATCAAAACCGTGAAAATAATCAGAATTTCTGATCTCCATCTATGAGTGACTGATACAGAAAAATAATTAAAAACAAGTATCATCAAATATACTGCTAGCACATCCCATACATTACCACTCTCCCCTAATAATAGATAATCGTGAATTAACAGTTGTGGTACTGTCACAAATCTTCTTGATTTTAAGATAAATCTTTTTAATTTTAGGGTAAATCTTGATTTTATGCGAAAATCTTCTGGACTTTAGGGAAAATCTTCTTGATTTTATGGTAAATCTTCTTGATTTTTGCAAGCAATCTTCTTGATTTAGGAAAATTATGGTTAGCAGGTATGCGTCCGATGTTAACCGACATTCAGCCGTCATAACCAATATCGGCTTGATATGTAGCCGATATTCATTTCCCACTTGGGTTATTAAAAATTATTAACCATTAAAATAGAAGGGTCATGTTATAAGGTATTTGATTTTATAAGGTTATTACACATTTCGCACATTAATTTCTCATGAAATACCCTTCCCACACATAAACAATGAGGCTTCATATGGTGATTACTGATAGGCACCGCAGAACGTTGGCACCTCTGGAATTATCTGAAAGTTAGAAGGATCACCTGAAATTTCTGACCCTTAAATGGGCAACATCAACGATCATGCTAGTTAGCAAATATAAAACAGAGCCACCACCAGTTTGCACTGTCCCTTGTTGATATGTGCGATCCATTGCCTCTTGGGCTTGTCGCCACACCTGGAGTTAACCATCTTATGCCAAAACAGTTGGTACAGCAATTCGTCAGACCGGGCTACACATTTCCAATCATCTTGCATCCAATGGCGGTGTTTCTAAGCCCAGGCAAGGTGCACAAACTGTGTTGTTGGGTCAGCCATGACACCTGGGTAGGCCATCTGCTCCGGAGCCCCATAGAACACAGGCAATGTTGCACTGTCCAAACGCTGATGCTGCTACTCGCCCCAGCGTTGAACTGCGCTGTGATTTGAGGCAATGCTGCCCGCAGGACGGATGTTACGATGCATGCCGGACTCCGCTGTCCACAATCGTCCAGGGCTTTTCTATGGCCACACCAGTTTCAAATGCCGGTTGTTTTCTCTGAGTTTGTGTAGTCCAGGTACACCCCTGAAATTGTTGGCCAGTACTATTCAAATGCCCACTTAGGGCTAGTGAGTTCAAAAGACAAAGCAACCTTTGCTGAAATCATTCTTACCCTCAAACACATTTGCAGCAATTTCTCAGCTAATTCTTCCAGTGACTGGAAGCAAGTTTTTGGATGCCATGTTTCCAGGAGTAATTCCATCGGACTTCTCTCTCAGTCCAAAAAAGATGCGGAATCTTATAAATGATGCACTAGGCATTTATTTTTGTGATCAAATGCTAGAAGATTTAGGCTTGACAGTGTTTACTATTTCATTTGATGAAACGACTAATATTGAGAACTAAAAGGAATTGCAGATCACTGTTCGTTATTGGTCAGAGGCCAGGACTGAAGTTGTTCCGCATCATTTGAATACAGTTTTTCTTGGTAAAGCTGATGCAGAAACTCTTTACTTTGAAATTTCCTCAGCAATTGATCGTGCTAATTTACCACTGAATAACCTGTTAAAGATAGGCTCAGAACAGTCCCAACGTTAACAAAACTGTACATAGACTGTTCAATGAAGAACTCTTGACAATAAGATCCAAAGGATTGGTGGACATTGGAACCTGCCCAATCCACATTGTCCACAATGCATTTCTCAAAGCTCTTGAAAATTTTGGTGAAGATCTTTGGTGATAAGCATTTATTATTATTTTAGTGACTGGCCATCAAGATAGGAAGATTTTGAAGCTATCCAGAATGAACTCAAACTGCCTGCACATAAATTCATTAAACATACTACTTCTAGATGGTTAACTTTTGTTGATGCTGCCAAAAGACTGATTGAGCAGTGGCCTGCTGTTTTACAGTATTTTTTTTTATTTGTACCTTCTAAAAAAAGTAATGACCATCTTCAGAGAAACTCTTTTAAAAATGTTGTTGCATTGTTAAAGAAACCTGGGATGTTGGCTGAGCTTCATTTTACTCTTTCATCTGCTGAACTTTTTCAGACATTCACTAGAACTTTTCAGGTTGAATGTCCGCTAGTTCATATTTTGTTTAAAGAACTTCTGTCAGTAGTGCAGAAGCTAGCCAGTCGCATTTGCCATTCATCTGCTTTGAAATCTTTGTACTCATATGACTGGGTAAATAAGAACTTATTTGATCAGAAAAATTTGGTAGAACTGTCCTTTATTACTATGTCTGAAGAAGTAAAGAAAGAAGTTTTTTTGCTTGACTAAAAAAGTAAACTGATTTTTCAGAAAAATGTCCAATTGCACTATATTGCTGGTTGTACACACCTTATAAAAAAGGCCATCACACCTTCATTAAGGATTAAAAAAGCCCTTGGATATCTATACAAATCAGAAAGAAAGACAGAGAGAAGCTGTCGACAGATTGTGACTGTTGCCAAAGCGCTTCCTTTGGATATTTGTGAAGATTGCCTCCTAGATGAGTGGAAATGTCTTCAAGTGGAAAGTGACAAATCAGATGCCAATGAAATCGAAAAGTATTGGAATCACTTTTTTTCTCTTAAAACATCTGATGGATTACCCAAGTATCCTGTTGTTACCAAGCTAGTGAAATCGGCATTATGCCTCTCGCATGGAAATGCTGACATTGAGAGAAGATTTTCATCCTCCAAGTTTATTCTTGATGATTGTCCACAGATGTCTGTGAGAACACTTAATTCAGTTCTTATTATAAAAGATGGAATGGGACAATATAAAAATAACCCTTCCTTTGTACCAATTACTAAGAAACTTATATCGTTGGCACAAAATACTCATAAACATTACCAAGCATATCTGGAGGAACAATGGCATCAGAAAGAAAAAGAAGAATGTATGAAGGTAGAAGAAGAAAAACGAAAGAAAGAAGAAGACTCAAAAAAGAAGAAAGTTCTAAGAAAGAAATTCAACACTTGGAATGTACACTTAAAGAGAGGAAGAACCTTGAAACCACTAGAGAATCAGCAGATGTTTTGTTAGAAGATGCCACAAAAAAGCTGAAAAAAGGTTTGGAGAAAGGAGATCTTGTGCAAATTCAAGTGGCTCAAGGCATATTAGAGGGTTTTCGGTCACTGAAAGACTTGGAGAACAAAGGAATTTAAAGAAGTTCAACAGCTGCAAACTGTGGTTGAAAAAAGAAAAAGCACGATGATTACCAACTTTTTTCACAAAAATCCTAAAAAAACAGTAGTCCTTTGTTGCATTTTAATTTTTTGTAATTTTAATAATTAGGCTACATTTAATTATAATCTTAGTACTTTAAAATGAAGACTTTTCACTATTGTGATTTATTAATAGGCTGATAGATCTTCAAGATAAGTTTATTTGTGCTATTTTTATTTTTATCTATAAATCTCATGTAATGTTGATAAATAAAATCTGGCCATATCCCATCCATGTTCAGAATGAAATAAACAATTTACTTATAACTGAAGAAGTTTTGCAGTTTACTTGCCAGAACCAATAAATTGACATTTCCTTTTGGACTTAACCAGCCTTTAGTAGGGGTTTTTATTTTAAAAAATAAAAAATGTTTTTTTTTTTTTTCAAGTCAAAGCTATGGTAATCGTAGTCTCTTTTTGTCTCCTTTTTTTTTTTTTTTTTTTTTTTGTAATTATAGTCTCTGAAATCTCTATTTTTGGCCTCCAAATCCTCTCCTATCCCTGCTATGGGAAACTTTTTTTGTGCCATTTGTTGATTTTCGTAACATACTTTAGCCACTAGTGGAAGTAGGTAGCTGATGTTTTATAAATAACTGATCTTTTTATTTTTATTTTTTGTGGGAGTTATTTGCCCTTCACTGAAATTTGCTAATGGATGATTTATGTAAAAATTTGCCATAAAACCAGGTTGTTTTTTAATATCAGAAACTTAAATCTAGTTGTTTCTTAGTATTTTCTGAGCTAAGTAATCATTTTTCATCTTCTATAATTAATTTTCTAATCATTTCCAGTTAAATTCCCTTGATCACTAATGAATGCAGTTATACACAGCCCTTGGATTTAAGGTTTTCTTGTTCTCTTTCATTTCATGTTGCAGATTTTTGTGCATACTTTGTTTGCTGGTGAGTACAAATTTAAAGCAAAGCTACAGCATCAATATTATGTTAAAAATTCCTTCCCTAAATAAAATGTAGCACAAATACTTGCACCTATGATTATGTGTTCAAGAAATAACAATCCTTTGGTCCTTTGAAAAAGTGTTCACCTTTCGTTACCCTTAAATTTCCAATGTAAGCATTATTTCAGAATAAATAAATGTAAATAGTATCTTATGTATTGATTGTGTGATATATGAAATCATTTGAAGAGTAATGCCATGTACCTATGTACAGCAGTTGTCCAAAATAATGGAAACACCTTGCTGAAAACAGTGATCTTGGTATGTGCTGCTTTTTGAGTAAAACGAATGTGTAGCTACAATTTTTTTTTTTTTTTTTTTTTTTTTTTGTAAAAAAGTGTTGCTTATAGTCTCAAGGGTCTGTGTGATTGCATTGTGAATCGGTGTTTGCATAATTTCATTCCAGGTGAAGGCACAAAGAGTGACCTGTCGGAGTTCCAAAGAGGGCAGATTATAGGAGCCCGTTTGGTTGGTGCGTCGGTAACCACAGTGGCACAGGTATTGGGGGTATCGAGAGGTACCATGTCAAAGGCCATGACAGCATACAATGTTTATGGCACAACATCATCTGTGAGACACAACTGTGGAAGGAAAACGAAACTCACTGTGAGAGACAGGAGGACATTAAACAGGATTGTGCCCACAAGGAGGAAGACCATGGTGACGAAAGTGACTGCTGAGCTTAATGCACATCTCCAAAACCCAGTGTCGACCCATACAGTGCAAAGGGAATTGCATAAGCACAATATTTACGGCAGAGCTGGGATTGCAAAACCCTTGATCTGAAAATTTAGTAATTGATGGTTCATATCTAAAAGTGACCAATGCCTACATTTACTGTGTACAACAGATATTAAGGAAGAGGTATATTCAAGAAGAAATTAATAGGGTATAAAACGTGATTAATACTTTTTTTTGTCTCCTTTTGTCTCCTTTTTTTTTTTTTTTTTTTTTGTAATTATAGTCTCTGAAATCTCTATTTTTGGCCTCCAAATCCTCTCCTATCCCTGCTATGGGAAACTTTTTGTCTCCTTTTTTTTTTTTTTTTTTTTGTAATTATAGTCTCTGAAATCTCTATTTTTGGCCTCCAAATCCTCTCCTATCCCTGCTATGGGAAACTTTTTTTGTGCCATTTGTTGATTTTCGTAACATACTTTAGCCACTAGTGGAAGTAGGTAGCTGATGTTTTATAAATAACTGATCTTTTTATTTTTATTTTTTGTGGGAGTTATTTGCCCTTCACTGAAATTTGCTAATGGATGATTTATGTAAAAATTTGCCATAAAACCAGGTTGTTTTTTAATATCAGAAACTTAAATCTAGTTGTTTCTTAGTATTTTCTGAGCTAAGTAATCATTTTTCATCTTCTATAATTAATTTTCTAATCATTTCCAGTTAAATTCCCTTGATCACTAATGAATGCAGTTATACACAGCCCTTGGATTTAAGGTTTTCTTGTTCTCTTTCATTTCATGTTGCAGATTTTTGTGCATACTTTGTTTGCTGGTGAGTACAAATTTAAAGCAAAGCTACAGCATCAATATTATGTTAAAAATTCCTTCCCTAAATAAAATGTAGCACAAATACTTGCACCTATGATTATGTGTTCAAGAAATAACAATCCTTTGGTCCTTTGAAAAAGTGTTCACCTTTCGTTACCCTTAAATTTCCAATGTAAGCATTATTTCAGAATAAATAAATGTAAATAGTATCTTATGTATTGATTGTGTGATATATGAAATCATTTGAAGAGTAATGCCATGTACCTATGTACAGCAGTTGTCCAAAATAATGGAAACACCTTGCTGAAAACAGTGATCTTGGTATGTGCTGCTTTTTGAGTAAAACGAATGTGTAGCTACAATTTTTTTTTTTTTTTTTTTTTTTTTTTTTGTAAAAAAGTGTTGCTTATAGTCTCAAGGGTCTGTGTGATTGCATTGTGAATCGGTGTTTGCATAATTTCATTCCAGGTGAAGGCACAAAGAGTGACCTGTCGGAGTTCCAAAGAGGGCAGATTATAGGAGCCCGTTTGGTTGGTGCGTCGGTAACCACAGTGGCACAGGTATTGGGGGTATCGAGAGGTACCATGTCAAAGGCCATGACAGCATACAATGTTTATGGCACAACATCATCTGTGAGACACAACTGTGGAAGGAAAACAGAAACTCACTGTGAGAGACAGGAGGACATTAAACAGGATTGTGCCCACAAGGAGGAAGACCATGGTGACGAAAGTGACTGCTGAGCTTAATGCACATCTCCAAAACCCAGTGTCGACCCATACAGTGCAAAGGGAATTGCATAAGCACAATATTTACGGCAGAGCTGGGATTGCAAAACCCTTGATCTGAAAATTTAGTAATTGATGGTTCATATCTAAAAGTGACCAATGCCTACATTTACTGTGTACAACAGATATTAAGGAAGAGGTATATTCAAGAAGAAATTAATAGGGTATAAAACGTGATTAATACACATTAATACACACAATTGATGTGGATTAGAAAAGAGCGATGCCTTCTGTTTGTTGTTGATGGGTATAAAACTTGGTTGGAGATATGTTTTAAAAGAAGTCTTGAATCAGTGCATACTTCTGATTCTTACTTATATATCAGATTCATGGATCTTAACTAAAAAAGTAATTATAGAGGCTGAGAACAACTGAAAGAAGAATGGAAAGGTGCATGCTTGGTATATCCAGGAAGGATAAAAAGAGAAACTCGTGAGTCAGGAAAATAATGGGATTTTATGACATCATGATCTAAGTAAAATCCCTGAAATAGCATTGGGCTGGACATATTGCTAGAAGAAAATATCACCATTAGACAACTGAGATACTAGACTGGATTCCAAGGGACAGGAAAAGACCCAGAAGAAGACCATATGGAAGTTGGTCCCTGTATTCGGTGACCCTAAATTAGGGATGGTTGATTTCTTCTATGTTTAGTATTCTTGAAGGATGTGAATGAAAGTATTCTTTTATAGATTTGAACCATTGAAATAAGTACTTGGAGACACAGTACTTTCGGGGAAAATATTGGGCCAGATGCTATTCTGGCTTATGTTTCTTGGGCAACTTCTGTCACACGTTTCCCTACAAAAAGCACAGAATATATTTTGTGAATTAATATGGGTGAAAGAGTAGGTATATATTTAGCACAACATTTTGTGTGACCTAACACATACATTAAACCTGAAATGTTGGAATATTTATCATACATGTACTTCGAAGTGATTTGACTTTCCCAGTACCCTGGTTCTGATGTATACATCACAAATACAGGGTGTCCCACTCGCTACCGAACCCAGCATTTCTTTAATAATATTAACACCAATGAAGATATTGCAACGAAATTTGAAGTGGACTTACCTCATTTCGTGCGAAATGCGATGACATCACAACGTGTGCTGGAATTAGCCACAATTTGCGTCCAGACAGCATTGAACCCGATGCACCATATTGTGGAAAGTCCTTGCCGGTACGTCAGCCGTCACTGCCTGAATTTCTTTGGTGATGTTTGCTTTCAAGGCATTTATGGCTCGTGGTTGCTTTTGGTAAACTCTCCCTTTTAGATATCCCCATAAAAAGTAATCAGGAGGCGTCAGATCGTGTGAGCACGGTGGCCGTAGACCCTTAAAAATGATGCGGTTGCTGAAAAAGGAATGAATTTCGGCCATACTGGTGTGTGATGTCACTCCATCATGCTGATAATATCCAATGGAGAGTTCTTCGTCGTTCAGTTGATTTACAAAGGTGTTGAAGATTTCCATATATGCAGCTGTTGTGATGGTTGTTTCAAAGAAGATGGGACCAATTATGTGGTGCTGGGTCATCCCACACCTAACACCAATTTTCTGTGAGTGAAGAGATTCTTCTTGTATCGCGTTGGAATTTTTACTGGCCCAAATACAAGAATTTTGAGAATTGACATATCCGGACAGGTGAAACCACGCCTCGTCCAAGAACCATGTGTAGGGCAGAATGCCGGGATTTTCCTGAAGAAATGTCTGAAATCATCGACAGTATGTCACTTGTTTCACATGGTTTCCAATAAGTGTGAACAATAAACACTCACTCCTCCAGAGTATACTAATACGTTTTCATATGTACGCGAACATCCACACGATTACAAGCACTCACTATCAACAACCGTATTGTGTAGACACACTCAGCAAAATGGCATAACAAATCAGCAGAGAGGCACATCCAGCTGGTTGGCGGACTGCTCCTCAGTGGCGCCACATTTAGGAATGTGTCTGCCACTAAGGACCACACTCCAGTCCAGCCAGCCCTGGGTGTTCAATGCTGTCTGGACGCAAATGGTGGCCACTTCCAGCACATGTTGTGATGTCATCACATTTCGCACGAAATGATGCAAGTCCAAAATTTCATTGCAATATCTTCATTGGTGTTAGTATTATTAAAGAAATGCTGGGTTCAGTAGCGAGTGGGACACCCTGTATAATATGATCTTAGATACAAGTTTTCTATGTCTTGCTATTCTCTTTTCCAGGGTAAAATCACTGGTCAAGGGAAGCTTCTGTTGCAAGGAATTCTTTTTGTTGCTGACCCATCAACAGGTGGAAAAATGAAAGAACGACAGGTTTTTCTGTTTGAACAAATTATCATTTTTAGTGATGCTGTTGGTCCTAAAACTCAATTTTCCAATCCTGTGTACATTTACAAAAATCATCTTCAGGTCAGTGCTTTTTTTAAAATGCAGGTCATTTTTTAAATGTAGTACCGTAATTTTCGTCGTATTTTCCGCACCTGCGTATAATATGCAGACCATGAAATTCACATTAAAAAAAAAAAAATCCTTCGTATTGTCCGCAGACTGTGACATTCGGGGGAAAAAATCGCCATATAATCCGCACATCATAGATGTACTGGAAGTGGAATTTCTGACAGAAAAGTCGGTCACATAATGACCCATGAGTCCAAAGAAGTAAGGGGGAAAAAAACACGATTTTATTAAATGAAGAAATTCATTTTTAAAGGTTAACTTTTCATATTTTTATCTCCAGACAGATAAAGGGTGTGGCATCCGTAGATCACGCCGATGCAGCTCCATAGTATTATTGCATTACAGCCAATGACGAAAGGCTGATACAGAACAAGTCATAGAAATAATGTATGTACTTGCGTATAAGTCTAAAGTTTTTGGAGGAATTCCTGCTTTCAGAGTTCAGGGATCGGCTTATACTTGGGCCAATAAAAAAAAACGTGAATTCTCCCGTGGAATTTACCGACGGATTTATTTACGTTTTAGACTACAGCACAGAGGCTTTCCACATGTTACTGCACGATTGTGTTCTGACCTCAAAACTATCGCGCAGTGACAATATCATATCAATTCTGTCCACCACTTTAAGTTTAAATTCGGCAGTGTAACTGAAACGTTTCCTTTTCAGATTTCATGATTAGCAATGAAGGAAAACAGCAGCAACAACGTTCGTCAAAACGGCGAAAGCGAACTAGACACAAGGCAGCACACATGAGATCCGAAAGGAGGAATCCATAGGTTCATACAGCAAGCGCTGTGCGTACTTCTTTGGCTTTTTGCAAAAAACAGAGACGGCACGACAGTCGGAGCTGTCCTCAACGATAACAAAATGACACCTGCCATCCCTCCCCACAACTTTCCCGATCTTTCATTATGACATTCCTCCCCGATCCGTACAAACTCCTGAACTGAGGAAAATTCTTCCGAGGGAGTTCCTTTTCCAATTATACCCCCTCCCCTGCACATTTATGCTGCAGATTTTTAAAAATTGGAAGGTCGTTATCTTCATTTTTTAAATCAGCGTATTATCCGCATCGGTGTATAATCCGCAGAACCTATATTTTAAACTTTTTTAGCATATAATCCGCTGATTATACAACGAAAATTACAGTAATTCTTTGTTGTTTGCTGTTAAAATGTTTATAGGATCAAGTTGTTCATGAAATTATATGATAGTTATAATCATGTTGTCAATTCAGTAATTAATGGTTGACCAGAACATTTGATAAAAAATTATCTGAAAGTATATGCATATCATACGTTGGAATCCATGTTATAATTTCACAGGGAAGCCATACAAATAACACAAATTGAAAGCAAAATCAACTTATTGTGTAAAAATTTCAAGCTAAAAGTTGAATTCTAGAAGGAAATTGAAAGTAAAATACAGAAGTTAAGCAGCACACATAAGAGGTTGTTGTAATTTCTGCAGAAAATATTGAACTGGTGCTTCAGAAATTGTCAACCTCTTTTGTCTGCTACTTTTCTGTTTTGCTGGTACAAAAAAAACTACTTTTTAGTTCTCAAGTTAAAAATACTGAAACATTAAAAATGTCCATTCACTGCTAAATAACGATGAGGGTCATAACAAAAGTTCTTCACACTGTCCATTTTTGAGAAAAGTGCGACGTAACAGAGAAAACTTACCGTATTGCCGATAAATGTACTCACCTATGCTGCTAATGACAGCTTGCCAGTGGTGAGGTAGGTCCTGGATGCCCGTAATACACCATATTTGTTCATCTGTCGTATTACTCTGGTTCGTCCAATGACAGTTCATCCAGCAATTTGTAGTGGACGTCACAGAGCCGATTTTGTAACTTTGGTAAAAGGTCAAAGTCGGGGGACTGAGATCAGGGCTGTATGGTTGGTGGGATAAAGTTTCTCAGCCATATTTCGACTAAAGTCCCTGTACCGACGCTGTACCATGACATGATGAATTGTCATGCAGCAAGATCTCTCCCGCTTCCAACAACTTGGGGCAATTTTGATAAATATTTGGTCTCAACTTTGCCATCAGAAAGTTATGATATTATTGTGCATTCACATTTTAAGCCCCACCGGCACTCGATCGGAGACCACAGCACCCTGGTCATCATATGCAAAAATCATCATTTGCTTCACTTTGGATTGTTGCCGATGACACTTTGAGGTGCATGGGGAACTCGAGTGTCCCCGTTCCGCTGACTATGACTTTGGTTCCAGCTCAGAATAATGGGTCCAAGTCTCATCAATTGTGACAGTTCTGTTCAGGAAGGTGTTGCCCTCCCTTTGAACCTGTGGAGGGGATCCAGTACTATGATCACTCTGGCTGCCCTCTGCTCTGGGGTGAGTTTATTGGGTAATGCGGCAATTTTTCTTTTTCACAGTGAGTTGGTCAAAATCTGGTGAACAGACTTGGTGGACAAATTTGCCTGATGAGCAATCTCCTCAGCTGTCAAACGGCGATACTCTTCAAAAAGCATTGCAACAATGGTGACAGATGTTTTGTCTGTTGCTGCCTGAGTGGTGATCATCTTTTATGTTTGCTTCGGCCCTCCCAAAAGTCCAATGCCCAGCGAGAAATTGTGCTTCGATCAAGAGTTTCTTCCCCACAAACTTCTTGCAAGAAAGTGTGGATCTATGTCAGAGTTTTTCCCCACAGAGTTTTTATTTTCACATACAAGCGCTGGTCTAACGCTGTGACTTGGCCTGAGGAGCTGCACACGTCCATTTCCTAACCCTCCCACATCCACACAGCAAATAATAGCACGTCGTTCTGACACCACTGCAGTGCTGAGAGTCTGATTTTGACATGACGCAAACATTTTCCTGATTGCATCATCCGCTTTCATTTTAGATTAACGTGTGCAGAACTTTTTTTATCACCCTCGTATTTCATTTCTACCACTTTTAAAATAATTAATGTTGTATTGAACTGCCCATTTTCCAAACTGCACTAAAAATTCTTTTTCGTGGCTGTGGTGATGATTTTTATTGTGGCCTTCAAAGTAAGAGGTCGCACATGAATTTCTGGTAACAAACTTTAATCTATTGCATAGTTCTTTTCACCCAGGATATACAAGAGGCTTAAAGCTGCAGGTACACCAGAGTCAACTAAGCACAAAACAAATACTGTAAGTGCAAGACTTCAAAAGATAATCCAATTTTTATAGGTGTAAATGTGATCATACAAGATCTGCCAAGCTTTCACTCACCAGCAGGCAGCTTTTTCAATGCTCTAGAACAACATAGACTAACAACTCAAAAGCATAAATAGAACAGAGAGATTTAACAAAATGAACAATGGTCACATGAGGTAGCATTAGATAACATTAGATTGATATCTCTTGTTGTAAATCAGATATAGTTACTTCTTGTTTAAGTATAGCCATGTTTTAGCCCAACTTAGCGTCAATGCATGCAGTAAATCTGATGATACAAAATCGTTGCAGGCCTCTTTATGAGAAAGATTCTCTGTGGTTTCCCTTGGTAAGGTTCCTTTTGCTGTGATGTACAGGGCAGTGCCCATGATTTTGCACCAGAGTGTTATTGCTTCATTATTTGATGCTTCCCCTGTCAATGCAATAATGAGCCTGCAACAATTGACATCCTTTTTATGTTCTTCCTACCTTCTAGAAAGGCACCTTTTTGTCATTCCTTCAGGTAGATCTTCTTGGATACATCAGGGTACATTATTTAGATGTAGAACACTCCAGCACATTCAGACATGATAGGTTGGAGAACATGGCATATGATTATATCGGAGATGTATCTAGATGATTTTATCTCCACATCATAGTTAAACATTTTAGAGCTCTTCTGAACCAGAATGAAAATCCCTGTATATATGTGGGATGGACCAAGTGAAGTGCAAGCTGGGCATATCTTCATTATATGTCATGTGATTCTATCATATAGTTCACATATAATTACGTGACCACAAGGTTCTTCAGGAAGACGCTTTGACGTCTGTAAGTTCTGTTTTACACGTTCTGTAAAGTGAATACAGTCTGTGGTGGTGCATTAACCTATTCAATCAAAATATAAATCGGTTAAAAGTCCTAAAAATGTTACTCACGGATATATGGCATATCTTGTACGATCATGTTTGCACCTATGAAAACCAGATTATCTTTTTAAGTCTTGCACTTATTTGTTTCTAATACCCGAGACTTATTGAATTTCTGCTTGGTGATCAAAAAAAGCAAACTTATTTTCCAGTGTTTGATCATAGCTTATGCACTCAAAAAAGTTGTTCTTTTTTTTTCCCCCTTAGTCAGAAAACAGCAGTGTAATATGAAACTAAGATCACCAAAAGTGATAAAAATGTAGTTAATATTCTTCTCCCAAGAAACATGTTTTCATATCTCTACATTCAGATTTCTTAACATAAAAATTAATAACAAGGAAATTTTACAGAACTAATGTTTGATTACAACATGCCAGACTTGAAAAAAACTGTCCAGCAGATTTTTTTGTCAATTTGTGTTTTGCTTGCTATCTGGTGTGTCACTAAGTACACACACATGCGTGCTTAGCAGGGCGCAATTTCACCAAATAGCAACTAGCTAATTGCTAGTGAAAAAAAATGGCAGTGGCAAGTATTGCTAGTAAAGTATTTTTTTGGTAAAGGCGTAGTTACGTGTCCTAAATTATTCGGTTAAAAATTTCAGGAAAAAATTACATACATATTTCAAAGTATGTAATTTGACAGAAAATGATGAAAAAAAAAGGTGAGGTTTACAATGCATTTTAAAGATTTTTACTGTAAAATTTACCTGTCAGCATGGGGATGTTAATGAACCTTACAGCGAGCCTTCCCCAGTACTATCACAATGTCATCAAAGGCTCCGGAGAAATGAAAGTCACGGTCTTGTATTTTTAGCACGTCTTTTGTAAAAAAAGATTGTGCTTGTGTTATTGGTTTGTCCGTCCATTCATCCAACCGTCCGTCTGTGGACACCATATCTCAGCAACTATCAGTCTGATTTGATAAATTCTTTTTTCACTGGGAAGCTTGAAAAATGAGAATGATGATCCTTTATTTTTTTTTATTTTTTTTTACAATGTACAGTTTTGCCGCTGGGGGCGTTAATGCAGATGATATCGAATTCAAAGTACATTTTATTCCATATATTTGCTTCTGAACGTCCAATTGAAAAAATTATTTTACCTTTCGATTTCATTTATGTCTTAGAGTATTTGTACAATATTCTAGAGGACAATGCTTACCTTGGCATTCCTTGCTAGTGATGAAAAACATTTCATACACACGTTTTCCGGTCTTTGTTGATGTTCTTGCCCTAATGTCCGTTGTATGAGATGTATAACTTTACTTCACACACTTTTCACTGGGTATACTACTCAGTGGATCTTCGCTTTAGGATTCAAACATATCAACTTTTACCGTTCTTTATATTCAAAATTTTCACCCAGTCTCTGGGCATCCTCAGGAGCTTGGCGACTTTTCCACCGATGTTCGTGGTTAACTTCGCACTAGTGGAGTCCGATACTCCTCGTTGCCATTTGTCGGATATACTTTCTTGGATGCATTTTGTTATCAAGCTCGGCTAGCGCCATCTATGTTTCATCAATATAACCTTTTTTTTTTTTTTTTTTTTTTTTTTAATTAAATTAAATTCTTTTCCTATCCCGGGTTTCTTGTCTTTTTTGTCTGTTTTTCTTTTGTTGTTCTTTTTCTTGTCTTATTAGTTCTTTCCACAGGCTAGATAATGTGCTAGGGTTGTTCTGGTTACATACCCTTGTTTTATTTTTGTAGATTAAGATTGCTTCTTCCCTCCTCATTTGCCTTTCAGATTTTTTATTCCTTTTTAGCATTTTAATTTCATCAAATTTTGGGAAAGTCTGGTTTTCAATGCAGAATTGCACTTAAAGCAGTTATTGCTTTTTTTTTTTTTTTTTTGCCAGTTAGATATGTGTTGTTTAAGTCTTTTTTTAACCTGTTTTTCGTACTTCCAATGTACGATATTGGGGGTATGTGTGCAATTGGAATTTTGTAGGATCCTGATTCTTCTAGTATTTTTTCCTCTGTTTTTTGTTAACAGTCAGATTTTTCAGGGTGTTTGTTCACTGAGCTTCCTAGTTGTAAGTCATATTTAGCATGTTGCCTATTAATTTCTTTACTCACTCCTTCCAATTATGGGAAAGCATAATTGGAAGGAGTGAGTAAAGAACTAGGCCTTCATTTCTCTTAGTCATATGCTTTTTACTCTCATGTATCCATTTTTTAATTAGCTTACTTGGGTAACCATACTCTTGTGATATTTTCGAGATAAACTCTAGCTCTTGATTTTTTAGCCTGTTGAGAGACGTGTGTGTGTACGCTCTCCATATCAAGTTTACTATGCTGTTTTTTTTTATGTATCACTGGATGGTGTGACGAGTATGGTATCAGTACAGGTATGTAAGTTGCTTTTCTGAACACAGAGTATTCAAAGTTATTTTTGTTTTTCTTTAGTTGAACGTCCAGGAAGGATAGGCGATTATCCTCTTCAAACTCTATAGTTAGCTGTATGGTGTTACAAATTTTGCTATAACGCTGTGCTAGATCTTGTAGCTCGGCTTTGTTAAGTTTAGACATTATAATAATGTCGTCTACATATCGAGCATAAAGTATTGGTTTTTCAGGTAAATTTTGAATAATTTCTTTTTCGAGGTATGCCATAATCACTTCTGCGTATAATGCCGATAATGGGGATCCCATAGGGCCACCTTGCGTTTGTTTATAGATGTTTCCATCAAATTGGAAGATATTGTTTTCCTTGATGAAATATAAAGTATTCTTTAATTCTTTCAGTTGGGACATGTTTAATTCTTTGTTGATGTTTAGTTGTTGCATAATTAATTCTATGGCTAGCTAGACAGGAGTATTTGGGTATAACGCCTTAACGTCCATGGAGGCCACTTTTTCAAGTTACACATAGATTTTCTGCTAGGGGGCGTAAAAGTAAATTGTGTTTTCCCCCATATCTCTACTTCTAATAAAACTTTGATTTGAAAAAAAAATTCTTCAGCGGATACAGCTCCTGATGGGAAATCTTTTTCATATAATTTCTAATTTTTGGTAAAGAACGGTTTGGCCACCAGGGAAAGTAAGTGTTAATTTTTGCTTCTGATGTATTTGCCATAAAATCTGAGCTTCTAAAATCACTATTGAAAAAATTCATTTGTGGACCGATGTCACTCACGTTGATGAACCTTTTTGGAATATTTTCTTTATAAAATATTGCATAATTTCTCCACCAGGGGATGTAGATGTATATCTTATTTTTGTCAGTATCTCTGCTTCTAATGGTCAGATTTGAAAAGTTTCTTCTTCATTGAAGAGTTCCTGGCGCGACATGTTTTTCATATAATTTCAAAAATTTTCAAGAAATTCAGACTTTCCGCTAGGGGGCATAAAGGTAAATTGTATATCCTCCGATATCTCTGCTTCTAAAACTCTGATTTGAAAAATCCTTTCAGTACCAAAAACAGCTCCTGATGGGAAATCTTTTGAATGGAATTTCTAAATTTAGGTAAAAAATGGTTTGGCCACCAGGGGGCGTAAGCCTTAACTTCCACTTCTGATGTATTTGCAGCAACATCTGGGCTCCTAAAATCTTGATTGAAAAAAATTCGTTTGTGGACCAATAGTACTCATGTCAATAAACCTTTTGGAATATTTTCTACTTAAAATAATGCATGGTTTCTCTGCCAGGGGGCACAGATATATATCTTATTTTTGTCAATATCTCTGCTTCTAAGAGTACGATTTGAAAAATTCTTTCTTTGTTGGGTAGCGTTTCTGGAGTGAAATGTTTTTCATATAATTTCAGAAATTTCAAATAAATCATAGACTTTCCGCTAGGGGTGTTTAGGGAAATTGAGTTTTCCCCTGATATTTCTGCTTCTAAAACTTCAATTTGAAAAATTCTTCCTGTATCACATACAACTCCTGATGGAAAATGTTTTTCCTGTAATTTCTAATATTTGGTATAGAATGGTTTGGCCGCCAGGGGTCATAAGTGTTAATTTCGGCTTCTGATGTATTTGTAGCAAAATCTGAGCTCCTGAAAACTCAACTGAAAATATTCTTTCCTGGACCTATACGGCCCAAATCGAAAAACCTTTTGAGAATACTTTCTTCTTAAAATAATGCATGTTTTTCCCCGCCAGGGGCAAAGATTTATATCTTATATTTGTCGATATCTCTGCTTCTAAGAGTCCAATTTGAAAAATTCTTTCTTTGTTGGAGAGCGTTTCCGCTGCAAAATGTTTCTCATATAATTTCACATTTTCTTAACACACAAGTCTGCAACAAGAAGGCATAAGTTCACGATTCCATTTACAGCAATATCTGTGGGATTAAAAGTTAGATTAAAAAACTTTTTTCTTCGGTCAGATACTAGTGTTTTCCATACCAGTTTCAATTACTTTGAATAGCTTTGATAAATTTAATTCGTGTCAAAACAGATTCAAAAGGCATGCCCATTACACCCGAAAACTCAGTGTCATCTTTCTTGTTTCCTTTTGCTTTTGTAATGATCTTAGACAATGAGTTTTAACACCCCTCTAGAGACAATGATAAATTTAGAAATATTTTCCAGAGCAGCGTAGCTTGTTGTAAGATGCAAAGGTTTCCTCTGTCTCATAGTTTACCACTCATAAAATAGCCACCGCAGCATCTTACAATGTAAAAAAAAAAAAAAAACAGCAAACAAAACAAAAAAGCATGACTATTGCTTTCGTTTTGGTGGAACCTTAGAGGATGCTGCAGCAGTGCTGGGGGCAGGCTCGCCACAGCGTTCCTTCACATCCCTGTGCAGGCAGGTAAATTTGATGGTAAAATTTTTGAAAATGCTGAGCTGAAATGTGTTCACTATTTGCTGTCAAATTACATACTGTAAATAAAATATGTATATAATTTGTTCACAAAACTTTTAGCTGAATAATTTAGGACCTTAACTACACCTTTACCATTTTTTTAGTTAAGCCAACAGAAAATCATTGTCAATCTGCAAAGTTTATGCAGTATTTTATGTTTTCACCTCTTATTAAAACAGCGATGCACTATCGCCAAAATTTACTTTCGATATTTTATTCCAATCTTCTCCACATCTTTCATTCCTTCCAGTCATCAGACAGCTAGCAGAGAATCCTCCCACTTTTAACTGATCTATTTTTAGAAACCAAACGGGTGAAGAAATAAAGCATTCACTGAGCAATGTAGGAGGATTTCATTACCCCTGAAACAATAAAGGCGAATGAGTGAGAGAGGGTAGAGAAACACTTCCCACCTGCAAAAGGGGCAAAGAAAGTTGATTTGATTCAGCTGGAGCTATATATAAATCGGAATGTCAGTGAAATGTATTCATATAGTATAAGGATTTATAAGAAATTCTTGTTAGAAACAGCCACTAAACTTGTCTAAGATTCTATTTATTTTAAGAAAAGGTAAGTCAAAATATTTGTACATTAAAATTTCTGTGTAACTTTGTTAGAAAATAGGTTACTAGGCAATTCAGTTTTACTTGCTAGTTATACAAATGTTTTGCTAACAAACTATTTGATCACTAGCAAAATTTGCTAGTAAACATAAGAGATGAAATCTTGCCCTGATGCTGAGTGTTCTTGGGTATGAAACAGCGCTGACTTCGGGCTCAATTTTAGGAGCCCAAGCCCGAATTTTATATTGAAAGATAGAGCCTAGGCCCAAACGAGCCCGAATACTATGACTAACCTGTTAGGCATAAATAAAAATATATATCCTTTCTTGTAGATTTCCACTCTGTCCTCCATCTGCAGTCAACTGATGTTTTTTCTCAACTGGGGAATGGGGAAGGGAACTCTGTTTCTGTCTTATAGATGCACAATTGTTTGTGAACCTTTGTTTTCTCTTGTATGCTGTGAGTAGTTGGGCTTCCGGAAAGATCAAGCAGCACTACAGTCTACGAACATTGTTCAATAGAATTAGCATAGAGCTGACATGTGGAGGTAGGCGGCAAATGTTGATCAGCATGCTATCTACTAACTAGTATTCGTAGTTCGTGAAGAAGCATTTCCTTCTCCTCAGAAATCTACTAATGCATGGTGTATGGCATTTGCTACCAAAGCCTAGAAAAAATAGCTCTCCTGTGTTCCCACTTCCCACGCAGACCCGATGCTAAAGAATTCATTTTACCAACTAGAAAGTGTACACAAAGTCTCTTATGCTAAATCATATACCAAGTGACATTTTTAAATAATGAAGAAAATTTTCTCTGTCTTTAAGAGCCCGAGCCCAAACCACACTAAGTATTATGTAGCTGGGGGTGGCCTGAGCTTGGGCTCAGTCCATCTTAGCACTGGTGTGAAAGTGGGGCCAGTTTATCTCTTGATCGAGAAATTAGTGCTGAATTATCCGCTGAATAATTATTATTAGAATTATTAGTGCTGAATTATTAGTACTTAATTATTAGAATTATTTGTACTGAATTGTTAGTGTTGGATAATTCTGAATTTAGTGCTGAATTGTCATTTTGCTATTTTAATGTTGTTAGCATTTCATAATCAGTTTTCTTCACAAGAAGTGTTTTGAGGATTATGCAAGATCACACCTTCACTGGTGTATGTATGTGTGTGTGGGTGTTTCTGCATTTGCTGCCAAAAAAGTGGTTTTAGCTTGATACAGACATGTCAGGTAGTGGGAAGCATCCATTTAAGCTGTTCAGACTGAACGCTACCATTGGCAATTCCATTTGCAGAGTTCGATATTAAATGCAACTTAAAGCTTGAATCCTCTCATCTTCAGCCTCCATGGTTTGTTCTTTGGATGTGTAACTAGATTTGACTGCTTCATAGTCAGAAGAATTAAGTTAATCAGCACCACTGTACTACAAATGTGATTGTAATGTGTATAGAACATCTATTATCTTAGCACAGTGAAACCTGTTATCTTAGCACAGTGAAATCCATGATTCTGTGAAAAAATGACTGTCTTGACAGGTGACCACCAAATGAGTGGCTCAATTTGCCTAAATGTCCCTCCTTCACACTTGAAAAGAAAAGAAAATAGACTTAATTTTTTTAGGCCGCTTGCTGTGAAGTGCTTGTTTTTTCTTTGTTGCCATTTCATAATTTAAGAATGGTATTAAATCTCTAAATCTCTCATTAGGACCCAAAAGTAAGACAGGAATGGGGTATAATGTTAAGAACATACATAGATCATCACCGATTGGGCGCTCCTACCGCATGTTCTCCCCAAGGAAATGGAAAGTATGGAGATACTGAATGTAATAGCATCACTACTGCAGTTGAGCTATGAAGACATTCTGCCCTCCCCTTCTTTCTCTTTCTGGAAGTCAGCGATGTGTGTTCTTTTACCATCTGAATTGGATCATCAAGCCTGATTGAGCAGTATGGCTGCTATGTTAGAAGGCTAGGTTTGTTCGGATGAGGATGATGAACTGACTCCTCCATTGGCTTTACATTCTCATTTAGGACAATTAAAGATTGAACAAGCATACCCTAGTTAACAGAAAACCATAGAGTCTGAAATCTTATTCTAAGAACTTGACAGACCCCTAGGATCACCCGTCATTTACAACCTCAAGAAGGGTGCTGACAGGGAGAGAAAGAGAAACAAATGTTTCATATTTTTAAACTCACGACTTCATTGTTTTCTTTCTAGAACTTTCTAAACAAGATTTTGTCTACAAGTTGCACATGTTGTTGGCTGCATAATGCAGGTCTACTATCTATCTGTTTCAAAAGTGGCTTCCTGTTCACATCCTGCTGCTGGCCACCAAATAAAGGTCTTCTGTGCATTGTGTTTGCATTGGTGACATCTGTGCTAGACAAAACTGCCCACTTCGGCAGATGACTGCCAGCAGAGCTTTCACTGTATTACTAAACTTCATTGCACATTAGATAGGGTATCTGTATTTTATAAGATTTTACCTAATACTTTGCTCTATTAATTTTACTAATTGGTTTAATGTTAATAAACGTGACAGATCAATCCAGGTTTTAAAGATGATACCCATTTTTGTGAAATTCTGCCTTGTTTTTGTGAAATTTGCCCATTTTTGTGAAATTCTGCCTTAGTTTTAGAGGTTTACCCATTTTTGTGAATTTTGTCAATTTTGAGGTTTAGAGCAATTTCAATCCCCCTATTAATCATTATTCTGACGGTAATTACCATTTTATTATGTTTTCAGTTATTTTTTTTATTATTATTGCTAATCATGGTTCACGCTTTTAGAGTTTCCAACAAGTTTTCTGTTCAGATGACTGCCTAAGCAGATAGTTTTTTTTTTAATGCAATTCTGTGATCATACTCCAGCTGAGATCTTGAGGGAGGGGGATAAAAAGAACACCGCAGATTGAATTAAACCAAGAAAGTCATCTAAGGTCGAAATGTTTGAGTGCTGGGGAGGGAAAAAAACTAAACTATCCAAAACAAACAAAAAAAAGTCACAACATGCCCACCCCCCACCCCTCCAGCACTTCCCCATCATGCTCTCTCCTCATAATTGTAAATATGTTTCCCGGAATTCCGACCAGTACGGCGAAGATTAATATGACTAGTGATGGGGGGGGGGGTCAATGCTTTTGAGCATCGTTGTTTTGCAAGTGATTATCAATATTTGAAACTGCAAAGGAATATTTTCTATATGAAATAAATGAATTTCTTTTTGTCGCATTCTTTTAAAGAAGGGAATATAATAATATTCCTGTGTCATGAATTAGCAATTTTCTCGCTGTTTTGTTCAGTGTTTTGTTGCCCAATACATCAAGCATTTTAACAAATATTAGTTACTCTATGTTGAATTGGTGAATAATCACTGATATATTGAACAGCGATTTTACCTATCAATGTGCCCTTTACTGCTGCAAATGAAAAAGATGTGAGTTCTTCGGCTTTTCAGCGAAATATCAAGGATTTCACTAATACATTGAAAATTTCCACCGATGCATACGTGTTTCGGGAATGAGTATTCACCAATGTCCAACATTGATGTTTCCCACCAATTTGCTCATCCCGACTTCTGAGTTAGCCATAAAGTAAGGACTTTATGGAGTTACCCCTGGAAAATGCATGTGAATGTGAAGTGAGGCTGTCAGAAGGGGGGGGATGTTTCCATAATGCTTTGGGGTTCCTTTCATTAAGCATCTCTTTGTTGCCAGTAACATAGCCAACGCCGGTGGTGATGATGCAGTGGTTGATAGGCATCCATTGGAGACCATTTTACCAAAAACTGTTCATAATGACAAGAGAAAAAAAGTGCATCAGTTAAACAGAATGATATTCAAGATGCCTCTAAACACTAAAATATTTTTAAGAATTTTTTTTACTGAAAATCAAGATACCATAGGTGAAAATCCTCCAAATACATGGCGTCAGGGAATAAACAAAGACATTGCTCTTTCCACGTTTAGCAACACACAGCAACCGAAAAATTTTTATTCGGTCACCACCGGGGAAATTTAATCAAGATACATCACAGTTCAAAATATTTTTGTGAAGATGCCATTTGAGCAAAAAATACTTTTGTGCAGATACTGCCCAACGGTATCAAATGCCACCTGGATCGACCTTGCATAAAGTTAATAACATGGATCATTTTACTCATTGTACTTGTCTAGATCTTGAGGCCGTAGACAGGCATCTGTCTGTCATGCCTTCTAAGGGGATGGGCTATATCTAGTGTTGGGTTTTTCTAAAACAAAGTTTACTGGTACCCTCTCGTCCCATTCCCTTACTCAGTCAGCTCCATTGTTTTCACTGGTACAATATAGAAAATAAAAAAATAATGATAATTAGTATTATTAATAATAAATTGAAATTAGTATTAATAATAATAATAATAACAATAACAAATATGAGTATATTATATCAAAGAAGGTTTAAAAAAAAGCCATCAGTGCATTGTTACTGCTATTTTTACGTGTCTGTGCCTTGCTCTTAGTATCAGTTGCTAGAGGTGTTTACTTTTCAAGAACCAGGAATGTACTTAAGGTAAAGTTGGAAAAACACGTAGATGAGGACTGATCAGCTTAACGAACGTCAGTGAACGTCTTTCCAAAGTTGCATGGTGCAATGATTGGCTCAGTTGGTGTGGCATTGAATGCTGTGCTAACTTTCTGCTGCTTAGAGCTAGCCTTGCTAAATTTTCAGAATTTTTAGTTCCTTCCTTGAAAAAGTTTACCGATATGCGTACTGGCACATACTGGGTGAAAAAAAGCTCTGGCTATATCTGTATGTAGGAAACATATTTAATAATACTTTGTTGATTTTTCATTATTCCTTTATTTCCATCCCTATTTTAAAAACAAAATTAAATATTACACTATGAGAAGTATCTTAACTTTGTAATGATATGTACCTGAAGTACTTACAAATGAGGTGCCGTATCTTACGTTTTATTACGTATTTCATTGTTCAATGTAGAATGTCTACAATAATGTGAAAATTAATGATGAATTGGGTGGGAAGCTCTGAAACTTAGCCTGATGATCTCCTTTCTGTTTCTTTAAAAAAAAAATTCTCACTTGCAATTAAAAATATTACATTGCTATGCAGACAAAATTATATTATTTCACACGATTTTTTTTACTACAGAAAAATTGAACAAGATATTTTCTTAACTGATTTTAGTTAAACAAAATGGCTTTGGAAGAACGTTCTGAAGAAAACGATCCTACAAAATTTTTGCTCAAATCAAAGGATCCAGTACAGCAAGGGTTGACATTCGTTATTCAAGCTGCATCCCAAGAAGAGCGAGATGAATGGGTGGCAAACATCATAGCTATTTTGGACACACAGTTGGATTTTCTTAGAGGTAATAAAATAATGCTCCATTATTTCTTATTCAGTATCTTTTTCAATCTTTGCTTTATTTCCCTTTTGCAATTATCTTGGAAATGTCCTAAAATTCTGTTACATGTCCTGATTGGTATTTTATCCTTTCTCATTTTCTGCTACCCCCATGCAATGTTTTGTAGTCCGGGATTTTTCTAGTGTTGTAACTTTGACATAGCTCCTAAGTATCTTGATTCGATTGGGTTATTCCCAGTTTTCAAACCCAGTGTCCCTGAATCAGTTTTTATTTTATTTTTTCTGGAAAAAATTATTTTTTGCTATGTTTTCTGTTTACTACAACTACTGATTCTCCATAGTCACTACAGGAATCATCAGTCTGCTACAGAGTATTGGTGCCACTGAAATATCTTCGGTAATAGTGAAGAAAAGTTATGTCCTATTTAAGATTTTTTTCTTATGAAATAGATAATTTCTTATTTCTAACAGTATCTTCTTCAAAACCAATCAGTAGAACAAGCAATCTTGCCCCTTCCTCTTTTTTAAAAGTGAAATTAAATTTTAAAATTGCTGCTTACTCTGTCTGTAGTGGAATCGTAGCCATATATGAGGTTGTAGTAAAACATTTGTGTTATGTTAGGAAAGAAACTTAAGATACACAGAAACTTTCAACCCAGCTTGGGTCGTGATCACCTGTAAACATTTGGAGCTAGACTGGTTGCCAGATTTTGATTTTTAAGTGCTTCATTGTGGTTGTTGCCAGATGATAGAAGGGATTCCAAATGATGGGGACTAAATAAGAACAATGTATTGCCATTTGAAGAGGTTGGTATTTCAGTGGTTTCATGAAAATGTAAAGAACTTTTATTGACAAGAGGAGCAATTTTCTCAGAATCAACCATAATTAAAAACTGTAAAAACAAATATTGCAACCAGTCTATCTCCAAATGTTTTACAGGTGATCAAGACTCTAGCTGGATAGAAAGCTTCTGTGTACGGTCAACCCTTGATGTACCACCACTGTTTGTTACTTTCTATTGTGGTGTTATACTAAATTTTCCATTTTTTTAAGTAACCCAAATTTTTTAATTGTGGTTGAAGATCATACTTTGTGTTAAGTAGAAACATGTTAATTGGAAAAAATGCAGTTACGTGTCGTGTGCTTAGGGTGCACTATAGAGATGAGTCTATTTCCATCTCTGAAGCTTCTACATACATACATACATACATACACATCACTAAGCCATTCTCTGAGATTCAAAGGTTAGCTGCACAAAAAAAAAATACACAAACTACCAAATAAATTACTAACTGATCATTTACTTACTGTTGCCATATCAAACTTCTCCATTTACAGTGATCTTGACACACAACTCGGGCTTCACTGACACCCATCACGTGATGTACAAAGACCTTCTATACTTCATACTCATAATCTTTTTCTCATGCAGACACTCCTTAATCTGATCCTCCCATGACTTCCTTGGTCTTCCTCTGTCTTTCCTTCATACCAAGGGCTAAAAAAAAATTATGTGTAAGCCTCTTTCACTCATTTTTTCAACATGGCCAAACCACCGAAGAATATTAGTCTCCACCTTGCTAAAAACATTTTGCTTCACGTTACACAACTGCAATACATCTTCATTCCTCACACGATCAGAACATGTTTTGTCATAAACCCACCGTAAGTAACACATTTCCTCAGCACACAAACAGCTCCTATGTTTTTTCTGTAGTACCCAGGTTTCACTGCCATACATCAGAGTAGAAACTCTGAAGCTTCTGGTACGCATTCAATGTGAAAATTTACTTTGCATAGTAGGAAGACAAAATTAACATTTTAATTATAAGGAAATTAATAAAATATCACGTTTTGTAACTAAAACTTTTTCAAGTAAAACTTAATAATATTACATAAAATCATTTTACATACCATAGTTACTTTTAAAAAACTAGTCTATTTTCATTTGAGCTCTAAATTTCAACCCAATTATTTCCAGAGCACAATCTAATTTAACAAGTGCATTTGAAATATTGCCGTACTGCAAATTTGCTTTAAAGAATCTTCATAATGTTAAAAGACACTGATTCACATCTTTGATTCAGTCAGCATCTTTTACATTAAGGTTTTCCAGAATTCTCACCCAGCTTGCAAGTGGTGGTACATCAGGTATGTGTTGTGTTGGGAAAGGCCGGGTTGTATACATTGGCAGTTGGTGGATGCCTAGGGTGTGGCAGTATCAAGGGATCGTGGGTTGGTTTTATACAGGGTACGTCTGTTCTGACCCAAAGAGTGGCATCATGCAAGGGTGGCAGTAAAATCAAGCGCTAAAGCACTGAAGGTTGACTGTATCTTAAATTTCTTCAGTTGTTTTTTTTCGTAACGTAACATGCACATTCTACTACAACCTGTGTTTTTCTGTTACTTGTGTGTTGTGTTATTTCTTTTTATGAAACTTAGCCATTTCCATGACCCATAAAATTGTCTTCATGTCTAGGTAAACAATGCAGCACTGATTTTTTATATATAATTTCGTTTAAAATGTGGGCAAGAATTTTTTATCATTTTTAAAGCGAAATTGTGTTTGAAAGAGGTGCTGCATACTCACTGTGCAGAGAAAATGACTTAGCAGTGAACAAAAGGTGGTGACAGAGAGCAAGTTCAAATTTTAAACTTTAATAAAAAAAGTTATATATAATTTTGTTTAAAATGTGGGCAAAAATACTTTCTTTTGTTTAAAGCGAAATTATGTTCAAAAGAGGTGATGCATGCTCACTATGCAGAGAAAATGACCTAACAGTGAAATAAAGATGGTGACAAAAAATTCAAATTTTAAACTTTAATAAAAAAAATTATAAACAAAAGGAAAACTGCTTGCTCTTTTTTTTTTCTATTGATATAATAGCAAGAAGTTGCTAAACAATAGGAAACCACACATTTCCCGAGAAAATTAAATGTTGAAAAGCAATAATGCCACTCCTCATGCTGCCATTAAAACAACTGTATGAGTCAGGGAAATGGTGCAGTTTATAACAAAGACAAATGGAGTAACAATGTTTAATTTGAATTTTACTTTAATAAAAAAACAAAAAGTTTGCTTATGTTTATATCCATAAAATTTCAATGTAAGTTTTATATACAAAATATTTAATTATAAAAAGTATTTAGTTTGTATATTGATTATGGTGTATGAAAGCATTTAAATTGTAATGACATATTTGTTAGGTCTTAACAATAGATTGTATGCCTATGCATTCTTGCATTGTATGTTGTTGTTTTTTAATTTTATAATTTGGTTCAATAATTGAATTAAAGCCAAAATAGAAATAAATTTGTTTCAGAATCATTACAGTGTAGTATACATAAAAGCTTTGTTGAAATTAAACCTGTTTACATTTTCAGTGATTGTTTTTGGTATTTCAGTTTTTATCTGTGACTCAGGTGCAGCAAAGATCATTTTCAAAATTCTATATTAAGTTTGTTCAGACCTGTTGGGGTTGTTTTTTATAGGTTTAATTGACCTGTAGTTTCACAAGATTTTAAATAGGAGTATTTGGATTGCATGTCTTAGAAAAAACTTCAAAAGTCCTGAAATTATGTGATTGAATAAGAATAACCATGTAGTTGAACAGTGGCATAAAAAAAGCTTTCAGAACTGGCCAGAAACTTGTTTTCCCAATCATCCATGTTCATGAAGCTTCAGTATTGTTAAGAAAGCATCCGTGGAGTGTAACTTGTTACTAGACAAGCCCATTCTTGAAACACCAACCCTCCTTCTCAAAGAAAAAGTACAGAGTAGAAGGTTCTGTCAGTGATAAGGTAAAAATACAGGTTACAAAATATTGTATCAGTTTTAGCTTTTGTGTGCATCAAGTGTACATCTGGTTTAGATTATATACGAGGTCTGTTAAAAAAGTGTCCAAACTTCCAGTTGTAGGCAGAAACTTGAAGTCACATCAAAATCGTGCAGGTGTCATGTGACAGCAGGGTTCTTGTTCTAAAAATAAACACCCAGCATGATGCTCTGTCTTGTTAATATCTTGTTTAGTAAGGCTTTGTCTTTGAGTGTGTGAGGTGCAGTTCATGATTTTTCAAAATGGCGGATTGTGATTAGCGTATGAATGTTGAATTTTATTTTAGGATCAGAAAATCATTCACTGAAACTTACAAAATGTTAAAGCAAATTTATAGTGATGAGTGTATGAGTCATACACAGTGTTATGATTGGTACCAATGCTTTAAAAGTGGTTGGCAGTCAGTAGATGATGATCAGGTCAGCCGTCAGCATCAACAGACGATTATCACATTGCCGTAGTGTGTCTTACTGTTTGTTCTAATCATTGTGTTACTGTCAGAAAGATTGTGAAGGTTTACAATAGCGCTGTTGGTTCATATCATCAAATTTTAACTGGAAAATTGAACATGCGTTGTGTAGTGGCAAAATTCGTACCGTGGCTTTTTACTGACGAGCAGAAACAAAAAGGCATCACCATTAGTCAAAATGTTCTGGATCGTGCTAATGCTGATGCCAGTTTTTAAAATAATGTTATAACTAGCTATGAAACCTGGGCATACGAATATGATGTGGAAACCAAGGCCCAATTTTGAGAGTGGGTTTCACCACTTTTGCCAAGACTGAAAAAGTCGTGACAAGTCAGGTCAAATTTCAAAGGATGTTGACCATATTATTTGACTGTAATGATGTGGTAGTTTGTTCCTCAAGGACAAACAGTATTTTTATCATGTTTACAAACATTACTTACACAATTAACTGTGATGTTCTTTGGTGATCATGTGAAAGTGTTCGGAGGAACCGGCTTGAGGCTTGAAGAAGGAAGTCGTGGATGCTCCACTACGACAATGCACCAGCTCATGCGTCACTATTGATTCGCGACTCTTTGGCAAAACACAACGCAACACTCTTTCCTATGTTGAAAATTCCACTGAAAGGTCAGCATTTTTCCACATTAGATAACAGAAGATTTGCTGGCTGGACTTCACACAATCTTTGGACAAGCCTTCAAGCAGTATTTCTTTAAGTGGAAAAAAAACTGGAAGCAATGTATCAACATTGAAGGAATGTACTTTGAAGGAAACAAGAGGGAATAAATAGCCTGTAGGTAAGCCAGAAAACATAAAAAAAAAAAAAAAAAAAAAAAGTTCAACCACTTTTTGCACAGACCTTGTATGTCAAAAGAAAAGAGCAGTTACATTAAGGGCAGGGTGCATTAACTTACCAGTGGATAATGCACTTTTTTTTATCAGGTAAGTAGTCCATTTTCTTGTGTCTTTTTAAACTGTTTGAGATTTTTTAGTTTTCTATTTAATTTATCCAGTACTTGTTAGAAATGTATCCTGTATTTTCTATTCTTATACACAAGGTTTGCATGGCCCCTGGAATCCTGGTAACATCCTGAAATTTAATTTCCCTATTTTCTAGGGCTGGAAAAGTCCTGGAATTTTCTTTCAATGAAAAAAGCAAAACAAAAATAGCTGGTCGAAATTTTTAGATTGATTTAATCACTTTGTTTTAGCTCCCCATGGAGTCTACTTGCAGTGGCATCACTTCCTTCTATGGAGTGTGAAGAAGTGAAGCCATCTCTCTCTCATCTCATGTGATGCTGCAGTGCAAGGTGTTTGAGTGCCATATTTCCAGCGACTTTGATTTGTGTTTATAGCAGTTGCATGAAGTTGGAGTCACAGCAGTGTGTAGAAACCTTCCCATAAGTCCAAGATGGCAATTCTTCCAGCACACACTTTGCTTACTGAAGGAGATAA
Source organism: Macrothele yani (assembly GCA_039090855.1). Classification (NCBI taxonomy): domain Eukaryota; kingdom Metazoa; phylum Arthropoda; class Arachnida; order Araneae; family Macrothelidae; genus Macrothele; species Macrothele yani. Next base: position 107,591,891 of record CM076998.1, read on the forward strand.
ATATATCTTGCCTCTCTACTGGCAACGTGCAGGAAATAGATGAAACTGGAATAGAGAACCTTCAGTGACATGACAACATTGGCTTGTGTTATTATCATTGTGCTAAGTTCCAGATTGCTTCATATGAGTTTTATACAGGGAAATTTGTCCACTTCATTGAAGATGTAACATTTGCTGAAAAACACTCTAACAGCAGAACCCATAGGATTTCATAAGAATTCTTAAAGAATAGCAAATTTCACTCCAATTTGTTAAATATAAAACAAAGCACTATGATTCTAGCAAAATTTTAAGCTCCTGGAAATTTTTTGATGAACTCCTGGAATTTATTTTCTGTAGATGTGTACAAACCCTGTTTAAGGAATCACAAACAGATCATGATATTGCCCATTACCGAGATATGAGAAATTGAAATTTTCAGTAAACTTTCATTTAATTCGTTTGAAGTAATGCCACTTTATATTTTTGCAGCATTACAGTCTCCAATAGCTTATCAGAAAGAACTGACCAAGGACATGTAAGTGAAAAAACTTATTTTTCTCTATAAGTAAAGTTAGCAGATTTGTCTAAAATTAAATAGAACCAGTTATGAAATTATTGGTATTGTTAGTGACACTGTTGTAGTATTAAATGGGTTTCCCAGACATTTTTTGGATTACATGAGTGTTTCTTACAAGATATAGTGTAACATCTATCATTTGTCTCGTTAGTATAACTCAAACCATTAATCATATGTGATTAATTTCCAGACAAGAGTAATAGGTCTACCGAGCAGCATAATATGTGCATCATGAAAGGATATTAGTTATTTGTGTTATCAAAAAGTATTTAAATACTTCTTTATTAACTTTTGCATGAAATGCAGACAAAAGTGTGTTATAGTGATCTCAGTTGTAGTGTGTTACCTCAGCTATAGCATCAGACACTGAGTGGTACCAATAAAATATCCATGAAATTCTGCCTCTCTTATAAAGATGCGTATGAAATAACCCAAATCATTTCTAGTAACATCTGGCCCCCTGTTCTCACCAGTGCTAAATTCAGGCTCAGTTTTAGGAGCCTGAAGAGTGTCAGCCCGAGCCCGAATTTTATATTGTGAGAGGCCTGGACAAGCCGAGATGAACATAACTGTAATTTGTACCGTTGGTAACACTAAAAACACAATGCAGCTAAACTTGATACATGATCATAAAACTTCCAACCATTAATGACTAGTTTAAAACTGTCGTCAGTTGCTAAAAGCATTTATTGATGGTAAAGGCAAAAACATTAAAATCATTAGATCCTTTCGGGCTTCGTAGAAACCCACCATCAGATGACGTAAAGACATAGCCCTGCTGGAGGTGACATATATTTCTTCTATGCCTTCATACTGACCCATGCTTATTTATTTTCATATTGAAAATAAATGACCACTAGGTATGCACATAAATTCCATATCATGTACTGAGCTTCATCTACTCAACATGAATATTGTGTATGTTTTGTTTTAACCTTTATCACCGATTCTTTGTATTCTTTTATGCAATTCAGGACATTTCCTATGCAGTTCATTTCTACAACAGCTAGCGTATATTATGGATAATTATGAACTAAATTTGTAATTATGTTTCTCCTTTCTGTTTTTCTCTTTTCTTTCTTTTTTTTTTTCTTAAAATGTCACTATTTAATTGTATGTAAGACACCTCATTTATTTTGTGAAATTATGTCCACAGTGGCACTATCTCTGCCTGCTCATATGTCACATCATTATATCTGACGACGTGACTATATGTATGTCACCTCCATCAGAGCTATGTCTTTATGTCAGCTGATGATGAGCTTCTAGGAAGGCTGAAAGATCTAATGATTTTAATGTTTTTGCCTTTACCATTGTCAATAAATGCTTTTAGCAACTGACGACAGTTTTAAACTAGTCATTAATGTTACGAAATTTCACGAGACAACTCTAAATGGGTGTCTTATGTTAAACACGTGCTTTATATTAAACATAAATAATATCAAAAGGTATTCTTTACCTATTATTGAAAAAAGTATTTCGCCCATTTATTGCTCTGTGAGGCATGTGCTCCCGCCCCGAGAGAGGTCGAAATGTGTTACGGGTTTTTGTTAGCTAAAATTTTTTTATAAATAAAACATTTTAGTTGAATATTTTCAGTTAAACATTCATTCAATAGTACAATCAAACATTTAAAATTTCTTCTATTAATTAAAACATGCATAAGGAAAGGTTATGCTCATCTGGTCGATGGGGGGGCACGCGGCTCACATTAAAGCTCTTCTTCTACGATATTACGGCGAGCATTTTCTGTGCTACCAGATAGATGGCCTGAAGACAGTGCTCTGGGAGCACAGAAAGCACTCACCGTAATATTGTAGAAGAAAAGCTTTTATGTGAGCCGCGCCCCCCCAACCAGATGAGTATAACCATGCATGTTTATATGCATGTTTTAATTGATAGAAGAAATTTTAAATGTTTGATTGTACTATTGAATGAATATTTAACTGAAAATATTCAACTAAAATGTTTTATTTATAAAAAAAATTTAACTAACAAAAACCCGTAACACATTTCAACCTCTCTCGGGACAGGAGCTCATGCCTCACGGAGCAACAAACATGCGAAATACTTTTTTTAAATAATAGGTAAAGAAATACCTTTCGATATTATTTATGTTTTGTCATTAGTGGTTGGAAGTTTTATGATCGTGCATCAAGTTTAGCTGCCTTGTGTTTTTAGTGCTGGACAAGCCTGAATACTATAATTAACCTACTTAGGCATTAAAAAAACCTCCTCTTCTAGACTTCTGTTCTCTCCTCCCCCTGCAATGAATTAACCAATGTCTTTCTCATCTGCAGAGTGGGTAAGGGACCTCTATCTGTTTCCATAGTATAACTCACAATTTTCTTTGATCATTTGTGTCTTGCTGCATTGCTTGGAGTGGGGATTCCAGGAAGATCTGGCAGTGCAGCAATCTACATACTTTGCTCAATAGAATTAGCCGGGAGCTGTTATGCGGAGATAGGGGGCAAATTTTCATCAGTATGCTATCTGCTATATATGGTTCTCGAAGAAGCTTTGCCTTTTCTACAGAAATCCACTAATGCACGGCCTATAGTATTTGTTATCCAAGCCTGAAATAAATAGCTCTCCTAATAAAATGGAGTCCCCAGTTGCCAAAAAATCCAAAAAATTTTCTTTACAAACTAGAAAGTGTAAGAAAATTCTTGTGCTAAAATCATACTGAAATTGCTCAAAAAAAAAAAAAAAGAAAGAAAGAAAGAAAACTCTCTTGCTCAGTGCCCAAGCCTGAACTGCAGTAAATATGTATTATGTAGCCCCAAATGGCTCGGCTTTGGGATTTCAGGCCCAAGCTTGGCCCATCTCAGCACTGTTTCTGACACCATATTATGCTGTCAGTTTTGTAACAACCAGTTCACATCAATTGCCAGCTGCCAAAGTTTTTAAAACACCACCAAAAGAAATGTCCAGTGTTTCTGGAGATTTAAGAATGGCCAATTATTATAACACCAATCAAAAACATCTTTACAGACCATCATATCAAACAGAAGGGAGCAAAACATTTCATATAATAGGATTTTTTTTTGGGGTGGGGGAAGGGACTTTTAGGCTCTAGTGCATAACTTCCTGCATTGGTGGGGGTGGCATGTATGTTGCTAGGGAAGCAAGATGGTTGGGATGAACACTGTCCAATATTTTCTACCCACTGAGTTATGTATCTTAGCACTGTCTACACAATGGCAAATAAAAACCACATCACTCCCTCGGCACCCCTTCAATCCCCATTGTGTTATGACTCCACTTTCCTAAAGAGCTAAACGATCCCTGTTCACTTCTTGTAGATGTTATAATGCACTGTTTATTTTTTGTTCTTATTACTAACCTTTTAAACAGCATCTCATTTACATCCTACTACAGTTTTTATTTCATGACAAGCTGGCGTTTTTAACAAATGACTTACAAGATTTTTTTGCATGATAAAATATGGACAAAACAGTTCACAGGTAATTTAAACAAATGTTTCATGCGAACTGGAATTCACCCCTGCCCATATTCCTGCATGAATACAATTCTGAGCATCAAGTTTTTTTCAGGTAGGATGCAAGGGAGTTTTACAAGAGTGTTTATTAACAAATAAGTAATAAGGCTTGAGGTTGCATATTAAAATCTGGTTTAATGGGTGTAAAAGGAAATATAACTGCCAAGATTTCTCTCTCACATTTTTAAACTTCGCATATTAACCTAATAAATACTTGCAAGGTGTTGAGATGCTTGATTGCTCATGGAATAATTTTGCCTCTGCTATGATGAGGAATGAGCCGGTGGGAGCTTTTACCGAGATGCTTTCGAATCCATTCCATTAATACTTTGTCTACAGCAGGGGTTCTTAACCTTTTTTGGCCACAACCCAAAATCAACAAGACTATCAACTTCATGACCCATGGATCTATTTTGAAATTAAAAATGCTACTGTAATAATATAAATAAGTGTAGTAATTTATAATTATTACACAGAGCGTAACAAAATTTTTGGTTTTTGAAATTACAGTCAAACCAGTGGCGCAAACAAGGGCGGGGTGAGGTAAGGGTTTATGTGGGAAGGTATGAATAATAACATATTGTGAAACAAATAATATCAATATTTTGAAATTAAAACCTTTTATAAAACAGATTTCAAAAATAATTACTCACAAATGGTTCAGTGCAATCCTTGGTCTTGCACTTTAGGTTTAGGGGTAAATTTTGCAATGCTGTGACGTCCTAAAAATTTCTGCGATCCCAGTGACTGGAAGAAGCAATGCTGGTGGTCCCCATGATGTCATCTTCAGAAATTCCTTGCCTTTACTTGTGTTAAACACGAAAAAAGTTTAAAATTAAAAGAAAATTAACTCTTTAATTATTTTTCTGAGAAGCTATGGCGACCCCTCTCAGAAGCCCCTGTGACCCATAGGTTAAGAACCCGTGGTTTACAGAAATACTCTTTGCTTGATGTAATGTTTTTCTAGTGGCAACTAACTCTGGTACATAATTATCACTATAAAACTTCAACTATTTATCTTTTTACGTCTTCAAATTATAGATGGTGGATGAACATATATCTAGATGCTTTAATTACTTTATACTGAGTGAAATGTATTTCTTTTTGGCACACATCACATCTGTTGGTCCCTGTTTTTACCATCCTAAATTATGGAAAGTGATGTACATGAGACTCAAGTATTCATAGAGTTGAAAATTGGGGATTTATTTTAAAAGAAAAGAAAATTATAGTAATATGTTTTTAAGAATCCCTGTCATAAAAATAACCTGTGGGCCCTGGTGATGTTATCCTCAGCCATCGGGACTCGGACCTTCTCATCCACTGGGAATGTCATTTGCTCTCCAGAGTTAGTAACCAACCCCATAAGTAATAAGAACAACCTAACACTATGAACTCAACTCAGAGGCAGAGTTATGTTCACTCTTTAGATGCATCTTATCTTTTACTATAAGTCACTAGGTCCAACCAAACAGCAGACAGTATTTAAACCAAACATTAATGTTAAAAAAAAAAAAACAGTATTCCCATATAACTTCAAAAATCAGGGTATGGGTCACTAGACATGCTCCCTTTGCAGAGAAAAGTGTTGCTCCTTTGTGGTCCTACTTTGGTAAGGCAAAATATTTTCCCATGTTCATTTTATACAATTACTGTTTGCTGTATCATTGGATCTAGTGACTTAGAGTAAAAATAAATTTTTATGTCAGAACAGTGACCATGCTACAGTTACATAGTTAAGGTGATTGGTACCCTTTGGGAAACACCAACACAGATAATTCACAATTGTTTCAGAAGCGACTTAAGTATCAATTAGTGCCTACCTAAGATTTTTTTTTTTTTTTTTTGTATTTATCCATTGGATACATCTCAAACATTTTTTTAGCACCAGCAAATAACTCTTTTTAGGTCCTTTCATGGATTTGCAGAACTCCACTGTTTCATCATCATTTATTATTTTGGTAATTCTTGAGATCACAGGAAAACTGAAGAGAAAGTGGAGGGATTTGTTTGGAGGGAGCCTTTTTTGTCTGAGGAGGAAATCCTGCCTTTTGAAACTCTCGAAAGCAAAAGTTAGATGGGATGATTTTTCCTTCTGCCCAGTATTTTTAGATGCCATTTTATTGCATAAATGTTTGTGTTTCAGGTTGAAAATGTAGGCAAGAATTTCTAAAAACAGAAGTTAGAATGAGGAAAAATTTCCCTATAATCTTAAAATTCTTTTTCTCAAGTTCCTTCTGCCCTGTGTTTTTGAGTATCATTTTGTTCTATAAATATTTGTATTTCATCATGAAAATGGAAAAAGTTCTGAAAACAGAAACCGAACAGAGTGCAGATTTCTCCCATAACCATATTCCCCTCCCCTACCACATTGTTTCCACTTTTCTGTATTGTTGTTAAATATTGTTTTTCCCCCACAAATGTTTGCATTTCAGCTTGATAAGGAATGTTATAAATTTCACTAGATTATGGGATTTACTCAGGAATAAAAGGATATTACGTACAGTCGAATTTTCGGGTAGCACCCCTACCCTTCCTCAGTACTACACTATAGTAGGTGTTGCCATTCATGAGCTAAATTCCAACCTTTCAAATCATTTAATGGCAACACCTACTATAGTGTAGTCCTGAGGAAGGGTAGGGGTGCTACCCAAAAATTTGGCTGTACGTAATAACCTCCTTTATTTCTGATCCTATAATCTAGTGAAATTTATAATATATCAAGTCTAGGAATAGCCACGACATCAGTTATGATAAGGAATGAAAAAATTTCTGAAAACAAAGGTTTGCAAGAATTGATTCACAGTGTTCAAAAGTATTCATTCTCTCAAAGTTAGACCATTTTTCTAAAATAGTGAGAGCTTTTGTATCATGTAGTAATGGTTCTCAGGCTGAAAGTTCTTTCAGCATGATTGATTAAATTATAAATTCAGGAAAAGTGAATATCAAAACCTATTTGGCTATTCAAATTGTGAACTACAAAGTTAAAGCACAGGATAAATTTGCAGTTCAATTTTTCAGTAAAATGGGTTGTTTGAGAGAAGCAGTTGATTCCAACTTTGTCAAAATCTGAGGGCATGAAAAAAAAAAAGAAAAAAAAGAAATAGGAATGAAAAGATAGCAGCAGAAAGAAAAATTTAGCAGTGGATGATGTGTAGATGCAAAGTCAATTTAAGACAAATGCAGCTGTGTAACCTGCTGAGAAGAAAGCGAGGCATCTCTCAAGGAAACTCAAGCAGATGTGCAAGCAAGTACAACAAAATGAAACAAGAATAAGAAGCCTGTGTTTGAAGCGATGTCTTTTACAATCATTTTATTTTGTTTTTAATTCAGTGATTTTGTTTTCTGAATACAGTAATGTGCTCTAGTTTAATATTTACATAAATGAATTAAAATGAACAATTCTGCCTTGCTCATGCTGTTGTACAAATATTCACACTTGCATTCCTATTTTTCACATGGTTAAAATGTTCATTTTTTTTTGGGGGGGGTCTCATGTATGATCACTCCCATCAAAACTAATGTTCAGAAGCTTAAACCAAATAAAACCGTTAGTAAAACAAATAGGTAAAGAACGATAATATCCGTTTATTGGCATAAAACAGTAAACAACTGGTTGCAAGTTTTCAGCACCTACGGGTGCCTTCTTCAGGCTTAGACGTGGTTTAGAACAACGTTAGTAACCTAGATGAATGAACAGAAAATTTAAATATGCATGTGAAAGCCATGCTGTCTTGTTTTCATCCTTACCTGGATGTCCTCATCACTAAACCGCTTTATGGAACTTTTTCAACTGAGGTTTATTATAAGCCTACTTATACCCCAAATTTAATCCTACCCTCATCTTTTGGGCCTGCTACCCACAAATTGGCATTTTTCAGACATCGTGCTAAGCAAGTGTTTTCCCACTCTTCAAATGACGTTTCCAGGATTGCGGAGATCAACAATATTAAACCGTTGGCCTCAGCTGCAGGCTATAAAGAGCATGTAATTGATGGCATCTTTAGAAGTGCCAAACTTGCGTTTGTTAATCAACGTCGTCGTATCAAGGAACCCAGTCAGAGGTTCATCGGCTCCTTTCCGTACATACCTGGACTTTCCTATTTCATCTGGAATGCATTTAAGAAGTTAGGGCTAGGAGTTGGAAATTGCAACTTTAGCAGTGGCGGCTCCTCTATAGGTGCACATGAGCACGTGAACCCCCAAAACAGAAAACGATAGTTAGAAATTAAAATATAAAAAGTTAAATAAAATAAAACAGTAAAGACATTTCTAGGTTTTGCCAATTTCGAGACGACCTGCCCCCCTCTAAATACCCAATACCCTGGCAAGACACGACTGTAATGGTATAAAATTCGAACGTTAGCAGCACAGATAAGCTGGCCTTGCGTCGATCACACGTGCGATAGAAGTAACTACTTGAAAACCAGTTTGTCCAGTGGGAAGAGGAGGCAGTGCGTGAGGGATAAGCGCCGCTTATAAGCTTTCTATTCGCACAGTCTTCAGTATGCGGGAGCTCACGCAGATTGATTGGCAGTTTGCTATTCGTCCGAATTCTCCTTTAGTTTGCAGCAACAAGTGGTTAGTGTGGTTTTTTTTTATCAGTTATTAATCTGTTTATTAGTTTTTATAGGTTAGTTTTATTGTGTGTTAAGAACATGTGTAAACAGTTAAGATGGCACTTAGTAAAATCAATGTTTCTGAGCTAAAGCAATTACATTTTTCAACATTGCCACTGGTAAGAAAAATTGAAATGCTCAGGCCAACACCTAGACTTAAGCTGATGCAGATGAAAAAAGGTAAAACTAGAGATTTCAAAAGGGAATTCAAACCCGACTTATATGAGAAATATCCATGGATCTGTGGATGTTAATTAACTAACAGGCTCTTTTGTTTTCACTGTCTCCTGTTTGCAAAACAAAGTGGTGATTCAAGTTGGGTGAGTTACGGTGCTGCTGATTTATCACATCTAACTAAAAAAATGAACATCACTGCTCCCAATCACATTTAAACTGCACATTAGAGTTTAGTTTGCTGGGAAAGGTTGATATTCGCCAACAGCTTGACGGCAAATTTTCTTCGAATGTTAAAAAACACAATGAGCAAGTAACCAAAAGTCGTTATGTTCTTTCCAAAATTATTGACTGTATTCTGTTTTGCGGTGCATTTTGAGCTCTCACTTTGAGGACATGATGAACGCAATGATTCATTAAATACAGGCGTTTTCAGAGGTCCTATAAACTTCTCAGCAGAACGTGATGCATCTCTAAAAGACCATCTCACTAATGCCACTGTTTTTTAAAGGAACGTCAAAAGAAATTCAAAACTTTATTAGACTGTATGCTCACTGTTTGCCAGAACCACATAAAAAATGAAATCTCAAAAGCAACTTTTGTAGCAGTGATAGCAGATGAAACTACTGATGTTTCATCTTCTTCCCAATTGGTTGTCGTTTCTCGATACATTTTAGGTAACCGACAACCAGTTGAGAGATTCTGTGAATTCACTAATCACCCTGGACATGATGCAGAATCTATCGCTGTATGTATTCAAGCTAGTTTGAAAAAAGTTGTAGACAAAGCCGACAAATTGATATCCCAGAGCTACGACGGTACAGATGTGATAAATGGTCACCACACAGGTGTTCAGGCTATTATTAAACGCACCTATAAGAATACACATTTTGTGCATTGCTATGCACATCAGCTAAATTTGATTTTCGGTCAATACTATGTTAACGTCCTTTTGCAATCTCCCGATAGCTGAACTTGCATAACGTGTGAAACAGTATTTACAGGCATTTAATGTCAATCAAATTAAAATATCGTAGCCACGTAAAAAGTATGTTCATCGCAAATTGGCGAAAATTGAACAACGATATATATACTAGATGAAACTGTTAGAAAAAGGATACCTCATGGTTCAGCCACCAGGTGGAATTTCAAGAGTCGAACCATCAATACAGTGTATGAATACAGGGAACAGTTAACTGAATGCATGGAAAAAATAGTCCTCATTGAAACAAGGTGTAGCAATAAATCAAGCAGGGGCTATTTGGGGTTAGTTGGAAAACTCTGTATTTGTGTTTTGGCTTAGTTTTTCACAATATTATGCCACATGTGAATGTGTTATACAACCAGCTTCAGAAAACACTAACTGATGCAGCACTCATTCGAATGCATGTAAACACTTTCCAGCAATCAATGGAAAAAGAATTGACACAGTGACCATGAAGATATCAGAAACAGAGGAAACATCAAAGAAAAGGAAGAAAGAAAATATTCACATAAATAAAACTGTGGGAGCTAAAGAGATATGTGATGGATATGTGATGTTATCACGAATCAAGTAAAAGATAGATTTTCTTTTATAACTCACTACTCTGCTGTTTCTCTCCTCCAAGCTGAAAAAATTCAAGAGTACGAGAAAGTTTCCAAATCAGCTTGTTGAGTAAACAAGATGTTTATCCCATGTTACAGAAGAATCGCCTGAAAACTGAACTAGGAGTAATTTACAGAAGACCAGATTTCCGAAATATGAATGGTGCCATTAGTCTTCCACAGTTCGCTACAGAAAATAACTTGCACACTACGTTCTCGGAGACCTACAAATTGTTGCTAATTATTTCTACTATTCCAATGACAACTGCTGAGGCCGGGAGATGCTTCTCAACTTTAAAACGAGTTAAGACATTTTTAAGAAGCTTCATGAGTGAGGACAGACTGAGCGCTCTAGCCATGCTCTCAATTGAAAAAACATGATAAATGACATACCTAAATTCAACGAAAATGTTATTGATTTGTTTACCTCAAAAAGAGACAGGCGGATTGACTTAATTTACAAAAATTGCACTTGAGTAATCAACATTCTTTTTCAGTGTTTACCTTTGAAGTAAATTGTAAGCACTTATTGTAATCGAATCTTCCTTTGTACAAAGTTGAATGTTAGTTTTTCTACGTATGAGTGCTAGCTTTTTCTTTTAGTTGCATTGCTTTTTTTACTTGTAGAAACTGAAATGTATTTTACCCTGCACGTTATGTCATAACTGAAAATTTAAATTTTACAATTTATGTTTTGTGAACCCCCATTTGAATAACCCATGAGCCGCTACTGCACCCTAGGTCAATATCACAATACCTTCTTTCATCTGGAAGCCACAGCACTTTACTTGCTAACACAGGGGTATATTCCATACCCCTTCGATACCAGTATGGAAATACCAAGTTTTATATTGGCATGGAGAGATCTGAATGGGACAACAAGTGAAATTGATTTTATTATGTGTAACAAAAAATTCGTCATTGAAGACTTCAGTGTGCTAAATAAGTTCAACACAGGTAATGACCATAGATTGGTAAGATGTAAGATGCCGCTCAACACAAAACTCGAACGTGGCAAGCTCATGGGTCAAATAAAATGTATTGACATAACCAACCTTAAAAAACACCATAATACCTTCAAGTTGGAACTGAGGAACAGATTCTCTGCTTTAGAAGGCCTTACATTGATTGGAAGAAGTGGATATTTTTGAAGTTAACAGAGAACTCACCAAGGCTCTTATGGAAACAGCAACAAAAATAGGTGGTGCTAAGAATAAGTTACATATGAATAAAATTTCAGGAAAAACAAAAATGTTGATGCATAAGAAAAGGGAGATGGGGACAAATAAAGACATAACTTCAAAGGTGGAATATATAGAGCTATGCAAGACAGTGCGAAAAAGTATCACTGAAGACATATGGAAATTCAATTGTGAACTAGTGAGGAAAGCAATTGAAAACAACCAGAGCCTGAAGAGAGCAAAGGGACATCTGAGTAAGGGAAGAAAACAGATTATGGCTCTGAGAAAAGAAGATGGGACTGTAAGAAGAAATAGAAGCAAAATTTTGACAAGGGTGAAAGCTTTCTATTCAAAACTATATGAAAGGGATGATACATCTATTCCAGACATTACGACAGGTACCAGTGCCAAGGTCCCTCCAATCCTCCCTGCGAAGTTACATATGCAATTAAGAACATGAAACGGGGAAGAGCTCCAGGAGAAGATGGAATTACTGTGGACATTATACAAGAAGCAAGTGGAGAAATTGAAACTACTCTCGTCCAAGTTTTCACCAGATGACTTAATAAAGGGAAGATTCCTGAGGATTGGAACAATGCTACAATGATCCTGCTCCATAAAAAAGGTGATGTTGAGAATCTGGGGAACTACAGGCCCATCAGCCTCCTATCAGTGGTTTATAAAATCTTCACTAAGGTTCTTTCACATCATTTGAAGGTAGCTCTAGATATGGCCCAACCAAGAGAACAAGCTGGATTCAGGAGTGGCTACAGCACTATGGATCATATTCATGTACTGAGACAACTAATTGAAAGAACAAGAGAATATGAACTCCCATCATGCAAGGCTTTTATTGACTATGAAAAGGCATTTGATTCTGTGAAACCATCAGCAGTAACAATGGCTTTGAAATCCTGTGGTTTTGAAGATGCATACATTAGCATTATTAATAACATCTATGAAAATGCAAGTGCAAAGGTTCGGGTATTTGAGGATACAGCACAAATAAGAATTGGAAAGGGAGTGAGACAAGGTGACACAATATCTCCCAAGCTCTTTAACGCCACATTACAAAATGTCTTTCAATCATTGAACTGGGAAAACAAAGGGATAAAGATTAACGGAGATTACTTAACTCACCTTCGTTTTGCTGATGACGTAGTCATCTTTGCAGCTACCCCTTCAGAGCGGCAGAGTATGATCTAAGAACTTGCTGACAAGAGTAAAGAAGTGGGATTAAAAATGAACTTTCAGAAGACAAAAGTGATGTACAATGCTTTTAGAAGAAATAAAGATTTATCGATTGATGGAGAAAAGCTTGAGACAACCGATTCCTACATCTATCTTGGGCAGCAGATATCAAGTGAGGGTCACATTGATGAAGAAATTAATCGGTGTATAAAACTTGAATGGAGAGCTTTTGGAAGAAGCTGTACAATTTTTAAGAGCAATATGCCATTATGTCTTAAAAGAAAAGTTTTTAATCAATGCATCCTGCCAGTGCTTACGTATGGAGCAGAGACATGGACCATAACTAAAAAAGACATACAAAGACTGCAGACAACTCAAAGAAGCTTGGAGAGATGCATGCTTGGTGTAACCAGGAAAGATAAGAAGAGGAACTTGTGGACAAGGAAAATGACAGGAGTGGACGACATCATGACCAGAGTGAAATCACTGAAATGGCAATGAGCTGGACATGTTGCCAGAAGAACGGACCACCGATGGACAACCGAAATTTTAGACTGGATTCCGAGGGACAGGAAAAGACCCAGAAGAAGACTCCATGGGAGATGGATGGATGAAATTCAAAAGTATGCTGGAGTGACATAGAGGAGACAGGCCCAAGACGGACAATTGTGGAAGAAATTTGGGGAGACCTTCATCCAGCAGTGGATTGATAATGGTTGTTGATGATGATGATGATATTGGCGTGACAAAAAGTTCCTTTGCAACTCGTTTGTCTGAACACAAAAGAGAAGTCTTGAAGAATAAATTATCCACTGCCCTATCTAGGGAGGTCATGACATCTTCTGTCGCTTCACAATGGGCCGATTTGTAACAGGTTGCACCATACACTACCGCCAGAGGTACAGCCATTAGGGAGTCTTTGGAGATCTTATTTAGCAATGATGTCTGCAATGATGACGTGTCAATGGAGTGCCTTTGATATGGCGCATGTTTCTGCGTGCCTCTCGTGAAAGGACCTGATTCTTCTCATTTTCAACTGTTTCTGCACGTGCCGTGCTGTCTCGTTTTTAAACATTTTATACATTTCACATGCATATTTAAATTTTCTGTTCATTCATTTAAGTTACCAATGTTGTTCTAAACCACGTCTAAGCCTGAAGAAGGCACCCGTAGGTGCTGAAAGCTTGCAACCAGTTGTTTACTGTTTTATGCCAATAAACGGATATTATTGTTCTTTTCCTGTTCAGAAGCTTATTTGACAGATAGGAAAACAATGTTCAGGAGTCTTCTTGTATTTAACAATGAATATGGAAATTTCCATAGTAACCAGTTGTTATTGTATTGTTAGATGTCATGACCAAGTGCAAGGCATTTAAGCCTAACTTTAAATTCCAAAACAAGTTTCCACCATGTGGAATAGCAGCACTCAGACTCTGGCAGCCAGTCATTAGAGTTGCAAGCAAATTTGAAGACAAATTTTTTTTAAATCTGTATTATTACTCAAATTTTCTTTTATATATATATATATATATATATATAATAAATGCCCATTTGAAACTGTCTGAATAATTTATCACCATGGATTGATCATGATCATATGTAGAGGATTTTAGGAAGGGAGTATCTGACCCCAGGTCTTAAACAACCCTTAGAAATAGGAAACTAGGAAATTTGGGCTAGAGCGCCCAATAGGAAAGGGACATGGAAGCGAAGTAGAAAGGGGGAGGAAGATGCCCTTATTTATTACCGGGGGCCAGTACCCGGGGTCCGACGGCTTAACATGGCCATCTGACGCACGGCAGATATTTAGTGGATCGAGCGTTCGTACCTGCCTGATATCGAACCTGAGGCCCTTCCCGTGGCAGTCACGAACGTTGCCCACTCGGCCACCCGCGGCCAGCACCCTGGATTTTGGTTTCACGATTTATTTAACCAAAACTGTGGGCTGTGTGGCACTGATTTATTTGTTCCAGAAGAATATCAGTTTTTGAAGCATTGCATATACCAAGATGCTTCCCACACTGTATTATGCAACACATCTCTATATTGTTACATTTTAGTTGAGAACTAATTTTCTGCTCGCTCCTTATGCCAATGTGTCCTATCTAAGGGGCAATCAAAAAATTGCATCGTGAAAATTCTAGTACCAAAAAATATCAGTTTTTATTGATCCAGGGTCTTTCTATAGTGTTTTTCTTTGTTTTACTCTTTAAGAAGTGCCATTTTTTCTTTTTATTTAAAAAGTTTACAATTATTAAATATTTTGCCATGTGTATTTCCAGTTCCTTTTGAGTCTGTGTTATCTACCTTTTCAAAGAGGAACTTGTACATGTTATCACATTGAATTAGGACATTAAAATAAGTTAGGGTAAAATAAAACAAAAGAATTTTAATAAATAAAATCTTACTTATCGCAGTTAAGGAAAGTGCTAGCAAAATAGCTTTCTGAATCAGAAATAGAAAATATAGGAAGTGAGCCCAGGGGTGTCTGAAATAAATGTAAGTCAGAAAAGCCAAAAAAATGGGGGCGGGGACATGTCAAGAAGGAGAGGAAACGCAAAAGGAAGGCCAAAACCAGTTAATAAAAGATGATTTAGCATTGCCATTTAACATTCCGCTGTTTGTTCAGCTTCCTTATGGTCCACTGATTCAGATTATCTGATGGTAGAGATGGAAAACATTTCCTAGACTTTCTTGGAGCATCCTGAGAATGATAGAAGATGGGAGAGTTTGTCGAATAGTTTTAAAAAATCTCCAAACCAATGCAGATTGTCTGAGCATCTTGGAGATCTGTGAAACCTCTGGAATGGGCATGTACACCATAAAAAAAAAAAAAAAAAAAACCTGTATGGTTCCCGCCACCAGGGTGTCACATGTGTAATACCGTGGTGCAAGGCACCTTATTAGCCCTAAGGCAATTGAGACAGTCCCCATCCGTTTTGGATGGTGGAAGTCCTGTAAGCAAAAATTTGAAAAATGAACTTTCTTGATTTTATGGATTGTTCGCATAATAGTATTGATTACACCCTTTCTTCCAGTTCTGCACCAGAGTTGGGTTCTTTGTGGAATCCGTCCTTGCGTAAAACACTGTCTCATCCAGCTGCAGCCCATAAATCAGTCAAGTCTGGTAATTCCACTCCTGGACCATCTCTTACCTCAAAGTCTCTAAGGCACGCTGCTCGTGACAAGAAAGTGCGGTCTGCCGATGTTACCAAGCCCAAATCAGTTTCTGCGGGAACATCGGGTGAAAACCTCAAAGAACAAACAGGTGGACTAACTAAGGAGTGTAGAGCACACAGTCTTGCTGTCCCTCCTGTGACCCTTGGTGGTGATCAAGGCTCTGATTCATTGGGGCCATCCAGCAAGAACAATGACAATTCTAGCTGTCATGAAAGTGCACCTGAAGGACAGCGCAAACATTCATTACCAATAGAAAAACGCTCAAATCTTGTACCGCAGCAAAGCCCTCCAAAAAGTAAAAGAAACTTTTTGGAAGGCTTTCGGAATACATTGAGACCAAAATCAAAAACAGACTCTGTACTTAGTGGTCCTGGTGAAAGCACAGCAGTGTCATTAAGTTCCAGTCACAGTCTGGATTCTGCCAATGCAGCCCAAGGTAAACCAGATCTCAGTCTGAACAAGGACAGCGACATGATTCGACGGTGGTCAGAGACAAATCCTTCTCGATCGGTAAGACCAAGCTCAGTTTCTGATCTCCCTGATAATGATCACCTCTAAACTACCTTTGCTCAAGTGAAGTCTGTTCTGTTTGGAAACACTGTCAAAAAATAATAATTATTAAAAATAATAATAATGAAGCTGTGCCAACTGTGCCAGCAGGGCACCACATCATCTGATTCATTAACTAACATATTAACTATTGCTTGAGTAATGTCCATTTCATTTTTATTGTGCATGCTGATTTCCTATACTGCATGCTGTATGTGAAAAGAACATCTCACTTAAACAGAGGAAATGAATAATAACTAAAAAAAAAGGTAATTTGCATGTAAAATAAGCTGTAATTTTCATGCTATTTTGTGCCAAAGGTTTAATATTCCCATTCATTGTGTTCTTAAGACAATCCACTGTCTTTTGACAGATTTCTTCTGTTATCTAAAAGCAATTATTTTTATGAAATTATCAGGCTCAAGATTGCCTACCTCAGAAAAAGTTTCGAGTAAAATGTCCATAGAAGTATTTACTTTTATAAGTTGTTGTGGACATGATTACTTTGTTGAACATGTCAGTTGTTTAAATTTTTTGATACTAGATGTGTTACTTTTTTGTGTTGTTTTATATGTCTAAAATACATACATTTCAGGATTTAACAAGTCTTAATTTGGAATCTCATCATGATATATTTTTAGTCATATGCCATACATGTTTTTTATGACAGACCTCTGATATATGCATAGCAAGATTTTTGGTCACCCCCTTACATTTTTTTAACAGAGGTTGTTATAAAATGAATCATTCATGTGTGAGAACAATATTTTGCCTTATTTCATTTATGCCTTACTTAATATAGTATGTGTTGAAATAAAATATGTTGGTTTTGTAGTAACATAGTTACAAGAAAAATTGAGAACATCTCCATCTGTATGTTATATCAAAATGCTTGTGGTGCAGTACAAATCTATTTATTTACTGGTGTAAAACAGTATATCGAAATTGTCAAGCTTCCCCCCCCACTGGAAGGCTTTTTCAAGGCAGCCATAGAACATAAAGTGAAGAGAAATATAACATGTATGAAACAAAGATGATTTTTTTAATAGCATGAAAGAGATCATGAGTGGTATTACATGTATTTATCATGCAGTCATATGCTGCGATGCGACATGTTTCCATCCCTTAATAACATATGTCAAACCATTGGTAGTTCCATAGAGACAGCATCATTGCACGCTAGTTTGCTAGAGATGATTTCAACTGTTTCCCAGATGGCAGTCTCTTTAAAGTTCGTGTAAGAGGCAACTCTTCTAATATTATTCCATATAAGAGCGTATAAGCAGTGCATGACTTCCTGGCAAGCTCTGCATTCTGTGTATACTGGTTGACACTTCGTATGTGTTCTTTACAGATGTAATGTCTAAGGATCAGTTTGACTTTTTGTTATATAACCTTTCTGCATTGTTAGGGTATATTTAACAGTATATAGCATACACACCCACGTTTTATTTCACACATTCTCTTTTTGCAGTTAAGTATTACATGTGATAAAGGGTTTGATGAGTGTATTGCTGTAGTATTTACATACTAAATTCTTCAACCAATATATAAATCCTGGAATATATGTAATGGATCCTGCACATCTCATTATTGTTCTAGTTGATTTTCTTACTGCAGATATTATACCATTCCTTACATTCTGACTTGCAGAATACAGCATTTGCCAGAGAAATCATGCACTACTTGGATGCTCTTATATGAAATAATGTTAGAAAAGTTTCTTCTTACCCAAATTTTAAAGAAACTGCCATCGGGGAAACAGCTGAATGATCTCCAGTAAACTAGCATGCAGTGATGTTGTCTCTACGGAACACCAATGTGGTTTGGCATGCATAATTAAAGGATGGAAACATGTTGCAGCACAGTGTATAATTGCATGATAAATACATATAATACTGCTCTTGATGTCTTTTATGCTATTTTCAAAACATCATCTTTGTTGCTCACACATTCTAATTCTGAGCATTTTATGTCCAATTGCTGCGTGGGAAAACCCTCCCAATGAAAAGTGAAAGCTTCACAATTTCTGTATATTGTTTTATGCCAGTAAATAAATGGATTTATACTGCACTATAAGCATTCTTATTTTGCATAGTCTGGTGTACTCTTAACTGATATATCTTTTGTCATGTTGTGCAAATATTATATGGAAAACTTATTACTTCTTTAATTTAAGGTGTACAGTATTTTCTGCTTTTGTTTTGTAAGTCTTGTTTATATTGATGATATGAAAAATATTGACATTTTCAGTCAGATTTATTTAAAAGGGAGATGCATATATTCTTCATGTTTTAGAAGTCAGCACACAGAACAAAAAAAGAAAAAGTATTTTATTTTACTTGATAATTGATGTAGGTTAATGGAAAATTATAAAAACATTGTTCTTGCTCTAGTCTTGTATTGAGTATAAAAATATATATCTGCCATTAAGAAATTGAGATACATTGAAAGTTGTAGTTTTAGAGATTTAAAGTGCAATTGCTTGTTAAACAACTTTGAATCAATAAGTTTGTTGTGACTAATCAAGATCATTGGCTAATTGTAGAAAGAAAGTTAGAAATTAAAATGTTTAAATATGTGCATGAAATAATCAAAATAAACAGGGTGCATATTTACTTTTGTAAAAAAGGAAGCAGATTTTTTTTTTTTTATGCGATACAAGTGAACTTTTATAGACCATCTTCAAGAATAAATAACTTACTTATCTTAAAAATTTTATTCCAAAATAGAACAAATTAAAAAAAAAAAGACAGGAAAAAAATCATACATAAAATAAAATAGCATGTAAAAACCACTGTATTGGACATTTTTGAATAATTAAATTTGCTAATAATAATAATTTTTGAAATTTAAATCAAGAATTAGGAAGCCCTGTATGGTTGTTGAAGATGAAAATTTATGAAGTCCAGATGTGAACCACATGAGTGAGTGTTTGCAGTCCCATCTGGAACAGAGTGCAGATACTGGATTATGAACTTATTTTTAACAAGAGGCTCATATATTTAAAAAATAAGGGACAAAATGTATCTTCTTTGTCAGAAAATTAGGTTTTGTCAGCAAGTCTTTCAAATTCATTAATTTTGTTTTTAATTCACTGTTAAAATGACAGGTGTTTTTTCAGAACTTATCGTCCTATCAGAAACTTAATTTTCTTTTGTAAAATTAGTGGATCTGGCAAAGACTTTCCTTGTTTTGGCTTTCCATTTTTTAAGTTTGTTTCGACTAGCATGGAAGGCAGGCCTTGATACTAAAGGGCTTGAAACACCCATCATTATTTAAGTAAAAAAATAACTCTGAAGTAATTAGAATTTTTGTGCGATTGTGTTCTGTTTTGGAGTAAAAATTTTAAAATATTCTTGTCTGAAAGCCATATGTAAGTGATTTGTTTTATCATTTTTAATAAGTTGGTTGAATTTATCTAATTTGTTAAATGGAAGTACTTATTGTATCTTTAAAAATGTAGTAGATATGAAATACCAAAGATTTCTGGCCTGCTGTGTTGATGATTATTTGTGGTTGAGAAACTGAATGGAATGTGGTTGATAAAGTGTGATATTGTGCCAAGTGACACAAAAATGGTAGTAATCAACATTGCTATGGTAATACCACACACACACGCACACACACACACACACACACACACACACACACACAGAACTGGTTGTATTACTAACTGGTAAAACTTTTTAACCTTAAAATTTGGAGGTGTATAGGAGAATTTTGTGAAATATTGGGCTGATCTTCGAATTGCATATAATGTTGTTCACTTTAGCAGTTAGGCTAAATTTGTTACATTTGCAACTCTGGAGAGCTAGTGTAGGCCAACTTCGTTACATTTGCAACTCTGGAGAGCTAGTATAGGCCAACTTCTTCTACTATATTTTTTGGCGTGTAAGTCAAGACCTTTTTTCTTCAGAAGTCCAGGCCTCTGCTTATCTACTACCCTCTAGGTCAGTCAAAAGTACTTACCTACTTCTTAATATATTTGTAGTACATCTTACCCTTGAGTCAACCACCCCCTTTGTAACAAAAACAATATTTACGTATTAAGACCGAATGATTAAAAAACACCACAACCCTCACTCTTTGCACCTAGTTAAAAAACATTGAGTTTAAATATTAATTAATTAAAAAGAATATGCATGTTTAAACTAGCACTAAGCTACAGTTAAAAACTAAGGGAAGAGTCAAAACTCAAATCTGGCGCATGCTGCTAGCACTTTCAAAGGCACAATTCTTCATCTACAGGCAGACTTCTGAACAAATCAGCTCCCCAACTAGAAGTGATCTCTTCATGAGCATATGGCACAAACCAAAACACAGGACATGGTCTCCATCCTATTACACATGTTCCCATTGTTACTATCACATATCATTAACTGTGCTGCCAGCTACTGGGCCAAAAAAGAACAACAAAAGGAGAGGGGGATTCTGTTGTATTTTAAACATTGAACTAATTGTAAATATTATTTCATATCCTTTTTCTTTTTTTTATACCTGTTCTATCCTAGATTGTATTTTTTTCCATATCTATTACAGTTTTTCATAAGTTACTAACCAATGCTTGCAGAGTCTTGAATATTACAAACATTTTCTTTATGCTTTTCAATGTACTTTCTGAGAATCTTAATTCTTTTTCATCAGAAATTTTTCAATGAGAAAAGGAAAGTATTCTGCCTCAAATTCAGTCATGATCCAAGCAACCTGAAAGGCAACATTACAGTCTTAAGAAAATTTCCTAAAATGTACAAAATGTATTCTTCTGTACACTAAGAGCTTGTTTAAAAGCTGCTGAAATGGATATTTCCATTTGACAGAAACATTAAAATCGCCATGACTGACTGGGAGTGGCAGCTGTTATACTTAATTGCATTCCCCTCATGATCTCTCCAAGACCCCGTGGATAGCAATGCCATCTAGTTTTGAAAAGCCATTGGAATTACAATGGATGTATCTCGCTTACCTTGCAATGATTAAACCTCTGAAACACATTCCTGACATGCAGTTGATTGGATAGTGACATTTGTGTCAACTGCCAGTGGCACATGCTCTTTAAGAATAGCAGTGACCAGCTGCTAGCAAAGCAAGTCCTTTTTTTCTCTGCCAGTCTCTCAGTTGTATCTCTCAAATGAATTGAAATCAACTATTGCTTTCATTTAATATGCTTACCTTGATTTATTCCATGTTTCCAATTGAAATCAAAAGCTCTTTTGGTTTCTGATTTTTATATATGACTGTGAGAAAGCAGTGAACTGTTACTCACACTGCAAGAGTCACTGATTTGGCACACTTGAGTGACCTTGTCTATCCCCCCCCCCCCACACACACACACACACACACCCGCCACCTTTGCGTAGTGGCTTCTCTGACTGTTCGGTTGGAAGAAAGGGATGCGGTAATATCAGATAGTAAGAAAAAATAAACTTAAAAATCCAATTTTTTTTTCCGAAAAAAATGTGGAAGTTTTCTCACTTTCTCTCCTTTTTAATATTTATTGAATATTAAAAAATAGTTACAGAATCATACAACTTGAAGTATTTTATTCCGTATTTAATGGTGTAACAATTTATAAAGACACACAGCAACTAAGTGTCAAGCTTTTACACTCCGAACGGGAGTCTTTCTCAAAGCCAGTGAACACATGAATGTCTTTGGGAACAACGATAATGGGAAATTATCGTAGTTTCCAAAGATATTCTTGTGCTCACTGGCCTTGAGAAAGCCTCCCGTTCAGAGTGTGAAAGCTCAACACTTAGTCGTGTGCTTTTATAAATTGTCACACCATTAAATACAGAATAAAATACTTCAAGTTGTATGATACTAAGATATAAGTTCCATTATTGTAGTTACAGAATTTCAGAACACTAACTGCATTTGTTCTAGGCTCGTCTTATACTCAGAACTGACTTATCTATGATTGAAAGTAAGAAAATTTATAAATTTAACTCTTTCGAGTTATACTCTGTATCAACTTAAGAGCCGAAAAATACGGTACTTCAGGTGGGAGTTCAATTCCTCATTCAGTTAAATGCAGTGAGCTCTTTCTCTATCTTGTCAGTGTCTTCTCCTTCTTGAAAGGTTTTACAAGTCTGGGCAATCGTTTAAAAAAATTAGATAACTTTCCTGTGAATTCCTGCATTTTAGAGTAATGAAAATAATGAACAATAAATTCGGAAGTTCTGTTTCTCAGTTGTACTGTTTCTTATGTAGGTGCTGATTGCACTGGTACTTTGGGGCTCAGGCCATTGTTGCCAGAGACTTTTATATGAAATCAGTAGACCAGAGTTTAAAAAAATCTGTAGAAATCAGTAGATCAGATTTCGTTTTGCATGAAATATGCACTTCACAAATGTAATGTATTATTGGATGTAATCTCAATATGAAGGAACACTTAAA
Source organism: Macrothele yani (assembly GCA_039090855.1). Classification (NCBI taxonomy): domain Eukaryota; kingdom Metazoa; phylum Arthropoda; class Arachnida; order Araneae; family Macrothelidae; genus Macrothele; species Macrothele yani. The sequence goes on from CM076998.1 coordinate 107,614,832, forward strand.
TCCACTGGTATGTCAAACATTATCAGTACTCCACAAATACTATTAAACAGCAGAGTGAAAATTCAAACCAAATACAATCCTGAGTCACTTTTTAAAATGATATTACTGATGATCAGCTTTATAAAACAGTGCTGATCATTAAAACTAATGTTGGTGTAAATAATTGTGGTATTTTCCTTTTAATGTACTCACAGCTGGATTTGTCCCACTTGTGTTTTTTTAAAACAGAGTATTTACACTTATCTAACTCAGCGATATCCAAATGTTCCCAAAGTATGTGAAATAAGTGCTATACTCAAAAAAGCATTGTTAATACAGATATCATACTATAGACATTTTCCTGATATTCTGCGTTTTAATAAATTAGGGAAAATCTTTGTATAACAGACTAACCAATTATCTAGAATAAAAAAAAAAATATTTCATAACAACCAGGATGAATTTAAAACAATAATAGGAAGCAGGTGTGAATAATTTTAGTCTGGGTCAGCTTTTTTTTCTTCAGATCAATTATGATTTGAGCCTTGTCCTTTGGATCAGTAAATGGTGAGTACTGAAAGAATGCAGACATTCTTAGACAGCATGTCCCTGAGTGTGTAGGTGGCCTTAAAGCAGATAAAAATCAATAGATTATGAAAATCTATCAATAGACAGGAGTCAAAATCAATAGAATTGCAACACTGGCTCATGCACATGATAAGCTTAAAATAATTTCTTGAGGGTTAATCAGAAACCTGGTTACATCAGAACTTTTTCCCAAGCACTCCACTCATTATGGAAAAAAATTAATGCTATAGACTTGCCTTTGTATACACTAATATGTATACATAGTGTAGCTTAACTGCACAACTGGAAACATTAAAACAGCACTTTGAATTACTACCAAACAGGGATTTATTATATCTTTTTTTGTGTAATCCACAGGGCGTGAAATTCAGGAAAAGAAAAACAATTCCTTCATATAATCTTCAGGCCTTGAAATTCAGAGCGGAAAATCGCTGTCATTTTTAAATGTTTTTCTGTTACTTTCAAGTGAATAAAGAGCACAAATTTTGTGGTTTTTTTTAGCATTACCACAGTTCTGTTGTTAGATTCCATAGTAAATATTAAAACTTTAAAGCATGTTTAAGTTACAAAAAAGTTTAATGTAAGGAAACTGATAACTTCAGTCTTCATCAGACTTTTAAAAGCTTCCTTACAGGAAACTTTTTATGTAACTTAAGTGTGTTTTAATACTTATTATTTACAGTTACGTGCTTATGACCAAATTTTATCATGTTAGATTCTGTAGTATGCAGTTCTGTAGTTAGACCTGTGGCACCAGGACTGTCTGTGATGCTAAGCATCCCATAGCATGTGAGCAAATAATATCAGCTTCATTGCATTGTATTTTCTGTCAAAATGCTCGTAAATAAAAACAAAAACAACTTTCTAATTGTTTGCAGACCCCCATCTTCATATCATGTTATATTTTCCTGTTATTAATGCATTTTCCAAATGCATGACTTCTATCAATCACATGTCTCTTTTAAAAAATGGAAGTGCCACAAAAGCATTTTTTTAAGCGGCAATGATGCGTAGCAGGATATCTTCACCTTCTCCATGATAGCAAAACAGATGCTGTAATGATAATCCCATTCGTTGACTTATCTGTTCATTAGACAGATAAATGTTTCATTACCCATGTGGCGCAGACCTTACGATATTCAAGGTGCATGATCGTATTGACAGTTCCAATGCTCACACCTGTACTGTTCACCAGTTCTCGGATCGTGATTCTTCAGTTGGCCTTTACTGCAGCATCCACGCATGTAATTGCCATCACTGAAACAGCACGACGTGGTGCTCCTGATCTTGGCTGATCTGCAGTACTTGTTTGCCCACCACTAAAGAGCTTACACCACTGCATTATAGTACTGTGTGGAAGACAAGCAGGCCCATATACCACCTTCAGTTGTCTGTGAATTTAGCTTGGTGGCATTTCTTCCCTTTCAAAAACTGAATTACAGCACTTTGAGCAACTTTGAACATATCCATCTGCTATGAGCAGTGGTTGTGGTAAGATTTTCGACAGGGAGTGAAAATACTCCTCACATAATTTTGAAGAAGTATTTTGCAATTCTAGAAGAAGCACACCTGTGTGCTCCCTTCCTCCCTCAGTTTGCAAATGACTGCCATAAAAATTCTCACTTCTAAAAAACTGCTTTTGTAATTCTATTAAAAATATATGCATTACAATTAAAAAATCTGTTCTTTGGACATGCAGTTATTTCAGTATAGCAAAACTTAAAATAGAGTAATAATTTCTAAGGTTACTGAATCTTGCAGATGAATGTCATTAATCCAGTTTCGCTTCTCATTCATGATGCGGTTTTGAGTAAAAAAATCTCTGTCACAAGATGCTGTGGTTAGTGGAATGTCGATGCAATCTGAGCTAATACTGTAAAGCTTTCATAAGCAGGAGAGCTATCAACACTTAATGAAATGATTAAGTGACAAAAGTCTCTCATTTTCATTCATTCCTTTATACCTTGCCTGCAATGGCAAAATTTTCTTCCTTCACAACTGAGTTTCTGAGCAGCAGTAATGGGAAATATTGTTTAGTGAATTTTGTTTTCATACAAAACAGGACAATGCAGAGGGATTTAAAATTTGATCAAAATCAGTGAGCAAGTTTATGGATGCCAAGTTAAATCTTGCATTCAAATTTTCTTGCAGTTTATTTACAAATTACATGAATGCACTTTTGTAACTGGTTTTAGCTCTATCACTTGAATTTATTTTAATGTCCTTGTACTGACCATTAGTTCAGTTTTCGATTGCTTTGAAAAATAGTAAAAATGTTCGTCTGGATTAAATTTCATGTGATCCAATAAGCTATGTACTTACAAGGTTAACATTGATGTACTTACAGAATGCAACTCATTTATAAATACAGTAAATTCAGTATTTTCAGTCTGAAGAATTTTACATAATCTGTCAATTATTATAAGTAAGACATCTCTCAGAAGACAAAGTACTGCCAGAAAAGAGTATTCCGAACAATTTTTTCACACATGTCTTGTCCTTTAAGGTCTTGTTTTTCTGCAGCCTGAGATATGCGAAACCGAGAACAGAAGCAGATCGGAGGTGGAAAAAGAGGGAGGAACTATGTTGTCAATGGTGCATCTGCTGTGTTGAACAGTTGAGACAAAATATAATAGTAATGATAATACAGGATGATATATAAAGAAGTATACAGTTTCAATGTACTATAAAACAAGGACAATGTAAGATATTATGTTACCTGTAACAGAATTGTAGGGGAATGTTTCAAGTTTTTTTTAGAGACAGTCACAGATGTTCCATGTGTGCACCCTTAGTCACACGACACACATCGAGCCAGTAATTCATTTCCACCCAAACACGAGGTAAGTTATCTGAATCAAGTGCAGTGATAGTGGCTGTGATACGCTGTTTCAGCTCCGCTAGATCAACAGGAAGGGGAGGGATGAATACCTTGTCCTTTACGTACCCCCACAGGAAAAAGTCACAAGGTGTTAAGTCAGGACTTCTGGGTGGCCATTTTCCCGGGCTTCATTGAATGGCTGTGGAAACACTATCGACGACTTCTTCCGATACACGCGGTCGTCCAGGACTTTTAAGTTTGCACATACAGCCCATAGTTTCAAAATTTTTGTGCCAATCGTAGATAGATTTTCTGGTTGGAGGTTCTTTTCCGATTCGTGATCGAAAATGCTGTTGCACAACAGTTACAAATTTCGTTTTGCTCAATTCAAGAACACGAAACCCCTTCTCCACTGCAGACGCTGCCATTTTGACTGACTAGTCACGTGACACGCGCTCTGCCACCTACGTCACTTCTCTCAGTAGCGGGACACAAACTTTATGAGTACATCTACCTAATGGTTCGCAGTTGTGGTCCGTGTCTTCAACTGTTACTGTTTTACAGCATCTGGAAACTGTATACTTTTTATGAATCACCCTGTACTTTAAAGTAAAAAAAACCCTAGAGTGGTGTTTAAATCAGGATGGATAGTTCTTGGAGCAGTCAAAATACGGCCGAATATTTTTAGGAAGTAATTTTGGTTTTTAATGCAGGAAATACACCTGTCCAGGCGTTAACGCGATCTCTGCCTATGAGAGAACAATAAAATTAGTCCAGCACGTTACACTGCTTCCCTAACAAACAAGCTGTAATGCATTTGCATAGCCTTTAAATTACCTGTACATTAGCACCACCCACTGACAAAATTAGGAAGTGCAAATGCATTCCAGTTAAAGAGTCGCACTACTTAGTGAATAACCCTTATAGCTCTAATAGCTGTTCCTGATGGTGGTCATTAAACCCTGAAACACAAAAAAGTAGCTGAAATGAAAGTGGTAGGAGGAATGTGACAGAATTAGTATGCTGATATTAGATATGAGTTGGGCACTTCCTATGTAAAAGATAAAGTTCAATGGCAACAAACAGGTGATGTGGACATATTTATCATGTGGGAGATTACAGAATATCTTTACAGGTTCTACATTCTAAAAGAGGTGGCTGCATTCCAGGAGAAAGGTGTAGAACTAGGTGGATTGATGGTGTAAGATAAGCCATTAGTGATAGTAGTAGTAATTTTTCAGAGGCACAAAATTGCATAATGGTCTGATAACGGATATGGAGAACTTTCTTGTATGATCAGTAGAGATTTTCATTTTGTTTTTAATTTTTATTTTAAATTTACTGTTCTCATCATTTGTGTGTTTTTATTTTAAGTCTCCAACTTGAACACTGTATGCAGACGTGAAACCATAATTAATAAATACAAAATTTATTGACATACATGAAACCCCCAAAAATTCAAGGTTTTGAAGTCATTCTGCAACTCATTAATTATTACAAGCAGAAATATCTTAAACAATTAACTCCTTTTTTTTTTTTATAAACAGAAATTATTGCAACACCTAACTTATCATTACAAATATCAGTAACTGAATTTCAGTGTTCAGCAAATGAACAAAAGATTCTTGCACCTGAAAAGACTCACTAAACTCAGAAAACGCTTTAATGTTAACACCATTTTAAAATAATACCTTCTTATATAAGACTGAATTCACTGCAGTGCAAGACTTGTTTGTTGAACTTCTCCCTTATCAACTCCATTTTCTTCTTCAGGCAGTTCCACTTTTCCATCCATGGCACTTACACTGTACATTATTACTCATATGTGAAAAAATTTAGTACTGCCTCCTATGCATTTCTTGGACAATCATCAATAAAATGCTGTCCCACATCCAATGTAGTCATCACTTCAGTGAAAAAAGTTGAGTAGTGTAAAACTACAATTCATAAACGTTTGTAACTGTAAACTAGTTTTAACTTCAATTTCTTTCCGTGCCATTCTTGTATGGTTAAAAGGTGTGTTTACTGCTGAATCATCAATTTTTTTGGATTGTAGCATCTAATTGGTACCAGGACTTTTTTCTCTATAAAAAGGAATTACTGAATTATTACATCATATCTGGTTTTTTTTGAGGATTTTTTTTTTTTTTGGGGGGGGGGTTTTAATTTTGCTGTTGGTGTTTTCCAACCTTTTTTTCTTTTTTGGTATAGAATTTATTTTTTCTACTTCATTGCAAATATGGGAATAGGAAATTGGAAAAACCAGTGTTGAGCATCCTAAGTAAGATGTGACATGGCCTCTTTCTTATAATGGATATGAAAGTTTAATAATGTGTGTGGCAAAATCACTTTTTTTTTTTTGTATAAAACTTTAAGAACCTGACTGTGCTTAATTTAGACTGGGATTTATTAGTCAATATTTCTCAAATAAATAATTATTGTTAAAACTAGCACTTGTGGTGCTACCTCTCATCTTCTCAGAATGTTCAACTCTTAGCACAACTTTCAGATTAAATTATCATGCCAAAAAGTCCCAGGATCTTACACAGTTATACAAATTGAAAATGCTTAATGAGTGATGGATGACACACCAAAAGTTCCGAATGAGTTTTTTTTTCTTTGAAACATATGCTTTGCCTAGCCTTTAGGCATATTATAGCAACTTTGCATTGTCTTCTTGTGTGATTGTCAGCCAGTGGATTGAGATGACTGGGAGTCACCATGCCCAAGTGACTGACAATGCCACATGACTAGAATTCATTTCATTGACGCCATTCATGTTCCTAGTGGCTGACTATCCTACATGACTGAGCATTATCTCACTCTGTTGGCTGGAAATACTACATTACTCAGAGTAATCTTGCTCTGGTGGCTGATAATGCTATTTGACTGGAGTTCATCCCAATGACTGCCGTTTATCTCCCTTGTAACTGACAATGCCATGTAACTTGTAGTCATCTGACTGATTCCCATTCACCTCATCTAGTGGTTAACAATGTTACATGACTGCAAGTCATCTTAATCTATTGACTAGCAATGCCGTGTAACTGAGTTATCTCATTGACTCCCATTAATCTCACTTGGGGCTGACATTGCTACCTACCTAATGGGAAGTCACCTCCCCTGGTGGCTGAGAGTTCTGTATGACTGGGAGTCATCTCATTGACTTCCATTCATCTCACTAGTGGCTGACAGTGCTGCATAACAGGAAGTCTCACTCTAGTGGCTGACTGTGCCACAAAACAAGAAGTCCCACTATAGTGACTGACTGTGCCACAAAACAGGAAATCTCACTCTAGTGACTGACTGTGCCACATAACTGGCAGTCATCACACTACCTCCCCATTCATTTTGCTCTAGTGGCTGACAGTGCTACATGATTGGTAGTCATCTCACTATTGCCAAGAAATGCCATATGATTAGAAATCACCTCACTGGCTCCCAATCATCTCACACATAAGGGCTGACATTTCTACATGATGGGGAATCATATCTTGCCTATGGCTGACTATGTTACATGGCAGGGAGCCATCTCTAGTGGCTGACAGTGCCACATGATTGGGTGGCAACTCATCTTACTCTAGTGGCTGATGATGCTACATGACTCAGTCACCTCACTGTATTGATTGACAATTTCATATGGCTAGTAATCATTTCACCACAGTGGCTAAAAATACCACATGACTGGGAATCATCTTACTCAAATGGTTTTACAGTGCCTCAAGAGAACGATGGTGAAATTGGTAGAAAATTTCTAAAAATTAAGCAAAATCATGTAAAATTTCATTTTTGAACCATAAAGAAGTGAGGTTTCATTTTTGATCTTCAGACATTAACCCGTTTTCAATTTGGATAATATTGTTAAAGTTCCAAAGACTCCTTACAAGACAGTTAATCTGCTAGTTTTATCAGGAACTGGATATTCTGAGAAGATGGGATATAACACCATGAGTTGTTTTTGAAAAACAATTACTTAATTTGCAAGGTGTTTTTCTATCAAGGATTTTGGTAAATTCTAAAACCATGTTAAAAATGTTTCTCATATGGCTGAGAATGTGTCAAAGAGTCCATCCATATTCAGGTCAGTCTTTTACATCACACAGTGATAAATTATCTGGTAAGAATTCATTCATTTCAGGATTGCAATTTGTTTTTTATAGAAATTAAAGTACTTTGCCTGGTGTCTATCTTATTTGGTAAAATATTTAGAGATCAGAAATCTGTTGCCATAAATAACCGCAAAGTCGATCCTTTTATCATTCTTCAAATGCTGTTGAATTTTGTGTACAGTTTAAGTAAAACCCAGTGAAGGTATTTTGGATGGGGTTTTCATGCAATTTTATGCTATGACTTACACAGATTCTATATATTAAAAAAAAAAATCCTACGGTCTGATTTTCACAGTCTTCAAAACTTTCTCTTGAGCTGCAACAAAGGAAATACAAAATTTTATGGAGTGCAGTTTATTACAAAGCATGCTGAACAATTGTGAATGTACCACTTTTTTTATTTTTGCATGGTTATCTTCAACTACAAAATAAATTTAAGGTGACCACTCTACCATGTTGATCAGTTTTTCAGTTGCAAAACATCATATGCGTGTGAATTACAAAATTCGTTTTATCTGAGATTCTTTAAGTATTTTTAATGGGATTTCATAAAGATAAAGTTTTTACTTACAACCAAATTTTTGGGCTAATACCTGGCCCATCATCTCCTGGGGCATTGTTAAAATAGGCACTGCCAGTCATGTACTAACCACCCTCTATGATCATTTATTGTGGCTTTTCCTTCCTGTTTTGTTTTTAGTCCACCTATTTTCTATTTTAAAAAGAGCTGCTGGTGCTGTTATTTTGAATGAATCCCAGTATATAAAATTTCCAGTTTTTTATCATGCCTATCTAATCCTGTTTTCTTTTCCATATTTTTAATTGCTGCCATATTTCTCACCACATAATTTTTCAGTTACCTTTGGAAGTTTGCAAGAACTCTATGTACTGTAAATTACTCCTTGTAGTATGTTATCTTTTTTGTTGCTTCAGACTGGGGAGGAATTTATTAATTTCATTTCCTGTAAGCCCCCTTTCCCCGGTGTGCAAGTATCTGAACTTCTGATTGATTCTTCAAAGTTTTTCAAAAAGTTCCTGATGGTAGGTAACTTTTCTAGTCAACTTTATTTCTTCAGTAGAATGCTTTTACTTTTGTTTAATAATTTATTAACTAATGCAAGTTGGTAGTAATTATCTTAATTAATTTTTACTCTGCTTTATGTATTAGAGTTGATCAATAAAAAATGTATCAGTGTACTTAGTACGCCAGGAAAAGTACTTGGAAAGATCATTATCAATAAGATACAAGGTGTTGCATCAAAGAAGGTCTGTAATGTACAGAATGGTTTTATGCTTGGCAAAGGGCTGCACTAACCAACTTCTGCATTACATATGGTGATTGAAAAGTATCTGTCTGTTGGTAAAAAAGTTTTTGCTGCCTTTTTAGATTTGAAGAAAGTTTATGTCTGGATAAACAGACATAATCTTGAATAATTATGTTATAGCTGGGAATCTGCTTAAAAGTATGAAAGCTATGTATGCTGGAAGTAGAGCATGCATACAAATTAATGTTTTATTTATGTTTTATTTAAACATTTATTTTTATTGGTGCAGGAGTCCCAAAGTAGAGGATACTGGTTTTTATGTCTTTAAAACATACATGTGTACAGATTGCTGTATGCTGATGACTTGGTCCTGTTGGCAGAGAGCAAAAGTAAGTGGCAGATTATGTTGTTCCAGATGTACAAAGTTTGTATAAAATTCCAACTGAGTATAAATAAGGGAAAAACCAAAGGTATGGTTTTTGAGTGAGGAACTGTTGATGCAAAATCAGTCTAAATGGTACAGAGATAAACCAGGTGAATGAGTTTGAGGAAGCATGTTTGACAGAGAAAACAGGTTAGATGGCAAAATTAGTTGGTGAGTGAATTCAAATTTGAATGGCTGTTTACAAAAGTGTAGTTGTTCCTGCTCTAATGCACAGCAGTGGAACCTGGGTACTGCAAAAGAGATATGTGAGTCATTTGTGTGCTGGAGAGATGTGTTAAATTGGAAAAAGGGGTTGTAGCAAGACTTGTTCTGATCATGTCAAGAATGAAGATGTTGTACATATGCATAATGTGAATTTAAATTTTGTTAGTAGGTTGGAGACTGATATTCTGAGGTGACTTGGCCATGTTGAAAGAATGAACGATGAGATGCTTACTAAGAGAATTTATCCATCCCAAGTGGCAGGAATGAAAGGTAGAAGACCAAGAAAGTAATTGGAGAACCGAATTCAGAAATGTCTGCATGAGAAAAATATGAGTATAAAGTACAAAAGGTTTTGTGTGAGACATGTGATGGATGCCAGTAAAACTCAAGTTATGTGCCAAAATCACTGTAAATGAAGGCTTTTGATAATATCAACAGTAAGTAAATTTGAGCACCACTAATTTTAAACTATTATTTGGCAGATGAGCTTCTTTTGAGGAGTAACCTCTGAATCTCATAAAACAGCTTAGTGATAAGTATGTAATGAAAAATGAACTAGCATTAAAATAATGAGGAAAATATATTTTATTTTAACAGTTATCACTATCCTTGTTCAAGCAGCTGTGACATGAATAGGATAATGGCATTTTAAAAGAATATCCTAGGATACTGTCAGAGCCATTGTATGACAGAAACCTTCACCTCATTGTCCGATTGAAATCTTCAACTTAAAGTGTTCACCAAACGCAATATAGTCACAAGACAACAGCTGAGAATGATTTGTTAGATCATTAGCTATCTGTTTACAAGAACAAGGTCTTTTACTTTTTTCACAATGTTCATTGTAATTGCATCATGCAGATGATGGGGTTGTTGCTTATCTTGAACATTTTCCAACCCCTCATGAGACATTTTACCCCAGGCCTTATTACTCCACCTTATTAGCTCCAGATAAAGGCAGACTGGGTAAACTGTGAACTCGTATGTGACCAGTAATTTCAGTTGGTCCATTCCTCTCTGTAGTTAGGCGACAAATCATTGCATGCTGTTTCACCTTGAATGCTTGCATTCTGTGGCTAGGTGGAAGGTGTAGCCTGTTGTCTTCACCGCAGTCATGCTTATTACTGACTTTTCCCTCTGACAGTCTTCTTTTGCATACCTCTATCACTCAGCCATAGCACACATGTGATACACATTTTCTACTGTGAGCTATTCTTATTGGCTTGTTTTTTACTGATCAAGCTCAATATATTTGTTGTATTTTCTGAGGAATCTATCCAACTGAATTTTATGTAGAAGTATCTTGACTAAAATGGTCTTAAAAGATAAGAGTTGAAAACTAATATTTTATTTGTGTAAGTTGATTTTTTGTAGGTTTCACAGTTATTACTTTTTTTATTTAATTTCAGAGAAAGGTCAAGATAATTTAATTTAATAAGTTATAATTAAAGTGAACTTAATGTTTTGTTCATTGCCTTCATGATACAATGTTTTGGGCTCCAAATGAACTTCTTTCTCCTTATGTATAATGTTTTGTTGTTGCTGTTCTTATATTTTGCCAAAAATGGCAAAAGGTACTTAAAAAGCGCATATTTTTTTCCTAACTGTCTGCTCAAAATTCAGAAGTTATGATCTAGTGTCTAGAATTTCTGCTGTTGGTTTGTTGTGTTGATGATGATGTCATGTGGCATCAGCTGAAACCCCATGGAAGAGCATGGAGTAGTAGTAATTTGCTGAAAAAAATGAAGGACTGTGACCTAAATTAAACACATCTAACAGATTCCCCCCAACAAGCTCCATCATCATCTCTTGGTAGTGACATTTCACTTCGTCTTTCCTCCATTTTTGTATATGCAAATAACAATTATTCATGAGAAAATTAAGTGTGAAACTGGAATTTTGAACACATAATTTTGACTTTGGTTTCACAATTTAAATTGTGAAGTGATTATGTGCAAAATTCAAATCTTGAACTCATAACTTTAACTACAGTTTTACAATTTACACACTCGCTATTGCATGTATGATTTGTTTTATCAGAAAAGAAAACTGATTTGACTATCAGAACTGTTTTATATTTAGTTTCTATTACATCCGCAAAGTTAAATTATATTGAGAAATATTGCAGACTTCAATTTCCGTAGTTAAATTATGTGTAAAAGTATATTTGTGCACGTTATTGTTGCATATGCAGTTGGTAAGGTCCTTAAAAACATTGGAGGGAAGGTGGGGGGTGCTCAAAAAGAGTGCTTATTTTTTTGTAGGTGAAAGTGAGTGGGAACCCTGTTCCGCTTAACTCTATGAAATGCCGCTGTAGGAGACACAAAACCACTCAAAGCAAGATGTACCACAACAATGTAAAGTGCTCCCTTTCCGTTGCATATGCAAGGAAAGCTTTCCAGAAGAAATTCACAGGTGTGCACAGTGGAAACATGAGTGGAGCTTAATGTAATTTCTTACCAATGAGCACCAGTATTCACTTCATTTCTGCACTGCTCAACCCTTGTTCCAAATGACTTGCTGCATACTTGGACATATTTCCTTGCTTGTTATGGCAGTAGTACACATAATCTTTTCCAGCCATTGTACTGAGAATAACATTTGCGCACATGAACACTGTCTTTTCCGGTTCGTTAGTAGCACAAACAAGTGAACTCTCTGCAGTCATGCTGTGACAAAGAATATACAAATGTGCATACTTTCACTAAAACCTATTATGATACCATAAACTCTGATATACTACTCTGCCATTTTGCTTGCTATGAAAGTAGCACACATAGATGCATTCCATATGGTCGTATTCAGTGCACCAGTTCTTCACATTGGAACTACATCATCTTACCTAGTTTGACAATCACATACACACACTGGTACACTGTGTCATTTCACCTTTTAGGACAGCAGTGTGTACAATGTACTGCCTTTGTAGTTATACACTCAAAGTACTGTAATGAATTTATAAGTTTACCTTCTAATGCTCCATATGATATAGGGAGAAATATATTCTGTAGATTTCATTGAATGATATCCTGTAGAATTCAACTATATAGTTTTTTGGTCATCTTTTTAAAAAGTTCCTACACTGTCAGCATTGATCAAAATTAAGAATTTAAGAGGTTTATAATATTTTATGCTACTAGTTTTACAAAGTGGTGTGATAAAAATTGTTTTATTTATTACTAAGTGTAAAATGTGATTATCTTTTTCCACACTGTACTAAAGTTATGTCATAGTAATGCACAAAGATTTTTTTACTTGTTAAGCTTATTCAAAATTGAATACAAATTAAAACAAAAAATATTTTAATATTTTGTGTAAATTGCTTTTTCCATCTGTGTTGCATATCAGCTGTTGAATTTAGTTTCTTTTGCATTTTCATCTCTGCAAAGAAAAAAAACTAATCTGTCTTGGTGATAAGTTTAATTGGAAGCATTTTCCATGAATTTTAAAATGTATAGTTCATTTTAATGTAGCGTTTATTTAAAAAAAAAAAAACCTTTTAAGTGCGGAAAAGATTTCTGCAATCATCATGTATAATGTCAGTCATTTATGCATCATTTGAAATCATTACATTTGTTAATTAGTTTCTTCATGGTTGTGATGGAATTGTGGATCTGAAAATGTTGCAAAATATGACTTTATACTCAATGCTATGTGTGCATATTTATTTAAGTGTGAGCACATCTCTGTGTGCAAGTATATACTCATACAAATAATTAATTACATATGTATATATACATGAGATATACTTCTGTTGAACAAAATATATGGCATAGAGCTTATGTACATAATTGAATCATGAGATAAAATAATTGATATGATAATATAGTGAAATTTTATAAGTTATAATGCATAAAATATAAATATTCATGTTCTGTCTTAGTTTTGTTTGTCAAAAAAAAATTTGTGTTTCTATATTTGTACTTCATTACCTAGTGGCAATGTACATGATAACATATATGATGTTTTTAGTTCTGACATGGTGGCAAAAAAAATAAATGAAAACATTATTTTGGTTTGCTAACCCATTATGTTCCGTGGTGAGGTGTTTTTTGTTTTGTTTTTTATGAGGGGAAGTGTTAAGTTCTTGAGCTCAACTTATAGTAGTTTTGGTTTTCATAGAAGCAATTTACTTTGAGGTAAATATTTGTTTTTATCTTCTTACAAAAGCATTGTTGTTCAGATGTACATACCTTAACTTTTCACTGCAAAAGTTGTATTCTATATATGTGCTCTGTTTGTGAGGAAGGTCATCCAACAAAAGCTCAGCAACACAAAACCAACTTGAGTGAAAGTTTGTATCCTGTATGCACACACTTACTTGTAGAGTGGTTATTTGATGAATTGTTCTGGACTTTATTTTGGAGTAAAGCAACCTATGGAAGTGGTCCATTTTGTTAAACTTTAATTGTATCCTGGATATAGACTAAATGTTATGCCACAAATTTTGCTAGTAGAATGTGTTAAGTAAACTTAGGTTGTGTTTATTACAGTTAATTTTGGAAGGAATTGGTAGTGATGAGGAGTATATCACATTTGATAGAAACAGTGTGAATAACAGGTGTATCATGCTCAGGAAATGGGAAATTCTGAAGATTTTCACTTGCCAGAAAAGTTTCCCACCAGCCAAGGTGTTCAGCAGAAGCGAAGTATAAGAATTAAATCATCTGCCATTACATTCTGACTAAATATAAATATTTTGTCCCCAAAATATGAACTCAAAAAAATTGCTTGCAAATATGCTATGAATGCAGTTTTTCTGAAGAGATGACAGCAATAGAACTTTGCTGTCAGAAACTTTTCGTTTTGCTCAATAGCATGTTTAGTACCAGACAATGATTACCAATTGCCTATTGAATTACATGGATAAACCTTTTTAAGTGCTTCTGTATTTGTGCTCAACATTTTGCCTTGTATTTACATGGAAAAAAAAACATGCAGTGATCAAGTTGACCTGTCTACCTCTTCTCCTTCAGTAGAGTAGCAGCAAATATTCTTTTTCATGGTAATGGCTGTGTTTACCATTCATCTGGATCAAAACACTGTAGATACTCGCTTCTAGGCCAACTCTCGTTAATTCATCAACAGAAAAAAAATTGATGAAAGAACAGGACTTGCATGTAAGCCAAACTTAAATTACAAGAGGTTTGAAAAAAATATTATTGAAATAAATTTATGAAAAAATTTCTAAAAAGATCTTTGAAAACCTTGCAGAAACTATTTGACTCATTTTTGGAGTTTGCAAATAGTTCTAGTAAGTCCATTTCCAATAAAGTTGTATCATCAATATAAATATCATCAAAGTAACTGTTCCTGTTTTTCTTTTCATATGAATCGGAAAGGAAATAACATTCTATACCATTCATGACATTACTTGCAGCATTATTTGAAAAGATCATGAGTCACAACTTTGCACATTACTGTCCTGGCTGACCTTTAGATTATACCCCACTTTTGTGTCACCACCTATTAGCATCTATTTTTCTGACCTTGTCAGTTGTATCTTCAGCTTGCCCCCCCCCCTCCCTCCCTGCAATGAGGGGCAAAGCTATAGATAATAACTGACACCTATGTTTTGTACCATAATTTTTGGGCTATGTGCCATGGCTCTTATGGTAAAAAAAATCCCTCCCCCTGTGGCTCTTATGCCAACATGGCAAATTTTAAACAATTGCTCGTAGGTCTACAAATACAGGGTGATTGTAAACTCCTTCAACAAAACAAGAGGGGTGATAGTACATATCAAGGCAAACAATATTTGCAATGGAACCTGGGGCCACATTCCACTCTTAGTGCCAGAAAAGAGTAAAGTTACATATCCACATTGAGCCTTCAACAGTGAAAATAAAGAGACATACCTAATTTATTAGTTGCACAATTTTAATTGCATCAGAGAAAGACTCAAAGGAGCTGCTCAAACTGGCGTCCAAGGGCATCGTTGCACAACCCACACCGGTGAATGAAGGACTGCCGCACCCTCTCGTAGACTCCCGGTGTGGTGTTGATCTTGTCCGCAGCAACAGCGATTTGCGTGACGAGATCTTCCAGGGAGTTTACAGGCGTCTTGTACACCAATGTTTTCATGTGCCCCCAGAAGAAGAAGTCCAGTGGATTAAGATCCAGGGAACATGGAGACCAAGCCACAGGTCCACCACGTCCAATCCACCACCCGGGATATGTCGCACATTTAGGAAGTATCGGACCTATGTGGCAAAAGTGTGCTGGGGCCCCATCATGCATAAACCACATTTCCCTCCGTGTGGTGAGCGGAACATTCATCCTGCTACAGACCAGGAAGCACTTGCTCCAGGAACACATGGTATGCTGCGCCGGTCAGACGTATAGGTCAATTCTCATGTGATGTTCGCACGGTAATATCGCTGAACGGGTTTGGCTGCATTTTAAAATGTTTGCTCCCCTTCGTCTATGCACGTGTTCAGCGCACCTGATTTGCATCTTGGGCTTCTCATGCAGTGGTTGGTACTCCGTGTGCCTGCTGGATGTTTTTGGAACGTGCTCTTTTCTGGCACTAGGAGTGAAATGCGGCACTAAGTTCCATTGCAAATATTCTTCATCTTGATGTGTACTATCATCCCTCTTGTTTTGTTGAAGGAGTTAACAATCACCATGTATATGCTCTCTCTCTCTCTCTCTCTCTCTCTCTCTCTCTCTCTCTCTCTCTCTCTCTCTCTCTCTCTCTCTCTCTCTCTCTCTCTCTCTCTCCACATACAGCATTGTTGAACCTTGGATTTATTATGAATTATATCTCCAAATTATGGGTTTTTTTCCCTTAAGGAATAATAGGAAACATATGTATGTAAAATTTTCGGGTAGCACCCCTACTCTCCCTCAGGACTACATCGGTAGTAGGTGTTGCCATTCATGAGATTAATTCCAACCTTTCAAATCATTTAATGTTGTACCTCTTATTTTCTCTATTTCCAGTCCTGACAATTTTCTTTTGAAAAAGTAATGTTGATGTATCAGAACTTCTGTGTTCCAAAGCACTTTGTCCTGTATTTTGAACATGTCTGTTTGAACCTGTTTTGTTTGTCATATTTTTCATTGCAGCTACGTTCTCTCTCTGCCAATCTGGTTTTAAGCTGTCTGCCTGTTAGACCACACTCACATTTTGTGTTGTAGACCACACCTTTCTGCAAAAAGGATGCTTTCTTCTTTTTGTTTTAATTTTGGAAGGTAGTTACTAATCTTATTTTGTAATCCTGGAGCCAGAGTCTGACTAGAAACTTCTCACTAATTCTCTGAAGTTTTTCAAACAGTCCTTTATGGTAAATAATTTTTCTAGTTGACTGAAACTTAGTTTTAGATTTCAGATTTTTTTTTCTTTGTTACTAAGAATTTTGTTGACTAGTGGAGAAGGGTACTTGTCTCAGACGTGCATGATGAAGTCGGAGGACATTTCTCTTAGACCTACAGCAGTACTGGGAATATTGTGTTGTTCCAAAAAATTGGGTTAAAATTGTTACCCCAAATAGCATCTGTTGTTTTCACCCAGGCAGTTAAAAATACTTGAAATCAAAAACAGAATTGATTTCTGTTTCTTATTGCCAGTACTTTGGTGCTTCATTTATCCATTTATCTGTGCTTTTTTCATGAACATTCTTCTATAAAAATTGGCTATTTAATATTTCTCACTTTATTTTTCACTCAGTATTTTTTGGTAGTACAAACCAGCTTTTTTTAGCAAAAAAATAACAGTAATTTGTGCTGTATAAACTGCATTTACCAAGTTGGAAATCGTAACCAAATAAATAAGAATAAAGGCAATAACATTCATAATTTCTAATGACATCATCCATTTGAATTTTATAGTAGCTCGTTAAATTATCAAAAATAACATAAAATATTATGAAATTACGGGAAAATAACTTTTAAAAATGTGTAGGTAGTGATCCAGATGTGATAAAAAGAAGAAAAAGCACAAAGGAGAAACACTTTGGTGATGCCACTATTCTCCCCTAGATCGATACCACTGTTCTCTATCTCCTCCCAAGACATCGTAGAGAAATGCAGCTCCTCTTACCAGCCAATGGTGTAAATGCATCACATAAAGAGACTTTGATGTCACACTTTCATGCAGTTATTGGTTAAAATGGTCGATCTTGTCATATGAATGATATATTGTCTTCTATCAGTATTTTATGTCATACAAACAGTTCAAATGGCTGGGGCATATTCTAAAGCTTTGCCATACTTTCTTTCTGTAAGAAAGAAATTTTGTGGTCTCACGTTGAAAAAGGATTTTTGCATATATCATATCATTGACAACTATTTCTGTTTTCTGGAATTGCATGCTAGGTGCAAAGATGTTCCATTATTGATTTATAATTTTAACTGACTGGCATATAAGCCAACCTGACCCCTTCACTTTGAGAAGAGAATTTCTTCCAAAATCTCTCACCTTATAGGTGAGTATTTATGGTACTTCATTTTTGCATTGAATTCAACATATTTTCTCAGTTGGAAAATTTTGGGTTTAACTAGGAATTACTATTTTTATTTTCAGATTATTACTTTGTTAAGTTTCTTCTGAAAGGCACATTATTCATTTGAATAAAAGGTAAAAGATAATTACTTGAACCATTGAAAACAACTGATAAAAATTTTGCTAACAAATAAAAAAAAATCAAGCTCACCAGTTGACAAGTACAATCCCCCAACCTTGACCATATTAAATAGCCAGTCAATCTTTGGTTGTTCAATAATCATGGTAAAAACCTTTTTAAATGTAGAGTTAGTGGATAACATGAAACACTTACACACACTAGAAATGAAACTAGCAAAATGAGTTGTAAGGAAAACCTATTTGTTCCTCACAATCCATTCCCTAGAACCAATTCCTTTCAACTGTCATAGTGTGGCAACAGTTAATGATCAGCAGATACTACAAAAGTATGTGGGAAAAAAAATAAGTATTACTCGTGGTAATGGATTAAAAGCATTATAAATGATATTATGTAAATAAAAAGATGGAAATTCTACTCCACACAAGAATATATGACCTGTAACACAAATTAAACTTAGTCATTTTATCAAATAATTGATTCATAATATGTGCTGTTTATATAGTTAATTTATGTGCCTTTATTCCACCACAATATTTCCATGTTATTCCTTTTTTTTTTAATCTGAGATGTATCTTTCCCTGTTTAACATGAATAACAAAGAGACTACTATAATGTTACATGTATTATGGTTTCATGATAGTAAATGATTAACTAATATGATTTCAGATGACATCATATAGTCCTATGATAATCACCTTTCAGCTTTACACTTGAAACAAACCTATTACTGAAAAAAAAATCTCTTCCTCCTCTTACTAAAATATTTTTTTCATAAAAAGGCACTTCTTGCCATTCAGTACTTAAGTCTGTATGCAAAATTAAGTACAGTAATGTACTTAATTGTATAGTACAATTCTTAATGGATATGTATGAGTTTATTAAAACTTTACATCTGCCTTTTTACCAAACTTCAAATATTTATTCAATATATTTGATATTGGCCTGAGGCTAATATTTTCAAATGGCTAAAATATATGGTACTTTTTATTGAAGATTGCAGTATGTATTTCATATACCTCATTCTGTTCTCCACGTTGTGGTTTACTTGGGGGAAAAAAATTATTTTACATGCCAGGTGCAGTACTTAAATTGGAATAATTCTGACTATAATACTGTAAGGCAATTAAAAAAATAGATTAGGTTAGGCTTACCCAGTTTCTAAAATTTGTGTTGATATTCCTCTTTATTGTTTGCCACATTATGTAACTCCACGAACAATATCAGATAGCCGTTTGAGATGCAAAAACCAATTGTTCAAAAGTTCAGGTTTAAAATGAAAATCGGAACACTTTAGAATCTTGCAGAGTTGAAATTTATAGCAATCAAATGAAATATTAAAACCATTCAGAAAGATGTAAACAAATTAATATTCAGGTAAACTACCCTGTACTGAAAAAAAACCTCCTTGTCTACTTCCAAACAAATAATACACATTAGTCTGTCAAAAGTCATTGAAAATGCAAGCAAAGTGTTAAGCAAAATGCGTCCAGGGTGACTGTGTAAAAGATGTTTAATCAGTACTGGGTAGTTTTCCTGAAGATGTGTTATGTTTCTAAAATGGTTTTAATATTTTATTTGATTATTATTTTATTTTATCTCTGCAACATCTAAAGTATTCTGATTTTTATTTTGAACCTGAACTTTGAACAATTTGTTTTATTCATCTTAAACAACAAGAAAGAATGTCAGCCCAAATTCAAGAAACTGAGTAGGTCTTAAAATAGTATAACTATATTATTAATCTAAATTTCTTGGCGTAGATTAATGATATTCACCCCACGATCAATTTCACTATGGAGCTCGAACACAATGGTGCCTTGCCTTATCTGGATGTATTACTGAGCAAGATGCCTGAAAATCGCCTTCATATGCAAGTCTACTATAAACCCGCATCCATCCCCAATTTGATGCTCCGCAGCTCATTCTGCCCTGCTAGTTACAAGTCAGCTTTCTTCCGTTCTCGAATAAGAAGAGCCTTTGCAGTATCTTCCGATGTTCTTTCTAGACAATGTGAATTAATGAACGTTACCAAATTGGCCACTGAGGCAGGATACGCCCCGGACCTGGTACATAGCTATATCAAGAAAGTCAGAACCAGTCATATTAATCTTTCTACGATGCAACTATGCTACCTAGGCTCAATTCCCCACATACCAAATGTTTCTTATCAGCTCAAGAACGTGCTCAAGAAAATGAACCTTAGTGTTGGCGTCAGGTCTCCAACATCTTTATATGCCATGCTTCAGGGAAACTCTGACAAGTCCCTGCTTTCCAATGAGGCAGGTGTTTATGCCATCCCTTTACAATATCCAGACAGCTCCAAGCAATGCTACATTGAAATGACCAAGCATTCGTTTGGAACTAGAATCAATGAGCATAAAAGGGACATAAAAAACTGTAAAGCAACAACAGCCCTATCCAGAGTGGTCCAGCTCAAGTCCGCTACTCTTATGTGGGATGATGTAAAGAAATTAGCCTCCTACTCCACCCCAAAATCTATCGCCATTCGCGAAACTTTAGAGATCATCACCAATGACAGCCTCTCGCTGGAGTTGCCACGAGTTTGGAACCAGTTCTTCAAATAATGAATGCATTTTGTTTCCTTCTAGGATTCCGCGTGTTAACGAGCATGACTCCTCGAGTCTCTGGATGAATAATTACTTAGCATCTGCTCATTTATTGTCAAGTCACCGCATTCAAATTGTTGAAGCGTTCTATTATTCAGTTTGCTGTCTACCTTCCTTGAAAAGGCCATCTGGTTGATATGCGAAAGCTTGGAAACTTTGATTTATAATCTACGCCAAGAAATTCGGATTACTAATATAGTTATACTATTTTAAGTGTCATTGGTGTACAGTTCCTCATTATTATTGAGTAGGTCTTACCTAACCTATTTCTTTTAGTGCCTTGCAACATTATATAGCTAAAAAATTTCCAATATAAACAGCATTGCATTCAGAATGTAACATCTTTTTGCAAAACAAAATATGTGGAGAACAAAATGGGATTGTATGAAATATATACTGCAGTCTTCAAATTCAATGTTTATTTGCCATCTTTTATTTATGTCATTTTCAAGCTGAAAGTGTCTTAAAAAGTGAAATACTGGAAGCTGAATATTTATGAAGAAAAGTTATTTGAGATCAGTGTATACTTGCTTTCAGGGAAGGTTATAAAATGGGGTGTCTTTTAAGTGGTGAAAATACATTTTGACTGAAATAAGAAAAATTATATTCTGTATTCTAATGATGAAATTACAGTGTCAGATTAAATACAATAGAATGAAGAAGAGTGAACATGAATTTTGGATACAAATACAGTGTAAATGGTGCAAGATTTTTTTATTTTTTTTAAATGATGCTGACAGTATTGATTCTGCAGTATATGTAATTTTATTTTAATACTTTTTTTTCTTTCTTTGTGAACATAACCAGATAGCTTATGGGCCTTATGTTTAAGAAATTTGGTAAATTATTAATTAGGATGTAGACTTAATGCACCGATAACTAAGTTCAAGTCTTGGGTATTTGCTTAGTGGTTTGGATTCTCTCTCTGTGTGTGAAGTACCCGGTAATTCTGAATCAGAGATAGGTGACTCATTTTGTCTCCAGATGCTCATGAAGCTAGGATAAAAACAGTGAATTAGTTATAGCTAGTAAAAAGCAAGTGTATTTTGTGGATTTAGATGTTAGATGTACTGCTGTTGAAGTTGTTGTTTTGCTTTTATGCTCCTTGTTCCTATGAATGACAAGACCACCTTGTATTTAAGTTCTGATCTTTAATATCCTTGTTTTTCAGTGGTGCCAAAGCATTAGTGTTCTAGAGGGCCATGAATTGGAAAAATTAATAGTTTTAAAACTCTGGTGTCCAAAATTGAAATATGAAAAATATTTTTGAATGGGGGGGAGATGCATAACAGAGTATGGAGTAATTTAGTATGTAAATTCACATAAACATAGATGCTAAAGCTATTGTGGGTGCTCTGAAGCTCAAGCACCCATTAGAAAATTGTTGTAAAAATTGAAAGTAAAAAAACCCCACTAATTTTGGATTTTTTTAATATCAGCAAGCAATCTCCTGATATCAGACTTTTAGCAGAGTACCCCATCCATTTATGAAATGAAAAAAATGCTGCTAATGTGTCTTTTATAGGTGCTGACTACATGGGAGCTTCAGGGCTAGGGCATCCTTGTTTAATCATTGATAACAATAAAATTCCTTTGCCATAAAAAAGTGACCATAAAATGTACATAAAGAAAATTAAGAATTTTTATATAATTATGTATTCATTCCAATTTTAAGAAGCTATCACCGATTAAATTGTGTTACTAATTGACATATAATCGGCATTCCACTGTGGATTTATATATGCACTTGTGAGTAGGTGTAGAGCTTGGGCACCCATTAGGCTTCCCATTCAGAACTATAGCACCCACTGAATTTCATGTGCAAAACTCAAACGCCCATTGGACTTTGTGTGCGAAATTCAAGCATCCATTAAATTACTGGAAAGTCAGTCAGTGCCTATGCGCATATAATCATAAGATGAGGTTCATAAACGATTTATTGGAGCATGAAAATACATACACGTTTTGTATGTGAATTATTACAAGTATATGGGTCTGCAAAGATTTCAACCAATAAGATGGTTAATAGGGAATGCGGTCTCCTCTTATGGATATGACTCTCACAATGGTAGTCATAATGGTAAGCTGTGGAGACAACGAATCACTTGTGGAGGGTTCTTTCTTTCTGTAAATTGTTTCTCTAAAGTACCCCAGGTATTCTCTGTAGGGTTAAGATCTGGAGACTTGACTGGCCAGTTTATTTTTTCAAATATCCTCACTTCCCAAAGAAATCTTCAACAAGCTTATCCCCTATGCTGAAAAGAGCTATCATCCATCAAAAGAAATTGAGAACCAAATGTCACCCTTGAAAAGCCTGACATAGGGCTAAAGAATCTTTTCCTTGTGATACTTACCAGTGATATTGCTGTTTTCAACCACATGTAGGAGGGTACAGCCATTCAGCATTATGCTACAACAGACTGACAAACCACTGCCACCGAAAGGGTTTCATTCTGTGATGCTGGATAGATAATTACAAGTTCCTGGCTCCTTTCAGATGGAATGATACTGAGAACAATTTATAAAAACTGAATCTTGACTCATCAGTAAAGAGAACATTGTCCTGTTGGTCTTGGTTTCAGGTGCAATATTTTCTGCACCAAATCAAGCAAGTTCTTTTGCAAGATGAGGTGAGAGAGGAACACAAACCATGGGTTTTCTTGCATGATATCCACTCTCATTAACCCTTTAAGCGGCCAATGAATCTGAGCTAAATGTTGCCTAAAACTCTCCACGCTTGCCAAACAGAAGTATTCACATGGCATTCGGGTTCTACGAAAGCTGCCGCACAGCAGTTTCTTTTCCCTTCTCACCTGATCAACACGTACCATGAACTTGTCTCTGTTGATAGACATCCCACTAGTCTATAATGACATTCATCCCACAACTACTTGGTGATTGGTATCCCACTAGTTCTTTCTTGGTGACGAGCGTTTAAAGTTCTTTATTCTCTGCTCCATAACCCAAGACATGTCCGGAGCATCATACCATTGGGTAGTAACAAGTGACTCAAACATCTCTCTCCTTTCTTAGGTTCTTTGGCATTGTTACATCCCTTTTAAGTGGTAACAGTCAGAAAGGATTAGTGTCAATCATCCCTCTAGATGACCACCTTGAACAACATACCTAGCTAAAGAGGGAAGCAAATCTTGCTCATGCGCAAGTTGACTTGTTCCAACTAGTTTCGGTTCAGTGAATATAGCCATGCGAGTTGATTTCAGCCCATTTTCCTAACCCCCGAGTTAATTCGTTCCTCCTGGTAAAAGAGTTAACCATTAGATATGTGGTTTGCCTTGACACACAATTGTCCCTGTTGCAGCAGATAGCTCTGCAGAAAGTTGCCTGGTTGTACACAACTTATATCTCACTGTTAAAGCAATATGTTTCTCATTTGCTTATTTTGTTTGCTGAACAAATTTTTATGCCAAAAGGACCCTGGTAGGCCTCTTTTGTATGGCACTTATGTTGTTAAATTGCTGTAATAATCTTGAAACCCCTCTTTGGATATTGGCCACACACAAGCCTATGACTGGTCTGCTCTTGCCACACACAAGCCTATGGTTGGCTTGCTTCATCTTTCTGTGGGCCACCACCTTACTGTGTCAGATAAATATGTATGAGGCATTAGAAATGAGTTTTTGTCCAAAGATTTGCTCCTCCAGTGGAGGTAAGTAGGTCACCTCATTTGCATAATAAACAGCTTCAGCTTCATGCACTACAGTAGCAAATTTAAGTGCTGAAATGGACTGCTCATGATCCATACTAAACTGTCATTACCTTTCATTCAATGAAATCATTTTTTTCTTTCAAAAATACTTTTGGACTTCAATTTTAGACACCAGTGAAGTTCAAAGGTCCAACTCATTGTTCTCTAAGAAATTTCTTTGAAATTTGTTATGGCATAAAGTTTCAAAGTACTCTAGCTTTGGCACCTCTGTTTTTGTTTTCATTAATACATGTGTTTTTTAAGGGTGATGTGCACTTTTCTTATGGAAGAATAATAGTGAACATTCAGATGATGATAAACTAGCATTTTTTCCCTTAAGTGTCAATTTTTTTTAATGTGTTTATAACTACCAAAGACTGTTGCTGTATTTGTCAGTGCTGATTCTAGTAGTAGGCATCAAGTTTCATTTGTGGTCTTGTTGCCACTGTTCTAATTGGCAAACCTTAGAGCAGAATTTTTTATTATTATTTTCTTTGTAGGGTTATGTTAATACAGGAGCCAGTTCTCTTTGTTTCACTCCAGTGCTGTTACATCTTCCACAGGATACAGATTTGGCCCTAGCTATAATGGTTTAGATTTAGCTGTAGCTTGCCCTATATTTTGCACTACAGTAGTGGAAAAAATTATTGCATCACCATTCCATAAGTAGCATATTCAGGTATCAAGCCATTGTATGTGGAGAAGTATTGTAATAGTAATGCCATTCAACGATAGCGTGCAATGCAGAGAACCTGTTACAATAGTGTTGTGGTATTAAATGACACATGAAATGGCCAAATAACATAAAAACATTTAATACACCACTTATATATATAATACATCACAACTGGATATACTTTATTAAATTACAGTTATGAGTCAATGGCCTGTTGCTCCAAACAATATTGTAACAATTTGAAAAGTGGACCCAAATAATCCAAATAAATGGTTTTGGAGTCAGAAAAACAAAGAAGTATGTCCCTAGTATTTCACTGAACCTCCCTTTGCCTTGATAACGGCTGCACATCTGTCCAGCATGAACTTGATGAAGTTCTGAATGAATGTTTCATCCAAATGATACCAAACAATGATTAGTATCTCCTGTAACTGTGTTTTGGATTGGGGCTTCCTATCAGCAACCTTTCTCGCTCATTCAGACCAGTGAGTTTCAATTGGGTTATGATTGAGGCAATTCTCAGGCCAGGGTAAGACCATTATGTGATTCTCACAGAGATAATTTTGCATCTAAAACGTAAAAAGAAAGGCGAAATTAATAAGTAAACTGTACCCTAGCATATCAATACAGTTATATGTATTTAAGTACTTACTGTCTTGACTCAATGACAATGTGCTCCATCGTGTTGAAAAATGGCATCCTGGGCATCACCAAACTCGTCTCTGATAGAACATTGCAAAGGGCCATGAAGGATTGTTATGTATTCCTCTGCATTCACTGTACCATCTATGAAGTGAATCCGCCCTGCACCTGCATGAGAAATGCATACTCAAAGCATTTGACGGGGCAGATGCTGCACAGTTCCTGTAATGCAGTCAGGATGGTATTCTTCTGAAACTCGACATACATACTGCATTCTATCGAAGCCGTGGAGATAAAATACCACTTTTTGCAGTCATGTTCTGTCCATGCTTTATGTTCTTTTCCCCACTTGAAACGAGCAGACTTCATTTTCTTTGTCAACAATGGCTTCTTTGTGCAGTCAGGCCTATACTGCTACGTCGACTCCTAGTAGAGCAATTTGTTACTTGTTGTTCGAGTACACTTTCTGAAGCCAATTTCATACCAGTGGGGGTGGCAAACCTGTTTTGGAGTGAAATTCTTTTCAAATAATGATCCTGGGGTGGTGTTGGTATCTTCTTCCTGCCCCTGCCTTTTGTTCATTCAGTAGTACCAGTTTCTTTCCATTTCTTTAACAGGCGTGACTCTGAGGACTGATTAGATCCAACTCTCTGTACAATATTTCTAGTGGAATATCCTTCCTTGTGCAGTTCTTTGAAGGAGTCATTTCCATAGTTCTCCCCATAGTGAAATCACTTAAGGACATACTAACACACACAACTCCAACAGCTGTCTTTAATCTTCTGAACTGATCACGCTGTTCAATGGCTTAAATGCTCATAACGAGTGGATGACACAATTGCTGTGGGGTATGATGCAATAGTTTACAGTTCCGATGCAATGATTCATATGCATTTCTAAATTCCATCAAACTTACAGGGTTATGCAATAATTTTTTCCACTACCGTCGGTTTAGCTGCTGTCAGAGGCTCAGCCATGGGGGGGGGGGGGGGGGTCACAGGACTTGAGCCCCTCCCAGGGGCACTATTTTGCATCCATCTTCATTCCTAGCATTAAACATAATGCCCAGTGGGACAAACTGAAATTTACCCAAATCTATAAAAAAAAAAAAAAAAAAAAAAAAGAAAGCATGATCACAGCATGTATTTGTATCTAGTTTATAGTTTGCAATCTTCCCAAACAGCCTTTTTGTCATCCCCTCCACCACCACCACCATTGGTGCTTATTGTTGTAGTGCCTTCAGTCAGTTGTTTTACGTAGGCAAGGATGTAACAATAAAAATTGTAAAATCTAGCTGCTATTCAATAAAACAGGAGTGAATGCCTCCCCATTCACAGGATAACAAGTTGAAAAGCATCGGTAGGATTCAGTTAGGGCAGCAGAGTTCATTGGTTGTTGTTCATTGGCTGCTTCAGTTCACATGAACAGATGAACAGTGGAATTCAGCGCTCTATTGTTTTGCAACCAACATGTGTGTCGACAAGTTAACAGCTTATGGCAACTTTCAAAGATTTGATTATTTCTCTGAGATGCTCAGTAGTCACACTCAAAGCACACACTTTGAGATGTATATAGTTGATGTGAATTCCTTTTCTTTTGATTTTCTTGTCACTTTTGAAAAGAATCTATTTCTCTTTCAATCGTATATATTTTTATTTCACTTGCCTTGCACACTCCAGAACAGTAAAAAGTAAAACCTCAAATGAAATGTTACACCATGCCTTCACGAGAAAAATATTTTATTGTATGCGTTCCCAATGATTTTTGAGATAAATGTACATAATAGAGAGTAAAAAGTAAGGAGGTAAAATAATTTTATGTGGTTTTAATATATCTAAAATGAGATCTTAAGATTTAATTTTTGCTTTCAGTTTTAGTCATCAGTTTTCCCTTAATTGTTGAAAAAATAATATTGTTATTAGGGTTTTGTGCTTCAAGATTGAAATCACACAACCTATATGTACCCCCCCCCCTACACACACACACACACACACACACACACACACCCAAGCACATTATCTTGCAGCAGTGATTTCTCACAACCCAAGACTAGAGTTGATATAGGATTTGGTTCTAGTTCCACTTGAAGAAATTTTGTTTAATCTTCCTTCCCTCTGAGTTCTTTTGGATTTTTACAGACGTTTCAGAAGTAAACAAAACATTTGTTAATATTTCTATACATTGAGAACAGGCCTTGACCAACATCAAGAGGCCAGAAACGTATGTAAATATCAAAAAGAACTCGGAGGGAAAGAAGATTAAACAAAATTTCTTCAAGGGGAACTAGAACCAAAGGAATATATCTGGCCTTAAGTAAGTGATTTGATATAGGAATTAAAAATTCTTAGCAAACCAACATGACCTGTAGCCACCAATGATCAAATGGAAGATGGTAGGTTCAGATCTCACTACCAATTATCCTGTGTTCATTTTTTTTTTATCACGCAGCCAAGGACTAAATCTATATCAAAAGACTCGCTGTAATTATAAGTTTGTTTTTCTGTGAACATTAACACAAATATTGGATGGTTTTGTGGAAGTAGCCCTTGCTGTTGATATTGAACTACTGCCTAAAAGGTGAAAAGCATTTGGTAAATGTAAGGAATCAAACAAAGCCACAGGAAAGCTACCTTAGTCTTCGTAGTTGCTGCAGCTGAGTAGAATATTGTAAACAATGCTACAGAGAACGTTCATACTATAAACAATTCCCAGATTTGTTTTTGTACGTACGCATCAGCACTTGATGTACAGAATTGTTTTTCCTTTGAGATGATAAGCACTGCATCATAAGCAACTTGCATGATATTCTCCTGTGCCTTTTTGAAATGATTAAATAGATATTTTAACCATGGTCACAAGTTTTCAACTGTTAGGCGAGTAACAGCTTTTGTTCCCAAATTACTTCCAGTGAATGGTTTTATTCAGTTGGACACAAAAGTAGGTTGTTCATCCATGAATGACATCTTGCACTAATGATAACACTGAATCATACTAGAGAAATATAAGAATTCATTGCTTTTGTTTATGAAAGCATAATGT
Source organism: Macrothele yani (assembly GCA_039090855.1). Taxonomy (NCBI): domain Eukaryota; kingdom Metazoa; phylum Arthropoda; class Arachnida; order Araneae; family Macrothelidae; genus Macrothele; species Macrothele yani. The sequence continues at coordinate 107,643,521 of CM076998.1, forward strand.
GCCATTGTTCTTTCATCATGCCTGATCAGTGGAATTCATATGAGTGCCATGGTAGTATTTTCATTAGCATCTTTCATGAGCTTTGTCAATAAGAGAATAATTTTTAAATTAATTTTTCCCCTTTAATGTTTCTTACACAGTTTGACATTCGTGTTCTAATCACTGATGAATGAATTTTACTTGTGCACAATATACATGCAATTTTATATGTATATGCATTAGCGTCCATAAATTTGCTGTGGCCATAAAGTTACGTGTGGCCTCTCAAGACCAAAAGGATATACTGTGTCCCTCAAAGACATCAAGGTTGACCATCCCTGTTGTAGACTGATCACAGAAATCATATCTTTGCAACAATTAGGTAACCACAGAAAGTAACAGTGCCGAATGAAATTCAGTTTTTATTGGAAGATGTTGCAACCATTGTTTTGTGCCAATTTAAGCTGTTTTTAGCATGTGGAGGGTTGCTCCTGTGAATTTAACTACTTTAATGGTATCAGTTAACTTCAGTACTGCACCTGATCAAGAAATAAATTAAGGCTGCATTACTTAAAGTGAAAGCTTGTATTTGGTTTGTTGCAAAAGTAGCTTCATTGTTCTTACAAATAGGAACACGGGCTAAGTTTTGATTGGTGTTTCAACAACATAAAGTGTTCTTGTTGTTTTCTTTTCATGTTTAAAATGCTGGAAAGCATCCATCAGCTTATTCAAATATGGCATCATTTCTGATAGTTTTACACACTTCAAATTGAAAATAAAAATAGTATTAAGTCTTTCCTTCTGTCAGAAGTTATTGTGTATTACGTCATAGTTTGCCATATGTTATCATTCCCCATAAAATACAGTTACTGACCTTCATTTTCAGCATACAAAACTAAATTATCTAAAGATAGGGCAAACACTGCAAGACATGCAAAGACAAATAAATATGCATAAGAAAGCATCATTATTATGGTGATGCTATTTACAATTTGAGCATTATTAAAACTTTGAAAATGCTTATCTAAACTTTCTTCTGCTGTCTAAAATCTTAAAACCAAAAACTGGATTATGTATAGTAGTTTCCACTTTAAGGTTTAAAACATAGTTAACATAACTATTCTTTTTAGGTCTCCTTAGTTACAGTGCACTGTTCCTATGTAAGGTGATTATACTCATATAGTTGAACCCTTGTATATAACAATGTTGAAGGGAGAATTAAAAAGCATTCAATACATGGAAACTTCATTATAACCCAAAAGAAAAAAGCATTTGTCAGCATATTGCATTGTCAAGTTGAAACTAGTCTATCAGATATTGTTTTATCAGTTAATGAAAGGTAAATAACACTTGTGTTAATTAAAAACTATAGCTAGTGATAAAATTGTAAATTAGATCTTCGATAAGCAATGTAAAAATTAAAGTAACAGAAAGTTTGAAATTTCACCTGTTACTACCTCACGTCAAAAATATGAATCAATTCCTGCCCATTTAATGCTTGATACCAGCTATTAAATTTTTTTCCAGCTTCCTGTAATGGAGTGGTTGAGATGTTTCTAAATGCAAAATAGACTCGGAGAATTTCTAAACTTTACACAGCAAGTTGATTTGAAATTGTTTTCTTTTAATGGTTTCACCTTCATTGCTTGACTGATTATCATTCTTGCACTGAATGTGTTCCAGTATGTCCACATGGGTGAATTCTCTCTCAAACTTTTTTTTTTTTTTTTTCAGCTTTCTATGAACTTCACAGAATTTTGGTTACAATTCAAAATTGTTACTTAAAATTGTAGAAGGAGAATTTGGTGAAATATCAAACTTTTTCACTGTATGAAATTTTTGAACTCCACCTTTTCGTACTAAGCTTGTTGCTTCGATTTTCTTGCAGAGCATTAAAATTTTACACTTGCTTAAAGATGTGATTTTTTTATTTTCATAAGCATACGCACAGACTTCTGAGCAGTCAAAGTCCAACTAAATTTACAAAATGTGACAAACCTCTTCTTCATTACCTAGTCAAAACTGATTGAACAACAACCATTAGAGAGTTGGGTGACATCCTGAAGCAATGTGGAATCCCAGTCAGCAATCATATCACTAGTGCAACATCACCAAGCCATTGCCCTGTCCCGTACAAACATTGTTGTCTTTATGCAAATTGACTTGTGTGTAAGGGAAACTACAGGGTATTGTACATATCCCATAATATCCTTATTTTTTCAATGAAAGAGGAAGAGGCAAAAACTGTGTGAATGCCACTTATTTTGTTTGCTTATAAACGTACTGACTTCGATGTATTTGGTTTATCGGAAAAATGTTTGTAATATGCAGTTAATTACAATAAGTAGGGCACAGTATATCTAATATTATATTTTATACATAATATTATGAAGCTCAAGGAATTTATAAAATCTTCGGTTTATGAAGAACTTCAATTTATGCGAATTCATTATATGTGGGTTTGACTGTAGTTGGTATTGTGCAGGTAACATATAATTTTTTCAGGGGCTTACCCCAGTTTTCAGTGGTCCTTTTTCTTTTAGGAAAAGTGCACATAACCCTTAAAACTGTTTACGTGTATTTATCTTCAATTCATGATTTAAATTGTTGACTGTAGTAGTTATGAAATAGCTGTTGAACTTTTGGGGAGTATGTGCTGTGTATGACTTGCATTGGATCACTGTGATCCTGTGCTGCTTGTGATAAGTTTGCTTGGGACCAGTTAACCAAATGATGCGATATTTAGAAAAAATGGAAGTGTTATAAAAGATTCTGTTTTGTATGCATGAATTATTTTTGTAATCAGGAAGAGAGAGATCAAATCTGTAGAGAGAAGGTTGTAAATGCAAAATGGCTATAGCTGAGAAAGGTTTTTTTTTTTTTAAACCTAAAACTGTTTATTGGGATTGTGTATTATTTCAAGCCTGAAAAGAATGTTAGAAGTGTAAAGTGACTTTTGAAAACATAATAATGTATGCCAGGGTTGTATACTGTGATCATAGTTAATGCTTAATTTGGTGTAAAAAGAAAATAGAACATAAACCATAAATTCTGGTAATCAGACATATTTAAGCTTATCTGATTAGACTTTTGATCAACATTAACCTTGCACATATTAGAATTCCCAGTTGTTTGCTTAAAAGATAGAAACTACAGTGTTCAAAATTTTTAAATTACAAAACAGGAGATTTACTGTTACATTAGTTTGAATCATTGGTGTATAATCTAATTCTGTATAAAAGCATATGAAAATTGTTATATGTAAATAGGTGGACTGATGTAAATGTTTTATAAAGTAAATATTTACATAAGAGTGAGAGCAAAAGTGAAGTCAGTGTCCATCCAAAATCCATGAGTAACACAATCAAAACTCTTTTTAGCTGTGATAAAGGACTCAAGCCTTTTTACTGATCTTGAATCACATTTTTTTTTATTCCCACTATTTTTTTTATCTACAGTAATTAAAGGAAGTATAAAACTTCAATGAAATTTCATCTTGTTTATTTAGAGAATAAGAGGCAAGAGATGTATTTGACTATAAAATGTCAGAATATATTCTGTGCTAGGTCGGCTTTCCAGATACAGACAAATCAGGTACAAAGTCATCTCAGACATCGTCAGTGGGTCCTTTTCTTGTTGTTATTCTAACACATCACAATATGTTATATATCAGCTGTTTTAGTTGTTCTTTTCCTTTTTTCTGCTGTTGTGTGTTGGTTAAAAAGTAGGGTTACAGAGCCTGTTCTTTGTTCTAATATATATTCAGTGCTTTGAATTGGAAGTACAAAATAATACATCTATTCTACCCATTTTTACAATTCAGGAGCTTGTCACTATGTGTTATGAGCTTGTTTATTTCCTCTATATAAAATTATTTTTCTTGTCACTGGGTCCATGCTTTGAGATCAGTTTTCAAAATTATTTTCTCTGTCACTGAGTCCACGCTTTGACAGTAATTTTCATCACTGTTGTAGCAAAACAATCTCCTTTCAACAGTGGAAAATTGTATGCCTGTTGTCCCGAATAATTTGTTCAATTTGTGCTGGGTTAATATTTCCATCAAGGAGCTTACTTGGACACACACAGCAATTTCCATCAGTTACACTATCCTTGCCAGCCACAGACTTTCAGCACAGTTCAGCAACATTACACATTCCCATAAACATCAGTGTGCTGTTGATGGATGTTAGGCAGTGAAGCCTTCTTTGTGCTCACAGAAACCAAATTATGCCATGAACCTTCCTTCCTTGTGAGACCAACGTTCCAGTCAAATCACTGCTTTGAATTGCCACAACACAGTCATAATAAGGCTGTGTTGTCATTCAAGTATATTTCGTTACAATCTATCCACATCTGCATCATTTTTTCTCATTTTAGTTACTTTAGGATTCCCAGTGGTAGCACTACGAGTATGTTTTACCCATTCATGGTGGTCTCCGCCACTAACTGTATAGTTGAATATTGTTTGGTTTCATTTAGCTAGATAATAGGTACTTTACTGTATTATGAAAGGCAATGTGAAAAGTCTCGTACCAAACAAAGTACACTGTAGTAAAAAAGAACCCTACTGGGCATGAAAACTTATTCTTTGTATAGCAAGTTGATCCTAGGTCATATCAGCAGTGTGTTTGTATTCCAAATTATTGTGTCACTTTTGCTGTTGTCATCTTTGTTTCTGCTGACATTGGCATTATTTTGTTCACTGTTCAAGAGTGAGCTTAAAGTGTGGCATGCTCCCAGTGATTCACCACAACTGGAATTCAATACTACAGGGTGATCGAAAAGTTCCAGAATCCTGATTTGAACAATTTTTATTCGCATTATACAGATACATAAAGTTTACTTACAGCTGTGATACATCTTCCATCAACTTTTGACTAACTGATGTTGACCTAAAGAAGGTGCTGGAAATGACCTCTGTGTTGCTGGAGGCAAATATCCACAAGGCAACACGTTTTTCGTAACGCGTTTCAGCATAGATGGCGTGATTTCTGCTATAGCCTGAATAATGTTTGTTTTCAAGGACTGCAGGTCATGCAGGTTGTTTGCATAGACACGGTCCTTTAAATATCCCCACAGGAAAAAAAAATCCGAAAAGAAAACATTGTTCAATAAGCCCTTGTTGTATCGAGTAAATTTACGAAACCAACGACAATACAGCAGGCACTTGTGCGCATCAGGTGCCTTCTGTTCTTGGACAACTTTCACTTTGTATGCATGAAGCTTTAATCTTTTAACCGCTTTCTGTACTGAGCTGTAAGAAAGTTTCACTTGCTGAGATTAGTGATGAAACAATTTTGTAGGTGACTGTTGCAAACGTTTTTCAACATTGTTTATCACTTTCAGCAACTTGGCCAGCCATTTCTAGGCATATCATCAACACTTCCAGTTTTCCAAAATTGTACGAGTGTATTGTGTATTGTTTATTTTCTTACCACAGTATGCTGTGGAAAGTTTTTCCTGAACTCTTCTATGCACTATTTGTAAGACTGTGTTTGCAAATAAGCTTCAAGTAAACAAATTCTCTGCTCCTTCGTCAAACCTATGCCTCTGTGCAAATTGCAATGCTGAAGTAGGCAAACTGTGTAGCACACATGGAACCAGTTATTCTTTTCTGGCACTCTGCCAATTTTCTTCAGGCATTCAATAAGCTCAGTATTTGTTTTGATCTCAACGAGTTGCTGACTCGTGTTGCCGCATCAATTGGTTGAACTTTTGCTTACAGCATGCGCAGTAATTTTTTAAATTCAGGGTTCGGGAACTTTACGATCACTCTGTATAAGCCTCATATGCAAGCATTTTGCATATGTATGTAGAAAGAAAGAATCAGTTTTAAAATTTTCACACACTCTCTCTCTCTCTCTCTCTCTCTCCAAAACTCACTGTCTTTTGCAAGTTCCTCTCTTGGATCGTTCAAGTTTCAGGAAGTATTCATGCAGTCTTTCCATTTTACACACAGCAAGCATCTTGAGTCGTACTATTGCCTGTCTTGTAAGAGGTTCCAGTAAAGCACCAAGTTCTGCTGGGTATATCAGAAAGAACGGAGAAGAAATATTTAGGTTTGAGAGAATATTTCGAAGATTATCAATGCACATTATCATGTTTGTTCACCATTCAAATGAATACTGTTTAGTGAAAAGAAGTATATGTGGTTTCATAGTGAGCTGGTGATTAATGTGATTGAGGCACCCAACGGGCACATCGCTTCCTGACATGTGAACTATCATGAATGATTGTTTGTGTAGCAGTTGATCTAATGCCCAAGGCCATCTCTATTTCATGCTATGTCACTCAACGATCTTCTTTGATAAGTTTTCGTACACCATCGATGTTTTCAGTTACAGTGATATGGGGCCGACCACAGCGAAGATCATCTTCCAAAGAATTTTTTCCCCGTCTTAAATTCACAAAACCAGTAAACCAGTTTCTAACTGTGGCAAGAGAAGAAGCAGACTGTATAAAGTTATTTGACAGTGATGCTAAATATTGCTGTGCACCTAAACCTTTTTTTCAAATCATAGAAAATCATTGCACGAAAATCACGTCTTGTCAGCTGCATTTTAGCTCCCCAAATGAGGTCAACTGTGTTCCATTCTTCTGTCACATGAGCCAAATATGTGTTGTGGCAGAAATCTCAGCCACGTTATGTAAGGTGATTATAATATATAATAGATAGCCAAAAGTAAACCTGAAGGAAAATTTTGAATTTAAACTAAAATTTAACTTTGGGAGATGGGTAGATGCATTTTGAAACAACAACAAAAAATATAAAAAGAAACTTTGAGATGTCATAGTTGTTATAGCACACATGAGTTTTCACCTGTGATAGTGTTTCTGTGAATACTGAACAATTTTTTTTTTTTTTTTTTCACACCCGAGGAATAACTAAAGCACTGTGTTTTTGGTACATGTGTAATATACTTGTCAACTCAATGAGACCGTATTTCTGGAACTCGTGTTTGTAAGCATGAGGATTGACCATTATACAGTAATTATTTTTAAATTGTTAGGACATTAACATTATTTTAACAACACCCAAGGGACTTCCTAGCCAATGTCAGAGCGTTGGGTGATGAGTGCCATTGCTCAGAAATTTAGGAGACATCAAGAAAACTGAATTGCCAATTCGTACCCAAAATTAGGTTTTTGAAAGGCTAATACCTATATTTATTTTTCTAAACAATAACAATAAGGTATCAAAAAAAACAACAGAAGAACAAAATTGTACTGATTGTGGTTTAGTGATCCAACATATTTTATCATATGTCATAGCAATTCCTTTTTGATAACTTTGAGCCTTAGTAGTTATTCTACTATGTTTCACCTGCCTCTCACATGTTCAGAATTTTCTTTGAGGCCATTACAAAAAACATCATGAGAGATTTTACTTATCAACCATTCTTATCTAAAGAATTTTCATTTCATTTGAGTTACACACTAGTTAAATGATATATACTTCTGTCAGCTACAGCTTCCTCCCTTTCAATAGTGCCTCGTTCTTAAAATTTTCAGCAAATTTATACCCCCTATCCAAAAAAAACTTTTAACCATATTATGAGGATAAAAACAAAAACAATAAAAGACAACTTTCATAATTAAGCCCGAGGACCTTTGCTGGTGGGGTTCACTATTTTCACCTGTTTTTACTGTCCGGCTCTTCCGCTCGCCTCGCTCTGTTGAATTTCGAAAATCTTCATGTGTCATCATATTTTCAGCAGGATTGCCTGGTCAGTATGGGATTCTTCAACTCATTGTTCTTTTGATGACAGCACCTATTCCTGCTCCTCTGCCTTTTCTTCCGGCATAGCAGGTTCTGATAGGAAACACCATTGGGAGGCGTTAGGGTTAGGTGCTATACGGGTGAGTCGGCTGTTACTAATCGGCCAGGACGTGCTTCAGGGTGTTCTATATTTTTCTCTGCTGGCGTCGTAGTTCCCGATGGAAAAAGGCGTAATTAATGCCTTAGCGTTTCTCCTCACAGGGGAGTTGAAGAAGGTGATTGGAATTTTTTTTCCGCTTTCAAATTTCTGGGACTTATCGTTGGTGTTCCTCTTGGGCCATTATGAGGTAAACGTTCTGTAGGCTTACGTTTCGCTGGGTATCGGCTCCATGAGTTGACGCAATACTAAAAAGACCACTGAGTTCTCAGTGATGGTGTCATCGTCATTTTGAGAAAGGCTTCCCAGGTGGTGGGTACCCATTCAACCTCACCCTAGGCTGGTCTAAAAAAATCTGTGCCATTCTGGCCCCAACTGCCAGCCACTTTTTTTCTTCCTCTTTCTACCGCAACCAAAAATCAAGAGCGGGCGCCTCCTCAAGTCAAAATGGACGCCCAGTGACTTCTTCCACTTAGGAGGAGTCAAACGACCAACCAGAACAGTTTGAAAGGACGCCAGCCATCCCATTGGCTGCTTTCAGCCAACAGCATGTGAAACGCACAGCTAAAGCATTTTCACTTCGGAGTAAACAACCCCATAAATTTTGATGGAATGGCTGCTGCTTCCCACATTCAACCGGCCAACACATCCCTTTTCCGAGTGTTTTCAAGGGTATCTTTTTCACTTCGCTAAGCCCCTTCAGCTAGGGAGGTTTGCCAGATCTCGGGGGGAAAATTTGGAATGTTCGCACTTCCCGGTGGTCTTATAGGAAGGAAATTTCCTGAAAGTGGTTGAAAGAATTCGCTGCTCTAATCCCTTTTTTCTAGGAAACTTGGAGCATTGACTGCTATCTGTTAAGAGGAGGTAAACTGCAGCTGGCTTACAAGATATTTTACACGTCACTTCATACACACAGCAAAGCAAGAAATACAATTTTTTTTTCATAATTATTTTTTAATGAGCATACTCCAGGTTTATTCTCTTTCTGTGATTTCTCTAAACAAAAAAAAAAGAATTTCTTTATTTGGTTATATGCCAAGAGGAAAGACCCTATCTTATTTTTGAATATTATATTTGCTCTCGCTTCCATAGTAAATCTACTTGGCGCCAATTCATTAAGTGAAACATTACTATTATAATACCTTATCTTTTGAATGGTGCGCCATCAAACTTTGATACTGAGTCATATAAATGCTACATTTTTGTTCACACCATAAAGGTAAAAGAAAGAGAAAAAAAAATTATTTACACTACTCTTCACTCAAAATATTGCATCGCTTCTTTTTTTTCTTATGTGCACTGCCATTTCCCTCCTGCTGGGTTGAGTAATTTTGAAAGCAATCACTAACTCTTATTTCACAATTTATGTGCTTAAGTTTGGAACTTAACCAAAAATTCATAGGCTAGCTCCAGAGCGATGATAAATACTGAATCGGAGGGAGGGTAGCCCTTTGCTACTCTCCTATCCCTTAACAAAGTAAAAACACTCATTTTGTACATTAAGCAGAGGAAAAAAAAAAAACAACGATGAGAAAATAGAATTTTCTGTAACTTTTTCTTGACTGTCTCTCTGAATCCAAAGATCGAACCCAGGAGAGGTGAAATCTAAATTTACGAAAAGTTTAACAGCAAATCACTCCAGGGAAGAATCGTCACCCTTTCCTGAACTGACCACTATTATCCCTTCGATTTATTTATTTTTCTCTCAAGAAAAACGTGGATAATGTTGATGAAAATCTGAAAACATTGATCAGGTGTCCACAGATTTTCAGCAACATATCATGTGGTTTGAGCAGGTGACCACAGCACCTGCTATTGACCAATACAAACACGTGCTTCCTAACTACAGCTGCTTCATTGTCGGCAGACAAAACATTCAGTAGCAGTTAAAAACTTTCAGCACAGCCTCCATATAATTTTTTTGGGGGTGGGGGGGGGGGGGGTTCAGGTGTATCACAAAACGAATGTTAGCATTACAAACTTTATTCCTTCAGGCAGAGCTAACATCTGCTAATGCATATGTTTATCAAGGATATTCTCCTGGCTGTATAATTTGGTTCATTTATTAAAATCTTTAAATATTAATTTAAAAACACTTTGAAATACTCTGATGCAGTTTTAAAAATTATGAATAAAAAAACTGTAGGTACACAACAGCGGTATTGAATCATAGTGAGAATAGTTGGCAGTGAAACATGTAACACATAAAACATTAGAATAATTTTTGATATCCTCATATCACGCATAAGTTACATTAAAAATTATAAGTGGTGGGATGTTTCGGCAGTGACTTCTACCTTCATACCTTCCACGTGTTTTATTCCATGACTGTTGAAATCGTTTAAAAAGCAGTATACTAGGTCAACTTAGTATACTGCTTTTTCACTATCACTACTATCTTCATCAGTTCATCACTAGTTATGTTGTCTGCAGAATTATTTCCAACATGACAATCAACTCGTATTAGCACTGGTGGACATTTGCTGTTCTTCTCATTTGATTCTCAGCATCTCTGCCTTTTTCCTTTTTTCAGTTCCGACTTCTTTTTTTAGCAAGAGTTATGTCGAGTTCCATCATACAACCCCGTCGACCTTTTTCTCGTTGTCCAAGAAGGAATTCTCTGTCCTGGTTGATTGTAATCATGCTCATGGCATCAGCATGTGCAATATCGAACAAATCATCCAATTTATCAACAAATGTTGCTTTATTAGAACACTGAGTTCCACTCATTCGTTTGCTACTTTTCTTTAGTTGGCTCCACTTATTGAAAAGTTTTTCCAGCTTGGCAATTCAATGTTGTTCACCACGAGTTGGAATGCGGTCCTTCAACCAAAATATTGCAACTTCTGTTATCACAGCTCGTGAACTCTCGCGAATAGTCTTGTTCAGTGTTTTATGGTGGTAAAAAAATGTACTTATAACTTGACGATTAGATGTGAGTTTACTCCCTTTAATTTCAGTCTCTTCTGACGTTCCTAACAGGTAAATTATCGTATTGCATCTTGTCAGTACACAGGTAGCGGGAGTTGTCATCTTTAAACACAGTCTCAAAACAATAAAAAAAACTGCAATAATATATAAGACCGGGTAAACTCACACAGCAAAAACAATAGAGCATTGGCAGTGCACGACTAGGGCGATTGCAATCACGGTATGTGGGTACTGAGAAAGCCAGGACAAGTGGGAAGATCTTATTTCTTTAACTGACCAGACTCTGTTTAACTTGTAGAGATGTTAAACTTTTGACATTATACCCTTTCGACAGTATGATTATTTAGGGTAATAGCATCATACATTATTCTGCATCTGTCTATTCTGAAAATTTGCAGTAGAAATTCGATGGTGTTGCTGGACCCCTAAATTTTACTCGACAGGGCTGAAATTTTGCATAAATAATGTTTATGTATATTCTAAAAAATGGGAGGGTGAGAACAAACAAATTCAAAAATTTATTTTTTTGGAACACCCAAATGTACAATTTAAATAATTTTTAAAATAAAAAGTAATGAATTGAGATTATAGCATGTTTTTCCAATTATTTCTCTCTGGAGCCTAAATGTTATTCTTATTTAAGATCAGGTGAGATCGTGGTATTTAACCCTTTAAGCGGCCGATGCATACAGTGTTAGAAATAAATCTTCTACAGGCCCAGCGGACCACTCGAATTTCCAAATCACTAATCCTCCAAATGCCCACTGGTCCCCCTAAAAAAAAAAAAAAAAAAAAAATTTTAACAGTTCATGTAGAAAATAAGGTACCATTTACATTGGAGTAGTGTATCGCAAATTGAGAACAGAATGTGTGCATGTACACATGAAAATGGCACTAATAAATAAAACACAAAATATGATACTCAGTGGTAGAAATTAAAAAAAAAAAACCTAACCAGTGTATACCAAAAGTTGGTAGTTCACTCATTTTTGCTGGTCCAGAAATGGCATAAATACTAATACATTTTTATGAATGTAGTGCTAGTATCTGAGATGGTACCCTGATTTTAAGAGTACTGATATGAAGCACTATGCACTATCAGTGCACTGATTATGAAGCACTTTAAAACATACCAAAAAGCCACCTTCATGGAATACCTAGGTGCAGTGTCAAAGGCAGGAGGTTTTTGCATGTGGACAGAAAACACGATTTAGCAAAGTCAGAGCATAAATGGTTCTTCAACCTCCAGTTGGAAAACAATATAAAAGACCCATACTCTGCACAAAAAAAGTGGGCTCTCTTAATCCAAATATTTTGAGTCTGACCTCAGTTTCCTACTGTCTAAAATTTCCAAAAAAACTGAAGTGCAGTTTGCAATTCCAATATTCAGTTTTTGAGTAGAATATTTGAATTTCAAAAATCTGAAAACTACCATTGTGAAACTTGGATACTTTGAAATCTGTGGTTAAACTCACAAATTCTAAATCAAACTGGGGGAGGGGGTGAGCTTACTGGCCTCATGGGCCAGTAACATAAAATGTTCAGTGGTCTGATGGAATTTTTACTAGCCAATGGCCAGTGGACCATGAGGTAATTCGAATGCTGGTATGTATACCAAATGGTGACCAAAATTCTCTTTACTACCCAAACAGAAATGTTCATATAGGGAAGATTAAGTGAAAGTTGAAGTTAAAATAGAATTAGGTAAATCTGTCTGAGTAAAGCCTTGAGTAAGTACTTTAATTGACATAGCAACTGAGTTTTACAAAAGTTTCAGTAAAACAATTCCTTTTCCCTCCCATCTCAGCAGTACCGACCATAAACCATTTACTGGTGATAAGTGTTCCCTTCTAGTTTTTTGTTCTGTGCTCCATGACCCAATGCATGATGAGAAAGGGCTTATCCCCCTGACACAGACATCATGCCACTGGGTAGAAACAAGGACTCAAACATCTATCCTTTCTTAGGTTCATTGGTTAATATATATCAAATACGTGGAGATAATGTAAATGGACGATGTCATCGCTCTTTCCATGTTATTTTTTAAACAACGCATAGCGACTGAAAAATTGTATTCCGGCACCGCTGGGATCGAACCCCAGAACTCTCGATAACTAGTCGAGTGCGTTCGAATTTACGCTACGGCGCCAACAATTCTCAGCGCCTTAGGTTCATTGCCATTGTTATAGCACTTTCAGCAGATAATCAGTAAGAAGGGATTTAGAGCCGTCACCCTCCTAAGTGATCACACTGAATGACAAACCTAAAAGTAACCACTTCCTGATGCACAGGTTCACTTGTTTTAGTCATTCTTGACCCCAATTCTGAGACAGCAGATATATTCATTCAAGCTGATTTCACTCCATTTTGCTAACCCCTAGTTAATTCATTTCAGCTTGTTAAAGAATTTATGTATGGACTTGAATTAATGTCTGACAGTGCAGATTAACAGTATGAACAATTTAAAAGTTGTATTACTCATACCACTTGCTGAAATTGTGATATGAGCCAAATTTCAAAATAATTTTATAGTGTCTGATTGCCAGAAAAAGATTTGGTTTCATTTTTTGCGTGTGAGAATATCATACAGGCTCATGTGGAAATGTTTCTCATTCATTTATCATGTGTGCAATATGTTTTCCTACTTGTATAGTAATAAAATAATCACAATCAAAAGGAACTTGCATCTCTTAATACATTTTACTGTGAGAGCTTGTCCCTGCTGGCACAATTTTGGCTGTGATGGACTTCTTATGTGTGTATGTAACCACTGACTTGTTCAGAGCAGTTGTAGTGTTTTTGTTTGTCTAAATATTTTTGTTGTTAATGTCATACATCTGTGTACTGGGCTAACTGCTAACTATGCATCCAACAGACTCCTGTAGTTAATGTGTAAATATGTACATAACATACCAGACCTTGTCAGCCTGTTATAACAGTACTCCATGTCTAATAGCGAAAATAAAGATTTTGGGTAACCCCAGCATGCTCCATTTGTGTTTTTCTGCTTTCATTTCACTAACTTCTGTCATAACTAACATTTTTGCTGCATGATTTTCCTGAGCTACATTATTGTTTTGAACAATTTATACATGATGTTCATTATTTTGTAACGTGGATTTAATGAAATTATGTATTTCTTTCAAGAAAATTATTGACACTTAATTTTGCATCTCCTAAAGCAGCATTTCTGAAAATGTGGTCTGTGGCATTACTCTAGGTGGTCTGCAGGCATAGGATCCTTGTGAAAAAGATAATGTGAAAAGATAAAACACTATAAAATTGACTGCTCTCACCATATTAAAATATCTTTCAGCGATGAAACTGTTAAACGTTCTGTATTATGAGAGTGCCGCCCCGGTGGCGCAGTGGTCTAAGAGATGGCCTCTGATCATTCGTCCGAACGGGGTCTGGGTTCGAATCCCGGTGAGGCATGGATGTAGTGTTTGTCTTACGGCACTGGCTCTCTCCCTTCCCTGGAACCAGTGACCCTAAATTAGGGACGGGCGACTGCTTATAGCGCATTGAGTTGCTCACGATGGTCGTTAAACCCCTAATCAAAAAAAAAAAAAAAAAATTATGAGAGTAATGGATTGTATCATATACTGTATTCATCCTCACTTCATTTTAAGTACAGACAGTTTATAGTGAGAAACGGAACAATGCATAGCCAGTTTCATGGAATGATGGCCATTCTTCATCCAACTCCACATGGGTGGTATAAGGAAAAAGCGAGTTTTTTTCAGCCTTCATTCGTGTTTTCTTTGTCAAATATTTAAAAACACTCCATCCGTGCTCATCAAGACATGTCACTTGATATGTTGCATATGAAACAGAAAACAAATTTTAAAAAATTTTAATTAAAAGAAGTGTATGAAATTGAAGAAAATGCATGAGAAACCATTTATAAAAATATACAGACGGTGAGTCGAAAGTTTTGCAATTTTTGCATAAACACGTGCTGCGGCGGGTATGTCACGTGTTTAAACTAGTTCAAGTTGTGCACTGCAGTCAGTCGAAAGGGATATAAAGTGGTAGTCGTTGCTGTGAACAGCATTGCATGTTATTGTTCTGTCTGTGGTTAGGATGCCTAAAAGATGAACAGCCACATCCGGCTAATTAAGGAACTTTTGTTTTACGAGTTTGAACTCGGCCATAATGCTGCTCAAGCAACACAAAACATTTGTCATGCAAAAGGGGAAGGTTCCGTGAACCACAGCACTGCAACCATATGGTTCAAGAAATTTCTCTTGCATGATAAAAATCTCTACAATCAGCCTAGGTCAGGTAGACAGCGAACCGTGGATTCGGAGGCCGTGCACCAGGCTGTAGAGGCAAATCCGACAATCAACACTCTGAAATTATCGGGCGAGCTGGGCATATCACTGATCACTGTGGTTTGTAACCTTCAGGACCTCTGCAAGGTCTACGGGAGCTGCTGCATTTTCCTTGACGAACTGGCGCCAGCTGAAGCAAACCGCCGAGCTGAAATGTGCACGTAACTACTAGAAAACCCATGCAATGTACGTTTCATCAAGATAATTTTTATGTGCGATGAAAAGTGGGTCTATTTCCATAATCCTAACACACAACGGCAGTGGTTGAATCTGGGCCAGCTTCCAGAACCTGTTGCCAAACATGGGTGCTTTGAGCACAAGGTGATGCTCTGCGTCTGGTGGAATTTTGAGGGGATAATCCATTACAAATTTGTCCCGGATAGTCCGACCATCAACGCCAACCTCTACTCTGAACAGCTGGAGTAGATGTATGCCGTTTTGGAGAAGTACCGGGTACTGATGAGCAGAAAGCGCACTCGCCTACAGCAGGACAACGCTCGGCCTCATACTGTGCAAATAAATGACCTGGGCAAAACTCCAAGGTACCAAACTGATGAGCATATAGTCCGGGCCTTGCGCCGTCGCATTATTACTTGTTCTGGTGTATGGACCACTTCCTTCGCGGGCGGCACTTCAACAACCGGGAGGTGGTGGCAGCTGGAATGAAGGAGTTCTTCGCCTCAAAGGACAAGATTTGGTACCGCAGCGGAATCGGAAAATTGGCAGACGTACCGCAGCGGAATCGGAAAATTGGCTAAAGGCATTGCAACACAATGGCCTATACTTTGAATACTAGTCAGCTTTCGTTGTAAAGGTACGTGTGAAGACAAAAAGTGATCCAAATATTGCAAAACTTTCGACTCTCCATCTGTACTTCATTTTTAAAGCTTATCAAAAGTGTGTACTTTGTTATACATTATTTGAATTGTGTAAGTTATGTAACATATTTTAATAATCACAACTTACCAATTCTTATACACTTAATTATTTTAAATATTGTTTTTTTTTTTTTTATTGGAGGTTTAACGACCACTATGAGCAACTCAATGGGCTATAAGCAGTCGCCCGTTCCTAATTTAGGGTCACTGGTTCCAGGGAAGGGAGAGAGCCAGTGCCGTAAGATAAACATGACATCCATGCCTCACCATAATTCGAACCCGGAACCCGTTCAGACGAATGATCAGAGGCCATCGCTTAGACCACTGCGCCACCGGGGCGGCAAATATTAATGTTTAATGTCATGCGCTACACATAAAACAATGCATTCCAATGAGCTGTTAAGTGGTCCCCATGTGCATCTAATTTTTAACTAGTGGTTTGCAACTAAGAAATACTGTTCTAAAGGATTACAAAAGTTCTCCATGTATGACACTATCTATACACCATTTTCACTGCTAATATCAGTGCAGTATT
Source organism: Macrothele yani (assembly GCA_039090855.1). Classification (NCBI taxonomy): domain Eukaryota; kingdom Metazoa; phylum Arthropoda; class Arachnida; order Araneae; family Macrothelidae; genus Macrothele; species Macrothele yani. Next base: position 107,660,058 of record CM076998.1, read on the forward strand.
GTACAATTGGTCCAGGTTGTGATCAGAGCAAAGTGTTTATACTTAATATACAAGGGCAAAATTTAAACTATAGTAGTCCCCCCCCCTTATTTGTTTGGGATATGTTCCAAGACCCCCAGTGAATGCTTGAAACCGCAAATGGTACCGAACCTACGTATACTATGTTTTTTCATATACATACATACCTATGATAAAGTTTAATTTGTAAATTAGGCACACTAAGAGATTAACAACAATAACTATTAATAAAAAAGAATAATTATAACAATATACTGCAACAAAAGTTATGTGAATGTGAAACTAGCCAGCTAATTTCTTTTTCTTTTTTTACAATTTCACAGATAGGAGATTCGCTTTTAATCATAGATCTTAGCAACCTCAGAATACATTTTTTTTTCTTTCCTTACTAAGTCAAGAAATTTCAATGTTTCATTTAAAGGAAGCACTTGACAGCTTCTCTTTGGCATATCCGAATTGCCAGCATCACCTCTCTTAAGCTTTGGGGCCATTATTAAGTAAAATAAGGGTTACTTGAACATGAGCACTGCAATATTGTGACAGTCAATCTGATAACCAAGATGCTACTAAGTGACTAACAGGTGGGTAGCATATGAAATGTGGGTATCCTGGACAAAGGGATGATTCACATCGTAGGTGGGAAGGGGCGAGATTTCATCACACTACTCAGAACAGCACGCAATTTGAAACTTATGAATTGTTTATTTCTGGAATTTTCCATTTAATATTTTTGTACCGCAGATAACTGAAACTGTGGAAAGTGAGACCGCAGATAAGGGGGAGGTACTGTATGTATTTTTACTTTATTAGTATCGTGTGAACGTACCCAGAGAAATTCAAAATATCAAATACCATAGGCATAAGCAGTAATGAACAAATGAAGAAAAATAATTTCATTTCAGATACAAAATTAAGAGTATCGTCATTACTTGCTTCTCCATGAAATCCCTGTAGTAGGAAAGGAATTAATATCAAGTTGGTCCACTCTTTGTTGTCATCACAGCCTCCACTCTGTTGGGAAGTCTTTCCATTAGATTTTGGTACGTTGCTGCAGAAATTACCTCCCATTATGCGATAAGAGCCTTAGTCAGGTCAGTTATTGATTTCTGGGTGTTCAGTCTGTCTTGCAGTCAGCATTCCATTTCATCCCAGAGGCATTTTATGTGGTTGAAGACATTTACAACATATGTAGAAAATAATGTATCATTTCAATGAAATTATCTTAAATATTTGTTTTTAAATCTATCATTAGTTTGCAACCTAAACAGAAAAACCATACTGCAAGGTAAAAGAAATAGAAATTGTGATAAATCAGAAAAAAAAACTTACTAGCCATCCAGGCCATTAAAGTCAAGAGTTCAGTGGTCCGATGGAAGTTTTACTGGCCAATGGCTAGCGTACCACTGGGTAATTTGAATGCTGCTCTTGACAATTCTGTGCTCTCAACATTATGGCAAGAGTTCAGTGAATCCCCTCTCCTTTACCAACAGATCGATGCCTCCATCAAGAAAGCAAGGTCCATGCAGGAATGGTTTGCTGAGATGAGTGTGGAAAAGCCTGACAGGCCTACATATTTTTATTATTATTTTTATGGACCAGTGGACATTTTGGTGTACCAGTCGTTTGCAAATTCTAGTGGTCCACTGGACCAGTAGAAGATTTATTTCTAATTCTAACATTGGAGAGTGTCATTATAAGCTGCAGTGTTAAAATTCCTGGGCACTGAATCTAGAGGGCCCAGCCCCATAGCATGATGCTTCCTCCAGCAAACTTCACATTTGGCACAACACAGAAAGGTAGCATTCACTTGGCATCCTCCAGAGCAAGACACTCCCTTCAGACTGCCAGATAGTGAAGCATGACTCATCACTCCAGAGAACACGTTTCCATTGCTCCCCATAGTACACTGAGTTTACACCACTTCTACTGACACTTGGCCTTGATCTTGCTGATGTTAAACTTGTGTGCAGTTTCTTGGCCATGGAAACTCATTTCCTTCAGCTCTCAACAAAGTGCTGTGTTATTGGTGTTATTTCCAGATACGTTTTGGAATTCAGCAGTGAATGTTGCAACCAGGGACAAGCAATTTTGTTGCACCATCTGCTTCAGCATTTGACATTCACACTCTCTCATTTTACATGGCCTACCAAGTCATGATTGCACTGTTTGTTGTTTCTCCTAGGAATTTCTACTTCACAGAAATATCACATACAGTTGATTGGGGTCACTACAACAGAGCAGAAATTTCCTGAATTGATTTGTTGATAACATGGTATCCTATGACTGTGCCACGTTGAAAGTCACTGAGCTCTGCTGTAGGACTCAATCAACTGTCCATGCATGTCTATGACATTTGCCATGTCACATGTATCTGTTTATCCCTATGTAGGCCATGGCAGTGATCTACATTAGATTGCCAAAAGTATTCAGACACCACATTTTGGGACAAATGGGTTTATTATCGCAATTAGTAGTTAGTCAGTCCACCTTTTGCTTGAATGACAGCGGCAATGTGTCAAGGCATACTATCAACCAATTTCCGGCAGGTCTCGACAGGAATGGCTAGCCATTTGTCCTGCAAAGTTGCTGCCAGAGTGAAGAGTTAAGGCAGTCGTTGTGGTCAATTTCATGTCCTCCACTCCAGTTGGATTAAGATCAGGACTCTGAGCAGGCCAGTCTAACAATTCCACCACATTTTCATGTAACCTGTCCTGCATGCACCGTGCAGTGTGGCAGGGAGCTCATTCATGTTGGAAGAGACAACTGTCATTTCGATAACACTGCCACATTGTTGGTAGGGCAGTCCAGAACGTCGAGGTACACTTCAGAGTTCATGATTTGTAGTATAATGATCAACGAGCCGAGTCCCATTTACAAAAAACAACTCCGTACCATGATGGAGCCTCCGCCGAACTTAACAGTTTGAAGAACACAGTCTGCTGAAAATTCTTTGCCAGGCTGTCGCCAAATCCAAACATGCCCATCAGATTGGAAGAGTGAAAAGCGTGACTCACAACTCCAAAGAACAGCTTTCTAGTGTTTCACAGTCCAGGAACAATGGGAGACACACCACTCCAAACAGCGTTTCACATTCACAGTAGTGATGTGTGGCTTGTGTGCCTCTGCTCTACCATTACAACTCACACTGTGCAACTCTCTGTGAATAGTTATAATACTAATCGAGTCATTGCAAGTATTTCCTACTTCAGCAGCGATGGAAGCTGCAGATAATGGGATTTCTTCCCATGACTCTTCTGTCATGTTCTGTCACTTTGTGCGGCCTCCCTGAATGCGTTTCTTGCTGTAGTTGTGCTTTCCTGCTTCCACCTTTTCACAACATCTTTTACAGTCGATTTTGATATGTTCAGTTTAATTTCAATGCTTCGTATGGAAACGTTTCTCAAATGACATCCTATGACCAGCCCACGCCGGAACTTGGAAAGTTCACGTCCATGCGGCATATCCGCTTCAAAGTTACTGATAACACAACAGAACATCTCAGCTTTATACATGTACCTCCCAACTCACAGAGCATCTTCATGCACAACCGTTCTTTGCACTTAAGCAAATATTTGGTAGTGTCTGATTACTTTTAATATGTATGGGCATGTATACTCACTTCTGAACTTCCAGCCTCATGTTATAAGATAATTTAAACTGAATTTATGTAATTATTTATTTATTATATTATATGAATTGTACAAATTAGTACTTATGTAGAAATGAAACATAAATATTATTGGGATTAAATTGATGCTTCATAGTGAAATAAACAAATTCAATTTAAATTATCTTGCAAAGTGAGGATGGAAGTTTGAAGGAAAGTACATGCCTGTAATATTAGATATGTGAAATAAAGCAAAATGAAGCTAAGGAATACTATTATGTTATTAATTCAGTATTGCTTATGCCTATTGCATTTGATATTTTTAATTAAGCATAATACTATTTGGTAAGTTGTGTATATTCTATAACACGCACATTAAATCATGAGCATTTGATTGCCTTTCAATGCTATTTATAATATTTTCAGGAAACACTTTTGTGTTATACAGGGTGTTTATAAATGGTGGTAAAACTTTCAGTGATTTATTGCCCAAAGACTAAAAGAGATATCAGTGTCACATACATACTTTGTGAAAGAAAAAATGAAGTTTTTGTTTTACATCGCATCCTTCACAACAATTCAATGTGGGAACCACGTGTGATACGTCAAATGTCCACATAGTAATCAAACTTTTGCCAATCCCTGTCCAGTATATCCTGTGTGACTTGTGGTGGTAGCTTCATCAATGCTCTGCTTTAGTTCCTGGATGTCATGTGACAAAGGTGTGCATAAACAAGATTCTTTATGTGCCCCACAAGAAAAAATCACATGAAGTTAAGTCTGGTGATCTCATCAGCCATTTCAAAAAACATTCGTCCCTTTCTTCGGCGCTTTTGTAGCTCGGTGTTAAGGTAAGCCCAAATGTCATTATGGAAGTGGAGAAGGGCCCTGTCTTGCTGGTCTTCACTATTTTCCTGAACTTGAAGCATTAACCATTGCTGCATCATGTCAAGGTAGGAATGCCCAGTTACAGTGCCTTTGGCAAAGAAGAAAGGTCCTTACAATTTTCAGCATGACAAGGCGCAGAAAACATTTATCTTCAGCGAATCGCGCTCAAGTTCAATTATCTCTGCATGTATCTGGGAGCCCCAGATTCGACAATTGTGTCAGTTGACCTTGTCGCTAAATGCTGCACGATTAAAGAAGTCATGTTCTGTCAGTCCTTTCAGTTCACAGCAAAATTAGAAACACTTCTCTTTGTCATCTTCCTTTAACATATGTACCAACACCAACTGCAATTTATACGGCTTCATAGCAAGTTTTGTTACAAAAAAACTTCCACACTATCATGGCATTTGCAGCTCACATGATGCATGTCGCACTAATTTATTGGGGCTCCTTGTGAATATGTCTCTCACTTGTTCCACATTATCAACAGTAACACTAGGCCTGCCACTGCTCTTTTCTGAACACAAACAACCCTTATTTACAAATTGCTGATACGACTTGTAAATAGCCTTCCTGGTTGGTGGCTCTTTAGCAAACGTACTTTGAAATTTCCTTTGAATATCTGTTGCACACTTATTTTTATGGAACAGTAGCACACAAAATGCTTTCTCGGGACCAGAAGGTGTCATTGTGCACCTTCTGACAAGGTTATGTGTGTGGTAGAAGTACGACAGGTAACACCAACTGGCAGTGAATGATGGAAATACATGCCTTGGCAGTAACAATGGGAGAAACCTTCATGTTTTCTTGTTTATGTGGTATGGATAAGTAAATAATATCTTTCTTACTCCATATGAAATAAATTATTGAAAGTGTTCCCCACCATTTATAAACACACTGCATTTGTTCTGTATAGGAATTTGCTGGACTTCAACATGTTCATGTGTATCCTCGATAACAGATAAGTCACTGATATCATAGAAGTTAATGGAGAATGAATATTCCAAAACAAAATATGTGGCATATAAGTTGATTATATTTAACATGAACATGGTAGTTCACTATTTGCTATGTGGCCAACTCCTCAGAAAATCAGAGAAATATAGTCCCTTCAGTAGCAATTGAACAATCTTTCCCAATTTTAGTCTGAGCATGCTACTGCTGCACTGTTTTTCTAAACAACTAAAGTATAGGAATATAAAAGAAATGTGAAGCTACAGTAGTCAAGACATTGCAATGACTCTGTACTACTTCATTGCAATAATTATCCTTTGCTTCACTGCAGTGACAATCCACTGCTTCATTGCAATGACTATCCACTACTTCATTGAAATGTCTATCCACCACTTCATTGTAATGACTATCAAGTACTTCAATGCAATCATTATTCCATTCACACGAATTTATCCCGGCCAGGAATTGTGAGTTCTTCAGGCAGTAGCTTAGAAGTTTTTGAAGAATAAATTTTCACAAGTACATGGCAGGCATACAAGGTAGGTTCAAAAAGTTCCTGAAATCATCCCGAACTGTGGGAATGAAGAATTTCTTGGGGAATTTTTTGGTTTCAGAGGTTGCCATCACTTGTGACATCAGCTGACAGCAAGCGGCCCCATCACATTCTTGTCTGTGTGAAGCATCAGTAGTTTCTTTGTATACAGTGCTTTCAGTAACATCACGGTTGAAAATATCAACAGCTGAGTAACACTCAAACATCTAAATTTATGGTTTGCTTCGAAAATCACCATCACAGACATTAGCCATGCTTTGGCAAGCATATGTTGAAATAGTAATGAAATCATGTTTACGTATGGCATAAGTGTTTTGATGACGAGTGTCAATAATGATCTGCATAGCATGCCCACCCATGTACCTCTTCAACTGGCAAAAAGGTGGAGTGTGTATGTGATCTGATGTGGCCGGAAAAAATGCTGTTGGAGGAAGGAATATCAGTTTGGAATATTTACAGCATTCTCCACAATGATTTGAACATGTGTTGCATTTATCAACACATGGTTCCAAAAAATGCTCACTCCTGAACAAGAAACATGAATAAGCCTTGCTGGAGACCTAATCAATATGATTAAGGTGACAATCTTGTAAGCAGTGTAATGACAGGAGACAATATATGTTTTTTTGTATGATCCACGGATGAAACGTCAATCCTGTGAACGGAAATCAATGTGAAAACAAAAATCCCATTTGGGCAAGAGTAAAGGAAAAGTAATGCCACAAGTTTTTCTTGACTCTCAGAACCTTGTCCACTATGTATGATACTTATTCCAGAAGGGAGGACTGTGAATAAATAAATGTACTCTGTTGCTTCAGGGATGTAATCCAAAGGAACTGTCTGGAAAAGGTGGATGAAAAACAGTTGCTTTCTTCTTCACAACAATGTGCCTGGGCATTGATTTGTAATTGTCAGACAGTATCTCACAAAGCACAATGTTACATCACTGGAACATTCTCCATATTCTCTTGACTTAGCTCCACCCAATTTTTACTTGTTTCCTTGGTTGAAATCTGCCCTAAAAGAATGGCGATTCACAAGTGCTGAGGACATCACTGAAAACATGACAAAAGCGCTAAAAGAGGTTTCAAAGATAGAATTCCAGAAATGAGAAATGCTTTAAACAGCTTCATGGACATTGGCAAAAGTTTGTAGCTGCCCATGGAAGCAATTTTGAAAGAAATGCAGCATACATAACAGTAATGTTCTTGCTTGCTGTATGAAAAGGAATTTCTAGAAACTTTTTGATCCTACCTTGTATGACTTCATACACCTCTTGTGTGAAATCAGGAGATAGCTAGCTGATGGTATGTACCTACTCCAGAGTGATAGAATTTCCCAATTTTCTGGAGTTGGTTATATGAAATGCTAAAAACAATGAGGTAGAGTCATTTTCAGTTCAGTCATCTGATTTCGGTAAAGTTCATGTTTTTCATCATGTTGGTTGAGTAGTCAGTGACATGGACATCTGGTGAGTTGTCCATGTTGAACCTGAATTCAAGTACCAGGTGTATCATGGTTAGTATCTGTGCCCCTTGATACTAGTTCTGTCCCTTCCCTGGAACCAGTTGGCCTAAAATCAGGGATGGATGAGTCCTTATAAACTCAGATGCTTGTCATTAAACCTGCAGAAAAAATGCAAATATTTATTCTCCCATTTGTCGAATTTTTTAAAAATTGTGAAATCTGTGTAAGTCTTTTCAGATGAGGTTATTGGCAGTAGATTATCACCACACACACACACACACACACACACATTAATATTGTGATATTAAAATCTCTTCAAAAGATAACTATTTCATCATCATTCAGATAGTTATTAATGACAACTGGAAAAGTACTGTCTTTATATTGTACTTATGTGCTGCAGTTTTGGGGATGCTCTGGTCCATGTTACATTGGCCATTATTATTATTATATTTGTTGAGTCTAGGGACATCTGTAAGAAATTGTTGTAGGCCTAAAGTTAGCATCTGGATATTTATTAAAAGCCTATAAATTTCTCTTCTTTTTTTTTTTTTTTTTTTTTTTATTGCATCTACCATCAGTAGCCCCCTGTGTGTGAGTGTTACCATGTTGCTTCTTTTAATGTTACAATTTGAAGCTCAATTTTTATCAGCAGGGATAGATTCATCTAATTTAACTTGTTTTTTTACTGTCATGGCTGCAAAAATGTTGATTTTTAGTACAATCAAGGACTTCATGTGGTACTGGCCTCATTGAGAAGTTTTTTTCTTGAACTGATTAACCCAGGAACAGACTGTTAGAAAGAAAAGAACAAGAAAAACCTTGTAATTAATGACATCATGGCACCTCTAATTATTTATTTTACAGTGAAAGAGTTTAATTTGTGGGGTTTTATAGGTAATCACAAACAGTATAATTTGCTTTGTCTGTTTAGAGAACAAGGTTAAGAAATTTTTCCCTAAAATAGTTCAAAGAGAAGAAGATATTTTAAAAATGCAAGGTGTAGTCTACGAAGTAAAATGTAGTTGTGGACTATCTTACATAGGTGAGACAGGTCACAGACTAGAAACTCTTATAACAGAGCATAAAGCTGCTATAAAAAAAATTACTCAAACAAGACTGGTTTAGATAGGCATGTTAGAGAAACTGGTCACAGCATGGAATGGAATTCCCTTAAAGTCATCAGTTTCCAAAGCAATTTTTAAAAAAGAAAGCTAAAAGAAGGAATAGAAATTGAGAAAAATCAAAATTCCATCATCAATTACTGCAGAGGTTTTCCCTGCCTAACATCTGGCAGGATTTGAGGGGAAATAACCGTAACCATCAAGGTTAACCGTAACAGCGATAGTGACAGGAATAACTGACAACAAAAGACATCCTGGAGAAGAGTTTTCTCTGAAAATTTGTAATTAAATTAGAAAATTTCCTAGTAAGAATTCCCATAATAGTAGTTTTTGATTAGTAATTGAATTAAGAAACTAGAAAGCCAATTCCCAACATGAGCTTTATTCAAAGAAAGAAATATTTCAATTACTAATCAAAAACAACTATTATGGGAATTTTACTAGGAAATTTTTTATTTAAATTGCAAATTTTCGGAGAAAACTCTTCTCCTTCTTCAGGCTGTCTTCTTCTTGTCTCATATTCCCGTCACTATCGCTGTTACGGTTAACCTTGCCGGTTACGGTTATTTTTCATCAATTCCTGCCAGACCGTGATAGTGACGGGAATAAGTGACAACAAAAAGACAGCCTGAAAAAGGAGAAGAGTTTTCTCCAAAAATTTGCAGTTTAAATAAAAAATTTCCTAGTAAAATTCCCATAATAGTTGTTTTTATTAGTAATTGAATTAAGAAACTAGGAAGCCATTTCTCAACATGAGCTTTATTCAAAGAAGAAATATTTGTTACATCACTCTTAGCTTTTCATATTTTCATGCAGGTGTTCAGTGAATGGAAACTGCTTTCTAGAATAAATTGTGAGACGTCATCACCTTAGCAACAACTGAGAAAGAAATATTTGTGACAATACACTTATTTATGTTTTCATTCTGGTGTTCAGGGAATGAAAACTGCTTCCTATATGTGATAATGTGACATACGTCATTACCATAGTTCCAATTGAGAAAGAAATATTTGTTACATCGCGCTTAGATTTCATGTTTTTGGGCAGGTGTTCCATGAATGGAAACTGTGAATTATGTCAGTGTATGATGTAGCAACTGTATGACGTAGTATTTTATTTTTCATTGTGATGTTAATGAAACATACTTTCACATTTGGATATCACAAACAAAAAGAAAACCTGGTTATTAAAAAATTACTGATATCTTATTATTCCCAGTCAATATTGGTGGGCTTTCACCTAGTATGTTTATATTTGACCTCGTTCATCATCAGAATCATGTCACTAGAGTAGTTGTTGCCATTCGTTCGGAGTGCTCAACATCAATTATCATATAGTATGGTACTTCTCGCTATTCCATACCGTCTTCTAGCATCCTGTCTATGAAGTACAACTGGTGGGTGACTATTTTTATGGAGTCCAATTTATGGAGTGTCCAGTTGCCTGTATGTATATGTGTAATCCTGTGTTGTTTGCAATCCTTCTAATAACAGCTACCTTATGTTCTTTCATATGGATTTTTTTACTACTACCTGTTTCACCTATATAGCGTAGCCCACAGATACTGTCTGAGCTATAGACTACCTGTTCTTGTAATTCGTTGTCATCTTGCTGTTTTAGGGTTGGGAAGAAATTTCTTTAACTTGTTATATTCAAGTCCTGATGATGAAGGTGGTTCTAGTTCGAAAATATGACCATCAAATACGTGCTCGATAGGCGACATATCGGGAGAACAGACAGGCCACGGCAGCAGTGACACCTGGTGGGCCGTGAAAAATTGTTGCACGATGCGCTTCACGTGTGGGCGCGCATTGTCCTGTTGAAACATGGCCGCTGGCAGGTCCTGCTAGTAAGGGAGGACTACAGGCTCCAAAACATCGGAGATGTAGCGGTAGCTGTTGAGTGTACCGGCGATGCGAACCAGAGGGGTGCGGGTGTCATATCCAATTGCGCCCCAAACCATAACGCCAGGCGACGGACCGGTATGGCGATGCATTATACAGACGTCATACAGTCTCTCGCCGCGGTGCCGCCACACGCGGATCCGCCCATCGTGGTGTGTCAGGCAGAAGCAGGATTCGTCGGAGAAGACAATGTCGTGCCATTCCGTACGGCCCACTGCCGCCGCACTCACCGGTGGTGTAACGTCAATGGTAATCGGAGCAATGGGCGCCGTGCGACATGTCCCCGCTCCTGCAGACAACGTCCAACGGTGCGTGCTGACACAGGTTGTTGCGCAACACACCTTGCCGCCCCGGTGGCGCAGTGGTCTAAGCGATGGCCTCTGATCATTCGTCCGAAAGGGGTCCGGGTTCGAATCCCGGTGAGGCATGGATGTTGTGTTTGTCTTACGGCACTGGCTCTCTCCCTTCCCTGGTACCAGTGACCCTAAATTAGGGACGGGCGACTGCTTATAGCCCATTCAGTTGCTCACGGTGGTCGTTAAACCTCCAATAAAAAAAAAAAAAAGCACCTTAATTCCTGCGCTAACGTTCGGGATGTGGCTGTGCGAGCCCTCAATGCCCGCCGCACAACATGCCGGTCCTCTCGTTTGCTGGTGTGCCGCGGCTGTGGCAATCACTCACGTCGGTCCGTCCGTCCCTCCTGCACCTACCGAATCCATACTCGCCTCACAGTGGCTGGATGTCGTCCCACACGGGCGCCGATGTCTCGGTACGATAAACTGCTGTCGTGATAAGCCACTATTCGTCCTCTGTCGAACTCCGAAACGTGCTGGAATGACTGCCGTATTCTGCGACGAGGCATCAGGAAGCTTCCCACGCACAGGTCCGGCAGAACAACACACTTCCACTACTTACACCCGCCTTCTGTGCACCCTTTTTATAGTGCTTCTCGGTGGCGTGCCGAGCGCACATGATTTGCAGATGCCCTGCAATGCTAATCGTTTGCATGTTCTCTCGCGGGCGACGCATGCTGCGAATTTCAGGCCAATCGGATGCCTCCTTCTTGGTGGTGCATTTTGGGTGGCCAGCAGTGTATATATATATATATATATATATGGGAGATTTCAATGCAAAAATAGGGCACCGGCAACAGAATGAAACTTCAGTAGGTAAATTCGGTCACGGCAACAGAAACCAGCGTGGAAATACTCTCGTTGAGTTTGCAGAAGCAGAAGGATTTTTCATCTTGAATTCCTTTTTCAAGAAAAAGCCACACAGGAAATGGACATGGAGACATCCAATTGGGACGACAAGTGAAATTGATTCTATTATGTGTAACAAAAAATTCGTCATCGAAGACTGCAGTGTGCTGATCAAGTTCAACACAGGTAGTGACCATAGAATGGTGAGATGTAAGATGCACCTCAACACTAAACTGGAACGTGGCAAGCTCATAAGACAAACAAAATGTATTGACATAACCAACCTTAAAAAACACCATAATACTTTCAAGTTGGAACTGAAGAACAGATTCTCTGCTTTAGAAGGCCTAACATCGGAAGAAGTGGATATTTCGGAAGTTAACAGAAAAGTAACCAAAGCTCTTATGGAAACAGCAACAAAATTAGCTGGGTCTAAGAACAAGTTGCATGTAAACAAATTATCAGGAAAAACCAAAATGTTGATGCAAAAAAGAAGAGAGATGAGGACAACTAAAGAAGATGTGACTTCCAAAGTGGAATATATAGAGCTATGCAAGACAGCACGAAAAAGTATCACTGAAGACGTAAGGAAATTCAACTGTGAGCTAGTGAGGAAAGCAATTGAAAACAACCAAAGCCTAAAGATAGCAAAGGGACATCTCAGTAAGGGAAGAAAACAGATTATGGCTCTGAGAAAAGAAGATGGTTCTATAACAAGAAATAGAGGCGAAATTTTGACAAGAGTGAAAGATTTCTACTCCAAATTATATGAAAGGGATGATACATGTACTCCAGACATCATGAAAGGTACCAGAGTTCTTCCAGTCCTCCCAGCAGAAGTTGCTCATGCAATCAAGAACATGAAGCGGGGGAAAGCTCCAGGAGAAGATGGAATTACTATAGACATCATACAAGAAGCAAGTGGAGAAATTGAAACAGTACTCGCCCAAATTTTCACTCGATGCCTTAATGAAGGGAAGATTCCTGAGGATTGGAACAATGCTACAATGATCCTGCTACATAAAAAAGGTGACATTGAGGATCTCAGGAACTACAGACCTATCAGTGGTTTATAAAATCTTCACTAAAGTTCTTTCACACCGCTTGAAGGTAACACTGGACATGGCTCAACCGAGAGAACAAGCTGGATTCAGGAGTGGCTACAGCACAATAGATCATATCCACGTACTGAGAGAACTAATTGAAAGAGCGAGGGAATATGAACTTCCATTGTGCATGGCTTTTATCGATTATGAAAAAGCCTTTGATTCGGTGAAACCATCAGCAGTTACCACGGCTCTGAAATCCTGCGGTATTGAAGATGCATACATTAATATTATTAATAACATCTATGAAAATGCAAGTGCAAAGATTCGGCTGTTTGAAAATACAACACACATAAAAATTGGAAAGGGAGTGAGACAAGGTGACACCATATCTCCGACGCTCTTTAATGCCACATTGGAAAATGTCTTTCAATCACTGAACTGGGAAAACAAAGGGATAAAGATTAATGGAGATTATCTAACCCACCTTCGTTTTGCTGATGACGTAGTCATTTTTGCAACTACCCCATCAGAGCTGCAGAGTATGATCCAGGAACTTGCTGACAAGAGTAAAGAAGTGGGATTAAAAATGAACTTTCAGAAGACAAAAGTGATGTTCAATGCTTTTACAAGAAATGAAGATTTATCGATTGATGGAGAAAAACTGGAGATAACAGATACGTACGTTTATCTTGGACAGCAGATATCAAGTGAGGATCACATTGATGAAGAAATTAATCGGCGTACAAAACTTGCCTGGAGAGCTTTTGGAAGAAACAGCATAATTTTCAAGAGCAATATGCCATTATGTCTTAAAAGAAAAGTGTTTGATCAATGCATCCTTCCAGTGCTTACGTATGGTGCAGAGACGTGGACCTTAACTAAAAGAGACATACAAAGGCTGCAGACAACTCAAAGAAGCATGGAGAGGTGCATGCTTGGTATAACCAGGAGAGATAAGAAGAGGAACTCGTGGATCCGAAAAATGACGAGAGTGGAAGACATCATGATCAGAGTTAAATCCCTGAAATGGCAATGGGCTGGACATACTGCCAGAAGGACAGACCATAGATGGACAGCCGAAATTTTAGATTGGATTCCAAGAGACAGGAAAAGACCCAGAAAAAGACCACATGGGAGATGGGTGGATGAAATTCGTAAATATGCGGGAGTGACATGGAGGAGACTGGCACAAGACAGACCGTTGTGGAGGAAACTTGGGGAGACCTTCGTCCAGCAGTGGATTGATAATGGTTGACAATGATGATGATGATATATATATACACACACACACACACACCAGTCTCCTCCATGGAGGGGACTGGCACAAGACAGTCCGTTGTGGAGGAAACTTGGGGAGACCTTCGTCCAGCAGTGGATTGATAATGGTTGACAATGATGATGATGATGATACACACACTATATTGGCAAAAGTCACGGGACACCCCTTCAAAAGCAAATGAACGGATCCGCTGCGTTGTTAAGATGCGCGGTGCAGCAGCAAATGGTATAAAAACAAGTCTGCCGCTGACCACGATCATATCTCACTGTGAGGTTGAGTGAAAATGTCGCGGCGGGAAAGAACTGACTTTGAGAAAGGAAAGATTGTTGGGTATTATATTAGTGGGTTGTCCATAAGAGAAACAGAGAGGCGTTTAAACATTCCCAAGTCAACTGTTTTGGATGTACTGAATAAGTGGAAGACACATGGCCTGCCTGAAGCAGCAAAACGTACCGGCAGACCAAAGAAAATCAGTGATAAAGGACGTCGAGCCTCAAGAGAGTCGTTACAGCTAATCGACGGAGTACTGCACAAAACCTCAGTGTACAGGTGAGTAAAAATGCTGGAACCTCGGTATGTACATGTACTATTCGCAGAGAATTTCATTCCATGGGTTACTGTGGTAGTGCGTCTGCTCATAAGCCATTCATCTCCACTCGGAATGCTACTCGTCGTTTAGCATTGGGTAAAGAGCATTTATCGTGGACCGTAGATCAATGGAAACGGGTCCTATGGACTGTTGAATCCAGATACACGATCCATCAGTCTGATGGCCGTGTGTGGGTAAGGTGGCAGCTAGGGGAACGCTATTTCCCACAGTGTAGGCCTACTGTTCCTACGACCAAGTTTGGAGCTGGCAGTGTACTCGTGTGGGGGTGTTTTTTGTGGTATAGTCCTGCGGCCCATTGGTTATCGTGGACAAACCTGTTAACCAGCACGTCTACCTCGATATTCTGGACAATCGTGCCCTACCAACTATGTGGCAATACTATGAAACCGAGCCTTGTTGTTACCAAGGTTAAAGAACCTTGGTTGGTACCAGCAGGATAATGCATCGAGCCATAAAGCAAGGACTGGTTACGGTGTGGTTTGACGATAATTCCGTATCTTGTGTGGATTGGTCAGCACATTGCCCTGATCTTAATACCATAGAGCACCTATGGGATGAATTAGAGCGCCGCGTAAGAAGTTTGTAACCAAGGCCTACAACTAAGCAACATTAGCGGCAGTATTATGTACTGGATGAAAGCACATACCTATGGTGTTCCAAAGTCTTGACGAAAGCATGCATTAAGGCCAAAGGTGGACCGACACAGTACTAATGTATGTCAGTAAATACTATGTTGTGTTTCTCTTCTAGGTGTCCGATGACTTTTGTCAATATAGTGTATATATGTGTTTTTTTTTTTTATTGGAGATTTAACGACCACCGTGAGCAACTCAATGGGCTATAAGCAGTCGCCCGTCCCTAATTTAGGGTCACTGGTTCCAGGGAAGGGAGAGAGCCAGTGCCGTAAGACAAAAACAACATCCATGCCTCACCGGGATTCGAACCCGGACCCCTTACGGACGAATGATCAGAGGCCAGCTCCTTAGACCACTGCGCCACCGGGGCGGCATATATGTGTGTGTGTGTGCATGTAGAGTAAAACCGTTGAACCGACACTCGTTTATCCGGAACTCTGAGTCTTACCGGCGCCTCCCGTGTTGGTTGTTATTTCTTATGCAGTTGAACCTGTATACAACGAAGTTGAAGGGAGTAAAGAAGCATTCGTTATACCAGTGGCATAACTAGCACAACGTACGCCCCACCGCAAGATTTACTTCAGCACCCCTAAGCACAGTATTTTTCCTAGGATTTCGAACACGAGGGATGATGCATTTTTCGCGAGGGGGGGGGGTAGAAGATCAGGAAGGGTGTCTGCAAAAATAATAGTGGTACCTAGAGCCCTGTAGTTTTAACTTTTTAAGTAATAGATTTGATAATACGTGTAATTGCTTTCTCCAAAACTAAAATGAATCACCCTCTTATACTAGGCAAATCTTCGGCTGCTGTGAATCAATGTTGACGCCTGTCGTTTACGTAATCCTAGGTAACTGACTGTTTTCCCACATCCTCCACGGGGAATCCCATTGTGGCCTAGCGCTTTTACTCAGCAGCGCATAGGGAAGGCGATTGGAGAGCGATCGTATTATTTACACTACATTGCAGAACAATCTTATTCGTATTACAACCCGAGCCGCTCCGGTGGCGCAGTGGTCTAAGCGATGGCCTCTGATCATTCGTCCGAACGGGGTCCAGGTTCGAATCCCGGTGAGGCATAGATGTTGTGTTTGTCTTACGGCACTGGCTCTCTCCCTTCCCTGGAACCAGTGACCCTAAATTAGGGACGGGCGACTGCTTATAGCCCATTGAGTTGCTCACGGTGGTCGTTAAACCTCCAATCAAAAAAAAAAAAATAAATAAAACTGAAACTAGGAATTTAGTTAGGCAAAGCTAAATGTATCCTAAAGCAAAACAGGAATCGCCGCCCCGGTGACGTAGTGGTCTAAGCGATGGCCTCTGATCATTCGTCTGAAAGGGGTCCGGGTTCGAATCCCGGTGAGGCATGGATGTTGTGTTTGTCTTACGGCACTGGCTCTCTCCTTTCCCTGGAACCAGTGACCCCAAATTAGGGACGGGCGACTGCTTATATAGCCCATTGAGTTGCTCACCGTGGTCGTTAAACCTCTAATCAAAAAAAAAAAAAAAAAAAAAAAAAGATAGGAATCTTCGGGTTAATTATTGTGCGTGTTCGAATTTTTTCATGAAACTATAACTAACAGCTGCAGTACGCCCCTTCGTTACCTGCGTCCCCCGCCCCTCACACCAGCTGCGGGGGTGGTAGTGTGGTAGTTATGCCACTGCGCTATATGCAAGCTGATAAAAAACGGACTATTTTTGGCATATCACACTACATCAGGTTAAAATCACTGGTTTCCATAAATTAAGCAACAAACCGAAAAATCGCGATAATTGGGCGACATATATTTCAAATTGCACGAAATTTGCATATGTTACGGGAGAAGGCATACAGCATCGATGTACGGAAGGCAAATGAGTGGCGCCGCCCCGGTGGCGCAGTGGTCATTCGTCCGAACGGGGTGCGGGTTCGAATCCCGGTGAGGCATGGATGTTGTGTTTGTCTTACGGCACTGGCTCTCTCCCTTCCCTGGAACCAGTGACCCTAAATTAGGGACGGGCGACTGCTTATAGCCCGTTGAGTTGCTCACGGTGGTCGTTAAACCTTCAATCCAAAAAAAAAAAATGAGTGGCGCTGGCAGCGCTTTATGCAAATATACAAGGGCTTAAAACCAGCTGTTTTGGAGGGAGTCGCCAATTCATGTGCGGTGGTTAATGACAAGATTTCGAGACAGCAATTTTGTTAACATGGCTTCGAAACTTCATTTACCAGCGGAGTTACGCTACACAGCGATAGGCCGACTCGAAGCAGGGCAACGGCAGGCGGACGTCGCAAGATGGCTCAACGTCACGCGTTCTGTGGTCAGTAGGATGTGGCATCAGTTTCAAGCTACGGGTGCAGCTTCCGAAAGGCAGGCCTAGGGCGACAACCTAGGCGGATAACCGGTATTTGCGGCTTGCGGCACGACGGAACAGGACTGCTACACCGACTCATCTCGGATCATGTGCTTGCGGCAGCTACCAGACGGACGGTATCAGCTTCGACGGTACGCAGAAGGTTACATGCAGGAAGACTGTATGCTCGGCGACCGGTATTATGCGTCCCCCCCCCCCCCCGCGCCGCATCCGGAGGGAACGTATCAATTGGGCACGAATGCATGTGAACTGGGCTCAAAATCAGTGGAGGTCCGTTCTATTCACTGATGAGTCGTGATACTATTTACAGAGTGATTCTCGCCGAGTTTACATCTGGAGAGAGGCCGGTACTCTCTATCTTCCCTCTAATATCCAGGAAAGAGGCACCTGTGGTCAGGGCCCGACTTAGGTCAGTCGAGGCCCACTGCACATCCTATGTCTGGGGCCCCCCTCAATTAAAATTTTCAGTCAACAGTTGGAAAGACTATTTGCTGGTAAATATTTTTTTTGCAAGCAGTTTTTTTTTCAGTAGTAAAACATTAGAACACATCCCACATGCTTGTCAACTTTATAGCCAATGTGGCTTGTAACAGACGAACATTCACACCATTTATACTTCCTCGCACCTGCAGAGCTTACAGCTGTAACATTAATTACTCTTGAATTCTTTTTTTGTTTTATAGTATCATTCACAAAACAAATAACTATCCTTCCAGAGATATACTTTAAAACCTCTAGTTTACCATTAATTTAATGGAAATGATGAACCGGTGGTAGTTTAAGCTGTAAGAAGTAATCCCTCACAAAATGTTACAGCTGACTACACACATTGTAGGATAAATTATTGCAACAGTCCATGTAAATTATTACAACAGTCTTTAAGTAAAGTAGTGTCAATTGAACTTTTTTCGTATTTTTATTTATGTAAAAATAAACCCTACATAATTATGCATATTAATTCACAAATCTTGCTCTCACAAAACTAATATTAATAATAAAAATATTTTAAAAAATATATATTTAAAAACTGAAAAATATTTTGAGTAAATTCTACATGTTTTGCTGAAATGCTTTTCATGTATACACTGAAGAGCAATTGAATTAGAGACAGCTGGCGTTATGCAAATGTGGCGCTGTGGGCGACCCTGTAAACGGAAACGACATGACGTATGCAGCGATCCGACAATATAAGGAGTAATGCGACGGGAATCAGTAAGAGTCGGTCGCAGTATGGGTAAGACGAAGGATCTAAGCGCATTTGAACGTGGGCAAATTGTCGGAGCCAGACGAATGGGTCACTCCATTTCGGAAGGCGTGCAGGCACTGGGATTTTCACGAGCCACGACATGACGTATGCAGCGACGGGAATCGGTAAGAGTCGGACGCAGTATGGGTAAGACGAAGGATCTAAGCGGATTTGAACGTGGGCAAATTGTCGGGGCCCGACGAATGGGTCACTCCATCTCGGAAGTCGTGCAGGCACTGGGATTTTCACGAGCCACTGTGTCACGGGTACACCGTGAGCACATCGAATCCGGTAAAACCATCCCTGCAAGGGCCAACTGCCGTGGACAACAGCGTGTAGATGAGCGGGGTCTTCGTCGGCTAGCTCGAATTGTAACAGCGGATAGACGGGCCACAGTGCAAGAAATCTCTCGGCAATTTAACGCTGGTGTACAAAAACGTGTAAGCAGCCACACCATCCAGAACTATCTCCTCGCTGTGGGGTACAGAAGCCATCGTCCCACGAGGGTACCGCTGCTGACCGCACATCACAGGGTGCAAAGATTAGCATGGACGCGGGAACATCGCCACTGGACCCTAGACATGTGGAAAAATGTTGCCTGGACTGATGAGTCGAGATTCATGTTGATACATGCGGATGGCAGGATACGAGTACGGCGCAAACCACATGAAGCGATGGATCCTTCTTGCCAGAAGGGTACTCTTCAAGCTGGTGGGGGTGGCATTCTCGTCTGGGGCTGTTTACGTGGACTGAAATGGGACCCCTGGTACGTGTGACATCGTTCTTCACTGGTCAAAGTTACCGGGATATCCTGGACGACCATTTGCTCCCGTTTGCGCGTCTTCAACATCCCACTGGGGACCTCATCCTGTAACAAGACAATGTACAGTGCCATCACTCCCGAATTGTATCCGAATGGTTGGATGAACACTCCACCGACGTGACCTCGCTTCCTTGGACAGCTAGGTCGCCTGACCTCAATCCCATCGAGTACATCTGGGATGCCATCGAGAGAGATGTTCGAGGCTCTGACCTTCCTGCATCAAATCTTCGTGAACTGTGGGAGCTTGTTCAGGGGTCGTGGATCCGTATGGCTTCCCATCGCTTCCGGTGTCTTGTCGAGTCCATGCCGAGACGAATCGCCGCCGTTATCAGGGCGAAAGGTGGTGCTACGCGTTACTAGACAGGTATCTCTGATTTGCTCTTCAGTGTATATACACTGAGTTAGCTATGTATAGGAGCCCCCCCCCCCTTTTTACATATTCAAGCCGATTACGAAGTTCTACGGGATATTAACGTTACGTGCAGCTATTATAAATTGTGCACACCTATTCTATGTACATCATCAGGAAACATTTATAAGTAATGGGGAAACGTGGCGCCAATTTCACCACGTCCAGAGTGTTAGAGCCCGAAGGGTAAGTGCCAGTACTTTGGAAACAGCCGCATTTGTTGGCTGTTCCTGTGCACTACTACATCAAGGGTGTACCAGGACTAGATTAACCATGCACAGATATCCAGCAGAAGGGCTCACATTGTTCAATCACGCGCGGTTTAAAGCGTGAGATGTCACAACTGGTATCTCAGCAACGACGTGCAGTAGTCACCTAGCTCACCCATCAGTACAGCAGTGGTGCAGTTCGACTTATTTTTACATGGACCCTGCGCCGTACCTTGCTTCGCCTGGGGTTCTACATCCGGAGACCAACGAGAGTGCCCATGATGACGCCCAGTCATCGCAAACAACACTTCACATGGGCCAAGGAACGTCTGTAATGGACCATTGACATGGCGCCCCAAACCATGACGTCATCTCCAGGCTCTCAGTGGGCGATCGTCGGCGCGGAGGCAGAAGCTGGACTCGTTACTGAATACAACCTGCTTCCATTCGTCCCGCCACGCATGTCTGGTACGGCACCATTGAAAGCTTGCGGGACGATGTGCAGTCGGCGCAATGGCTAGCGTCAGCGCAAAGCTGTCTCAGCCATTCACAGTCCGTATCGATACGGGATGTCCATACCTGCCTGTACACCTTGTCGAATGTCGTTCGCTGCCGATTGCGGCGCTGCTACGGGTTACCGCTGAATGCTGGGATCGGCTGTCCGCCTACGTGTACCAATCCCACTATATGGCGCCGCACGTCACCTTCCTCCAGCCGCATTCGGTCGATAGTCGCTGCATCCCGATGCGTTTTAGCCGCCTTGAGATGCAGGGTCCAACCAGCCGGACGTAGCCCTATGATGAAAGCCTTTGGTAAAGGTGTCAGCGTGACGGTAGGATTCTCTACGACGTCCCCCAGGGATGCTCACTCCTTACACGTGCTTTCTCCATGGAGATCACTCCGATGCAGTGGTCTACACTTCCGTGTGAGGGCGACCAAACGTAACGTCTGCCCTTTTATTTCCATCGCGTGTCACGTGATTGGTTCGCAATCATTTACTGACAAGATACCAATTTGCATGGCGCTTTGACAAGTACATCCCGGTATGGGATTTTCTTTGTAGAACATAGTTTGTTTTGTAAGACATTGGAGTTGCAATGCCAACACCTCAAGAAGGACATTACTTGTTGAGTGAAAAGTAATGCAAAATTTCATTACAAGATGTGCAGCTTTTGCAACGTGGTTCGTAGGTTGATCAAAAAGTAAGTTAATAAGTCCTGTATTTCGTATCGGTATATTTAAGACTTTGAGCACGATGCTTCAAATATAACGTTTATTCATATATCATTTTTTAGAGTCCAAAAACATGTAGGCGCCTTTAGCTTCATACATATTATGAAGTCTGCTCCTTCGGTATAAGTTTCTTGTCCATGTTGTTAGAAACATGCTTTGATAGCAATTTTTTTCATTTGAGGTGAAGCGATGTCCTTTCGGACCATTTTTCAATAGTGGGAAGAGGTGACAATTATTAGATGCGAGGTCGGAGTTGTATGGATGATGATAGGGAATATCCCCACTGAAAGCATTTTAGCGTGCCACATGCAGCCGGAAAAGAAAATTGCTCCTTGGCTAAGAAGGCTATGTCGTATTCTCCTAATGACGTCTCACACTACACTGTTAAAAAATTTGTGACATGTTGCACCAAAAATTGGTTTAGTACTAGTTCTTGGTGCAACATACACACCATTGTTTAGTGCATGAAACACAAAACAACACGATGCATTATGTTATATTATCTACTCTGATTGCTGCATCTTTGCACCATGTTGTTGTATGTTTCATGTACCACACAATGGTATACGTTACCCCAAAACGGGGTGCTACATACACACCGTTGTGTAGTACATGAAACACAGAGCAACACGATGCAGCTGTGCATCATGTTATATTTCCACTCTGATTGTTGTAACTTTGCATCAAATTGTATTTCATGCACCTCACAATGGTGTACTTTACCCCAAAATGCGGCACGCTTGATGTTGCACTACGTTTTAGTGCTTCGTACCACAAAATTTTTCACAGTGTGATTGTAAGAACTGATGTCGCGTGCCCCTCCCAAAAGTGCAGAGCCATAGCCAAGGGGGCGGGGGTCCTCGGGTCCGAACCCCTCCCTTGAGGGTGGGTTGAGTAAGAATTTAAAACGGTATAGGCACACCGGACAAAACATTAGTCACCCCCTGTCAAAGCTTACCTAATAACTGGTAACGGCGCCTCTTGCCCTGATAACAGCATGAATCCGGTGTGGTAGAGACTCCACGAGGTTGTGGATGTATTGAACATCGATTTGCAACCACTCGTGCGTCAATTGGTCCCGAAATTCCGCTAGAGTGCGTGGGTGTCTATTCCGGTGTTTCACCTTCTGTTCCAAATTATCCCACAGATTTTCAATAGGATTTAAATTTTGGGATTTGGCTGGCCAGTGAAGGTGAAACAGTGTTGCCGATTGTTCGTCGTGATGCCACTCAGACACAGTTTTAGCCCTGTGCACACAACAATTGTCGTCTTGGAAGACAGGAGTGGCAATGTTATACTGCTCCTGGAGATAAAGAGCAAACTTCGTCTTTCAGAATGCGGAGGTAGGCATGCTGGTTCAAATTAATTGTCCCTGCAACGAGAGGGTCCATTTCGTGGTACGAAAAACATCACCCAAACATCACAGAACCCCTCCAGCTTGAACAGCACCTTCGACACAATCAGGATTAAAGGCTTCATTGGGCTTGCGATGCACTCGTCGCATCTCGTCATTGGAGTACAAACAACAAGTTAGTAAAATCATGCAATGCATTGATTATGATACGCTTTCCAACATACCAGAAATTATTACTCAAGTTATGAGGATAATGGCTGTGGAATAAATCTCGCTCCTGTGTCCTGACCTTTGACCCCATTTCGATGATATTCAACAGAACCGGTTCAGTACACCTCAAGAATAACATACTAAAGTTTTGTCGCAATAGAAGCCGTTTTACGCAAGTTATGAGAATAATGGCTTTGGAATAAATCTTGCTTTTGTGCAATGACCTTTGACCCCATTTCGTTGATGTTCAACAGAACCGGTTCACTATACCTCCGGAACAACATGATAACGTTTTGCCGCAATCGAAACATTTTTTGGTAAGGTATGATGCACAAGGGCAATGGAATGGATCCCACTCCAGTGTCCTGACCTTTGACCCCATTTCGCCCATTTTCAATAGGGTTTGTCCCCAGGTGGTTCCTTACCAAATACTAAAATTTCATCGAAATCGAACCATTTTTACGCAAGTTATGGTGCATAAGGGCAATGGAATAAATACCGCTTTTATGCTCTGCCTGACCTTTGACCCCATTCGCCCATTTTCAATAGGGTTCGTGCCCAGTGGTTCCCTACCACATACTAAAATTTCATCGAAATCGAACCATATTTACGCATGTTATGACGCATAAAGGCAATGAAATAGATCCCGCTTTTATGTCCTGACTTTTGACCTCATTCCACTCATTTTCTATAGGTTTCGTTCCCAGGTGGTTCCTTACCACATACCAAAATTTCATCGAAATCGAACCATTTTTACGCAAGTTATGACGCATAAGGGCAATGGAATAAATCCCGCTCTTATGCCCTGTCTGACCTTTGACCCCAATTTGCCAATTTTCAATAGGGTTCGTACCCAGGTAGTTCCCTACCACATACTGAAATTTCATCGAAATCAAACCATATTTACGCATGTTATGACGCATAAAGGCAATGAAATGGATCCCGCTCTTATGTCGTGACCTTTGACCCCACTTCACCCATTTTCAACAGGGTTCGTCCCCTGGTGGTCTCCTACCACATACTAAAATTTCATCGAAATCGAACCATATTTACGCGTTATGACGCATAAGGGCAATTGAATGGATCCTGCTCTTATGGCGTGACCTTTGACCCCACTTCACCCATTTTCAATAGGGTTCGTCCCCTGGTGGTCCCCTACCACATACTAAAATTTCATCGAAATCGAACCGTTTTTACGTGAGTTATCGTGCCGACAGACAGACGGACGGAAAAAGCTGGAGCATATACGCTTCTTCAACCTACGGTTGGAAAGCGTAAAAACGAGACTCATCAGACCAAATTACTCGTTTCCAATCCTCCCTAGTAAAGTGTCTCTGAACCCATTGATAACGTGTGACTTTGTGATTTGCTGTTAAAAGAGGCCTTTTCCGTTGTACTCACCAGCGCGGAAGAGGCACCATGCTCCTGATGTCCATCACATGCAGTTCTCGTCGCAATGTCCTTTCGGAAATTGGTTGGAGTGGACTTCCATTGACTGTTTGAAACAATTGTTGCCTGGTTTGAAACCGATGTTCAGTTACTAGGCGTGAAACATGGCGGCGGTCACTGTTTGTGACAATCGTTTTCCGGTCACAGGTACGTCGCCAATCTTCACCGTTTGTAGACCAGTGGTGTGGTTAAAATATTGGCGTGTGATAATGACCTACTGCAACATTATCACACCACTGCTTGTTGACACACCAACAAATTGGGCGACTTCATTCGCATTGTGTCCGTGGACAAGGCCAAATATGATAGCTCCTTTTTGCCACTCAGTAACGTCTGTCTTACGACCCATATTGCAGGCTAAATTCAACACACACGTTGCTGTTCACCACTGCATGAGACAGAAATGATCCTGTAGACCACGTCAGTGCTATTTAAATCCCAACAATGCTATCACGGCACCCTCTGTGCAACCGGTGACTTATTTCTGTTAGGGGTGACTAATTTTTTGTCCGGTGTGCTTATATATGAGGCTTTCACCAGTGAACCAAATCCTTGGACCCTCCCTTAAGAAATTTCTGGCTACGCCACTGCAATCCAAAGTACACAGAGCAAGTCCCAAAAGATTGTTTCTAGCATTTATCCAGCAGAAGATGCCACTATAAAGTTATTTTGTGCAGGTTGTGTGGTACGTTTCTACTCCAAGGATGCTCGCTCAATGGCTGGAGCGTAATGGTGAACCCATGTTTCTCCATTAACAACTCCTTGAAGGGACTGGCTTTTATACTGCTAATAATGTTGCAATAATGAGAAACTGCCCATCATTCGCATTCCATGCTGTCATGTGTTAATGCATGTGGAAGCCATCCACAAACACTTTGCTGTTCTGTAAGACTTCTGAACTCTGCCGCCGAATGAGATGCCGAGCTCAAACGCAGTGCGTCGCAAAGGTGCAGGATTATGGTCCTCTACAATTTGAATTCGTGTTCCGTTGAGCACATACTTAAACTGATATTGTCAGTCTCGGCCTTAGTACCTCGGTTTTCCTAGGTAAGGATTGACTTGGCGAGAGTGTCGTAGCTGCTGAGGAGCGGGAGGGGGCGGTTGAACTTCCAGAATGGACACACTATGGGCGTAAAGTAATGCTTCGAGGGGGCAGACGCGGCGCTACGGGTGGAAAGTCCACCCAACTTTTCTTTGAGCCCACTATTTAGCTCCCCCCCAATCGGGTAAGCTGTATCTGGGCACGGCCGCAAGGTTTTACGTGAACGCGTCTTGTTAGCGCATAGTATTTATTTGAGTCTAGTAATGAAAGAAAGACAAACTCAGTAGTCAATTACAAGTTTATTAATCATTGGTCTATGGTAAGGGAAGTAGGATACAAATGGCATACAAGATACATCTATGTTTCTAGCGAATGTGAAGTCGATACAAGTATCGACTAATCGAGTGTATTCGGAGCAGACGGTACGTAACTCGGACGAAACTCGCGTTGCATGAAATCAATGAGAGCTCGATTTCGCGAAACATGAATGTTGAAGTCGCCGGTGATGATGATCGACGTTTCCAGATCAGGCTGGGATGATTTTCTATCAAGTCTGGGATGATTTTCTTTATACTTTCAG
The DNA here is from genome assembly GCA_039090855.1 of Macrothele yani. Classification (NCBI taxonomy): domain Eukaryota; kingdom Metazoa; phylum Arthropoda; class Arachnida; order Araneae; family Macrothelidae; genus Macrothele; species Macrothele yani. The sequence continues at coordinate 107,686,256 of CM076998.1, forward strand.
AGTATTAAAGTAGCGTCGTCGTTTCGGTGTTCCGAAGCATGGGCAGAATCGTTTACATGTTCCACGTCCATGGGTTCGTGCGTCGCTGCCACCGAAGTGCTCGCGCGCTGCGTCGCAGCAATTTTCTTTCGCTCCCGACACTTTCTCACGCGTTCTGCCACGGATATTCACAGTGTTTATCGAAAGCTGACGAGTTGCCCTTCCGCGTAGACTACGTTCGATGTATTTCTGCTTGGCTTTTCGACGAGTATATGCCGACATTGTGAATTTTTTAAACTGCAATCCAAAGTTTCACAACCAACACTGTATTCGATTTCACTTCAAATGTATTAAATCGACAGATCTCGACGTTAGGTTTCGTTTGGGACCAATTTCGATGTCGTAGCGCTTCACAGTCCCGAGTTGTGCTGATTTGAAGTTTGGTCGGCGCAGCGGGAAGTGTGCCCCCGCTTACGCGGCTGGCGAACTCAAGGTCACTAACAAGTCTTTGTTCCCTTTTAGCTATCGAAAGACACTAGGTTGGTTTGGTTCGTGTTGATAATATAGAAATTATTAGACCTAACTCGATGCACATTGTTTCGTAACGCTCAACTTTCTGTACTGGCCACCTAGTACTGGTCTGATTTTAAAGACGTATTCACAACAAAAAAATATTTAAGAATTTTTTTTTTTTTTTTGATTGGAGGTTTAACGACCACCGTGAGCAACTCAATGGGCTCTATAAGCAGTCGCCCGTCCCTAATTTAGGGTCACTGGCTCCAGGGAAGGGAGAGAGCCAGTGCCGTAAGACAAACGCAACATCCATGCCTGACCGGGATTCGAACCCGGACCCCTTACGGACGAATGATCAGAGGCCAGCGCCTTAGACCACTGCTCCACCGGGGCGGCAATTAAGAAATTTGGAAACTCACATAGCGAGTGCAGCCATCTGTGATTTTAGGGAACTTGTTTTTTTTTTTTTTTTTTTTTGATTGGAGGTTTAACGACCACCGTGAGCAACTCAATGGGCTATAAGCAGTCGCCCGTCCTTAATTTAGGATCACTGATTCCAGGGAAGGGAGAGAGCCAGTGCCGTAAGACAAACGCAACATCCATGCCTGACCGGGATTCGAACCCGGACCCCTTACGGACGAATGATCAGAGGCCAGCGCCTTAGACCACTGCGCCACCGGGGCGGCAATTAAGAAATTTGGAAACTCACATAGAGTGCAGCCATCTGTGATTTTAGGGAACTTGTTTTTTTTTTTTTTTTTTTTTTTGATTGGAGGTTTAACGACCACCGTGAGCCACTCAATGGGCTATAAGCAGTCGCCCGTCCCTAATTTAGGGTCACTGGTTCCAGGGAAGGGAGAGAGCCAGTGCCGTAAGACAAACGCAACATCCATGCCTGACCGGGATTCGAACCCGGACGCCTTACGGACGAATGATCAGAGGCCAGCGCCTTAGACCACTGCTCCACCGGGGCGGCAATTAAGAAATTTGGAAACTCACATAGCGAGTGCAGCCATCTGTGATTTTAGGGAACTTGTTTTTTTTTTTTTTTTTTTTGATTGGAGGTTTAACGACCACCGTGAGCAACTCAATGGGCTATAAGCAGTCGCCCGTCCTTAATTTAGGATCACTGATTCCAGGGAAGGGAGAGAGCCAGTGCCGTAAGACAAACGCAACATCCATGCCTGACCGGGATTCGAACCCGGACCCCTTACGGACGAATGATCAGAGGCCAGCGCCTTAGACCACTGCTCCACCGGGGCGGCAATTAAGAAATTTGGAAACTCACATAGCGAGTGCAGCCATCTGTGATTTTAGGGAACTTGTTTTTTTTTTTTTTTTTTTTTTTTTGATTGGAGGTTTAACGACCACCGTAAGCAACTCAATGGGCTATAAGCAGTCGCCCGTCCTTAACTTAGGATCACTGGTTCCAGGGAAGGGAGAGAGCCAGTGCTGTAAGGCAAACACAACATCCATGCCTCACCGGGATTCGAACCCGGACCCCGTTCGGACGAATGATCAGAGGCCATCGCTTAGACCACTGCGCCACTCTTAGGGAACTTGTATAAACTTAGTCAATCTTTCGAATTCACAGGAATTTTGTTATATAAAATGAATTTTTGATAAATTTAGTGTTGTACATGCTATGGAACGGAAGGAATCCTCTGAGCAAGTGTTTAAGAGAGTAGTGGAAAGACACCATTTTCGCAATTATAGATTTAAAAAGATGTGATATTCCTTGTCAGATTACAAAATAAAGATCATAAACCGTTTTACGACAGCAAATATTAAAAAAATACTGAAAGACATAAGCAAGCTAAAATTGAGAAGAAATAAGTTGTTAGAAGCCATGGAGATTCAAGTACATTGTTCCCAGTACTGTATGCACTGAATAAATTCTAGGTGCAGTGTGTTCCCGAAAACTTTTTGTTGTACTGGAGATAACATCATTAGCGTTAGGTAAAATCTACATGTACGGAATGTTATTTTGGCAAAATTTCTGCCAAGCACTTCCAAATTTGTGCCCCCCCCCCCCCCACCTCCCCGTACGACACTTAGCCTCCCTAATTATCCACCCAGCTTTGAACTGCTGGCGTCGCCACTTGAGGGGGGCGAATAAAGCAGAAATGCTGAACGTGCGAATAAATGCACTGAAAATTGTAATTTAAAAAGGAAGTTATATATGCACAGTCCGGTCAAAGTATTATGACCACCCATAATGCAAGAACAAACCGTAACCAGCAGCCAGATCGCGTACGTAGCAACATATGCAAATCATGTGAGGAATTTAAAAGGGCATGAACTCGCTGACGGTATGCAGTTTCGCGTGAAAATGAAAAAGGACGTGACCTAACAGACACCAAACAGAAGTCCTTACTCTTTCCACGTTAATAAGTGAGTCACGGAAAAATTTTCATCGACCGCCACAGGGAATGACATCAAACACAAGTCATCGCTCTTTCCACGTTAATAAGTGAGGCACGGAAAAATTTTCATCTGCCGCCACCGGGAATTGAACCCAGGGTCTTCCAGTTACGCGCCGGACATGACACCAAACACAAGTCATCGCTCTTTCCACGTTAATAAGTGAGTCACGGAAAAATTTTCATCGGCCGCCACAGGGAATCGTACCCAGGGTCTTCTAATTATGCGCTGGACATAACACCAAATAGAAATCATCGCTCTTTCCACGTTAATAAGTGAGTCACGGAAAATTTTTCATCGGCCGCCACCGGGAATCGTACCCTGGGTCTTCCAGTTACGCGCCGGACATGGAAGACGATGACCGGCTGTAAACTAGAAGACTCTGGGTACGATTCCTGGTCGCCGCCGATGAAAATTTTTCCGTGACTCACTTATTAACGTGGGAAGAGCGATGACTTCTGTTTGGTTTTCCTGATCCACGTCGAGTGTATGAATTAGTGACGCCGCCCTGGTGGCGCAGTGGTCTAAGCGATGGCCTCTGATCATTCGTTCGTAAGGGGTCCGGGTTCGAATCCCGGTAAGGCATGGATGTTGTGTTTGTCTTTCGACACTGGCTCTCTCCCTTCCCTGGAACCAATGACCCTAAATTAGGGACGGGAGATTGCTTATAGCCCATTGAGTTGCTCACGGTGGTCGTTAAACCTCCAATAAAAAAAAATAAAAAAAAAAGAATTAATGACCTAACAGAGTTAAAGGAATTATTGTTGGCTACCGACTGAAGGGTGGTAGCATTACAGAAACGGCCGATATAGTGGGCTGTTCAAGTGATGCAATTGTTGAAGTGTTCCAGGAATGGAAGGAAACCGGCGTGACCTGCAGTAATCGGGGTAACAGTGGACGCCCACGAGGAGCGTTGGCGACCGTGGGTAGTGACGGCCATCCTGACTAATAGAACCCAACAGACGGACCACAACTGTTCAGAGCATTTAATGCAGACAAAACGAGGAGCGTATCGCAGACGACAGTTCAACGAACCCTGCTCTCTATGGATCTCTGGAGCCACCGTTCACTCAAGGCGCCCATGCTGACGACCAGACATCGATTATCACGACGTGATTTGCATCTGAGAGGAGGCATTGGACCATCGAACAGTGGAAGAAAGTCGCCTTTTCAGACGAATCACGTCTGTTTTATTGTATGGATGGTCGATGGAGAGTACGGCGAAGTACTGCTGACAGAAATCATCCCGGCACGATGCTCGAAAAGAAACAGGCGCGAAGTAGCAGTGCGCTCGTGTGGGGCATGTTTTCCTGGGAATCATGTGGAGAAAGCATCTCCTTCGATCACACAATGAACGCAGGCAGACTAAATACTCCCATTCATGATGTTTGTCTCCCCCGATGGCATGGGTTGCTTTCAGCAAGATAAAGCCCCTTGCCATGTTGCTACGCGTGTGCGAGAATGCTTTGAATAGCATTCCAGTGACTTTAGCTTACTATCCTGGCCGCCGTATTCTCGGATATCAATTCCATTGAACATGTGTGGGACTATCTTGACCAACAGGTTCGACCGTTAAGCCGTGATGGTGGTACGGAGGACTACCAAGATTGTCCGGATATCGTACGAAATGGCTCCCCAGGTAGTCACTCCCGGTGTGTGAACAGTGTGCCGTTCCACGGTAATTGCAGGATCCGTGCGCTGGTAGACTCGTCTCCAGAAACGTATACGCTGGTCATCGTCACCAAGTGTAAACCGTGACTCATCACTAATACAACACGACGCCATTGGACATTATCCCACACTGATCGGGCCTGATACCACTGCAGCCGGTGCCGGTAACACCAAGAGAATCGTGCTATTCAAATGAAATCTATGTCACATATTCTTCATGTTACAGGAGATAAATGATGACATTTGTAGAGCTATACGTGATTTTTTTGCTTCAAAACTCAGTATCATGTGAAGCCATCTCAAGCAACAATAACAACCTCTACACGGTGTGGCGTTGAATGGATGTGGTTTTTGATATCGTCCTGGAGAATAGCCTGCTTCTACGCGAGACCAGAGTCTATTTGTGGTGACTGGAGGAGGTATTTCACGGATCAGTCTCTTAGCTACCATATTCCAGACTCATTCGATCGAAGACATAGCCGGCGAACGTGCAGGGCAGGGAAAAAGCAGTATCTGCCGTGCATGGAAGAGGTCTTGGACATTCCGGGCCACATGTGGCCGAGCATTGTTCTGCTGGGACATAGTACCTGGACAACTCTGAAGGAAAGGTAACACCTCTGCGTCTAAAACATCCTTAATGTATCGCTGGCTGTTGAGGCTTACCTCAATTCATATCAGGCGAGATCGCGAATTGAACCCAATGGTGTCCCAAATCATGACGCTTGGCATTGGGCCGGTATGAAACTGCAAAATGCATGCTGCAAGGTGCCGTTCACCGCGATGTCTTCGAACACGTATGCGACCATCATGGTGCATGAAATTGAATCGTGACTCGTCAGAAAACACTACATGTTGCCAATCGGCGCTCTAGCTAGTGTGTCTATGTTTGAGACCTCGTTGATTGAGGGGGTCAAAGGAATGCGGAGCAACGGGCTGCTATCGACCAGTCCTCTTAGGCAGACAACGTCGAATTGTGCTGCAGGACAAAGCCTGAACTGCGACAGTGCTGTTCTACTGTGCTAACACACCGTGAATGTCGCCTTGCGATCGGTCACTGTCATGCGGTAGAGGTGTCTCTCATCCCATGCAGTAATGCGATTTCTGTGCGTCCGAGCCTCATCCGTCCACTGACACCACGTTCGTATCACTGTACTGGGGTTTCGTCCCTTACGAGTGGCAATTTCGCGGTAGGAAAATTCCGCTTCTCTCATTCCAACAATCCTTCCTCGCTCAAAGTCAGTCCGGTGTTCATAATGCGACCTTTTTCGGAGACGGAACATAGTGAAACACAAGAAACACCATTTCAATTCAGTGCCAACTCTACACTGATTTCAACATCTTGTTCGAGCCCGCTCTTTATATCGAAGACTGGACAATGGGTGCTGCTCCGAAACATACGAATTTTCACTGACATTTTAATCATTTACGCTTTCCAACCGTAGGTTGAAGAAGCGTATATGCTCCAGCTTCGTCCATCCGTCTGTCCGTCCGCAAGATAACTCGCGTAAAAATGGTTCGATTTCGATGAAATTTTAGTATGTGGTAGGGAACAACCTGCGAACGAACCCTATTGAAGCCGCCACGGTGGCGCAGTGGTCTAAGCGATGGCCTCTGGTCATTCGTTCGAAAGGGTCCGGGTTCGTATCCCGGTGAGGCATGGATGTTGTGTTTGTCTTACGGCACTGGCTCTCTCCCTTCCCTGGAACCAGTGACCCTAAATTAGGGACGGGCGACTGCTTATAGCCCATTGAGTTGCTCACGATGGTCGTTAAACCTCCAATAATAAAAAACCTATTGAAAATGGGCGAAATGCGGTCAACGGTCAAGACATAGGAGCGGGATCAATTCCATTGCCCTTATGCGTCATAACTTGCGTAAACATGGTTCGATTTTAATAACATTTTAGTATGTGGTAGGGGACCACCTGGGGACCCTATTGAAAATGGGCGAAATGGGGTCAAAGGTCAGGACATAGGAGCGGAATCCATTCCATTGCCCTTATGCGCCATAACTTGCGTAAATATGGTTCGATTTCAATGACATTTTAGTATGTGGTAGGGGACCACCTGGGGACGAACCCTATTGAAAATGGGCGAAATGGGGTCAAAGGTCAAGACATATGTATAGGAGCGGGATCCATTCCATCGCCCTTATGCGTTATAACGTACGTAAAAAGGCTTCGATTGAGACAAAACTTTGGCATGTTTTTCCGGAAGTATACTTTACCGGTTCTGTTTAATATAATTGAAATGGGGTCAAAAGTCAGGTCATAGGAGCGAGATTTATTCTACCGCCATTATCCTCATAACTTGAGTAATGATTTCTGGTATGTTGGAAAGCGTATCATAATCAATGCATTGCATGATTTTACTAACTTGTTTTAATGTCCCAACTTGTTGTATATATCCTGTTTCAAGCTAATACCAGCAGTTCTCTATGGTGTTGCGATTTCCACAAATAGCAGTGTATATAAGAAGAGCAAAAGGACCCAGCATTACCCAGGTTTAACAAGAAATACGTCAGTCAACTTCTGGGCCAGTGTTTTTGGAGTTTTACTGAAATTATGAGTACGATTTATTGCAAAAAAGAATGAGACAGCAGCAGCATGTAATTGAAATGTGTTCCCGTAATCAAAAGTGAAAGGAATTTTTTTAATCTATACTTTGTGCCCTACCATAACTGACTGAAACCATAGCTTTACTGAGTGTTAATATAGGAAATTTGAAACATCTGCATTTTTGCTTTGTGTTATGATCAGTGTAATATAGAGTTCTCACGAGTAAGTTTATCTTTGAAGAGCAACTATGTAAGCGACGTTGAGTGTTCTTCTATAACGAAGTGAATTTCTCCGTCATTTTTATCCGCGCAAGGATTCGAACCCGGGTCCCCTCATTCCGGAATAAGTTGCTCTACCAATTGAGCTACACGGACATTTTATTTTTATTCCTATCTGCCTTTATATCGTGTGCGTCCTTCTGGCAGGTACGTCACATCTCCTGGTACGTTACATCATCTCCCCATTATTATTTTTTTTTTTTTCGAAGTGCTGCTCTTATTTTTCCTATTCCGCGGTGTGGAAATAACATCACACCATTGCGAGATTGTGAACGGTCGGGTCATCCGGATAGTTCAGGCGCCATTATAACGAAGTGAATTTCTCCGTCATTTTTATCCGCGCAAGGATTCGAACCCGGGTCCCCTCATTCCGGAATAAGTTGCTCTACCAATTGAGCTACACGGACATTTTATTTTGATTCCTATCTGCCTTTATATCGTGTGCGTCCTTCTGGCAGGTACGTCACATCTCCTGGTACGTTACATCATCTCCCCATTATTATTATTTTTTTTTTTTTCGAAGTGCTGCTCTTATTTTTCCTATCCCGCGGTGTGGAAATAACATCACACCATTGCGAGATTGTGAACGGTCGGGTCATCCGGATAGTTCGGGCGCCATTATAACGAAGTGAATTTCTCCGTCATTTTTATCCGCGCAAGGATTCGAACCCGGGTCCCCTCATTCCGGAATAAGTTGCTCTACCAATTGAGCTACACGGACATTTTATTCTGATTCCTATCTGCCTTTTTGTCGTGTGCGTCCTTCTGGCAGGTACGTCACATCTCCTGGTACGTTACATAATCTCCCCATTATTATTATTTTTTTTTTTTCGAAGTGCTGCTCTTGTTTTTCCTATCCCGCGGTGTGGAAATAACATCACACCATTGCGAGATTGTGAACGGTCGGGTCATCCGGATAGTTCGGGCGCCATTATAACGAAGTGAATTTCTCCGTCATTTTTATCCGCGCAAGGATTCGAACCCGGGTCCCCTCATTCCGGAATAAGTTGCTCTACCAATTGAGCTACACGGACATTTTATTTTGATTCCTATCTGACTTTATATCGTGTGCGTCCTTCTGGCAGGTACGTCACATCTCCTGGTACGTTACATCATCTCCCCTTATTTTTTTTTTTTTTTTTTTTCGAAGTGCTGCTCTTGTTTTTCCTATCCCGCGGTGTGGAAATAACATCACACCATTGCGAGATTGTGAACGGTCGGGTCATCCGGATAGTTCGGGCGCCATTATAACGAAGTGAATTTCTCCGTCATTTTTATCCGCGCAAGGATTCGAACCCGGGTCCCCTCATTCCGGAATAAGTTGCTCTACCAATTGAGCTACACGGACATTTTATTCTGATTCCTATCTGCCTTTATGTCGTGTGCGTCCTTCTGGCAGGTACGTCACATCTCCTGGTACGTTACACTTCCATTTGGAGCTAAGGTGAAGAGTCAATGCCCAACCATCAATAATTTACGGACCCCAGTACAACCACATGTGAGTGGGCCCTCATCCCTTCTGGAAATGTCAATAGCCCGGGGCCTTGGCTAGGTCTCAGAACCAGGGAGAGCTGAAGAGTCATCAAGGGAAGGAACTCTGTATCAGTGGCATCGTTAGACCAATTTTTCGGGGCTCAAGCCCCCGCCCCCTCTAAGAAGCGCAATGCCCTCCAATCAAAATAAACCTTTTCTTGTATTAGCTTATCTTTACCTATGTAATATTTTTCCACTTAAAAAAAAAAAGGCAGATGGGAATTTTCTTAAATATTCTGCTGTCAAAGCAAAAAAACCTCTTCCTTCGATTCTTTTTTTTTTTTTTTTTTTCTAATGAGGGGGTCAGGTGTTACAGCAACAGCATTAAGATAACTCTAGTTGGGGTAATCTCGTCACCTGGTCTCTGCAGGGGTTAGGCCATTGGGGAACAATGCGTCAAACAACTTAATGATTACGGGGGTGGGAGTATCGTGGTGACACGTACCATCAGTCCCAAGTTAACAACAGATCAAACCCTGAGAATCAGCCGTAGGCCAAAAGACTGAAGGAACGGTGTACGACAGCAACTGCAACAGCTTGTTGGAAACGATGATATTCATGTGAAAAGGCGGCATCTTTACTAAGGTAATAAAAAACAGCATGAAAGGGAGCAGAAGTTTCCACTAAGTGAAGGCGTTTGTTTCATGGGTAAAGGGATTTCGTTGAGGTATTAGCGATTTCTCGTTATGGTAGTTTATTGGTGGATGTATTTGGCTATCGGGCGGGAAATAGAATAAGGGCGTTGAAAGTGGAGAACTGTCGTATGATAGATTCTTCTTTACAGAACAGTGTTGCTACGTATTCTCAATTAAGTGCAGTTGATATTTTTTTGTCCACTGCAAGCTATACTTTCAGAGCTATAGTATAGGATGAACATTTTTTTAAAAATAGCACCGCGAAATACTTGTCTTGGAAAACAGCGTCAAACAACGGTTTTTAACCCAAGTAGTATATATATACACTGACGGAAAAAAATCCCAACACCACGAAAAAATAGTTGTAGAGGAATGAAATGGCGGCAATACATTTGCATAGGTAACATATTTAATCGATTAAGGTTTCAAGATCATTGTAAGCGCGAGAAGAGCCATTTTAAATGTGAAATGCTGGTATATTAATAACCGGTGTAACAGCCAGAATGTTTAAGGCAAGCACGCAAACGTTCATGCATTGTGTCGTACAGGTGCTGGATGTCAGTTTGTGGGAGGAGTTCCATTCCTGTTGCACTTGGTCGGTCAATACAGGGACGGTTAATGCTGGTTGGGGGTGACGCTGAAGTTGTCGTCCAATGATATCCCATACGTGCACGATTGGAGAAAGATATGGTGATCTAGCAGGCCACGGCAACATGTCGACACTCTGTAGAGCATGTTGGGTTACAACAGCGGTATGCGGGCGAGCGTTATCCTGTTGGAAAACACCCCCTGGAATGCTGTTCATGAATGGCAGCACAACAGGTTGAATCACCAGACCGACGTACAACTGTGCCGTCAGGGTGCGTGGGATAACCACGAGAATGCTCCTGCTGTCATAGGAAATTGCTCCCCAGACCATAACTCCAGGTGTAGGTCGTCCAGTGTGTCTCGGCCGCAGACAGGTTGGTTGCAAGCGCTCACCTGGCCTCCTAACCAACACACGGCCATCACTGGCACCCTGGCAGAACCGGCTTTTATCAGAAAACACAACAGATCTCCACTCCGTCCTCCAATGAGCTCTAGCTTGACACCACTGACGTCGCAAACGGCAGTGGTTTGGAGTAAGTGGAATGCACGCCACAGGGCATCTGGCTTGGAGCTGTCCTTCAAGTAACCGATTTGTAACAGTTCGTTGTGTCACTGTGGTGGCAACTGCAGCTTGAATTGCTGCCGCAGACGCGGTACGATGCGCCACGGCCATACGCCATACACGGCGGTTTTCCCTCTTAGTAGTGCCACGTGGCCGGCCGGAACCCGGTCTTCTTGAGGCAGTACCTTCCCTTGACCACCGCTGCCAACAATCATGCACAGTGGCTACATTCCTGCCAAGTCGTTCTGCAATATTGCGGAAAGAAAATCCACCTTCTCGTAGCCCTATTACACGACCTCGTTCAAACTCCGTGAGCTGTTGATAATGGCTTCTTCGTCTTCTTAAAGGCATTCTTGACTAACATCAACACCCTACGTCGAATCTCAACGATAACTAACGCTCACGAACGTTACAGCGCGTATTTACAGCAAACCTGCTTTGCATGTTCCGAGGTGCGCTACTAGCGCCACACGTATGCGCCGAGCGCGAAATTTGAATAGACGTCATCTTACAGATGTACTCTCACCGCCTACCAACTGCCATTTATCTAACACAACCCCTTCTTGGTGTTGGGATTTTTTTTCCGTCAGTGTATAACGCATGGGCTTAGCCCCCTCCCCCTTCCATCTTTCCTAGCGACGCCACTGCTCTGTATTCAACCTCAAACTATGTTTTTCCATGAATGCAAATGCCAGTTTTGCTTTTGTTTTTCTCTCCTTTTGTTAACTTACTTTACCAGCAAGTAATTTCTCCAAGCTAAAAAAAGTAAAAACAATAAAATAAAATGCAAAATGTGAAAAAAAGGAAGAAAGAAAAAATGAACTCTCTTGAAATATAAAAAATAAATCATATTCTCTGAATTGATGGTGGCTTAATTAGTTCTAGTTTCTTATCGCCAGAGGCAAAATAACTCCCAGCTAAAAACTATTTAGCATTTTAGTTTAATATTCAGTTTGTTTTCAGTGGATCCCTGCAATGTCATCCTGAAGAGTCATTGATGTCGTATTTCGACTCTTTCTACCCATTCTTAGGGTTCCACTTTTTCTCTGTCATTAATCGTATGTTCTTTTTTGCTGGTGGTGAGTGGTAGCTTCTATTTAGCATGGTCAATAACCCTACCCCACTATAAAAACCAAGAGACAGAAAAAAAAAACACAGTAAAATGGCCACAGAAGATATGCGCAAATCTCGAAAATTGTCGTCAGCATTCTTACATAAGTAATATTATTTAACTTAGGTTCTTGATCTGGTACACTAGCTGCAATATAGCTTTATTTTGGGGGATGCTATAATTTCCATTAATTTCTTTCGCATGCCTACTAATAACTATATTATTTTTTTAATAAAATGCAGTAAAGAGGAAAAACACTATGAGTATTTTGAGAAACGTGTAAATCATGGCAAGAAATCGAACGCTACCATGTTTGTTTGTTTTGATTTTTTCAGTTTTATCCACCACATTTTTTCTATTTATAATTTAAATTGCCATTTGTCCTGCCTTAATGGATTGCTTGCGCTCCTAGGAGCATAGTCCCTGGGAATCTGTCCTACTTTCCCCCTCTATGTTTGGGGACTGTGAAGAGGTTTTCACTTTTATCAACTCTGAAGCTACTAACATTGAGCAGGCCATGAGAAAAACACAGGTTTTGCATTTTGAGTCCAACTTTTAGCGACTGGCCCTATGCTTGTTGACATTATGGTGAAACTGAAATGAAGAGGAAATTGCAGGCGTTTAAACTGAGAAGTTCGGATGTGAAGATTGGAACATGTGGAATAAACACATGGTCTCCTGCAGCATGTCAATCATGATGGCAGCTTCCGTGACATTTGACATGAGTTCCTTGAAAGTCAGTCATGTTCCATTGCACAAAGTTGGTGAATCCAAATTACATCAACATAAAATAAATAAACTGTCAACATGAGGTGGGAGAATTCGTGAAAAAAGAAATGTCAACGGCGAGCTTTGAAGAAATGAAATGAGAGAATTTTCGCGCATTTCATTGAAATATACACTATCTACCAACAAGTAATTGGACACCTGTGATAGCAAAGGAAAACGAAGTTTATTCACCTTCAATAGTTGGTGGAGCCTCCACGAGCGGCGATTACAGCTGCGACCCTCCGGAGCATACTCTCAACCAGGCGTTGTACGACGGCTAGCGGTATTTTTTCCACTCGGCTTGGAGAAGACAGGTCAGTTCCTTCACAGATTTTGGACAGTGGGGCACCCCTTAAGTCGACGCTCCAACTCGTCCCAGAGGTGCTCGATAGGGTTAAGGTCCGGGCTCTGCTTAGGCCAGTCCATTCGATTAACGTCATTGTCACCATACCAAGCCATGGTGGACCTAGCAACATGACAGGTGGCATTGTCATCCTGAAAGTAACATGGGTCCACCCCGTAAAACTGCCACAATGTAGGAAGCGCATGGTCATCCAAAATGGTGCAGTAGGTCTCGGCGTGGAGTCTACCAGGAATTGCGACCAAGGGTCCCGTGCCATACCAGGAGAAACACCCACATAGCATAATTCCACCGCCAGACCCAGACACTGCCATCCGAACGGTAGAGGGTGAACCTTGATTCGTCGCTCCAGAGAACCTGTTTCCACTGTTCAACGGTCTACTGTCGACGATCTTTGCACCACGTTAGCCGAGCAGCGCTATTGGACTTGGTGATCAAAGGCTTGTGGGCGGCAGCACCCAGGGCCGGCTGGACCATAGGGGCAACCGGGGCAGTCGCCCTGGGCCCCGCGCCTTTGGCCCCGTAGTTTAGGAAAAAAACCATTTGCGGTAGAATTTTTTACAGTCAATATTTTTTTGTGTGTAAGTTTTCGGGTGCGAGGCCCTTAAAAAGATGGGGTTTTTTTTTGGTTTTTTTTATTTTATTATTTCCAATTTCCCCATTTTCGAATAGAATATCGCCCTTCGCCGTACAAATACTGAGATTTGCAAATTTGAAGTGATTATTGCAAATACCTTAATATTTTCCGCATTCACAAAATAGCAAATTAAATTTCGTCATTTTGTGGCCCATACTTTTATATATTTCACAATCTGCGTGCAAACTAGATACTTAAATAGATAAATAAAAAGAACAATATCAAAGTTGGTTTCGGGCTACACATGGAGGCCATTTATTCAGTGACTTTAAAAACATTACTCGAAATTTAAAAAAAATATCATATATGAGCGCGTATAAAAGTTTCAAAAAAGTTTTAAAAATCGGTCAAGATCACTGATTCATTTTTATGCCATTTTGCTTTAAAAATCAATCACTAAAACATGTATCAGGGGAAAAAACTATTTATATGAATTTATCTTAGAGGGATCCAGACTATTTCCTACACTGAAGTATTCACGATATAAAACGTTTCGGTACGCAGGGATCATTTTATCATTTTGTAAAGAAGCTTTTATAAGAGTCATAATACAACCTCAACCACATCTTCCCGGAAAGAAAATGGTAGATTTCAAGTCTTTATTCTCTCTCTGTCTCTCTCTCTCTCTCGGAACTTTCAATCCATATTATGGTCTTTTTCTTAAGCTTAAAGCAAATATTTTTTTGGAGATAACCTTTTATCTTTATGATAGTTTTCGTTATGACGTACTACAGAGGTGAAGCACATGGCAAGACGGAAAAGTTGCAGCGATAACTCCCGTCGGTTAGCTTAATTGGTAAAGCATTCGGCTCCGGAGTAGAGGGATGAGGATTCGTTGTTGTGACAGGGAAATTTGTGAATTTCACATCGTGTGTGATCTTTACGGACATTTTTCACGCAACAACTTTATTAAAATATGAGATTTATTTCCTGGTGCCAGAAATGAAATTTTGATCCGGGGCCCCGCAATGAAATTTCGCCCCGGGCCCCGCAAAAGCTCCATCCGGCTCTGGCAGCACGTCCATGATAACCGAGCAGATGGGATTCCTTGCGGATGGTATTCATCGAAAGAACACTCCCGGATGCCTGTTGAAACTCCTTGCGGATGTGGCCCATCGATTTGGTGCGGTTCTTCCGAATTTCTCTGGCCAGCACCCGTCGGCCTCTTAACTCCCAGTTTTGATGGGTCTGCCGGGTCGGTGCACATTCCGACAGTCACCTCTCATCTTCCACTTGCCAATCACGTAGGCCATCTGTCGATTTTGGGTACTTCAACTCGCTGGATATGTCACGTATGGATCGGCCATTTCTGTGATACCCGACGATTACACCTTTCTCGAAATCAGAGAGCCCGAACTGCGTGGCATCTTGCATGCGACTGGTTGCGTTGTTGTTTCCCACAAGATATTTAACGGCGACGGCCGTGACGTGTATCAGGACTAAAAGAAACATGTTATTATTTAAAATATATATTCTTTGAAGTATGCCTATAAAGTAAGTATGTAAAACAAGCTTTTTGTGGTTTACATACACAGAATTGTTTCTTCTGTATGTCAGTGTGAAAATTCTCACATGTAGAACTTGCTACTTGCATGTTGTATGGTATAGTATTATGAAATTGCGTTGTGGTTGACTTGAGTCTTTCCTTTTAGGCAAAATGTAGAAGAGAGATGAGGTGGCCCCAGACTTTGCCACCACGGTTGTCACCTGCCCTCTATGCTGCAATCGAGAATTATCCAGCTAATCAAGCTGATGAAATACCACTTTCCAAGGGAGACACTGTTCATCTCATTTCCAAAAAACACAGCAGATGTTTTGTGAAAAAGTTCACCCAAGATGATGGGACCATAGAAGGATGGGTGCCGGCCTATGTCATCGGGCAAGATGTCAGGTTTGTTGTGATTTTAAATTTTCCATTAATTTTGCTCTTTCTTTTTCTAGTATAGTTGTTGTTTTGCAGAACACTCTGTGAATGAACATTCAAGACATGAAAAAAGTATCGACAATAAATTCATGCAGTATGTCCGACAAACATGTTTCCATTGACAGTCAGTCATGTTCCAGTGTGTTTACATCTTCCATTTCCTCAGCTGTTTCCGATCCATATTTAAGTTCAGGCTGTTTAACGCCTACTTATGAAAACACGTCACAGAAAAAAGACACCATCACCAACCTCCTACTTAAAGAAAAGTACAATTGATGGCATCACAAACTCAAAGTAACTAATGAATTTAATTCATAAATGGTTCTCTTTTCTCTTCAACAAAATACAACGCTCATGAGGATGTTTTGAAATTAAATAAAGCACTTCTCGCAATTTAGGACACAACAACAAAAAACTACACAGCTAAACAGAGAGACACCAAAATCTCAAAGGAAACATTTGGTTACACAGGTGAAATTCCAAATGCTGCACAGCAACCACAGCTTTCCACTAAAATGGGATATAGAATGAAGAAAATAAAAGGTAAACATTTTTTTTTTAAATCTCCTACACGAACAGACTGTTTGTTCCACATGACAGATTTAACCATGTCTGAGAATATGGGACATTAAAAAAAAAAAAACATATAACAAAGTCGTGGACTGAAATGAGGTTGGCACACAAAGTCATACATGTGTAAGTGGCTGTTCATTTTGCAGGTCTCTTATAATCTGATTTTCAACTTATGCTTAGCT